>OX451737.1:1182796787-1183442392 GCA_948472305.1 Vicia faba
TCTTATTGAAATATATTATGATTACTAAGATTCTGAAAGAATTAGCAGTAATAAGATTTAAAGAGAATAGAAACATTACTCATAGAAGTCTGATAGTCTATAAGTTGATTCTATAGACAATTTTCAGAATCCTAACTTTATTCAGAAGATGAGCTAGCACAAGTAAGACCATTAAGGCTCATAAGCATTTCTCCAGAGTATTTAAAGTTTGGTCTTGTTCTAATAATAACATCTTGGACTACATGAATTTTAGAGCCAAAAATCTTTCTTTTCTAGTTGCTTCTGACAATGTTCACGTTTCCAGACATAGGTTCCAAATCTTGGAACTTATGCCTTTCACTCTCCATGTGTTGCAAGCATCCATTGTCCAGGTGCCATAATTGATGTTTCGGTTGCATCGTCAAAAATATATGTAACATACATTATCTGATCTCTGGGTACCCACTTTCTGGGTCCTCTTTTCTTAGAAGTTGTAGAGGTTTTGATCACTTTGGACATTCGTGCAACAGGATAATCATGTGAAATTTGTGCATGACACTTTGGTTTAAAAAATTTCTTTTATGTCTGTGTTCGTGCTACAGAAGTATCAGAACCTTCTTATTCTGGACATTTCAAGTTTGTTCCAGCAAGCATGAAATGTTCAAAAATATGTTTTGGTTTGATATTCAGAGTCTCATCAATTTTCTTTGATGATCCTGAATACCCCAAGCCTCTGCTTCCATTTCTACTAACACCATAGATAATTGAAGCCATTTTGCTTCTATTTATGCTTTTAGCAAGGATGTGTTGAAAATCTCTATCATATCTGATTACTTCGTCTGTAATAGATGTGTTAGAGAAAATCTCTTCTTCTAATCTAGACACTTTGCTTTTCAGAGCAATGTATGATTTTTGTAAAACAAATATTTTTTAATTTAAGTCTGAAATATTTTGCTCATCCATAGTAGTGTTCTCAGAAGTAGCTATAAAACTTTTTTTCAAGATTTTGTGTTTACTTAGAAGAGATTGATACCTTTTCATTAATTCAAATAAACCAATATTAAGTTCAGAACAAGATAGAGAAGAAAGTACCTCTTTATTGTCATCGGAGTCTGACTCATAGTTAATTGTCAGTTCGTCTTCTGATGTTGCTTCTTCCTTGCCGGTCCTGGCCATGAATGCCATGTTTGCATGTTCTTCATCAAAATCTTCATCTTCTGATTCTGAATTATCCCATGTTTCCATCAGACCCTTCTTAGCTTTGTAAGCCTTTTTAGGCTTCTTGTCTTTCTTGAGATTTAGACAATCATTTTGTAATGTCCATGCTCGTTGTATTCAAAGCAAGTAACTTCTTTTCCATAAGCATTTCTCTGACCATAAGTGGATTCACCTCTTCCATATGTCCTTCTTTGACCTCTAAAGTTGTTTTGTCTGTGGTTCCAGATTTGACTTATTCTTCTGGATATCAAAGAGAGTTCATTATCATCTCAATCTTCTTTAGATTCTTCTTATTCTTCCTTAGCTTAATAGGTTTTGGTTTTCCCAGAAGTAGACTTTAGAGCAACTGATTTTATCCTCTTCTAAGGTTCATCTTGTTCCAGCTCTATTTCATGACTTCTTAAAGAGCTAATCAGCTCCTCAAGAGAGGTGTTGTTCAGATCCTTTGCCAATTTTAAGGCAGTTACCATTGGTCTCCATTTGACCGAAGACTAGTGATTATCTTTTTAACATGATTTGTGGTGGAGTAAACTTTGTTTAGAACCTTAAGTCCCGCCACAAGAGTCTGAAATCTTGAAAACATTGTTTCCACGGATTCTCTGTCTTCCATCTCGAAGGCTTCATACTTTTGAATTAAGGCTGAAGCCTTTTTTTACTTGTGTGTTTCCTTCATGTGTCATCTGAAGAGAATAAAAAATAGACTTTGCAGTCTCTCTATCTATGATTTTCTCATATTCATTATTTGATATAGCACTTAGAAGGATGATTTCGGCTTTGTAGTGATTTATGCATATTTTCTTCCGTGCTTCTATCATTGCACTTCTTGAAATCTTATGACCTTTATCATCTACTAGGTGAGTGTAGCCATCAACTACCAAGTCCCATAGATCCAAGTCATATGCTATAAAATAACTTTCTATTATATCCTTCCAATAGTCAAATTTCTCCCCATCAAACATAGGAGGTTTTGAACTATAGTGATCTATATCATTATCCCTATTATCAACAATGGAAGTAGATGTAGCCATTGGTTTTTCACACACACTGGATCGTTATTGGACACTGTTAAGTGTTGATAAAAAATAAAACTTTTTATCTCCTCAGAACCGGAGCTCTGATACCAATTGAAGGTGTGAAAAACACAAGAAAAGGGGGTTTGAATTGGGTTTTTAAAAACAAAACTATTCTTAAAAATATTCCCCTTTAAGTTAAAATGTTTTTTCCTTCACTCTTGATAATAACAATAAGTAAGAACAGGAAGTAAAAAACAATGTATGTTTATACTAGTTCACTTGAAAATTATTAAGCTGGTCTAGTCCATCCGCCAACGTGATTTCGCCTCACTCAATCGAGGACTTAATTCACTATAACTAAACTGATTACAATTTGCACAAGCTACCCTCAAGTGACTAACAACTTCTAAGACTCGCAAGTCAAATACTTCTTAAGGCTACAGACCTACCCGATCCCTTAAGGAATATCAAACAACTATTTGAATACAAGTTTTGTTTACAAGAGTGTTGCTTCTAAAAAGTAGAATATGTAAACTATTTTATGAATAGTGACTTAAGAATGTGAAAGCTATGAACAGAGTTTGCGTGTCAATATTCAGTGAATTGACAGCTTTCTCTCTTAGTATTCAATCCTTTACATAGCTAAAAAATAATATATCCTTTGAGGGATACTCTTGGGATTTCCAAAAACATTGGCAGCTTGAACAGTAACATGGGGGACAATATTGTGCGACGTGTCCGTCCTTTCATGGAAGTGGAATGAAACTTTGATTGTACCATGTACTATTTGTACCATGTTAACATTATCTTATTTCCTTTTGCACTTCAGAGGCTTCTGCGAGCATGAGTTTAGAAGCGAGAAAATAACATTAGGTCATCAAAACATTAAGTCTTCAGAGTCTTCAGAACTGCGTCTTCAGCACTTGGTTGTGAGAACCTTTTCTTGGAACCTTGGGTTTTTATAACTTCAAGTCTTTAGAATCTTTAGAACTTCTGTCTTTAGAGTCTTCAATAATTGGTCTTCGGAACCCTTATCCTTAGAACCTTGTTATTAGAAACACAAGTCTTCAGTATCTGGAACTCAGTAGAAATTTTATCTTTAGATCTTCTAACTTTGTTTCTTGGAACATATTGTCTTTAGAAGCTTTAGTCTTTAGCATCTAGACGTAAGTAGAAACTTTTGTTTTCAGATCTTCTAACTGGTTTCTTTAGACAAACATCAGAGCTTACACTTCAGAGTCTTCTAGAGTGTCTTGCTATTGTTCAACAAAATTTGTGTAGCGTAGAAGCGGAATCAATTCTCTTCTAATGTCTTGGCCACACCATCCATCAGAAGCAGAACCTGTTTGTTAAGTACTCAACAATAACAAACATTAGAGTATCAAAATTGTTCATACAAACATACTTGTTTGTTATCATTAAAACTCAGAGATAATACTGTATAACCAAATCTTGTTCTTACAACATAAAGATCAGACGCTTACACATAATCCATACAAATGTTCCAAACCAAACAGACAATCAAACATACAATCATTCATAGACTTAGTCATGCATGTTGTAACACCCTGTTTTTCCCCATTGCATAATTACATAAATCAGAGTAAATTAAAAAATTACATCATAACAAAACAGGATGTCACGTCATTCATCATCATGCAATTTTCTCAATATTTAATAATTTGACACATAACACACATTTCAGATGAACCGACAACATCATCATCATAGTTCTCAATATATCGACTTCATTACGTAACGGAAAAGAATTCATAATTTAATTCCAACATCATCAATTCGTCATATGACCAACAATTATCAATTAAAAGATAGTTTACAAAACTCCCAAAAATTCTTCAAAGAAAATATCAATTAATTAAAACAAGCGTTCATCCCCAGTGTTATGTATCAGAGCAAGACCCGGCTTAATCTATACAATATAAGGCGCAACCCCATACCTCAAGCGATCTAATCTTTGTCATCTGCGTGTTACCCACATAGAGGCAACATTCAAACAGAAGGGGTGAGATATCATAACAATATAACGAATGTATGATAGTGAATAGATAAAACATGGCATACATAATCATAATCTCATACTCCATGCATCAACACCAAATACGCAACATCATTTCAACAATCACACCCAACAAACAATGGATCACATCTCTTCAATAACAATGTCGTAATGAAATGAGACCAACTTCCCTAATTATATGCATGTGGTACTATAACAACATCCCTTTTCCATTTAGGATGCATCGTCACTTACCATTAAGGCTACACCGTCACTTGCCATTAAGGCTACATCATCACTTTCCATTAAGGCTACATCATCACTTATGAATATGCATGCAACACTAACATGTTATGACAACAGATGCAATGACATAACACACATTAACAAACCAAACCAACACAGGCCACCAATTACACATCGTTATTCATACATTGTCGCAACATCGTCACATCATGAAATTTCATCGATTCCATCATCATATTCACAAATTCACAATTGCATCAAAATACCGGAATAATACAAAACTCATAAGACACACACATAAACACACATCAACACACCAAGCTAATACAACTCATTAATCACGCATTGATGTTCATACATCGTCACATATCACTACATTATGAAATCTCTTCATATTCATCGTTACATTCGCAACTTTACAATCATAACACAACATCGAAATGAAATGAAATCCATAAAATCATCTTATATGGTTTTCAAATCCTTTTATTTGAGTAGAAAATATAGTTAGCTTTTCATAGGTTCGAACGACGCGTCAAATGGACACCCGAGTAAAAAGTTATGAGTTTTTAAAGTTTTTTAGAAAATTGACCATTCTGTCTCAGTGGTAACCGGTTACTGCTAAAACAGTAACTCAGTTTTTCAAAAATTTTCTGCCGTAACTGGTTGCCCTCTAGCGGTAACCAGTTATTGCTTTTTCCATAAAACATCCATTCTGTCAAGGCTTTGGGTACCCGGTTACCCACTTATGGTAACCAATTACCCCTCACAGTTTTCCCAAGAATATGATTTTTGCACGCGGTAATCGGTTGCCCCCGGGTGGTAACTGGTTACCACTACTATTTTTCCAAAATTTCTGCAGTTTGCAGACTGCGATTTTTACCTTTTCAAAACTCCAAAACACCAATTTCCATCATGAAACATAAACAATCATTCAATTGAACATGCATAATTCAAAGCCATAAATTTGAGATCATTTTATATCATCAAGATCAAGATTTATCATACCAATTCACCATCATCAATCATCACACATACACATACACATCACAATTCCCACAAAGAAGATTATACAATTACATAACCTAACCCTACCATAACCCATCATCATACAACCCCTATAGTGTTAGAACCCCGCCCTTACCTTAGGTTTTGAGTTCTCTTCCCTTCTCCAATGGAGTACTCCCTTTAGCCCTAGGTTCTTCCTCTTCTCTTCTGCTTCTCACTTCTACGATCAATTGGGAATATTGCCCTTTATTCCTCGTGTTCTCACTTCTTATTTTCTAATAACTCAAATTAGACCACTAAATCAATATTACCACCTTGCCCTTCTTATTTTTAATTATTTAATTAATCACTAATATTATAGTTAACTATCTATATAAAACAATAGCAATAATAATTAAAACCAACATCACTCATATTCTCTATTCACCCCATGTTCTATATGTTATTAGTCAAACACCCCCAACGATTCAACCTCTAATTTCCCAAATAGCATCTCATCACATTGTAAAACATATCATCACCGTAAATACGTCATCTCATCTTATTATTTTTAAATAAAATGAACTTTAATTAAATTGGGGTGTTACAACCCTCCCCCACTTAAAAGATTTTTGTCCTCGAAAATTACCTCAAGTGTACAGCTCTGGGTAAGCTTCCCACTTCTTGCTTTCTAATTCCCACTTCGTATTCTCTCTAGCAGCTCCTACCCAAACCACTTTCACAAGAGAGATCTCTTTGCCTCTCAACTTCTTCATTTCACGATCTTCAATTCTTACAGGTACGGTCTCAACAGTAAGATCGTCTCGCACTTGTACATCATCTATCATAATCATGTGTGACGAATCTAGAACATATTTAAGAAGTTACGACACGTGGAACACATCATGAAGGCTTCATAAATTAGATGGTAGTGAGACTCTATACGTAACATTCCCCTCCTTCTCTGAAATCTGATACGGACCAATAAACCGAGGAGTCAACTTCCTTGACTTCAAGGCACGTCCTACACCGGTTACAGGAGATACTCTCAAGAATACATGATCTCCCTCTTGAAACTTAATATCTTTTCTCATATTATCATGGTAACTCTTATGCCTGCTCTACGAGGCTATCATCTTCTCTTGGATCATATTCACCTTTTCCGTAGTTTGTCGCACAATTTCAGGTCCTAGCACAAAACTTCCACCTGATTCATGCCAACACAGCAGTGTTCTACATCTTCGACCATACAACACATCGAAAGGTGCCATACCAATACTAGAACAGAAACTATTGTTGTAAGTGAACTCGATCAAAGGAAGAAAACTATCCCATGTACCTTCTTGCTAAAGAACACAAGCTCTCAACAAATCCTCTAGCGACTGAATAGTTCTCTCTTTCTAACCATTTGTCTGTGAATGATAAGCAAAACTCAATTTCAGCTTCGAACCCAACGCATCCTGCAAACTATTCCAAAAATCAGAAGTAAATCTTGGATCTCTATCCGACACCACACTGGACGAAACACTGTGCAACTTCACAATTACACAAAGATAAATCTCTGCCAACTTCAGTATAGGAAAATTGATACTAATTGGAATGAAATGAGCTGATTTGATTAATCTATCAATAATCACCCAAATCTAATTGTTCCTACTAGGAGTACTTGGCAGCCCCGTCACAAAGTCCATAGATATATTATCCCACTTCCACTCTGGAATGTCTAAAGGTTCCAATAGTTCTGCAGGTTTCTGATGTTTGACTTTCGACTTCTGACAAGTCAAACATGCATACACAAATTGCGCCACGTCTCATTTCAAATCGGACAACCAAAACAACTTCTTCAAGTCGTGATACATCTTGGTAGCTCCAGGATGGATACTCAAACTCTTCTATGGCTCTCTTCCAGAATCATCTTTCTCATTTCAGCATCATCAGGAAAACAAATCTTGTTTCAGAATCTCAAAACACCTTGGACATCTACTTTAAAGTCATTGTCTTCAGATTTATTATTCTCGACCATCAAGTCTACCAACTTCACATCTAACTTTTGATCTTCTTTAATATTATCTAAGAAGTCATTGTTAATCTTCAACATCCCCAACATCACACTCTGCGGTGCCACTTCACAGACCAAACTCATATCTCTGAATTGTTCGATCAACTCTAGTTCCCTAACCATCATAGCAGACATATGCAAAGTATTTCGACTCAAAGTGTCAACCACAACATTAGATTTACCTAGATTATAATTCAAGCCAAAGTCGTAGTACTTCAATAATTCTAACCATCTCCTCTGCCTCATATTCAGCTCCTTCTAATCAAATAAGTACTTCAAGCTTTTATGATAACTAAACACTTCGAATCGGGAACCATAGAGATAGTGTCTCCAAATTAGCATAAACACTATTGTTTCTAATTCTAGATCATGAGTATGATACTTTCTTTCATGAATCCTCAATTGTCTTGAAGCATAAGTGACTACTTTATCATTCTCCATGAGCACACCACCTAAACCCAATTTAGAAGCATCACAATATACAATAAATAGTTTCCCAGGATTAGGTCATATTAGAATTTGAGTCTTAGTCAATCTCTCCTTTAACTCATCAAAACTCTCTTCACATTGGATGTCCCACACAAATGCTCTGCCTTTACAAGTTAACTGAGTTAACAGAAGTGCCAACTTAGAAAAACCTTCAATAAATCTCCTATAATAACCAGCCAAACCCACAAAGCTTCTAATCTTCGTAACTGATTTTAGAGCTTCCCACTGCAACATTGCATCCACCTTAGACGGGTCTACATCAATACCATCACCTGAAATAACATGACCAAGAAAACTGACTTCTGTCAACCAGAACTCATATTACGACAACTTCGTATATAAATTCTTCTCTTTTAACACTTGCAGTATAATCCGCAAATGCTCGAAATTCTCTTCTTCAGATTTGGAATAAATCAAGATGTCATCGATAAATAACACAACAAACCGATCCCGATAAGTGTTAAAGATACGGTTCATATATTCCATAAACACTCCTGGCGCATTGGTAACACCAAAAGGCATCACTAAATACTCGTAATGTCCATACTGAGTTCTGAAAGGTGTCTTCTGAATATCCTCATCCATTACCCAAATCTGGTGATAACCCGATCTCAAGTCAATCTTGCTAAACACACACGCACCCACTAATTGATCCATCAAGTCATGTATCCTTGGAAGTGGATACCTGTTTTTGATTGTCACTTTATTCAACTATCGGTAATCGACACACAGTCTCATACTCCCATCTTTCTTATTCACTAGCTACACCGGAGCTCCCCAAGGCGACACACTTGGTCTCACAAACTTCTTTTCAAGCAACTCTTCTAATTGCTTATTCAATTCTGATGATTTAGATGCTGACATCTTGTATGGTGCCATAGAAATAGGCTTTGTACCAGGTACAATATCAATTGAAAATTCCACTTCTCTTTCGGGCGGCATGTCTGGAATATCATCAGGAAAAACTTCAGGAAAGTCGCACATAACTTGCAACTCACCAATAATAGCCTGATTCTCTCCAAACAATGACACCATTAAAGAAAACAACCGAGCTTCGTCCTGTATTAACTCCTTCAACTGTCTAGCAGATAAGAAACCATCTTTCTCTTCCTCTTCAGGAGTAGAAAACTGCACCGACTTGTTATAACAATTAATATGAACATAGTTATATTCCAACCAGTTCATACCCAATTACATCCAAGCCACTCGAAACAAATTAGGTCCACAATAAAATATCTATCATAGATTGACAAAGGAAACTTCAAATATGCCAGAGAAGTAGTCACCGATCCCTTAGCTGGAGTATCGATGACCATTTTCTCCATCCATAGAAGATAAAACAAGACCTAACTTTTTCACACAATCAGCAGTAACAAAACAATGTGTAGTACCTATATCAATAATAGTAAGTAAAGGAGTACTATTAATGAAACATATACCTCTTATCAAACAATCTCTGCTTGATGTCTAAGTTCCAGCCAAAGTGAATACTTTTCCTCCGCCTTGAGTCTTCTTTGTTTTCTGACACTGGGTACTGATGTGTCCTTCTTCGCCACAGTTGAAACATATTGTGCCTTGTGCTCACATTCAGTTACCTTGTGACCATTCTTTCCACAACGTAAACACCTCTTAGCTTCACTTGTGTATTCACCGATTTTATGCCCGGTCCTTCCACATTTGTAGCATCTAAGGCTAGTAGGGGCATCTCCCCCACTTGGCCTTCTGCCCTTAACCGCTCTCTGTTTTCCCTTTCCATCTGGAGCATTGTAAGGCTTCCCACGATTATGTTGTTGCTTATTTCTCTTCTCATTAATCATCTTGTAGTGAGCCTTACTATCCTCTTCATAGATTCTGCAACTACTCACCAAACTAGAGAACTTACAGATTTTATGATACCCAGTGGCCTTCTTGATCACAGAACGCAAGCCATTCTCAAACTTTACACACTTAGAGAAATTAGTTGTCCCCTCAGTGTAATGAGGATAAAAATTCGCCAACTCCATGAAATTGGCTGGATACTCTATTATTGATAAATCTCCTTATTTTAGTTCCAGATACTCGGTCTCCTTCTTCCCCCACATGTCCTCTGGGTAGTGCTTGTCCAGGAATTCCCTGTGAAAAACATAGCCCAAGTAATAGCCTCATTTGTGCCCTTCAGTCTCTGTCGAGTAGCAACCCACCAGTCATCACCCTCCTTTGCCAGCATGTGCGTACCAAAATGCACCTTCTGTGTATCAGAACAGTCCATGACTCAAAAGATCCTCTCAATTTCTTTGAGCCATTCCTTTGCTCCTTCAGGATCATGCTTCCCTTTGAATGTAGGTGGACGGTTCCTCTGGAAAGTCTCCAGAGCACGAGTTCCATCGTTCCCACCAGCATTAGGCTGGTTTTTCATTTCCTGAGCTAAAGCCTGCAACACAGTAGCAAGTGCACCATTGCCTCTTCCAACCATTGCTCTGCTTCACATCACAACATAAAACAACGGATAGATGGAAAAATATCGACAATATTCCACTATCACACTACACTAATGACTCAACAACCTGGCCGAACAAACCGACCTGCTCTGATACTAATTGTAACACCCTGTTTTCCCCCATCGCATAATTACATAAATCAGAGTAAATTAAAACTTCTCATCACAACAAAACAGGATTTCATATCATTCATCCTCATGCAATTTGCTCAATATTTAATAATTTGACACATAAAACACATTTTGGATGAATCGAAAATATCATCATCATAGTTCTCAATATCTCGACTTCATTATGCAACGGAAAATAATTCATAATTTAATTCCAACATCATCAATTCGTCATATGACCAATAATTATTAATTAAAAGAGAGTTTACAAAGCTCCCAAAAATCATTTAAAGAAAACATCAATTAATTAAAATGAGCGTTCATCCTTGGTGTCACGTATCAGAGCAAGACCTAACTCAATCTATGCAATACGAGGCGCAACTCCATACCTCAAGCGATCTAATATTTGTCACCTGCGTGTTACCCACGTAGAGGAAAAATTCAAACAGAATGGGTGAAATATCATAACAATATAATGAATGTATGATAATGAATAGATAAAGCATGGCATACATAATAATAATCTCATACTTCATGCATCAACACTAAATACACAACATCATTTTAACAATCACATCCAACAAACAACAGATCACATCTCTTCAACACCAACGTCGTAATGCAATGAGACCAACTTCCATAATTATATGCATGTGGTACCATAACAACATCCCTTTGCCATTTAGGTTGCACCTTCACTTGCCATTAAGGCCGCACCATCACTTGCCATTAAAGCTACATTGTCACTTGCCATTAAGGCTACATCATCACTAGCCATTAAGGTTATATCATCACTTATGAATATGCATGAAACACTATACTTGTTATGACAACAAATGCAATGACATGACACACTTTAACAAACCAAACTAACACAAGTCACCAAGTACACATTGCTATTCATACACCGTCATAACATCGTCACAACATGGAATTTCATCGATTCCATCATTATATTCACAACTTCACAATTGCATCAAAATACTGAAATAATAAAAAAATCATAACACACACACACATCAATACACATCAACACATAAATCCAATATAACACATTAATCACACGCCCCTATTCATACACCATCACACATCACTACATCATGAAATATCTTCATATTCATCGTCACATCCGCAACTTCGCAATCATAACACAACATTGGAACGAAACAAAATCCATAAAATTATCTCATACGGTTTTCAAGTCATTTTATTTGAGTAGAAAATATTTTTAGCTTTTCATAGGTTCGAACGACGCGTCAAACAAACACCCGAGTAAAAAGTTATCAGTTTTTAAATTTATTCAGAAAATTGGCCATTCTGTCTCAGTGGTAACCGGTTACCCTCTAGTGGTAACCGGTTACTGCTAAAATAAGAACTCATTTTTTCAAAAATTGTTTGCGGTAACCGGTTGCCCTCTAGCGGTAGCCGGTTACTGCTTTTTCCTGAAAACATGCACTCTGTCAAGGCTTTATGTAATACGGTGGGAGAAATGACTTTTGGGTTTTACGTTTTATCGCAAATGTTGTAGATAGAAAGAGTTGCCGCCGACTTTTCTTTTATCCAATAAAAGAAAGGGTGAAAAGAATAGGAAAGACCTTTTGAAAATTTTCTGAGTAAGGGGGGTAGGTTATGAAAAGGGAAGGTGTTAGCACCCTTTTCATCCGTAGTTATCTACGGGCTCTTAATTGCTAGCTCACTTTTTGGAAATGCTTTGTGCTTGTGTATGTTTGAAAATATTTTGAAAATGCCTAAGTGAGGCAATTTTGTAATGATTCTCGTATCATTGAGAATGTATACAAAATGTTTGTTTTTGAAAATATTTTGAAAGAAGGTGTTGTTTTTGTGAAAAGATGTTTTGTTTTGAAAAGTTTGTGAGCAAGCGATTATGAGCGATCTACCTACTCAAAGAAGTCTTTGTTCTTTTCCTCCTCCTTTAGATAATTCTACCTACCATAAGTTAGTAGGAAGCCCTATCATTGGATGTAAGGGACAGGCGCGGGTCATCGTACAGTCATAGAAGGCAACTTGTAGGACGCTTTAGCAGTTTTTGTAAGGGACTAAGATCATTTATCGAAGGCAGTATCAAAGGGTCATCGAGAGACTACGATCTTTTGACTGGGGAGAAGATATTGAAAATAATGCGAAAAAGTAAATGAGCGCACATAGATGGTAAAGAGGAGAAGATATTTAAGATCTAAAAAATTCTAAGTGTTTAGAAAATATTTTTGATGTTTTTGTGTTTAGAAAAAATATTTGAAGTGTGAAATAACAACTAGACCCTAATTCTAATTAATTTATTAGTTAGTTAATAAATAAAAGCAAAATATGATTAAGTTAAATTAATTTTAATTATCAAAAATTAAATTAATTAATTAATTAAAAAAAACCTAGATCTAAATTTTTATGATTTTATGATTTTATAAGAAATGATTAAAAAGAAAAAGTTAATTAAAATTTAAAAAAAAAAGTAAAATGGGCCTGGGTGTAAACAAGTAATAATGGGGGTGAGAAGAAGAAAAAATCTCAGGCCCAACTCAAGGAGCCCAGACGCCTGTCCTGGATCTGGTGAGGATAATTCTTTGAAGTTCACCATGAGGAGTACACGTCTAGAGCGTTGGATCTTGATCTATTGAGATCCGAAGGTTGTTACATGAGGCGCGTGATGAGCGTGTATGCATGGTTTGTACTGGATCTGTAATGAAAATGTTAGAAAATAAAATGCCCCACGCCTTGATCGAACCCAGGACCAGGCATAGGTATGACTTAAGAGCAAGCGTGCTGCCACTAGGGTGGTTGTTACATCCGGTCATTATACAACAATCACTAAATATATTTTAAACTCGCTTCTAAAAATTTGAATATGAAGCTTAATCTTCTTCCTCGCGCCAGACAACAACCATTATCACATTTTTCAAATTTCTAACTCCTTCAATTCTCAACCATTTGAAAAATTTTAAACATGAAAGTTGCTTGAAATTTAATAAGGAATCCAATGATATTAATTTCAAAAGCTATAAATAAGAGATGACCACGAATTTCATCAGTACCAAACAAACCCTAAAAACATTTCAGAGACACGATTCTCATCCCACAAGCAAAATCAATGAAAACTAATTACATGGTTAGCTTCAGGACATTGATAACTACATTTTATCTTTAGAAATTATATGCTAATGACGCTTGTATCAAAATTTCAAAGTTGTAGAAACTTATCTCTTGAAGTGAGAATCGAGTTTGGAGTTAAAGCACGTATGGAGGTGTTAAAATGATCTGGATAGCTTCACTGAACTCCCAGGAAGCTTTTGTAACTCCTACCTTAGATTGAGAGTGCCTCAACTCTTCTGGAAAAGTCAAGTTACAGAGGTGTTTTATCTCGGTTTGGATGAAGTGTTTGGGATGTTTCAGTGACAAACTAATGCATACAGAAGCTTAGGTATGATGTGGAGATGGTGTCTGAATGATAAAAGAGGAAAATGCACGAGTGGATTTGAAGTTGGGTGTTGGAAGCTTCAAATGTGCAACAATGGTGGTTTTTGAGAAAATTTTCATGTGAGAGAAATTGGGAGAGTTTGAGAGCTTGTGTCTGGGTCCTTTGGCTTGCTATGGACCTCTCTATTTATAAGAAAAAGGCTGGAGAGGTTGAAGTAACCAAATCTTTGAGATAGTAAGTTATGGTTTGAAAAGTGAAAAATCAAGTTTTTTGATGAATTTCCATGGTTCCAGGGTTCAAGTACAAGTATGCTATGAAGTTTGTTGGATGCAGATAGGTTGATTCTTCTCTTTAGGATGGATGCAATCATAGGAAACAAATGAGAAGCTCAATGCATTAACTTTTGCAAAAATCTTTCTTTATGTGAATAGCAATGGTGCCTTTGTTCTATAAATGGAAATTTATCTTGGATAAAGCTTGAATCAAATAGATAATTGTCATAAAGAATGTGTAACATTCTGATTATGGATAGATTTGGAGGTTTAGAGGTCTGCAAAGTGAGATCTCTAAGCATGTCATGAGAATTTGGCCATAAGGTTTTCAAAAGGATGACCTATAATTCAAGTTTGACATGCCATCTTCATCTCTTTGAAACTTCTAGCTCAAGTATGATAAATTTGTGTTCTTTGAAATTTTGGAAAGCTTGAATCAAGATCTACAACTTTCATGTTTTGAGTTTTTGCTGAATCAGTTTGGATCTTAGTGAAAAATAGCCATAAAGTAGTGACTCTATTAAGAACAAAGCACATCGAAATTTTTCTAAGTGTTGGGTAAAAATAATCAGAACTTCATGGGCCCATCTCTCTTAATCCAAGCACTTTTTGAGGATCATCCCAAATTAACAAAGTTTTATAATTCGTTAATCCCTACAGCTTCCATGTCGAAAGTTTTTCTTGAATCAAATTGTATCTTGAGGAAACTTGCTTGTGAAGTTAGGGTTTTTTAGGTGCAAAACACTTAAATTTTTCTAAGTGTTTGAAAATCTTCAATTTTGACTTTTGTTGACTTTCTTGATCTTTGTAATTATTGATGATCAAACTTAACAATTTTGAATGTTTTGATGATTCTTGATTTTTGAATTCCAATGTTGACCAAAAAGTCAAAGTTTGACTTTTGTGTGACTATTGAATTTTTATCAATTGATTCAGTTCTCCAACTATCAATCACTTGCATCTTTTGAAATGTCTCGAGCCATGTAATTAGGTCAAGATGTTTTATTTGAGTCCTTAAGATCATACTTTAAGCCATTAGGTCATGCACTAGGCCAAAAGTCAATGATCAGTCATCTTCAATAAAAACCTTAATTTTGGCAAATTTGATCTTTGATGATTTGAGGACTTTCCTTGAGGAATCATGATCAACCCTTGATCAAATGATGAATATCACCTCAAAATGTTGATGTTGACAAAAAAAATACTGAAGTTTGACTGTATGTTGACCTCAGTTGACTTTTTACTCGATATAGTTGACTTTCAATCTTCTGAGCCATTGATTGAGCCAACATGTGATGCAAGACTTAAAACTTGACATAAGCATTATTGAGGACCTATGATGAACCATGAAATTTATTTGATACCCTTTCAACCCAATCTTCTTTGAGAAGCACCAAACCCTAGTTAAAGACCCATGCTTAGGAGGAGGTTTGACCAGTCAACTCTTGAGTGGCTTTGAGTATTTGAGACCCTTGTGAGCATGTTTTTGAAGAAAATGGGAGGGGAAATTTTGGGGTTCAACACTTTGGATACCCGGTTACCCACTTAATGTAACTAGTTACCCCCTCACAGTTTTTCCAAGAATCTGATTTTTGCACGCGGTAACCGGTTGCCCCCAGGTGGTAACCAGTTACCACTACAATTTTTCCAAACATTCTGCAGTTTACAGACTGCGACTTTTACCCTTTTCAAAACCCCAAAACACCAATTTCCATCATGAAACATAAACAATCTTTCAACTGAACATGCATAATTCAAATCCATCAATTTGGGATCATTTTATATCATCAAGATCAAGGTTTATCATACCAATTCACCATCATCAATCATCACACATACACATTACAATTCCCATAAAGCAGATTATACAATTACATAACCTAACCCTACCATAAACCATCGTCATACAATCCTTATTATGTTAGAACCCGACCCTTACCTTAGGTTTTGAGTTCTCTTCCCTGCTCCAATGGAGTCCTCCCTTTAGCCCTAGGTTTTTCCTCTTCTCTTCTACTTCTCACTTCTCCGATCAATTGGGAATAATGTCCTCTATTCCTCATGTTCTCACTTCTTATTTTCTAATAACTCAAATTAGACCCCTAAATCAATATTCCCACCTTGCCCTTCTTATTTTTAATTATTTAATTAATCACTAATATTATAATTAACTATCTATCTAAAATAATAGTAATAATAATTAAAATTAACATCACTTGTATTCTCTATTCACCACATGTTCTCTACGTTATTAGTCAAACACCCCCAATGATTCAATCTCTAATTTCCCAAATAGCATCTCATCACATTGTAAAACATCATCACCACAAATACATCATCTCATCTTATTATTTTTGAATAAAAATAACTTTAATTAAATCGGGGCGTTACACATGAACCCAGTCAGCATATAGTTAGTAGATACAATCCTTTCAACTAATAATTATTAGCATGCAATCATTTACATACTTAGTTATTCATAACTCAACACATAGTTAGTAGCATACAATTCTACCAACTAACAATTATTAGTATGCAATCATTCACATACTTAATCATGCATAACACAGACATTTAGTAGTTACTGTAAAAGTCACAATTGTCCCTAGTGCCCGAAGATGCATATCCAAACGCCCTTTTTTCACACACTCTTCAGTGCTATTTGATGATAATCCCTTATTTTGAAAAAATTGATCCTGAGATGCATCTTCGTACGCGTACGAGGTTAATTCAAAGATGCATCTTTGTAAACACTATTAATTAAAATTTTAGGGGATGGTACGAAGATGCATCTTTATATTCCTTTTATACTTAATTAGTGCCAAAACCTTCTCTCTTCCTCCTTAAATTTTTTAAATCTCACTCAACCATAAAAAATACACAACTTGTTCTCTTCCTCAACCATTCAAGCTTCTCACTTCATTCTACTTCATTTACAGCAAAGATTTTCACTTCGTTCAAGTTTCTCACCCAAACTTAGAATTTGTACATTTTCAAAATTTATTCCTTTTTTTTGTGATTTGAATGATGTTTTAATAAACATAAGTTGTTTAAGATACATTAGGTAGTCTGCAAACAAATAGATAGCCTAAATGGACATGTATCAAAAATTGGTTCGATTTTAGGGCAGCAATGACGTTTCTGCCATTTTTGCAAAATCACAGCTTTGTCCTGAAATGCATCTTCGAATATGCCTAAATGGACATGCATTGATATTTTCATATATGTATCTCCAGATTTGAACCTGGCAGAATCTTGGTTGAATTTTTTATTTGGCTATCTGGTTTTAACGCATATGCAATGGCTGAAAATACCCCTAGGATAATTAGGCTCGGTCGTATGTCTCAAACTACATATGTACGATGTGAGAGGGTCATTGGCAGGACCACGAGGCCACGAGTTAATGATACCTCATTTGATGGTTCACAACATCGAGATTCCCAACCATCTGGATCTACTTCCCATAGTCACCTGTTTTAGGCCTCTACTTCACGGGGCCATAAGTCCACAGATGATGAAACAACACCTGAAGCTCATAAGGAACCCATTGTTGATGCTCCATTAGAGATTTATCCATGAGACTTATCTGACACCTCCTTACTTCATCTATATGCAGAGCATGCTTCTAGGCATGTCTGAGAATGAGAGGTATATTGATTAACTTTTGTATTGCATATATTTTAAACATTAAATTGCAATTGATGGTGATATTTTTTACAGAAGCCTCTGTGTTTAAAATCGGTAAATTATGACAAAAAGATATTGGATTTGGAACAACCCAACACTGATTGGTCCGGGAATGATATCCGCTATTTTGGTCTTGTCAGTTTATGTGTTGTTGCGTACATCATCATAAACTATGACATGCAGGCAACATTTTCTAAATGATGGTATTCAGATACGTAATCTTTCAACCTTTCTGTAGATGAGATGACCATCACCCTGGATGATGCATCATACCTCCTGGATCTTCCCATCAGGGGAAAATTACTAGGCCAGAGAAGGCTCAATTGAGAGGAAGCCATCAAGATGTTGGTTACATATTTGGGGGATGACCCAACCGAGGCTGCAAATGAGGTAGCTGACACCAGAGGTGCTCATGCTAGATTTAAATTATTGGAAGAACTTTATGAAGACTGCTTGCAGTGGGTTGAGGATGCTGAAGGTAATGATATACAGGTTGACTACCATCGATAGTGTGCATTGAGGTGTTACCTCTTATTCCTGGTTGCAAATCCATTTATATGGACAAAAGTGAAACCTACATCTATGTGATCTACCTTAATTACTTCATAAACTTGACGGAAATTTATGAGTACAATTTTGGAGCCATCTATTTGGTCTACTTGTACTCAAAGTTGGGCGTGAGATATCTTTGGAAGACAAAGCAGATGACAGGAAGTTGCACACTACTTATAGTAATTTAGTAATACTTATATTTACATAATTCATTTGTTACACTTGTTATTAATATTGTATTTGAACCATTTTAAGGATGGATCATCTCCCAATTCCCTCGCAACACCGGGTGGGAAGTTGTGCATACACAGAGGATTGGCCATGTGCTGCTGACTTTGCCACGTATAGAAGGGATTGGGTGATCGAGCCATTCAGAGTGTATCATGATTGTCATGTACCAAATGTCAATGCCTTCTACCCATACGACGGTCATCGACAGACGTATATGTTGGACGTCATTTCTTTATACTCAACATGGTTGGCATGTGGGTCAAGTCTGATGTATCATTATCTGCCCGAGCATTTGATGCACTAGTTTGGCTATTTGCATATTATTTCAAGACCCACCTTTGAGTCTGCTCTTCCCATTGTCTGCCATAGAGATCTTGACACAATACTTGAGAATTTTGAGAGTCATCTGGTACTATAGGAGTATTGCAAGGTGCCATCTCCTGTACATTGGGTTTATGAAGATGACTACGTGACATAGTTCTATATGATGTCACATCTTATCATGACAACAAACGCCCTTGGGAGACCACTTATGTTAGCTAATCAAAAGATACTTAAGACTTGGAATGACCACACTGGGGATGTGTCGACAGTCTATCTGCGTATTGTAAAGATGGGGCACAACATTTTGAGAAAGACAATGTCTAATTGGCCCTTGTAGAATGCACTACGCCAAAATTGACTTTTGGCATCACCAAAAAGACAACGCTTTAATGAGAAAACGTTGTTGTAGGTCTTTTAAAAAATTCGCTAAAAAAAGCGTTGCTCCAGACAGCCTTTAGAAAGCGCTTTTAAAAAGCGCTGCTAAATGCCCTACCTTAGAAAGCGCTTTAATGAGAAAACATTGTTGTAGGTCTTTTAAAAAATTCGCTTAAAAAAGCGCTGCTACAGACAGCCTTTAGAAAGCGCTTTTAAAAAGCGCTACTAAAGGCCTTAAATTCGCCCCACTTAAGAAAGCGTTTCTCGTGAAAGCGCTGCTAGATCTTGTATGATAGAAAGTGCTTTTAAAAAGCGCTGGCTTAGGTCAAATTATAAAATTAAAATATAAAATTTCCCCATTTAAGAAAGCGCTTTCTCGTGAAAGTGTTGCTAGATCTTGTATGATAGAAAGCGCTTTTAAAAAGCGTTGTCTTAGGTCAAATTATAAAATTTTCAGAACCATGTTCATTAATTTCTAATCGTTGTCTTCTTCTTCGCGACCGTTTCTTCTCTGACCGATTCTTCTCCGACCATTCCTAATCATTTCTTCTCCGACCGTTTCTTCTCTGACGAAAACGAAAAAGTTATAACATTGTTCTTGCTGACAAAAACAAAGAAGTTGCTTGACGAAAACGAAGAAGTTGTTGACCGCCGTAGTTCAGGTACGTCATTCTTGTTGTTGTAACATTGTTCTTGTTGTACATTGTTGCTGTTTTCTACATTGTTGTTGTTATTGTTCTTGTTTTCTACATTGTTCTTGTTGTTGTTCTTGATGTTAAGAAGTTTGTTAAGAAGTTGAAGTTATTGTTTTTGTTTAGCTTAATTAGTATAAAACCATTTGAATGAAC
Source organism: Vicia faba (assembly GCA_948472305.1). Taxonomy (NCBI): domain Eukaryota; kingdom Viridiplantae; phylum Streptophyta; class Magnoliopsida; order Fabales; family Fabaceae; genus Vicia; species Vicia faba. Next base: position 1,182,817,099 of record OX451737.1, read on the forward strand.
TGCTATGATGGATGAGCATTTCATTTTTTTATATTTCCTTAGTGGATTTTTATATTTGTCATTTAATTTTTATTTTTTTTCTTTATTACAGGTCAATGGCTAGTAATCAAGAAAACTCACAAGATACAAATGCTCCAGATAAGACATTAGAGGGAGAAATTACATGAGGCATCACTATTATGAGAAAAATCATTCTTGATAGAGATAAAGGAGTAAAAATGATGTACATTGGAATGATGATAACCAACTAATCGTTCCTAATGGTGAAAAGTTGACAAGCTACATTGGTACACTTGCTCGTATGCATGTTCCAATCACCTTTGATAAATGGATTAATAAAGATTTAGATTCCTACAAAGACAAAATTTGGACTGATATACAGGTACCATATAATTTAGCTTTAAAGTATAATATTTTTGTTATTTTAGTCCCTAACTAAGTAAGGCTTGGGAATGTCTTATATGTATGCTTAATATTTGTTCCCTTAATCAATATCACATGGTAATGTCTTTAAATTACTTATACTAACACACTATAATGCGTATGTTTTTTCGTAGAGGTCTTTTAACATTGAAGAGAACCGAAAAAATATTGTCTTCAAGTGGCCGGAAAAAGACACAGAGGGTGGAGAACTTTTTTAAAAAACAAATTTCTTAAGGATGAGCAAGGAAATCTTGTTAAAGCGGATCGTCCAATTAAGTATAGCAACTTCATTGGACCCGAAGAATGGGATGAATTTGTATCCAAACGAATAGAAAATGAGAAATTCAAGAAAGTGAATGAAATAAATCACGAGAGAGCATCAGCACCCATGTATCCATACAGAAAAGGGCGTTGGGATATGCACGCTTACAGCAAAAAATTGTAAGTATATATAAATGCTACGATCTTATTACTTGTCTCAATGTGTTATAATTGATGATCTTATGATTTGTGTCAATGCGTAGTTAGAGGAGACGAAAAGTGACGAAACATCACTTCCAACGCATGTTTTATGGAAGGAAGCTCGTGTGGGCAAGGATGGAGTTGTTAGGGAAGATGTTCGACATATTTATGATGAATGTGTAAGTATAACATTGTGTCTTTAAGTAAATCAAAAGTTTATTAGTATATACTTAATTTTTTATCTCCACTAATAATTTTCGATATATATATGTAAATGAATTTCAGGAGACTCTATCTCAATTGGTAACCACAGATGAGGACCAGGATAACAGGAGCGTACTTAGTCGTGCACTAAATGTTGTTGAGTATCCCGGTCGGGTGAGGGGTAAAGGACATGGTGTGACTCCATCTTCCTTGTATAAGCATCCAAGTAAAATAAATCCTTGCAATCAAGAAGTGATGAAAATGTTGGAGGAATTAAAGGCGCAAGTCCGTGAATTACAACAGGAAAGAGAGAGATATATGGCGCAAAAGTGAAGTTTAGAGGCGAAAGAAACTAGTGACAAAGCTAGTATCAATTGTCAAAATAAATTTCCTGAGGTAATTATATATGTTATTATGAAATTAAACTAGCACATTTATTTTAATTGACATATATACACATTAACAGTAACATATTTATTATTGGTTTAGGGCATTTCATCTTGCCAGCTATACTTATCGTCACCGACTTATCGCTTAGTTGGCAAGGGAAAAGTGCATAATACTTTGGGAGATTTACTTCACCATAGACCGCTCCCTGATGGACATCTGAAAGTATCAGTTGATGTTGCATTAGATTTGGATGCGTTGCTACCGGTACCTGACATTATTTCAGAGACAACATTGCTACGAGATGCAATAGGATCATTTGTTGCATGGCCGTCGGACCTCATTTTCATAGATGATGAGGTATATTGAAAACCATTATGAATCTTTTAGTATTCAAGTTTCAATTCTGAACCATTACGTACATTTTTATTACATGTTAATTTCAGACTCCTACAAAACCCGCATCTAAGGATAAAGAGATTTTGCGGCACAACGAGTCTATTGCATCATAAAAAGAGGTACATTTAAAGTGTTAATTATATGATCCGAATTAAAAAATTGCATGATTTTATAATTTACCTAAGTTATATGTTTTTAGGTACCTTCTCAACGGTCACAACAAGTGAGCCAGAACTTTAGTAGCGTACCCAACAAGAAAAATGATCTTCCAAGAACTGGGGCAAGAAAAACTTTTGTACCTCGATTCCGGATGTGTCTTGAAACACTTGCGGGAACATCAGATTTGATGAATGGTGCTATTCGTCAAATGGACATGGAGGAAGGTATATTTAGTTTTTCTTACTTCGAAGCAATTGCAAAAGAGGAAATGGAACAAATTTTTCAGCATACAGAATTAGGCATCGGTGTTGTACACTCATACATCTGGTAATGCGGTCAATCAATTATTTAATTAGTCGAACAATTTATTTACACATTTCAATGAAAATAGTCTAATATTTATTATGTTTTTATTTAAGGTTCTTGTATGAAAAATTGATGCGCGGGAATCAATTGCCAAACAAATTCCATTTCGTGTCTGCCTCCCATGTCAACGGAGCGTCAATTGTTCAGGATCCAGATTCAGTAAGAAATCACTTAGTTGAAAGATTCATGGCCAGCAGTACAGAAAGCTTGTACTCCCTCCATTCTCTTTTATAAGAAAATTTTGACTTTTTAGGTTCATTGAATAAATAATGTATTTAGACTATATATAAGTTAGATACATCAATTATTAAATTAATCTAAAAATTTAAAATTTTCTTATAAAAGAGAATGGAGGGAGTATCTTTTACCGTATAATACGATTCATGTAGGGTTAGTACTTCATTCTAAGTTCATTCTAATCTTTGTATCTTTTGTGTTGAAGATTTTCATCTAAACTTTTGTTTTAATTTATAGACATCACTGGTTGTTGGTTTCTATTGATCCTTTCAAAGAAGTGGTGTATGATTTGAATTCGGTAGATGGTGAATGGACAAATTATCCAGATATAAATTTAATGATTGATACGTAAGTGAGATTGTTCTAAATATTCGTGTGTATTTGTATATTTAATTATTTCTGTGAGATTGTTCTAAATATATGTTTTTATTTTGTTAGATCAATACAAGTATTCCACTCTCAAAGAGAATCTCGAGTATCACGGTCTAGATCAAGCAATATTACATGGATCAAAGTGGAGGTACATTAATTTTCACAATTTTTCTTATAATAGTGATGCTACTTGATAAAACAAGACAACTATACATTCTTATTTGTTTTTTATGTAGTGTGCTCAACAGCGTAACAATATAGATTGCGGTTACTTTGCTTTGATGTTTATGAAAGAAATCCTTCTTTTGAATCGAATAGAGATTCCAATCACGGTATGGATTTATAACTTAGGATTTATTTTAATATTTATCGGATATTTCATATAATTTATTACTTTTAACTAAATCATGCATATTATGTTTTGTTATGTAGTACTTTGATGAATGCAAGTGTGCTCATTACACGAAAAATCAATTGGAAGAAATCAAGGAGGAATTGTGTGAATACTTTATTCAGAAAAGAATCATATAAGGTATTGGAAGTTGAAAAATATTATGAAAATTTTTAATTGTGTTGGACCCAAGTTAGTTTAATTGACTGTGTTATTCTGTTCATACCTTATTTGCAGGACAAGGACTGTCCGCTCGTCAGATTTTGGCGATTTCAGGCTAAAACGAATTTGCCACATATCATATATAAGAGGATTCAAATAGAAGGTTTTGTTGTACTTGAGTACCATCACCTTTATACGAAATTCTTGGAGTTTGTTGTTCGAAATAGTCATAAATTTGTCCTTATTATAGTGCATCCTCCTCCTACTTAGTAGCAAACATGTGAATTGAATTATAATGGTGTTTATATTTTGGTATATAATGGTATTATAATGGTATATAATACCTTTTTTTTGGTATGTAATGACTTCTTTATTGAAATAAAGGGTCGTTGAAATGTAAGGCTTAAAGTATAGGTTTATGGGATTATTCCCAAAAATATGTCTTCTAAAAAAGAAAGAATACGCAGCATTTTTACATAAAAAATGCTTAAATTTACGTGAAGCAACGAAAGCGTTTTTTAGGAAAAAGCGCTGCTAAACGCCTACTTTAGAAAGCGCTTTTCCTAGAAAAGGGATGCCTAAAGATACCTTAAAAAATACATTAGACAATGCTTTTGAAAGCGTTGTCTAAAGGGGATCAATAGAAAACGTTTTTTCAAGAAAAAGCGCTACTAGAGGCCTACCTTAGAAAACGCTTTTCTCCAGAGAAAAGCGCTGCTAAAGAATACATTTGGCAGTGCTTTTGCGTAAAAAAAGTGTTGTCTATACCTACGGTAGCGCCACCATAGCCAGCGCTTTTAAACGCTGCTAAAGGGCAAAAAAAAAAGCGCTTTTTAGATCTTTGTTTATGTTTATTTGTTTTTTTTTTTTGTATTTTCAGAACAAATTATGTATTTATTTATATATTTTGATTTTATTTTAATTAATGTGTGACTCTTTTAATGTATGTTTGAATCAATTAATGTATCTGTTTTTTTATTTAATTTATGACTTTAAATCCCCTAAAATATAAGTTTTTTTTTTTACAATACACCTAAAATATGAGTTAGTCTAAAAAAAAATTCAATATTTGGATACCAGAAATAAAAAAGCAAGTTTGATTTTAAGTACTACTGAAGGCAAGTTTAACTTTAAGTACGACTGATTCATCTCTAGACGCGTGAAGGATGTTTTTAAATTTCCAATATGAAACACACCCCATAAGATGCAAAGAGCATTTTCCTTCAATTTAATTATTACTTTTTAAAATCGTTTGGGCCACACTGGTTTGTGTGTTTTGATTGGCCGGGTTCAATTTTTAGAACTCTGATTTGAAGTATAAATTTCATGTTTTAATTACATATTTTAGTTTTTTTTAATTCATCTTATTTTAATCATTATCAGTCATTGTGAATGAGGCATTATTCATCATCAAAGGATTTTTTGGTTATCTAAAACAGAAATAGAGCATGCCATATTGTATCATCAAAGGATTTTTTTTTCTTTTCTTGAAAGAGAACTATAATACATTCTTCATATAAAACTTGCACTAACTTACAAGTCTAAGAATTAACCCAACACAAATAATTCAATCATTCTCTCCCCAAACTGCTTTTAACTTCCTCACCTAAACAATTATGCTAAGTTTGCAATTTTTTAATCTTAGTCCAACAAATCAACAATGAAAAGTGAGAGTAATAAGCTATAAAAACCTAGGTAGAGATAGATGAAAACCAGAATAAAAAGAAAAGGATAACATGATCTTGCAATCACACTTCATTGCCGGGAAACTATAATATTAACATGGTTTTGCGTATATCATGAACATTGAAGGATAAGTGCTTGTACACAATTTATAAACAATCTCTAAGTAGAATGAATATATAAACTAGAATCTGAGACTTTGGCCCATAGAGAAAAACAAAAACTCTGGAATTATTATCAGTCAAATAAACAAAAGTTTACATGTGGTTGAATTTCTGGTGCATAAAGATAATTCCATTAGCATTTGGTGCTTTGTTCTTGTATCTACGAATTTTGCACATTGAATTGTCATAGTGTTTAGTACTCTTGAATTCTGCATTACATATTTTACAAATTGAAACTCCCAATTTACACGGCTGTAATTTCTAAGTGAGCATGTTGTGAGATGAGATAAAAAGCATTGTGGAACAATTTCTGGATCCTCCCAAGTTTCGTCACAAAAATCTGTCAAAATGTCAACCTGATACACAAGTGAAAAGATTTAAAATATACAAAAAAGAGAACTAGAATGAAAAAATGGAGCAATACTTACATTGGAAATATCATCAATGATAAGAGTTTGAAGCTTGGGGAAATTTTGAAGCAGTTTTATCAGCCATGTCCATTTCAACATCCGCATTTCCCACATAAAGTCGAATAAAAGCTCCAAGCGAGTTAAATTGTGAAACATGCAATCCACTATTGAGGGCTCATCCTACATGAGTTACAAAGGCAATATATCACTGACTTATCTGTGTTATCTGTGTCGACGTGTCAGTGTCGGATATATGTGATATGAACATACCACTTGAAGACGGAGATGTTTGACGCTATGAAGCCAATTAAGATCAACATGTATATCAGAAATGTTAGCTTTGATTAAATTGGATAAGCCTGCAACTCCTCGGCAGCGGCGATCAAGTGTATTTACTATTAAATCCTTTGCTTCCAGCTGTTCAAGAAACGGACATCCAAATAGAAGTTTGCAAAGATATTCATGATTTAGGAACGTTACATTTTCCAGGTGAAGGAGTTTGAGCGAGGGAAGATAAACTAACGGAGTTTTATCGAAAGTTAACATCCTCAATTTAAGAACCAACAAGGATTTCGCAGTTATGGGAGAGGAAAACGAGTGACGGAGATCGATGGTTAGGTTTTGAACTCGTCGTTTAAGCGCTGAAGAAACGAAATAGCGGAAATCTGTTTTGGGATAGAGGCGGTGGCGACATTTGAGGTGGAGAGAAAGGATTGGGAGAGAGGTATCACGATGAGAGAAGAAGGAGTAGAAGAAATGGCGAAAGGATAAAGCGTGTGGGAACGTTTTGTCGTCGAAGTGGAGGAGGAATTGCGAGAGGTAGAGAGGCTTCCATCGCTTGGAGAGGAGCGTTGTGACGGCGGCGTCTTTGATTGGGAGGAAGGAGAGGATGTGGTGGAGAATTGAATCGGGGAGAGGACTGATTCGATCTTTTTGGCGTGAGAGGTTAAGGCGTATCCGCTTGGATATTGCGGCGGTGATGAAGGAAGATTTGGGATTAGAGGATTCCATCACGAGGCGGCGAGGAAAACCAAATCTGTTAAACTAAGAGGTTTACTTGAGAGAAATTGGGAGTCAACTTGCTCAACTCGTTAACTTCTGTGACTTACCCCGACTTTTACAAAATTTATCGATCCTACTCTATTATACTCCCTCCCTTCTATTCTTTTATAACAAATATTTTTATTTTATAAATTAATGGAATAATTAATTGTATCTATAATGTATACTGTACATATATTAATTATCAATAAATTTAAAAAGTAAAGTGTATCTTATAAAAATTATAGCAGAGGAGAGAATAGTATATTTTTATTTTATTATTGACTTTTTTATAAATAATTTATTTATAAATGTCAATTAATGTTTTCATCATATACGATGCACGAAACAAATTATAAATGTATATTGTAAATGAAAAAAATTTAGAATTTTTGTTGATTGAAAAGTTAAAATATATAAAAACTAGTGGTGGAGTAATTAGCTAAAATATTAATTGATATATTAAATGATATTTATTTAAAAAGAAAAAAATAATAATGTGATTAAAAATTATTTAAGTGGAATTTAATTTAAAATTTGATGCCTAAATATGTATTATGTTTTAATATATTAAAAATACTTTATTTACTTTAATATTTTATAGTTGAAATATTAAATGAATGTGTTTACCTCTGGTTTTGACAAATAATACTGGTCTCTTAACAAAAAGTTTACTGGTAAGATCGATCAGAGAATCTCAGTATAGTGTTTCAGTTTTCAAGTGTTTTCACAAAGTATGTTCAAAAGGGTTCGTTCGATTAAGGCAAAATGAATTTAAAACCAATAAAGCAGGAGTTATAAAATAAAACAAAAGACGTTTTAAACTATAAAAATAGATGACATAACATCAAAATAGTTGAAAATGGATTGATTCAAATGTACATTGCCCTAGTTTGACTCAATTCGCTCGCTCGCTTGGGTACTCTGAGTGACTAGTATTTAGGAATGTGAAAGTTTGAACTTCTGACACTATACACTAAGTGCTTTATTTATAATACACAAAAATAACTATTTTTCAGCGGGTTTCGCTTCTTTATAAGGCACATGTCTCTTGTAACTTCCCTCCATGAACCCACGTTCTCCATCTCTGCTATCGAACCCACGCTCTCCATCCATAACACTTTGTTTTGCTAGTTATGCACTCTTTAGGATTTTTAACATTCATGTTTCCAATCCATTCCTCATTAGGCCTATTTTATGGTCGAATGCATCCACAAGTCCAATTGACTATTTATGAAATCTCTCCTGATCGACTGCTTATGTAGTCGACTTCCTATAATTCAAAGTTCTCAAAGAACCTTTTTTACTTTTGGTTGGATTTTAACCCTTTGTGAAAATCCTAGCCAACAAATTGTGCCCCAAAATGTCCTTTTCGACTGAAAGAACGGAAACAAACATGTTAATCCTTTTTTCTTAGTGCGAAGTGACGTCATCGTAATCATGACCTTTTCCCTCAAACATTACAACAGCGATCACACAGCCACTTCCCCACTTTCTAGCTTCAACTTCCTAGGATAATCGTGGTCCCCAACTAACCAACTCCTTCAACTCAGTCACCACCTGTTTGACACGTGTCGGTCGTGTAGCCACATTTTTTCCACTTTCTTCCCAAACATTTAGTTTCCTTGATGGTATAAATACCTCTTTCATATCTTTATTTTCCTCTCTACGTTTTCTCTGCATACTCAAGCTCTTTATTTTCGTACACAAAAGAAATTCTTGCTTTCATTTCTACCCAGAAAAAATTTCCACCATCTTCATGGCCGCTTCAAGCCAAATCTCTGAGCACATCCAAACTCCCCAGGAAATTGAACTGGTTTCTGACATGAGTGAATTCTTCGTTCTTAATCAAAATACCTTTGTTTTAGAACCAACGCTAACACGAAATCTCCAAACTTTTCGCTCCCAACTATTACTTCCCTTCATCTGTAACAACATTGCTTACGCTTTATTAGGGCCTATTTCTGATGAGATTAGGGCACCTAAACAATTGGAAAGTTTCTTCCCCACTCACAAAACTACAAAAACCCCTATCAACAAAGATTTCTCTATAGATTTTTCACACATCTACCAGACATCTAAAGTCTTTTGCTCTGCTCCTGCTATTAACCAAGATTACATTGCATGGTTGAATAAAGTGGAGAAAGTTAAAGGTGACGTTTGGAAGACGCAAGGCATTTTTGACTTAATTCATCTTTCTAGGGTTGGACCTAGTTATTGCAATCACATGTTTATTTCTGCACTTTATTTATGAGAAGGCTCCGCAAACACTTGCCATTTTGCAGCTAGGGTGCTTACTCCTACCATGTTCGACATTGCGACCATCACTGGTCTCCTCCCCACAAGTTGTTGCTCTAAGGAAAAACAGCCCCTTTGAGTACTTGAAATTTTTTGTGAACGCTAGGAACCGTTCGATTGATGGAGGCTCCAGCACTTCTACTGCATCTGGAGGCATCTCTCTCTTGGAACTCAAGAAGAAGTTCTTAATCGTTTCAAAACCATGCTCTTCCATGTTGATTTGATCACCCATTTGGAGGCATACCCTTCTGATGGTACTAAGATTAAAGAAATGTTGAAGAAAGTTGAGTTCAAGCTGCTTCTCCTTTAGTCCTAAAATTTGTAGCTGAAGCATCTACCTTCCTTGACCAGCTTTTGGTCGACTTGGCCGAAAAGAAAGGGATCCAGGAAAAACGTCTTCCTAAGGAGAAAGAGCGAACTATTGAATTGCATTTCGTAAACTCTTCCATGGGTGCTAGTGAAGAATTGAAGGAAGCTCTTGACAAAGAAAAAGCATACTTCAACATTAGGGCCACAAATACCTCCCAATGGCAACAACAGATCGTGGTGTTGAAGCAACAAATTGAAAGGCTGGAGAAGAAAAATGATGAGGCAAAGACTTTGCAAACTGCTGGGTTTCACACAACTGAACAAGCGTTGAATAATGAAGCTATTATTGGGGTCGCTCATCTGGAGCATGTGGCGTGTTGGATATTAAACTGAACGACCTTGACACATCTATCTCGTTAACCAATTCTCATCTGGAACTTGCTCGAGAATGCTATATAACCCTCAAGAATAATGTGCCTTTTTAGCCGTTTCGATTTCACATGTACTCTGAATTTGTTCTTTCCATAGTTTTTTGTAATGCTTAATTTACACTCCAGGACGCTTGGTGGCCTCTTCATTAAGCAATGAACTTTATCCTTTGTTTATTATAATTTCTTGTAACATAGGCCTATACCTCTTTAAATATTTTCCATTTACTCGTAGTATTCGACCTTCCGGTGTGAGCTCCTCAATCTCATAAGAATTGTTGGAAAAAAACTTACACTACTCAAAATGGTCCTTCCCAATTTGGTAACCATTTTCCCAGGACTATATCCCTATGATCATTTTCCAAACCATATCTCCAAAGGCGAACGCCTTTGCATTCACCCTTTTATTATAGGCCCTTACTACTTGTTCTTTCTGCCTGAACAAAGTATCTAATGCTACTAGCCTATGTTATTCAACATCTATCAACATATCATACATCATTCCCCAATAATATTCAATAGGAATATCTGATTGCCTTTTCACTCTCACCGGTTCTAGATGAATCTCTAGAGGCAATATTGCTCCATGCCCATAAACTAAGTTGAAAGGCGTTGTGTTAGTCGACTCCTTTGGCGAGTTAATGCTTGGCCCAGAGATGTATGCCAGCTCCTAGGATTTTGGCCAACATGTTTTCTGATCAAACTTATAATGACCTTATTTGGTGCTTTAACATGCCCATTTTCTTGGGCTTAATATGGCGTTGATGTTAACAGTTTGAACCCTATTTTTGCAGTAAACTCAGTTACTGTGATATGGTGGCAGAACCGATTTTTTAATGTCGGTTTTGTGTTTTGTGTTCTCAAATATTGCAGTAAGCAAGAATCGCCACCAACTTTTCTTTTATCCAAATTAAGGAAAGGGTGAAAAGAACAGAAAAAGACCTTTTCGAGATTATTCTGAGTAAGGGGGTAGATTATGGAAAGGGAAGGTTTTAGCACCTTTTCCATTCGTAGTTATCTACGGGCTCTTAGAGTTTTGCTCATTTTTGAAATACCTTTGTGCTTTGTGTGTTTGAAAAATGTTTTGAAATGCCTTAGTGCGGCGATTTGCTTTGCGCTTAAATCTTGTATCAGTCCTCAAGAGTGTTAACAAAGCAAATGTTTTGAAAATTGTTTTTGAAAAGTAGTATTTTTGTAAGTGCAAAAATGTTTTGAGAAAACTTATAACAGCTATCTACTTTGTACTTGAAAAAGGTTATTCTTTTCTTCCTATCCTTTAGATAGTGTTATCCTACTATTAGTGAGTAGGTAGACCTATCTTTGAATGTAAAAGGGACTTTCAAAGGGACGTTACAGTCATGAAGGCAACTTGTGGAGACGCTTTAGCAATTTTGTTTAGGGACTAGATCATTTACCGAGAGACAACTGTAGGGTCATCGAGGGACTATGATATTTTGATTTATGGGTCTTTTCTAAAGCATTTCTGCCTCATGAGTGTCTTATTTCTGAAGGCAACCAAAGTGGAGGGTACCCTAGAGGTGCATATGTGCAATTGTATTCAATTCAGTTATTTATCTTGCGTTATTAGGTTCGCTAATGTTTGATTATTAAGCTCTTTGTCATACATGCCTAATTACTAGCAGTAAATATGTATAGAATATAAAGTGCAGAAGATAAAAAAAACCTATGCTATTACATGGCTTTGGGGGAGGGGAATTTACAATGTACAAAATTTTGGGAGTGCAGAAATTAAAGCAGAAAATAAAGCTTAATTACTTATTACATCTCAGTATGCAGTTACAATAATGTCAAAAATGCGAAAAATAAATAACGCGCGAAAGATTGAAGAATAATCTATAAAAAAAATCTAATAAGAAAAATCTTTTTTTGTTGTTTTTTTCATTCAAGAAAATAATTAAATTGAAATTATCCTAAAGTCTATTTAGAAAATAAAATTAATCAAGAAAAAAATAGTCTAAATTCTTTTTTAATCTTTTTTTATTATTTAAAGAAAATAATTAAACATGAATTAAGTCCTAAATTCTAATTTATTTTTAATCGAAGAAAAATTGTTAAAATAGTTATTAATTAATTCACAAAATTAATTTAATAAAAAAAACTAAAACAATATTTTTTTTTTTAAATTTGATTTGAAGTTAATTTAAAATCTATAAAGAAAATGAATGAAGCAAAGTTAATGATACGAAGCACCCTCTTTCGATTCAAAGGGAAACGTGGACTTTCGATTTAGGAAAGAATGATGGTTTTCGCTCCCTGGGGACATGCCTTCGATCTTGTGAAGACAGGCCTTCGACCCAACAGAGAACGTTGCTGGAGGCGCCTGATGACTTTGCCTGAAAGCACTAAAATCTGCAAGAAAAAGTGTCAACAATATAAAAGCATGACCTGGGCGTGAACCCAAGTCTTTTTTATTTCAGTTCGACCTCCCATTAATTAGACTTTGAATTTGAATTTGGGCTCGTTTTCCTTAGAAAGAAAAACATTGTCTCTTGGGATTCGATGAACTCCATAAACTTCTTGGGGATTTTGTTGAAATCCTATTAGGGAATCCTAAGAAGCTTGGCGACTTCACTGGGGATTTTTGTTGGAGCAGTAATTGGATATTCTTACTATGCCGGGGATATGAGAACCCGACACCATTAGGCTGCATGCTGAGAACATGGTTGTGACCTTGTAGTAGGATATCTCTGCCTCTGTACCTGCTGGAGAAAATATTTGCCGAGGAAAACATTTGCGGGGATTTTGTGGATGGTCCTTAGATGTTGTCTCGTTTCTTAAAGTCATTAGCAATTGTCTTTATGTTTTATGCGTGTATTTGTAAGAAGTAATCACATTCAAATGCATATGTTCAAAAATAATCACTGGACATTTTCGCACACAAAACAGAAAAATAAAAAATAGAAGTTTTGCACTTTCCAAGGAATAGTTTTGTATTAACTTGAAAGGAGTGTTTTTGTACAAGGAGACAAGCATCCTAGTAAGAGAATGTTGTCGTAAGAATGGAAATTATACAAATATAGTATACAAAGAAAGACAACTATGTGAAATAATCCCATTGGGTTCCCATTCTGCTATTGCCTTTATGTCCTTGAGCATCTTATCACTTTCGCTGCTTGTCCAAAGCTGATTGGGTTGATTGGTACCGCTTGAGCTTGATAGTTGATACTGAATATTGGTTGTAAGGTGATCCAATGGGACATAGTTATACGCTTTAAATCCCTAACTTTTGCCTGGACCGCCCTTTCGGGTTTTCAGTCCTTTTCGACTAACTTATGGCCATGACGTAGTATTGCCAGTAGAAATTTGTCTGTAGTCAACAAGAATTTAGAAATATCAAGACATCCCTTCTGAAGCTTATTGGAATATGATGTTAGACGAATTGGTTGATTTGGATGAAGAAAGACTGAGAGCTTCAGATCTCTTAAGGTTACAAAAGAAAATAATGGAAAAATCTTACAATAAAAAAGTAAAACCCAAGACATTCTTGTCTGAGGACCTGGTATGGAAGATAATTCTACCAATGGATCGAAAGGATAGGAATATGGGAAAATGGTCTCCTAAATGGGAAAGACCTTTTAAGATTATCCAAACATTGTCTGGTGGCGCATATGAGATCGAAGAGTTAAATGAAGATCAAAGGCTCTTGAGAGTAAATGGTAAATACTTGAAAAAGTATATACTTGTGCTTCAAGAGGTTTAAATAACCAATGTTTAATCTCAGTTGAGTTAAAGAGCCAAAATGGAAAATGCATTAAAAATCCAAAATGGCTAAAAGTCATTACAAAAAAAACATAATTATACAAATAAAAAGTCAAAATAAAAATGGGAGATTGGCTTTGATTTGGAGGTATTTTATCTTCTGCAGCTCCAAACATCTTTCGCACAAAGCCTTTGAGTGATGAAGAGTTTTGATTTTGGCATCTATTGCTTGGGCTCGTTCAGCATATTCTAATCCTTCAATGAGTTCCTCTTGACTCTCAGAATCAGTGTTGATAGCGAGAAGTTCTTCCTTTCGTTTATTATTGGCAGCAATCTTAGCCTCTAACTCTCTGATCTGAGCCTTCACACTGGCTGTATTTTGGTCAATTTCTTCAACTTGTTTCTGCCTGGCCTCTTGTGCCTTCGACAGCTCCTTTATCTTTGAAGCTGATTCAGTGGCAGCACCCTTGGCAGCATCCACATGACCATTGGCCTCCTCAATTTTGCGATTGAGAATCCTTCGACGATTGTAGTTGGCTGAGACCTGATCGATGATTGAAATCAAATCCAAAATAACACTGGCAATGTCAGGAGAGGCAGCAAGAAGGTCGACATCTCTTAAAGTAGTCTTCAGAAAGGAAGGAGCAATAGGTTCTCCCTCTAAGGTCAGCATTAAATCTCTTTTAAAAATATGCGCCTTAATCTTCTGAAGTGCCTCCTCAAGAGGAAATGTTGAAGTAGATTTGCTAGACGTAGTCGAAGCAATTTGATTAGAAGAACTTTCTCTGCCCTCGAGAACGGAATTCAAGTATCCAAGAGGATTATGTTGTTTTAGTAACTCCAAATCTTCCTTAGTACGGGACCCGGTCGAGGTGACTCTCTCATTTGCAACACGAGCCACATTTGCTCTGACGGATAAATCTTGTATCTGGACAGGGGCACCTTCAACATTTGCAGAGTTTCTGGCTCCTTATGTAAAGTTTTCTCTTTCATCAGTCTCCAGAATATCCTCAATTTGATTTTATCCCTCTGGTATGCCTTCCCTCTCCGTTTCGACTACATCATCAACAACCTCTTCTTCTTCATCTTTCTGCCCATCATCAATAGCCTGTGGAGTCCTAAGATTCTCCTGTTCCTCACTAGGAACTTCTTCATTTGGCTTCCCAATGGCTTCATCTTGATGTGCAGAGGTTTGTCTCACCTCGCTGGCTGAGCTCACAAAGGATCCCTTTGCTGAAGAAGGCCTATAAGTGGGATCACCCTCACTGTTTATTAAAGTGACAGATTCTTCTACAGGTATAAGGGCCTGTTTAGAAGTATCGGCAGTATCCTGAGGATTATAAGATTGTTATCAGAACTGTTGCAAAAAGGAAAAAGGGGGCTAAGTCAATAAATAATCTTAAAGGGTCGAAGTGATTACCTTAGGCGGAACTTCAGCACCAGGACTTGAATTATTGCTTCCACTGGGATTATTCAGCCTAGCAGCCATCTCTTATTCCGTTGGCTCTTTGATGATGACGGGAGGAGGTCTCGACTTAGTAGTTATAACCTTGACCTTGGTTTTTGAACGAGGCTCAGTAATAGGGGCTGGTTTCTTTAATTTGTGCCTCTTAAGAGGGACAGGAAGAGATTTTTCTTCTTCATCACTGGAAATTTCAATTTCTTGAACTTTCCTTTTCTTTGGAGTGGTTTTAATACCCAAAAAGAAAGGAGTCGAAGCCATCAACATCAATATTAATATGTTGAAAAGAAAGATATAGTAGAAAGTGTTTACCTTTGGTGAAGGTTTTACAGAAGGGTCTCCTCCCTTTGCGCTTTCAGCGACTTTCTTGGTAATGGTCCTCTTGATGGCTAGAAAATAAACAAGTATAAGCTAGATGTCGAATGATTGAATCAAAGACGATAAGACATTTTCTTTGAAAAGAAAGATTACCCTTTTTGATCTTGTCAGAGACCAGCATAAACGCCTCTTGAAGGTGGTCAAAAAAGTCTTTTTCTTCGAAGAATTCTTCGTCATAATACTACTTCCACCAGTCTTTAAAAATAGGCAAACACAGGAAATTAAGTTTGAAGTCGAACAAAGTTAGTACGGTTCGACCAACCTACCTACCAATATGCTTGGTAGAAGCATCCTCTAAATAGTTTGCATTATAAAATAGCAGAAGCTTTTCTCGGGAATAGATTGGTGAAGGGAGTGTCTGGATGATACCAAATTGTCGAGAGATAGGATTCGGTTGATAAGCAATCAAACTGAGTTGATTCTTCGAACTCTTGAATCTCAGTGGCATGATTCTTGGGCAAAGAAACGACTCCCAAATAGACACATACTTATCCATATGGTCATCTTCATCAGATGAAGGATATGGTCGAATAAGCCATTCCGGACCAACCTTTCGACTAGCGAAGGGAGCCATAGTCGAAACAAATTCCTTACGCTTTGAAAACATCATTACAAAGCTAATAAACGATTTCTGGAATTGTTGACCCTCATCAGTCGGAGTCAACAGGACAAATCTAGTGCCTTCAACCCTTCTGTTTTGAACTTCTGGGGCCCTCTCATTAAAATTATTCTTCTGAGGAAGAAAAGATTCAAAAGTGGCGTTGAGCCAAAGTTGAAGAAGCCAAAAGGGGTCAGAAAGGAGAAAACTCACATTGTTTCCAATAACTTTAAGCTGAGTCACACCATTGCTGATGGACTCATACAGTTTGGCTAAAATCAATTCAGCCAGACAAAGGGGATAGCCATGATGAAGCTGCGTTGCAAGGGTGAGCATCTTCTTAGTCACTTTAAGTGACTTGGTGCATAAAACAAAGCGAGATAACCACAAAGCTAGGAAATCTATGTGTTCCACTTTAGAGACAGTGCTACTAGACTTGTCGTGAAAGTGGTTGATGAATGTGGTATATATGGGTTTCGTGGCCGAAAACCCAATAGCATCTTCAGATAAATCTTCAGGGTCGAAATAGTCACCAGTTGGTCGAAGACCAGTAATGGCTGTTATGTCGAAAAGAGTTGGAGTCACCATTCCATAGGGTAAATGGAAGGTGAAATGCATAATATCCTAGAAGTACAGCGAAGATACCAACATAAGAGGGCAATAATATAACCCAGTCTTCGACAACATGACCAAGTCATAAATCCCCATATCCTTCCAGATTTGGGCCTGCACTTTTTCCATCTTACTTAGCCATTCTGAATTCTCTGAAGTAAGACTAGTGTGATACGGTGGCCAGAACCGGGATCGTGTTTCTGATTGGGACTTTATGAGTCTATCGGGATACTAACTGCAAGTATACAGTTTAGTCGTTCTAGTTTTAAAAGATTATCGAACCCACATAGACTAGGGATCAATCGCATACGATCTAATGTTACAGTTTGTTTAACTAAGCGATGAATATTCGATTTTAGGGGGGAAACAGTTTAATTAAAAATAATAGTAATAATTATACCGGTATGTGATGGTCGGACTTCGGGAATTCGGTGAATCGCCTGGCCTATAAAGTATTTCGGTAAAAACTAATTGTTTAAAAACCTAAGACATACACTCTCGTGTTCATGAAATAAGTTATGCTACTAAACCTAGTGGATGCACTTTAAATTTAATAACACCTTTTGAAAACAATTTGAGTTTAATTAATTTATTAAAACACTCTCGTGTATTTAAAAATCAATGTTTCGTTACCACTATCTGGGTTGAACCCCAGCTCTCGCATGTTGCCTTAATTAATTTCCCACTCTCGTGGCAAAATCGTATTAATTAACATCTCACTCTCGTGACAAGGGTAGTTAAATTAAGCATGGAAATTGGAAACCAGAAATTGTTTTATAAATAAATATTTTTGGCCAAGGTATCATTGAATTCTTTCGGTTCTTAAGAGTCACATACCGGTACGAATAATTTAGTCGGACATAATAGATTTAACAATAATGCAATTCAAAATATAATTCATAAAAATAATTGGCATAATACAAAAATGAATAAATATTAATTACAATAAAAACCTGGAGATAACGTTGCTATGGTAATCTTGAAATGTTACAATATTCCTTGCAGCTTGATTGAAGTAAATAAATTGTGTTAATTCTTGAATGAAGAATTAACACCTAAAACTAAAGCTTGAAATAATACTGGAAGTAGGAATTACAGTATGTGGAAAAATTGCTCTAAAATAATAAAATAATTGCAAAAGTAATAAATTTGTTCTGGGAAAATTCATTCGACCCTTGCAGCTTTGCACTACCACACATATATATAGCAGAGGAAATAGCAGTTGAAAGTGTCTTGAGAAAAGGTTGAGTGGAGGAAATATAGGGAGCATGGTTACTGAGTGGAGGGAAAATAGGAGAACAAGTCTGCCCTCATGTTGCCCACGTCTCCACCAATTCACAACGTTCATATTCACGCGCGTGACGGTCGGTCATAGGTGGGTGATGGTCGTAACGCTCTAAAATAGCGCATTACGCTCGTCAGTGATGTGTGACGAGCGTTGTTTCAAGTTGGGGGTCGTTACGCCCGTCACAAGGGTGTGACGACCGTCACTGCTCCAAAATCTCCAAACTTTGCATTTTTAGTTCTTTTTCTCTTTTTTTATTGTTTAGCCTCCTTCATGTAGTCCTTTTCCATTGGTTTGAGTTGACAAATGTTATACCTGTAAAAAGACAAATAAACTCAGAATAATTGAGAGTTAGACGACTTAATGTATTATAAAATCGGTAAAAAGCATAGTAATTATATGATACGATTTCTCGTTATCAAATTCCCCCATACCTAAACCTTTGCTTGTCCTCAAGCAAATAGTCATTCGAAAGGTCGAACAAGTTTTGTCAAGCGCATAAGCATGACATACCTTGGATTTTTAAAGTAATTTCGGGAAATCCTCGTCGGTTCGGCCAATACTTGAGTGAAACACCAAAGATACGCTAATGACACAAGCAATAAGCTTAGTCGTAGGCTTCCATTTCAAACGAGCTATCCAACAGTTCCGTTATAATTCTGCCCAGAGTTCCTTGTACCTATTTCACCCGGTTTTGTTCTGGCGCAATCACATTAAGCCCTTTGTCTTGGCACGCACGTAGTGGAGTAACCGGTTAGTGACTTTGATCCTTTTAGCACGGGGTCTGGTACACGAATGTGGCAACCCTACATATGTTATCCAAGTTGGAGGTTGTGGGGGATTGGGCCGTAGCACGCCCTACCGAGTTCAGAACCAGATACCTCTGAACCAACCTACACTGGATTCCTTCGTTATTTTCTCAACTCTTATATGTGACCGTATTTTTTTTGGTGCACAAAATTTCTTTTCTTTTAGCAGCGAGATAGGAAGGATATTTTAATGATCATGCATCAAACACTTATATTCATCGATTCTCCACGTGGTTTGTGTCAAGACGGTGCTGACTGCTAGTATAAACTACTAGGGGTTACTGTAGAACTAAAAACTCTAGATGTCAGTATAATGGTTATTGAAACAGATTGCGTAAGTAGGAAGTCTATGGTGTCATAACTGTATCAATCTTGTAATGTCATTTTCGGCTTCCCTAACTGGGGATTTCGATAAAATAGGTATGTCGGGCTAATGCGAAGATAAAAAATTTTGGTATGGCTGAATAAAGTGAAGAATTTAAATCGAGATATATCATAAAAATTACTAGTTTATAAAGTAAGGAAAGGTACCGCTCCCACACTAAATCCGACATTATCCTCAATGTTGCGGTATATAGGCGGGGAAGTACAATTACAAAAACAAACGGAAAGGAAATGAAACAGAAAAAATAATAAACTACATAAAAAATAAAGAAAAACTACTGGTGACCACGTCCTCTACTCCTGGTGCAAGAGCGTCTGGTAGGAGTGGCTTCTGTGTCAGTGTCTTGGAAACCAAGGGTGCTGACGTCCAGCCTTAAGGCGTTAAGCTTTGATAGGGCCTCATCTAACCTCTCATTCATGTTGCGCTGCCCAGTCAAGATCTGAGCGTTTTGAGCGCACAGAGACTCAAATTGCTCATGTTGCCTTCTTTCAAGTGATGCGCTCATTTGGTTTTGCATATGGATGGCGCGGAGGATGTCTTCAAGATTAATAGGAGGAGGTGCAGATAAGGATCCTGGAATGTCGTGGACGGGAGGAGCATTATCCAGCTCTTCTTGCATTTCGTCTGCGGGGGCTGCAGGTTGGTCTTCATGAGTAGGTGCACGCTCTGCGGGAGTTGCAGGATCGAATAACTAGTTTACTCGGTTTCTTGGATCGATTCAGTCCCTGCATGGCAAAATGATGTTCTGATAAACGGTGTTCCTGATTACAGGGTGGAATCTGCCATCCTCCCGCTCGTAAATGAGATGTGCGGCTTTGCAGTGATCCAAAGTTAGCAAAGTCGGTGCCATAGAAGGCAAAGTAGCGAGAGCAGCACCGTAGTTCAGACCTATAGCAAGTGAAGTGACCAGCCCTCCGAAATAAAATGGTTTTCCGCCTCTAGCACAAATAGAGTGGATGTGAGCGAGTAAGAACGGGGAGACGTTGATCTTTTGCCCTGTGAACGCGCAATGCATAAAGAAGAGCTCCTTGAAGTTGAGCTTGTGGTTGCTGTCACGGGTGAAGATTGTGTTGCTGAGGATGCGGTGGAAATATCGGATGGCCGGATTATGAATGTGGGTGGCATTTAGGTGGTCGTAGGATCCGGCACGAATATTCGTCAAACTGTGCCATAAGTTGAAGGCTTCCTCACCAAAATTATCCGGCACCCGAAGATGGACACCTTCGTCCGAACAGAAGCCTAAAAGTCGCGCAATGTCGGATTGAGGCAACCTGTGCTCAATGCCAAACATGCGGAATTTGGCCAGGCCTGACAGTTGGTTCGTGGCGCCTGGCGGAGTGATGTAAACAAAAGAACTCAGAAAATCGAGAGTAAGAGTTTCATAAATCGGTCTTGGTTCGCGACATAAGTTCCACAAATCCACACTTTGCAACAATTGGCGGACACTGTCAAGTAGTCCCAAACTCCTCAGGCAGTCGATATCAACGTACCGTGTAGGTTGGAGACCTCGACGTTGAAATTTCTGAAATTTTGCCCGTTGGTTTTCTCCTTGTTCGCCGATTCTGAAAGTGAGGGAGGGAGCTTGTGGGTTGTTGGCCATGGTGTAGGTAGAATTTGATTGCAAAAGGTTTGGAATATGAAATTGGGGTAGTGGGTGGATAGTATTTTAGTGTTGGAAATTTGGAAGTTTGAATAAAAATGGAGTGGGTGGTTTTCGTGTGATTTTGCAATAATGGAGGAAATGGGTTTATGAAGGGAATCGTTGGAACGGTTCTGTAATAGCCGTTCTTATATGTTGTGCGCGTGACGGTCGTCACGAGGGTGTGACGGTCGTTACAAGGCAAAAAGGTGTGTTACGCTCGTCACGAGGGTGTGACGGTCGTAACACGTTCAATGTCATTAATGAGAAGACCGTTACAGGACCGTTGGAGATGTTTATATATTTTTTATATTTTTTTATTATTTTCTTAATATTTTAAGTTTGAAATATTTTAATTAATTAGAGTTTTGAAATATTTTTAGGTATTCTAATAATTAAAGTTCTGAAATGTTATTTACTAACACATAATGAAATAATATTTACGTGAAAATACAAACAGTAAATTAAAGGAAATAAACAGTATGCTGAAAATGAAAAGGAATGAAGAAATAAAATAAACTTGGTACTTGATAAATAATTGAATTAATTCATAAAAATTGTTTCGAAATAACTAAAAATAAAAATGATAAAGTGCTAAAATGACTAGAATAGAATGCTAAAATAACTAGAATCCCTCCCACACTAAAACTAAACAGTGTCCCCACTGTATGTACAAATGTGAGAGAAAAGATTAAGATAACAACGGCAACTCTAGCCACGGGGAGTCGGGAACATATGTTGGTGCATGAAATCCAGCTGATCGGTCACCAAATCCATGAAAGCGATGAAGTCCACCCGGAGAGATGTAAGCTCGCCCCGCATGTCAGTAATTTCTTCATGCAAAGAGTGCAGGGTAACAGTAGGTGGAGGCGGTGGTGTGATCTCTGGAGCCTGGGTGGCGGTCTCAGTAGAAGCTGCCTGCTATTCCCATGGATCGGGGAACTCATGGTATCCCGGTGGTGTGGCAGGGTCTTCATCAGCATTAGAAGTGTTGGGTACTTCGTAAATGTCAACAGTAGAAGGAGACGAAGGCAGTGTAGCAGGATGGTAGAGGTCAAAAAGCCAGTTTGCTCTATTATGCACACTAGTGATAGGGTTCGGGAGCTTAAACTGGTGGACAATCTCATGATTAATTAACAGCTCAAATTGATCTGGCCCAAGGTTCCCGATAAAGCTAGTGTTGAAGCAGAGTTCAATGTTCATCGGCTTTATCCCATAATGCGGGGTTGATCCTAGCATAGGCCTGCGGAGTCCAATTGCATTTGATAGCATAGTGACTAAACCACCCAACATGATTGGTGCATTTGGAGTCTGGATGATACGCTCCATGTTAGCTAGCATATAAGCGGCACCGTTTATCGGACGGCTCTGGGAGGCACAGTACATAATGAAGAGCTCATCGCGGGACACGGATGTAACATTCTGCTATTTACCAAAGAGGGTGTGGGCGATGATCTTGTGAAAGTACCTGATAGTCGGGTTATGGATGCACTCAGAATAAAGATCAGACGGCTCTGGATGGTTATTGCCAGCGATGCTTCCCCAGAAAAAATCAAGATTAGAATCAAGCAAGAGGTCCTCCTGGGTCATAGTGATAACATCAAGTCCAAAAGGGAATCCTAGCAGGTGGCTAAACTCCCTGAGGTTATAAGTGTAGTCCATGTCAAACATCCTGAAAGTGATCAGCCCATGGTTGAATCCTATCCCGTGATTTGGAATGAAGCTCAGGGTGCTCAGGAACTCAAGGGTCAGCTTCTTGTAAGTACAGTACCGTCTTCGGATAGGAGCAGTGTCCCAGCCAATCTGATGTAGCAAATACATGACACTCTCACGAATGCCAAGAGCGATCATAGCATGGTCATCAGCGTAGATTGTAGGGCACATTTCCCGCTCAGCCAGATCCTCAAAGCGTCTTCTTTGGTGTCTGCTTCTCAAGGTGACATTCATGAAGTTTATACGTGCCATAGAGCTAAATATGAAAGCAAAAGAATTACCCCCTGAAAATATTTAATAAATGTTTGAAAAAAACTAAGTTAGTATTTTCAGGTTAAGAATTTTCCGATGTTAAATCAAAAAGAAAAAGAAAGTTTAAAGGGAAAATAAAAATAGAAGAAAACATAAAGGAGTAAGAGATGCAATCATGAAAATTTTAAAGATTAAGAAAAAGAAAAGAAAAATAAAAAACATGTTAAAACAGTAAAAATAATGAAAATAAAACATGGGTTGCCTCCTACGAAGCGCCTTTATTTTATGTCGACGACTCGACAGATAATACCTATTCAGTTAGGTATCGGGGTAGGTGGCTCACTTAACTGAAGATAAGCCGAATAGTTGATATTTCCGACGTTAAAGTAGTGCTTTAGGCGCTGGCCATTGACTATGAATGGTTCGATAGAATTTCCTTTAATTTCTATCACACCACTTGGGAAAACTTTGTTAATTTTGAATGGTCCTGACCATCTGGAACGTAGTTTTCTCGGGAAAAGTTCCAGTCTAGAGTTGAACAGGAGTACGATGTCTCCTTCCTTAAATTCTTTTCGCGAGATACGCTTATCGTGCCATTTTTTTGTTCTTTCCTTATAGATTCTGGCATTTTCATAAGCGTCTAAACGTAATTCTTCTAATTCATGGATATCTAATACTCGTTTCTCGCCAGCAATCTTGTAATTTAAGTTAATGGTTTTGATGGCCCAATAAGCTTTATGTTCTAATTCTACTGGCAAATGACAAGATTTTCCATAAACTAACTTAAACGGCGTTGTTCCGATAGGGGTTTTAAAAGCTGTCTGATATGCCCAAAGAGCATCATTTAGCTTGGAGGACCAATATTTCCTGGATGTGGCTACAGTTTTCTCAAGGATTTGTTTTATCTCCCTATTTGACACTTCCACTTGTCCGCTCGTTTGAGGATGGTATGGTGTGGCTATGTGATGTTTAACGCCATATTTTGAAAGTAACTTTTCGAAGATTCTAGAGATAAAATGGGAACCACCATCACTGATTACTAGTCTTGGTACACCGAATCATGGGAAGATAATATGCTTGAATAGTTTTAGTACCACGCGTGTATCGTTTGTGGGTGCGGAGATGGCTTCAATCCATTTTGATACGTAATCAACGGCTACCAAAATATACTTATTTCCAAAAGATGCGGGAAACGGTCCCATGAAATCAATTCCCCATACATCGAAAACTTCTACTTCGAGGATTCCTTTTTGCGGCATTTCGTCGCGTCTAGAAATATTTCCTGTGCGTTGACATCTATCGCAGTTCATAATTGCTACGTGGACGTCTTTCCATAAGGTAGGCCAAAAGAAGCCAACTTGATGTATTTTTGCACAAGTTTTCGACGTACTAGCGTGTCCACCATAAGGGGCGGAATGGCAATGGGAAATGACGTCGTCTATTTCATTGTTAGGAACGCAGCGACGATAGATACCATCGGCGCCTCTTTTAAAGAGTAATGGTTCATCCCAAAAGTAGTGTTTAAGATCATGGAAAAATTTCTTCCGCTGTTGGTACGTTAAGTCAGGTGGTAAAACACCGGCAGCTAAATAGTTGACGAAATCAGCGTACCATGGTAATATGGTGTTGGTACAAATGGCTTTTACTACCGCGGTTGTTAAAGGTTCATTGTGTTGATCTAAACTGTCAGTAGGGTCTATCTCTAGCTTAGCGATAAGGCGTTCATAAGGGAAATCTTCGTTTATGGGAACACTCTCGGTTTGGATTCCATCTAATCTTGATAAATGGTCAGCTACCATGTTTTCAATTCCTCTTTTGTCTTTTATTTCCAAGTCAAACTCCTTTAGGAGTAGGATTCATCGGAGTAGTCGTGGTTTGGCGTCTTTCTTACTTAGTAAGTATCGGATCGCGGCATGATCCGTGTAAATAATGATTTTGGCGCCTACTAAGTAGGAACGAAATTTATCCAATGTGAATACCACAGCTAAGAGTTCCTTCTCCGTAGTGGCGTAATTCATTTACGCGGGATCGAGTGTTCTGCTTGCGTAGTAGATAGCATGAAGCTTTTTATCTTTGCGTTGTCCTAGGACTGCGCCTACAGCATAATCGCTCGCATCGCACATTATTTCAAATGGTAGGTTCCAATCATGAGGTTGCATAATAGGTGTTGAGATTAAGGCTTCTTTAAGCGTCTCAAATGCGTTCAAGCATTTATCGTCGAAAATAAACTCAACTTCTTTCATTAATAATTCAGTTAGTGGCTTGGTGATTTTAGAGAAATCTTTTATAAAACGTCGGTAAAAACCAGCGTGTCCTAGAAAACTTCTTATTTCTCTAACTGTTTTGGGTGGTTGAAGGTTTTTGATAATTTCGATTTTTGCTTTGTCGACTTCAATCCCTCTGTTTGATACAATGTGACCCAACACAATTCCTTGTCTTACCATGAAGTGACATTTTTCCCAGTTGAGCACTAGTTTGACATTGACACAACGTTTCAGTACTAATTCAAGATTTGATAAACATCCGTCAAAACTTTCTCCACAGACAGAGAAATCGTCCATGAATACTTCCATAATTCCGTCTAAAAAGTCTGCGAAAATCGCCATCATGCATCGTTGGAAAGTTGCAGGTGCGTTACATAGTCCAAATGGCATTCTTCGGTATGCAAAGGTACCATAGGGACATGTGAACGTGGTTTTCTCTTGATCGTCAGGATGAATGGGAATTTGGAAGAATCCTGAGTATCCGTCAAGATAGCAGAAATGGGAATGTTTGGCTAAGCGCTCGAGCATTTGATCAATGAATGGTAATGGGAAATGGTCCTTGCGTGTAGCTTTGTTTAGTTTTCTATAATCGATACACATTCTCCATCCTGTTTGGGTACGTTGTGCTACCGATTCGCCTTTTGTGTTTGTTATAACCATAACGCCTCCTTTCTTAGGCACTACGTGAACTAGACTGACCCAGTTACTATCTGATATTGGGTATATGATGCCTGCCTCTAGTAGTTTCTGCACTTCTTTCTTAACGACTTCACTTAGGATAGTATTTATTCGTCTTTGATGTTCTCTAGAATTCTTGCAGTCTTCCTCCAGCATAATGCGGTGCATACAGAGAGAAGGGCTTATTCCTTTTAGATCTAATATATTATAGCCTAACGCGGTTGGATACTTCCTTAACACACTAAGAAGTTTTTCGGTTTCGGTCTTCCCTAAATTGGCATTGACTATAACTGGCCGTTCGAGTTCTTTATCTAAAAACTCATACCTAAGATCTTCAGGTAATGTTTTAAGTTCTATACCAGTTTTCTTATCAGTCGGGGTAGGATCGGGTGTTAAGGTTAAACATTCGCTTAGGTCGGCATCTAAATGTTCTTGTTTCCAGTCATCGTCCTTGAGGATAGTTGGTGTCTGAATTTTTAACATCCCAGAATAGGTGTCTTCTTGGCTTTCAAGTTCTTTGACACATTCATCAATAATATCTAGGAGACAGCATGAGTCATCTATAGCAGGGGCTTTAAAGAATTGGGAAAGAATGAATTTTACTTTTTCTTCTCCTACCTCGAAGGTAAGCTTTCCTTTCTTGACGTCAATGATGGCTCCTGCAGTAGCTAAAAATGGTCTTCCTAGTATGATGGGAATGTTTGAATCTTCCTTGATGTCCATTATTATAAAGTCAGTCGGTATGTAAAATTGTCCTATTCGGACGGGAATGTTTTCTAGCATACCAACAGGGAATTTGACTGATCTGTCGGCTAGTTGTAGGGACATCTTGGTAGGTCTCATGTCGCCTAATTTGAGCTTCTCGCAAATAGATAAGGGCATTAGACTAACACTTGCTCCTAAATCGCATAGAGCTTTGTCTATGACAGATTTTCCAATTACACATGGTATGGAGAAACTACCAGGATCTTTTAACTTTGGAGGCATGTTATTTTGAATTATGGCGCTACATTCGGAAGTTAGCATAACGGTTTCATTTTCAACGATTTTTTTCTTATTAGACAATATTTCTTTTAGGAATTTAGCATATGACGACATTTGGGTTATAGCTTCTGTAAACGGAATAGTAACGTTTAATTGTTTCAGAAGTTCTACAAATTTCTTAAATTGTCCCTCGTTCTTGGATTTTGCAAGTCTTTGGGGGTATGGAATTTGTGATTTATATGGTGGTGGAGGCACATAAGGTTTTTTTTAAGCCTCTCTGTTCTCATTCGCGTCTTCCTCTACATTCTCAGATTGATCTTTCGAGTTCTCTACTTCTTTTTCAGGTTTTTGATACATGGTCGGGTTTTGGAGTCTAGGATCTACCGGTCCATCAAGGGCTGTCCCACTTCGTAATGTGATAGCATTTGCATGTCCTTTAGGATTGGGTTGTGGCTGTCCAGGAAATGTACCAGCAGGTGCTGCAGAACTAGCTTGGTGTTGTGCTACTTGGGAGATTTGGGTTTCTAACATTTTATTGTGAGTTGCTAGGGCATCTACCTTATTTGCTAATAGCTTCAACTGTTCACCGGTGTGAACGTTTTGATTGAGGAATTCTTTGTTTTGTTGGGCTTGATTAGCGATAAAATTTTCCATTAGGATTTCAAGGTTAGATTTCTTAGGAATGTTAGGAACATTAACATCGGGTTTTTGATAACCTGGAGGTACAGCAGGTGCTTGGCCAGGTGCATATAAAGCGTTATTGTTCTTGTACGAGAAGTTAGGATGGTTCTTCCAATCAGGATTATAGGTATTAGCATAAGGATTACCTTGAGCGTAATTTACCTGATCAACTGATATTCCTGCTAATATTTGACATTCGGTTCCAACATGACCAGGAACTCCACAAACTTCGCAGCTTGGGGTAACTACAACCATGGTAGTTGCAGGAGGTAAGGTCAAGCTTTCTATCTTTTGGGTAAGAGCATCTACCTTAGCATTAACTTTATCTAGGCTACTAATCTCGTACATCCCACCTTTGGTTTGAGTTTTCTCCACAGATGTTCTTTCTCCTCCCCACTGATAGTGGTTTTGAGCCATGTTTTCAATGAGTTGGTTAGCTCCGTCATAAGGCTTGTCCATCAGTGTACCACCTGCGGCGGCATCTATAGAGAGTCTTGTGTTGTACAAGAGTCCATTATAAAACGTGTGGATGATCAGCCATTTTTATAATCCGTGATGTGGGCACATTCGCATCATATCTTTGTAGCGTTCCCATGCATCGAATAGCGATTCAGTATCCTTCTTCCTAAATCCATTGATTTGGGCTCTTAGTGCAGCAGTCTTGCTCGGGGGAAAGTATCGTGCTAAAAATACAATCTTCAGTCCTTCCCACGTAGTGACAGAATTTGATGGCAAGGATTGCAACCAAGCCCAAGCTCTATCTCTTAGCGAGAAAGGGAAAAGACGTAATCTTATTGCATCTTTACTAACACCATTTGCTATAACTGTGTCGGCAAATTGAACGAATTTTGTAAGATGTTCATTCGGATCCTCAGAAGGATCTCCAGAGAATTAGCGTTGTTGGATAGCTGATATCAATGACGGTTTCAACTCAAAATCGTTTCGGTTTATTGCTGGAGCAGCAATGCTGTTGTGGGGTTCTTGTTGTGATGGAGCTGCGTACTCCTTCAGTGGACGGGTCCTTTGTTCTTCGGCCATGTCTAATTCTGGATTAGTTTCAGTCTCAGAGGAAGAATTAGAATCTGTTTCAGAATCAATCTTGATTTCGGGTTTGGGTAAAGGAATAGCGTGATTTAAACAGTAATCCCTGACTGCACGTCTTACGGAAAGAATGCGTTCAGGTTCGTCCGTCGATTTTGTCAAGTGGTTCGCCTTGTGAGCGAGTCCTTGGCATACAAATCGAAAAAGGGTATTTGTTGCCTAGTCTAAACGCGCAATAGAAGAATCATAATTAATTGACTACCAGTCCCGGACAACGGTGCCAAAAACTTGACCGGGACTTTATGAGTCTATCAGGATACTAACTGCAAGTATACAATTTAGTCGTTCTAGTTTTAAAAGATTATCAAACCCACAGAGACTGAGGATCAATCGCATATGATCTAATGTTACAGTTTGTTTAACTAAGCGATGAATATTCGATTTTAGGGGGGAAACAGTTTAATTAAAAATAATAGTAATAATTATACCGGTATGTGATGGTCGGACTTCGGGAATTCGGTGAATCGCTTGGCCTATAAAGTATTTCGGTAAAAACTAATTGTTTAAAAACCTAAGACATACACTCTCGTGTTCATGAAATAAGTTATGCTACTAAACCTAGTGGATGCACTTTAAATTTAATAACACCTTTTGAAAACAACTTGAGTTTAATTAATTTATTAAAACACTCTCGTGTATTTAAAAATCAATGTTTCGTTACCACTATCTAGGTTGAACCCCAGCTCTCGCATGCAGGTTCTTGCCTTAATTAATTTCCCACTCTCGTGGCAAAATCGTGTTAATTAACCTCTCACTCTCGTGACAAGGGTAGTTAAATTAAGCATGGAAATTGGAAACCAGAAATTGTTTTATAAATAAATATTTTTGGCCAAGGTATCACTGAATTCTTTCGGTTCTTAAGAGTCACATACCAGTACGAATAATTTAGCCGGACATAATAGATTTAACAATAATGCAATTCAAAATATACTTCATAAAAATAATTGGCATAATACAAAAATGAATAAATATTAATTGCAATAAAAACCTGGAGATAACGTTGCTATGGTAATCTTGAAATGTTATAATATTCCTTGCAGCTTGATTGAAGTAAATAAATTGTGTTAATTCTTGAATGAAGAATTAACACCTAAAACTAAAGCTTGAAATAATACTGGAAGTAGGAATTACAGTATGTGGAAAAATTGCTCTAAAACAATAAAATAATTGCAAAAGTAATAAATTTGTTCTGGGAAAGTTCCTTCGACCCTTGCAGCTTTGCACTACCACACATATATATAGCAGAGGAAATAGCAGTTGAAAGTGTCTTGAGAAAAGGTTGAGTGGAGGAAATATAGGGAGCATGGTTACTGAGTGGAGGGAAAATAGGAAAACAAGTCTGCCCTCACGTTGCCCACGTCTCCACCAATTCACAACATTCATCTTCACGCGCGTGACGGTCGTCACAGGTGGGTGACGGTCGTAACGCTCTAAAATAGCGCATTACGCTCGTCAGTGATGTGTGACGAGCGTTGTTTCAAGTTGGGGGTCGTTACGCCCGTCACAAGGGTGTGACGACCGTCACTGCTCCAAAATATCTAAACTTTGCATTTTTAGTTCTTTTTCTCTTTGTTTATTGTCTAGCCTCCTTCATGTAGTCCTTTTCCATTGGTTTGAGTTGACAAATGTTATACCTGTAAAAAGACAAATAAACTCGGAATAATCGGGAGTTAGACGACTTAATGTATTATAAAATCAGTAAAAAGCATAGTAATTATATGATATGATTTCTCGTTATTAGTTTCCCTATTTCGTTAAGGAAATTTTGCTGGTTTACGTTTTGCGTTTTGTTTTCGCAAAATGTCGCGGTAAGCAAGAGTCGCCATTGTCTTTTATTTTATCCAACAAGGAAAGGAAAAAAGCACAGAGAAATTCCTTTTTCGAGATATTTTTGAGTACGGGGGGTAGATTTATAGAAAGGGAAGGTATTAGCACCCTTTCTATCCGTAGTTATCTACGGGCTCTTAGGTACTTGCTCATTATTTTCAAAATTGTTTTCTTTGTGTTTGTGGGTTTTGAAAAGTTTTTGTTTTAACTTCGATTTAACTCTTGCTTCTATCTTCAAGAGTGTAATGAAGTATTTTTGAAAACTTTGTTTGTAAAGGAGTGTAAGTGTGAGAAAAAGTTTGGAATGAGCAAGTACTTAAGAACTAATCTACCTACTCGAAAAAAGAATCATTTTGTATTCGTTTCCTTTAGATAGCGTTATCCCACTATTAGTGAGTAGGTAGCACTGTCGTTGGAGTTTGAGGGTCAATTCGAAAGGGACATACAGTCACCAAAGCAATGTTAGGACGTCTTAGTAGTAACCCTAATGTCTTAGATCATTTATCCGAGGCAACAATATCCGAGGCAACCTTTCCGAGGCAACTTTGATCTTTATACAAAAGGACGACCACTAAAGCATCCTATACTCAATGACCGTTTATCGAAGGCAACCAAGTGGGAGTGTACCCTAGGAGTGCGCATGTGCGAATGATTCAATTTCAGTTTATTTATCTTTGCACATTTAGGGTGATCTAACTGTTTTAAAATTATTCATACATTCTTGTCATACAAACCCTAATTATTTATACATCTAACAATTAATAATTTGTGGAATTTAAAGTGCGGAAATTAAACTACGCTATTACAAGGCTTCGGGTATTTACATAGCCAAAAACAAACCCTTTGAAAAGTAAAGAATAAAGCGATAAATGAAAAAGTAAAAGTCCTAATTAAAACTATTACACCTTGTGAGCAGTTATAATAATGGGATAAAAATAATAATAACGCGCGCGATGAAATTTAGATCGGGAGAAAATTAGGGTTTTGACTCTTCTAACCTAATCAAAAGAAAAACTGTTTTTGTTGTTTTTAATATTTTTTAAAGAAAATAATTTAGGTTTTAAAATTAAATACAAAATTAATTAGTAATTAAATTAGTTTTAAAAAATAATTAAATGGCCTATTTTTGTGTTTTGTTATTTTAAGGAAAAAAAATAGAATTAAGTTAGAAACAAAATCCTAATTGTTCTAATTAATTTTAATTTATTTACAAAACAATTAAAGTTACCTAAAATTAAATTAAAACCTAAAATTAATTATTCGAGTTTATTATAAAAAATCAAAGGTTTGTGAAAAATGTTAAATTTTATGAAAAAAGATTTTAAACAGAAAGAATAAAAATAGGTAAACGGATAAATAGAAAGGAAGAAAATCAAAACCAATAGGGGTGGTTGTTGAACCCACGCCCTTAACCTCCTCAGGATTTCTGCCTCGCCATGTATTGGTGTCATGTGTAAGCTGTTCTGTTTTGGCCATTTGTGTTTTGGCCTCAACGTTCCTTAACCTTCTCAGGATGTCTGCCTCGCCACGTATTGGTATCATGTGTAAGTTGTTCTGTTTTGGCCATTTGTATTTTGGCCTCAACGTTCTGTAATGAACTTGCATGGGATCCTGTCTAAATCTGTAGTGTTGAATCTCATGAACACATTAAATAAATTACTATATATTATGAAATACAAATAAATCCAATATATGAAAGAATTTAATGTTAAAACCGATATGGCATGTATGAATGATTATACCCTTTTTATCATGAAGATCAAATCAGTCTTACTCTTACTGGAGAAGTAGTTATATGAATGCTTTTATGCCCTTTTGATCATGGAGATCAAGCCAGCCTTACCCTTACTGGAGAAGTAGTGAGATGTTGGTTTGTAACATAGATGGCTTGTTTGTAGTGAAATTGGGATTTGTAATAAGGATTTCAAGGTTTTAGGGTTCTTGAAAGAATTTGATATTTTGACAGCGTTGTGGCAAAATCTTTTTTTTTCTCCTCCCCTGTTTGTGTGAAAAGAATGAGATTATATAATATAAATTAGTGAAAAAAATGGGCTTTGAATGTGTAATTGGGCCTCCAATGTTCACTTGAGTTCGTCACGTTCCAGGCTAAATTGCAAGGGCTTAAGTGCAATTTTTGAAGTTGAAATCTGAAAACAAAATGTATCCTACATCAAGAACTAACTCCTGTCCGAAAATGGGCTTAATCGGATAAACGATGAATCAGTTATGAATTTTTGAAGTTTCAGCTCAGACAAACTTATTTTGGGCTCTAGTGTCGACTCTGACACGTTCTTCAATAAAAAATTGGTATTGATCGGAGCATAATTCGGTCTCGACTTTTGAAGCAAATTTGTAGATCTCTGAGTCCTTGACCTTGTGTAAAGAGATGGGCCCAATCCGATAAAAATTGACCGAGTTATGAATTTTCGAAGTTTCGGCCCAGATGAAATAATATTCAGCATTCAGGATTTTCGGCGCGTCACACGCACTCTGAGCAAAAAACAAAGGCCTTTTAAATACCGTTCGAACTTGATACCTCCTGTGAGAATGTAGCCAACTCAATTTTTGAAATTTGGGCGCCAAAACCAACTCGATACGATGAAAATCGACCAAGTTGTGATTTTCTGAACATGACGCAAATAAATTTCTGTCACAAATTTTCTGTATGTAAATACTTGATAAATCCGCATTTTTGAAGACCTTCTGATCGAAATTGGCTTTCAATTGTGAGAAATGAAAACGTAGATGACGTCAATACGGAATTTAGGCCACCGAAACGGGTTCAAAACGAGCCACGATCTTCAAGTTATGAATTTTTTAGCGCGTAAAAACTGCACTTTCAACACACTTTTTCACCATATTTCTTCGAGAAAACTCACACATTCGGATACCTTCTTTAAAGAATTGACTCTTGAGCTGAACCTGAATTTGAGATTACGTTATCAGAGATATCTTGGCAAAAGAACACCTGAATATGACGCGCCAGGTTGGACTTGTGAATCTTTTGAACCCCGAATCATTGTAAAACGGCGAACCGATCTTCAGCACGGAAAATACTCTGAGAATATCCATTGACGAAATAAACGTCACTTGTAACCTGAAGAAGCTTGATAAATATACATTTATTCCATAATCATAAAACCAATAATATACGTGTATGAAAAGAGGGCAAATTTTGGGGTACAACAGCTGCCCATGTTCAATCTTCTTAAACCTGAAGATTTAGATTGGCTCGTCTGCCTTTCGTGATCTGAAGGTGGAAGATGATTGAACACTAGAGTGCCCAGAAATTTGCATTCGCATGAAGTGGTAATTGTCTTGTGATGTCGGGAATGAGCTTACAGATGCCATTTGGAAATTGCTGACGAGGGGATGGGCTTAAGATGCCATCTGAAGGAGTGTCGATCGCATGAGAGATTCCTTAGCGAGAGCTTGTATACCTGTCGTTGAGGAAGATTCCGCTGGGGAAGGCTGATCTTTGGTGAGAGAAGTAGAATTTTAGGAGCTTCGTCATCCGTTATTCTGCTGGTGAGTCGTCTCTGTTGATATTTAGGAACTTCGATCGTCCGTACTCAACTGAAGAATCATCTCTGTTGATATTTAGGAACTTCGATCGTCCGTACTTAACGGAGGAGTTATCTCTGGTGATATTTAGGAACTTCAACCGTCCGTACTCAATGAAGGAATCATCTATGTTGATATTTAGGAACTTCGATCATCCGTACTCAACGGAGGAGTCATCTCTGCTGATATTTAAGAACTCCGATCGTCCGTACTCAATGGAGGAATCATCTCTGCTGGTATTTAGGAACTTCGATCGTCCGTACTCAATTGAGGAAACATTTTTGTTGAGATTTAGGAACTCGTCCGTAATTCAACTGAGGAAACATCTCTGCTGAGATTTAGGAACTCGTCTGTAATTCAACTGAGGAAATATCTCTGTCGAGATTTAGGAACTCGTCCGTAATTCAATTGAGGAAACATCTCTGCTGAGATTTAGGAACTTATCCATAATTCAAATGAGGAAACATCTCTGCTGAGATTTAGGAACTCGTCCGTAATTCAACTGAGGAAACATCTCTGCTGAGATTTAGGAACTCGCCCGTAATTCAATTGAGGAAACATCTTGGCTGAGATTTAGGAACTCGTCCGTAATTCAACTGAGGAAATATCTCTGTCGAGATTTAGGAACTCGTCCGTAATTCAACTGAGGAAACATCTCTGTCGAGATTTAGGAACTCGTCCTTAATTCAACTGAGTAAACATCTCTGTCGAGATTTAGGAACTTGATCGTCTGTACTCAACTGAGGAAACATCTCTGCTGATATTTAGGAACTTCGATCGTCCTTACTCAACTGAGGAAACATCTCTGTTGATATTTAGGAACTTCGATCGTCCGTACTCAAGGGAGGAATCATCTCTGCTGATATTTAGGAACTTCGATCGTCTGTACTCAACGGAGGAATCATCTCTTCTGATATTTAGGAACTTCGATCGTTCGTACTCAACGGAGGAATCATCTTTGTTGATATTTAGGAACTTCGATCGTCCGTACTCAACTGAGGAGTCATCTCTGTTGATATTTAGGAACTTCGATCGTCCGTACTCAACTGAGGAGTCATCTCTGTTGATATTTAGGAACTTCGATCGTCCGTACTCAAATGAGGAAACATCTCTGTTGATATTTAGGAACTTCGATCGTCCGTACTCAACTGAGGAATCAGCTTCACAGCTTGAATTTTGTGAGAATCTGATCATATATTTCCTAAAAGATAAAGGTTAGCTGTATGTAATGCATGATGTGTATCAAGCAATGATGTTCTCAAAATAAATGAGATTGTGTTGTATGATGCGTATATGCATGTGTCATGATGTATGGAAATGTAATGTTCTTTAGCTGGGGAAAATAAATCCCGGATAGCTGCTGGAGAAAAGAGTTGAATTCTTTGTTTCTGCTGGAGATAGTGAATGAAGATGATTGTGAGAATAAACCTTCAGGAGAAGATAACTTCGTTGAGGAATTAACTGATGAGGAAATGGATCTGTAGGGAGGACATGCTTTGTTGAGGATTCCGCTGATAAATTTAGCTGGGAATGAATTACCGCTGCTGGCGATACTGAATCCTGTTGGGGATTGAGTTTCTGTTTGTGAAAGGAATGAATTCTGTTGGGGATGATCTTCCAGTTGCGACCTCACTGGGGATAATCTTTCAAACTTCGCTGGGGATAATTTTCCAAACTCCACTGGGGATAATCTTCCAGTGTTGGTGATAGATAAACTCTGCTTGGGGAGAATGTCGCTGATTCATTCGCGGTTGCGAGCCTTAGCTGGGGAGAATTAACACCATCGTCTCTCTCTTACTCTGTAGGGAGTGAATGTTATTGGGACGCATGCTGAGGATATGATGATGACTTTGCATCGAGACTTTTCTGTCCCTGTTTCTGCGGGAGAAGGTGCATGTGGAGGCCTTGTGGATCGAGTATTATCCCAACTTATGAGGTGCTTGGTAATTTCCGATTGAAATAACAAATCTTCTTCTGGTAGGCAAGTGACGAGATGACGGGACATAGTTGTACGCTTTAATCCCTAACTTTTTCCTGGACTGTCTTTTCAGATTTTCAGTCCACCGGGATACCCTTTTTTGCCCAAGCCACCTTTTCAGGTTTTCGACTTGCCAGGTGTACATATATTTTTGTTTTTATCCCTAATTTTGCCCGAATATTTTTGGTTCGCCGGGATGCCCTTATTTTTGCCTAGGCCAGTCAACCTAGCGGGTCTTTATTCATGCGCAGTATTTTCTGACCATGTCCACGCTCTCAGAGCGTAGGGAGTTGTCGTTGTCGGTAGTGTCGTGTTGCCATACTACCAGAAGATGTTCGTTTGATCATGCAAGATTCGTTGCGGGAATCCATGTCTAATTCCCCAAGTGACTCAAATGGAGATTTGCCCCTGACTATTTGGCATCTTTGAGAGATTCTCTAAATCTTGACTTGACTGCCCCAGATGATGGACAATGATCATGCCGTGCCCCTTGGTTGGAAGGGTTTTTCCACTTGAGGTGATCTTTTTTATTGAGAAGGTTTTTTGTTCACTAGATATTCGTCGTGCGAATTTCTCTGCTGTTTGAACAAATAGTCATATGCAAACAATGTTATTTTAAGAATGCAAAGCTTATGTCTGTCTTGAAGTTTTTGAAAATGCATTTTTTCAGTAAGATAGGAAAATTTTGTAAAATGTGACGTCAACTCAGGATTTATAGCAAGCCCTACAGGAGTCAGGATACCTTTTGTAACAGTATGCTTTCGAACTAACCCATGCTTCAGCTAGGACTTTTAAGGGTTATAACGTAGCCTGGTTCACGGTTTAAGAAACAAAGGATAAAGGCTCAAATTTTATTTGTACCCACCCGTTCTTCGTGATGTTCTTCGATCCTAAACTTAACTAATTGTGCATTTAGATCTCGTTTGAGTCTTTGCTCTGATATTCCAGTGATGGTTCAGATACTGACAGTTTATTTGAAACAGGCAGTCATTTTTGTTGAGAGTTTGTAGGATTTCTTTCTTTTTTATTTTATTATCCCTGTCTTTTTCCTGAACTGTTTCTTTTGTGATTACAGTCAGTGGGATACCCCTTGCAAGTCTCCTTCATAGGTTTTAACTTAATGGGCTTTTATTTCTGAGAGATAATGACTGCCTGTCCTGACGATTATAAGGAACCATCACCATCTTTTATTTTGGAAGGACCTCTTTGATGCCATTCATTGTGCACCCGAACTAACTGAGAAACTACCCTGCCCCAGGTTGTGATTAAGGGTTTTAATTTGTGTGAAAAGAAAAACTCCAACTTCTTTGGCTCAAAGGGGTTGACTAGGGATTATCTTCCTTATAACTCCACTGTTTAGGATTTGAAACAACGCCTGTACATCGTCAGCAGGGTCTGTTCAAAAGCATACTGTAGAGATTTTGATATCATTTTTGTCATCCTCCCTCTAAAGGCTTAGAGTTTTTTAATCGAGAGTTGAACATCACAAAAAGGAAATCAATTTAAATATAGTGAATACGAATGGACTGATTCAAAATAGACATATGCAATGCATTGATAAAGTAACAAAGTTTGACATGAATAAATGTTTGAACAATCAAAAGAAAATTACAAATTGAAAATTCTAATGAACACAAGTTTTCTCGTTTGGTCTTGTCACTTCAGAGGGCGTGCCTTGGAGGGATGGTACAAGAACTCAGCCTGACCATCTTGTGTGAATTCCAATTCTCCTTCATTAATCAGGTTTTGAATTTTGTACTTCAACTTCCAACAGTCGTCAGTATCATGCCCCGGGCTATTAGAATGGTATGCACACATTGCATCAGGATTGTAGTTGGGTGAAGAAGTCTTAGGATTCAGATGAGATCCTACCAGCGTCACCAGATTCAATCTCAACAGGTGTTGCAAAGCTTGGGACATCGGCATGTTGAGCTTGGTAAACTGCCTCTTGGGCCTATCCGACTTACTCTGATTAACCGGTTGTTTATGGTGAGGTTGTTGATGGACCCGTGAGGTAGTAGCAACTTGGAGAGATCCATTCTTCACCAAACCAAACTTTTGTCTTCTTTGATCAATGACTTGGTCCCTAGTCTCGACTGTTTGTTTCATACTGTTGTATCTGTCTTGATGAAGCTGGTTGATAATGGTTTTCATCTCTTCTTGTTCCCGGGCTAAGCCTTGAATAAGAGCCATATGCCCCAGCATCTGGGTTCTCATTGCACCTATCTCAGCTTGCAGTTGTTCCAGTCGTTCATCCTTATTGTCTTCAGGACTTTTCTTGACCAAGTTCCCGACGAGGAGCATTTTCAACTCTTCCTGTCCCTTAGATAGGTTTAGGAATATTTCCCTGAACTGAGTTCCTTGAGTTTGAAGATCTTGGTTGTCTTGTTTGAGAGCCATTACTGAAATAAACAGCGAGAACATGAGAGACCTATACTGGAAGACCTGTTATGCAATGATATGTATGCAATGTATGCAATGTTTTCAAGGATCTCGCGGGGTAAAAAAGAAACTGTTCGAATTTGTTTGAAGAAACTTCATGTCGTTAAGAGTCCTTCTTCAAGAGTCAAGCTCACCATATCAAGTGGGTCATAGCCACTGACTCAAGTGATCGTGTTTTGATTTCTAGACAACCTTGGCTAGAGGAAAATAAATCCCCTTTGTCTCTTGCTAGATGTTTAATTTACCATAACATGCATCACAAACCCTTGAGATTCTTGAAATGGTTAAGGAAATGATATGGTATGATGTTATGATGTGTATTTTATGCGTTTAAGCAAATGCGGGGTGATGTAAGTAAGTAAATCCGGCAAGAAATCCAAGTTATTGGATAAGGACTGTAAACAAAACCTGCAAAGAACTCATGTTGTTAGATAACAAACATGTGCAAGTAGTTCAAGTTGAAAGCACACAAGTCACACAATAGCCCTTAAATTTCAGGCTAGCATGGAGTTTAGGTACTACCCTCTTGCAGTTTAGTTGGTTCAACCTATCCTAGTAATAGTAACCAGGTTCTAGAGGTTCTCAATATCACTGACCATCCCCGATCGGTCATAATTCTAGTTTAGCAACCTTTTCTTACGGCCAGAATCATCGCGAGAGTATGGTCTCAATGAGTTTAGCATACTGCTACTTTTCTATGGCCAAGTTGGTCAATTATAGGTTCTAAGGTCAGTTGATGCTTAATGACCCATTAGCAACCCCATACTCTCCTTGTTCCTCCACAAGGGATATCGGTACCAACTAAAGTGTCACACCAACGTAGCTACTGCTTCAACCGTATTGGTCTACGCCATACAGTTCCCTCACAGTCTATTGCTACTTACCTAAAAGGTATCCCCAGATCCAGGTTAGGATCTATAGTAACTTCGATACAAAGCCCATAAAGATAAAGCAATCAAATCAAACAATAGAAAACAATATGATGAACTATTCCTAAGGTACACCCCACTTATTAGGTCCCCAGCAGAGTCGCCAATTCTGTGATACAGTGGCCAGAATCGGGATCATGTTTCCCTATTTCGTTAAGGAATTTTGCTGGTTTGCATTTTGCGTTTTGTTTTTGCAAAATGTCGCAGTAAGCAAGAGTCGCCACCGTCTTTTATTTTATCCAACAAGGAAAGGAAAAAGCACAGAAAAATTCCTTTTTCGATATATTTCTGAGTATGGGGGGTAGATTTATAGAAAGGGAAGGTATTAGCACCCTTTCTATCCGTAGTTATCTACGGGCTCTTAGGTACTTGCTCATTATTTTCAAAATTGTTTTCTTTGTGTTTGTGGGTTTTGAAAAGTTTTTGTTTTAACTTCGATTTAACTCTTGCTTCTGTCTTCAAGAGTGTAATGAAGTGTTTTTTAAAACTTTGTTTGTAAAGGAGTGTAAGTGTGAGAAAAAGTTTGGAATGAGCAAGTACTTAAGAACTAATCTACCTACTCGAAAAAAGAATGGTTATGTATTCGTTTCCTTTAGATAGCGCTATCCCACTATTAGTGAGTAGGTAGCACCGTCGTTGGAGTTTGAGGTTCAATTCGAAAGGGACATACGGTCACCAAAGCAATGTTAGGACGTCTTAGTAGTAACCCTAATGTCTTAGATCATTTATCTGAGGCAACAATATCCGAGGCAACCTTTCCGAGACAACTTTGATCTTTGGACAAAAGGACGACCACTAAAGCATCCTATACTCAATGACTGTTTACCGAAGGCAACCAAGTGGGAGTGTACCCTAGGAGTGCGCATGTGCGAATGATTCAATTTCAGTTTATTTATCTTTGCACATTTAGGGTTATCTAACTGTTTTAAAATTATTCATACATTCTTGTCATACAAACCTAATTATTCATACATCTAACAGTTAATAATTTGCGGAATTTAAAGTGCGGAAATTAAACTACGCTATTACAAGGCTTCGAGTATTTACATAGCCAAAAACAAACCATTTGAAAAGTAAAGAATAAAGCGATAAATGAAAAGTAAAAGTCCTAATTATAACTATTACACCTTGTGAGCAGTTACAATAATGGGATAAAAATAATAATAACGCGCGCGATGAAATTTAGATCGGGAGAAAATTAGGGTTTTGACCCTTCTAACCTAATCAAAAGAAAAATTGTTTTTGTTGTTTTTAATATTTTTTAAAGAAAAGAATTTAGGTTTTAAAATTAAATAAAAAATTAATTAGTAATTAAATTAGTTTTAAAAAAAATAATTAAATGACCTATTTTTGTGTTTTGTTATTTTAAGAAAAAAGAAAATAGAATTAAGTTAGAAACAAAATCCTAATTGTTCTAATTAATTTTAATTTATTTACAAAACAATTAAAGTTACCTAAAATTAAATTAAAACCTAAAATTAATTATTCGAGTTTATTATAAAAATCAAAGGTTTGTGAAAAATGTTAAGTTTTATGAAAAAAGATTTTAAACAGAAAGAATAAAAATAGGTAAACAGATAAATAGATAGGAAGAAAATCAAAACCAATAGGGGTGGTTGTTGAACCCACGCCCTTAACCTCCTCAGGATATCTGCCTCGCCATATATTGGTTTCATGTGTAAGCGGTTTTGTTTTGGCCATTTGTGTTTTGGCCTCAACGTTCCTTAACCTTCTTAGGATGTCTGCCTCGCCACGTATTGGTATCATGTGTAAGTTGTTCTGTTTTAGCCATTTGTGTTTTGGCCTCAACGTTCTGTAATGAACCTGCATGGGATCCTGTCTAAATTTGCAGTGTTGAATCTCATGAACACATTAAATAAATTACTATATATTATGAAATACAAATAAAGCCAATATATGAAAAAAAATTAATGTTAAAACCGATATGGCATGTATGGATGATTATACCCTTTTGATCATGGAGATCAAATCAGTCTTACCCTTACTGGAGAAGTAGTGATATAAATGCTTTTATGCCCTTTTGATCATGGAGATCAAGCCAGCCTTACCCTTACTGGAGAAGTAGTGAGATGTTGGTTTGTAACAGGGATGACTTATTTGTAGTGAGAATGAGATTTGTAATAAGGATTTCAAGGTTTTAGGGTTCTTGAAAGAATTTGATATTTTGACAGCGTTGTGGCAAAAGCTTTTTTTTTCTCCTCCCCTGTTTATGTGAAATAATGGGATTATATAATAGAAATTAGAGAAAAAAATGGGCTTTAAATGTGCAATTGGGCCTCCAATGTTCACTTGAATTTGTCACCTTCCAGGATAAATCGCAGGAGCTTAAGTGTAATTTTTGAAGTTGAAATGTGAAAACAAAATGCAGTCGACATCGAGAATTAACTCCTGTCCGAAAATAGGCTCAATCAGATAAACAGTGACTTAGTTATGAGTTTTTGAAGTTTCAGCTCAGACAAACTTATTTTGGGCTCCAGTGTCGATTCAGACACGTTCTTCAATAAAAAATTGGTATTGATCGGAGCATAATTCGGTCTCGACTTTTGAAGAAAAGTTGTAGATCTGAGTCCATGACCTTGTGTAAAAGGATGGGCCCAATCCGATAAAAATTGACCGAGTTATGAATTTTCGAAATTTCGACCCAGATGAAATAATATTCAGCATTCAGGATTTTCGGCGCATCACACGCACTCTGAGCAAAAAACGAAGGCCTTTTGAATATTGTTCAAACTCGATACCTCCTGTGAAAACATAGCCAACTCAATTTGTGAAATTTGGGCGCCGGAACCAGCTCGATACAATGAAAATATACCAAGTTATGATTTTCTGAACATGACGCAAATAAATTTTTGTCACAAATTTTTTGTACGAAAATACTTGATAAATCCGCATTTTTGAAGACCTTCTGATTGAAATTGGCTTCTAGCCGTGAGACATGAAAACGTATATGACATAAAGACGGAATTTTGGCCACTGGAACGGATTCAAAACGAGCCACGATCTTCAAGTTATGAATTTTTTAGCGCGTAAAAACTGCACTTTCAGCATACTTTTTCACCATATTTCTTCGAGAAAACTCACCATTTGGATACCTTCTTTAAAGAATTGAATCTTGAGCCGAACCTGAATTTGAGAATATGTTATCAGAGATATCTTGGCGAAAGAACACCTGAATATGATGCACCGAGTTGGACTTGTGAATCTTTTGAACCCCGAATCGTTGCAAAACGGCGAACCGATCTTCAGCCCGAAAATACTCTGAGAATATCCATTGACGAAATTGTGATCGGTGGATCTGGAACTGACTGTTTAACGCTGGTTCGTGAAAATGTCGCGGAAGCAAGAGTCGCCACCGACTTTTATTTTCTCCAATTGGAAAGGACAAAAGCACAGAAAAATTCCTTTAAAGAGATTGCTCTCGGTTCGGGAGGTAGGTTATAGAAAGGGAAGGTGTTAGCACCCTTTCTATCCATGGTTATCCATGGGCTCTTAGATACTTGCTCAATGTGTTTTCAAAATTGTTTGCTTTTCAATTGTGGGTTTTAAAAAGTTTCTTTGAAAAAATTCAGTTCGACTCGTACGTCAGAGTGTTTGAAAAATTTGCTTTGAAAGCTTTTGAAAATGTGTTGGTGAAAAGTCTTTTTGAGTTTGTTTTGAGATTAGAGCAAGTATCCTTGAGAACCTACCTACCCTAAGGAATTCGTCTGTGTAAATGTCCTTTAAAGTAGTGCCATCCCACCATTGAGAGGTAGGTAGCACCACCATTGGAGGTATTCGGGTCAATTCGAGTTTTAGGGACGTGATGATCACCAGAGCAATGGGAAGACACCTTAGAAGCTACCCTCATGCCAGGTTCCCGGATCATGAGGACTTACTAAGACATCCTCTACTCGACGATCACCTTTCGAGGCAAGGCAACAGTGAGGCGTACCCTAGGGGTGGTGTGTGATTTGTGTGTCAGATTCATTTATTTTTGTCTTGTCATGTTTGTTGTGATCTACGCTTGATTTTAATTAAGGCATTCATTCTTGCATGCTTTTTAACAGTTATAAAGTTTGCGGGAAAAATAAATTCTAAGGCTATTACAAACGGCGCGGGTCCACATCGCCAAAATTAAACCGGACCCGATTTAGCGGAAAGTAAATAAAGCGATAAATAAAAGTGCGAGAAATTTAAATTACAATGCTTTGGGAGAGATACAAAATTATAATAAATGACATAAAATAAATGCGCGAATTAAATAATTAAAGCGACGGGCGTTGGACCCTTTTGCAAAATATTAAATTAATAAGGAATTAAAATAAAAAATGAAAAATTAAATGTTTTTGGTATATTTTGTGTTTTTTAAGATTTAAAAGAGAAAGAATTAATTAAAACTAAAAAAATTGGATGTAAACCCTAATTCTAATGTTTTTTAAGTTTATTAAGAAAATGTTATATTAATCTAAATTAAACCCTAATTTTTATTCATGTACATTTAATTATAAAAATAAAATAAATAAATAAATAATATTGTGATAAAAAGGAAAAATTAAAAAGGTATAAAAATTATCAATTAACCTAATTCTATATTTTTTTGGATTTTTTAGTTATTAAAAAGAATTAAAAATTGCAACCTAATTAAAACTAAATATTT
The DNA here is from genome assembly GCA_948472305.1 of Vicia faba. NCBI lineage: Eukaryota > Viridiplantae > Streptophyta > Magnoliopsida > Fabales > Fabaceae > Vicia > Vicia faba. The sequence continues at coordinate 1,182,860,952 of OX451737.1, forward strand.
ACATGCATTTATTCATAAAAATTATTAAATAAATAAATATTATATTTTTGCCTTTTCTGTTTTTTAATGGAGTTTTTGTATTTTGTAAAAAAATAGTTAATTAAATAAACAGCAATTAAAATAAAACTATTAATTAAAACAAGAATAAAAATAAATAAATAAAAAAAAGATAGTAAAGTCAAACCAGGGGGTTTCAGTCCCAACTCAGGAGGTGTTGACCCAAGAACATTGGCCCATTAAGCATTGGCCTCATTGGACTTTTTGAATCCTGTATGATGCGTTGACTGGAGTTTATTGCGCTTCTTGAATCCATGCCTTTGATTTGGTCGTCTGGGACACGTGTGTGCTTGGATCAGGACGGCATATGGTATGTCTCCATAGAAGCGCTGCATAGGAACTTAAATTGAAAAATAATATGAAATACTACACAGACCTGGGACTCGAACCCAGGTCTTGGAGGTCACACGCATCTACACCTGCCAGCTGAGCCATTTAACTTATTTGATATATTAATAACACACAAATAACAAAAAGCAAGAACAAACGCATTAATGATCAAACGCGCGAAAATTTAAAAGATCCAACCAATGCTTGCCAACACATCATCTTCCTCACTGTTTTTATTTTTCCTGAAAACACAAGCCTATGGAAACGGTTTTCTGGGCGTGGTCTAAAGCTGGTTTCAAGAAAATAGCGATTAGGTCCCTAACGCTCATAAATTGAGCGCGAGGGTTCCATTGCTTTCGTCTCAATGCACCGGTTTGAATGATGGTGGTTAGAGATCCCAATTTTTCCTCTAGTAAGAACCCCTAATTTTGAAGCTCAAGAAACCCTAATGTTCGATCATGGCATGATCTCGTATGGCACAGAAAAACTCAATTAAACACATCAGTTAGCTTCAAAACATTATGAGAAACATGAATCAATAAAGAAATTTCATAAATAACGCTTGAATCATGATATTCGAATGGCAATTTTCTTCTGCACAGTTTGAGATTGTCTTACCAATTCTTGAAGCTTTAGTTGATATTAGGGATTGGAATGTATTCAGGAGTCCACAAGGAAACTATTGAGACACGAATGGAGCTTTGAATTGGTCTCTAGGGTTGATTTCAGAATTCGAGTTTTCAAGCAATTTCTTAAGTTTGTATAGTATTCTTATGCGCAGCTTTTAGTCTAAGGCAATTAGGTTTTGATTCCTGAATATGTAGCCAAGCTTTTAGGTTAATAAAATTGAACAAAATCTCATGAATTCAATGATTTGCATATTTGATTTTGTAAGATCTTTTTATATCTTTTTTCATGTGCAATTTTGTGTCAATTAGCTCCAATCAACCAAATCTTGCCATATTTAATTGTACACGAAATCTTGAGCCTAGAATGTGTACAAAAAGATTTTTTTAGGTCAAGTTTATATTTTCCACATATTTAAATGATTTAAATGAATTAATATTAATATAAATTCAAATAAATAATTAAAAATTGAGAAAATACTTCCCCTTGGGCTTAATGGTCGTGCATAGGCTTGGCATGAAGAAACTTGGAAGAAAAATGGGCCCATTAGCATTTTTGAATCATTTGCATCAATGTTGACTTTTCAAAATTCCCAAAAATTTCCCAACTTCCACAAGGCATAACTTGCTCAATTTTTAAGCTTTTCACATGTTCTTGGACATTTTGGAAAGGTCTTTGAGTCCTTTAACCAATGCCTTTGGTCCCATGTCATTTTGATTTACCAATCTCAAGTTATGGTCTTTGACTTAAAGTCCCTTTTTGTTGACTTTTGAAAATGACCTATAATGTTGAAATTGATAACTTTTTGTGAGAGCATTTCTTGGACTTGGAATATGAAGATGAGTTGTAGGAAGTGTCTTTCTCTTAAAAATGAGCTTTGGATGGAATTTTTCTGATAATCCATGTGAAAGTTATGCCCTGGTCAATTTCAGTTGACTTTTTCAACTATCCAAATATAGTAACTTTTGCATCTTTGATGATTTCTGAGCCAAATTTTGAGAATCATGATCAAGCATTGATCAAATGATGTTTGTGGCTTCAAAATGATATGTTGACCAAAAATTTGAACTTTTGACTGTCAAATGACCATTTTGCCCCTACATTTGACTGTAGTGCAATCTAGGGTTTTGACTGTGCAATTTTGAGCTGAATGCCTTGAAACTTGATATGAGGATACTTTACCATCTTTGTAGGCATATGAGACTTGATTGGGTCCTTGAAAACTTCCTTTCTTTGATCAGAACACAAACCCTAGTTTTGACTGTATAGGAGACAGTTGAACTGCATAACCCTTGGGGAATTTTGTGACTTGGCTTGGCAATTTCTTGAAGAATATGGGAGGGCAAATTTTGGGGTACAACAGTTGCCCCTGTTCAATCTTCTTAGACCTGAGGATGCAGATTGGCTGACGTGCCTTTCGTAGTCCGAGGGTAGAAGATGATTGGACACTAGAGTGCCCAGAAATTTGCGCTCACATGATAGCAGTGTGGTGGAATGGGCTTATAGATGCCATTTAGAGATTGCTGGATAGGGTGATGGGCTTATAGATGCCATCTGGGTGTTGCTCGCGTAAGAGATTCTTTAGCTAGAACCTGCATACCTGCAAAAGAAAAAATGAGTATCTGACACGTTGCAGGAGCTGATTTTAGATGCTTGGTATAGATATGTCCTGACTGGTCACAGGAGCTGAGTCTGGAGCTTCAAACGCTGATGAATGAACCAGGGATGGTTACTGCCTTGGCATGAATGGTAAGAGAACCTTGGGCGACTTTAGCTTCAACAACGCTCGTTGAGAAAAATCTTGGCGGGAATCACCATCTTTGCAGTGTCGGGAAGAAAACCATAAGCTATTATAATCTGAAAGGAATGATCACCTCACACTCATCGTCGGAGAGGGAAACATCTGGAAAGGACTTGTCACCTCACACACCGTCGGAGAGAGAAACATAAGAGACTATTACCTCACACTCATCGTCGGAGAGGGAAACATCTGGAAAGGACTTACCACCTCACGCACTTGTCGGAGAGGGGACCATAAGAGACTATCACCTCACGCTCACTGTCGGAGAGGGAAACATCTGAAGAAGGAATTACCACCTCACGCACTTGTCGGAGAGGGGACCATAAGAGACTATCACCTCACGCTCACTGTCGGAGAGGGAAACATCTGAAGAAGGAATTACTACCTCACGCACTTGTCGGAGAGGAGACCATAAGAGATTATCACCTCACGCTCACTGTCGGAGAGGGAAACATCTTGAAAAAGGGATTACCACCTCACACTCATCGTCGGAGAGGGGACCATAAGAGATTATCACCTCACGCTCACTGTCGGAGAGGGAAACATCTTGAAAAAGGGATTACCACCTCACACTCATCGTCGGAGAGGGGACCATAAGAGATTATCACCTCACGCTCACTGTCAGAGAGGGAAACATCTGAAGAAGGAATTACTACCTCACGCACTTGTCGGAGAGGAGACCATAAGAGATTATCACCTCACGCTCACTGTCGGAGAGGGAAACATCTTGAAAAAGGGATTACCACCTCACACTCATCGTCGGAGAGGGGACCATAAGAGATTATCACCTCACGCTCACTGTCGGAGAGGGAAACATCTAAAGAAGGAATTACCACCTCACGCACTTGTCGGAGAGGAGACCATAAGAGATTATCACCTCACGCTCACTGTCGGAGAGGGAAACATCTTGAAAAAGGGATTACCACCTCACACTCATCGTCGGAGAGGGGACCATAAGAGATTATCACCTCACGCTCACTGTCGGAGAGGGAAACATCTAAAGAAGGAATTACCACCTCACGCTCTTGCCGGAGAGGGGACCACCACCTCTGCTGAGTCTTTATCAGAAAAATCTGTTGGGAGTCGATTTAGCTGGACTAGAGAAGGCTCTGAAATATGTTGGAGCATTTTAACTGCGTCTTTCCTGAAAGGTAAAGGTCAGTCATATGTGATGCATGATATGGATCAATGACGTTCTCAACACAAATGAGATTTGTATGATATGATGCGTCTATGCATGCTATAATGATGTATGTGATGTTCCATGAATGTTTTCGTCTAGGAAAGTAAATCCTTGACGGGTGCCGGGAAGTTGTATCCTGGGCTTGATGTTGGAGAATAAGCTTTTGCTTCCACTGGGGATGATAGTTGCAAGAATACCGGTAGGAGAAGATGACTCCGTTGCGGAATAAACTTGGCAAATGGACGATTCTGCGGGGAGAAAAGATACTCTGACGACCATGCTGGGAAGCAATACTCTGTGGGGATAGAGAAGTTTTGCTGAATTGTTGATAACTTGCTGAGGATACCCTTGTTATTGGAAGTGTAGATAGACTTCGCTGGGGATAAGAAGGCTTCATCGACGACGCTCTTTCCGTGGCTTTTGGCTGAGGATAACCCAGTTATATCCTATTGAGGAAATAGCTCTTTAAATAAAGCCGGACGACGCGTTCGTGCTATGCGAGGGGATAAGCTTCCAGAATCTACTGGGGATAAGCTTATTGCTTGGGGATATGATTTCCAACTTTGCTGGTGAAGCTGGATTGGACTCTTCTGGGGGAGGTTTGATATGCTGGGGAAAGTGATTCTTTTGAACGTTGGTATACCACCGGGGAACAATCTTTAGACCAAGACTGCCGGGGATGCTTGTTTGAGAATATATGTATACTGCTGGGGAAGTATTGAGATCTACGGGAGAATACTCAATTTCCTTGCTATTTGACAATTTTGCTTGGAGAGAAATGTACTGTTTTACTGAACTGCTCTCTGGGGAATTAAGATACACTTGGCCGTGTTCTTTAGCTGAACCTACCTTGGTACCTTGGAGGATAGAACAATTAGACTGCTCAGACAACTCTTTATTGCCCCTGTTTCTAATGTCACCTGCAATTAATTCCTTTGTTTCGTATGCAAATATTCATGAGTTAGCAAATTATTGTCAATGTATACATCACAAATTGAACCTTGGACGTTCTTCGTAAAACAAAACAGAAAAAGGAAAAATACTTGGTACGTTTAACTGAAAATGTTTTTGTATTGATTTTGAATGGCCTGAAAATAGGCGTTTTGTGGACAAGAGGCTGACGTCCTAGTAAGAGGTACGTCGCCGATCAAAAGAGTTTATACAAGTTTGTACAAAAGAAAATAAAACAGCTGTGTGAAATATGAATGATCCACTGAGTTTCAATTCTGCTATTGCCTCTATAACTCTGAGCGTCTCATCACTTGATGACCTTGGTTGAAGGTGAAGCTGACTGATCGATGCCGTCTGAACTTGATGTAGATACCGGATTCTGGATGCAAAGTGATCAATGAGACATAGTATTACGCTTTTATCCCTAATTTTTGCCTGGACCGCCCTTTCGGGTTTTCGGTCCACCGGGATACCCATTTTTGCCCAAGCCGCCTTTTCAGGTTTTCGACTTGCCGGGTGTACAGATTTTTTTTCATTTTCATCCCTTCATTTTGCCCGAACCCTTTTGGTTCGACGGGAAGCCCTAATTTTTGCCTAGGCATGTCAGCCTAGCGGGTCTTTTTCATGCGTAGTATTTTTTGACTATGTCTGCATTGGCGGGGTGAGGAAGGTCGTCACCATCCATGTTGGTTAAAATCATTGCTCCTCCTGAGAACACATGCTTAACCACAAATGGCCCTTCGTATGTAGGGGTCCATTTGCCCCTTGGATCACTCTGAGGAAGGATGATTCTCTTGATGACCAGATCCCCAACTTGATATTCCTGTGGTCTGACCTTTTTGTTAAATGCCCTGATCATCCGTTTCTGATACGTCTGACCATGACAGATAGCAGCAAGTCTCTTTTCGTCAATGAGGTTGAGTTGATCAAGTCGTGTCTGGATCCAATCATCTTCGTCTAGATTTGCGTCCTTCATTATCCGGAGAGAGGGAATTTGTACTTCGATCGGCAAGACTGCCTCCATGCCATAAACCAAGGAGAAAGGAGTTGCCCCGGTTGACGTCCTAGCTGAGGTACGGTACCCATGCAGAGCAAACGGTAACATCTCATGCCAATCTTTGTAAGTCACTGTCATTTTCTGCACGATCTTCTTGATGTTTTTATTTGCTGCTTCTACAGCCCCATTCATCTTCGGTCTGTAAGGAGAAGAATTGTGGTGCTGTATCTTGAACTGTTCGCAGAGCTCAGCGATCATCTTATTATTCAGATTGGTACCGTTGTCCGTAATAATCCGCTCAGGAACGCCATACCGACAGATCAGGTTGTGCCGAATAAACCGTGCCACAACAGTCTTGGTCACTGTAGCATAGGATGCTGCCTCAACCCACTTTGTGAAATAATCAATCGCCACTAGGATGAAGCGATGTCCATTGGATGCCGTAGGTCTGATCTCGCCAATCATGTCTATGCCCCACATTGCAAACGGCCAAGGCGCAGTCAGAACATTCAGGGGAACCGGAGGAACATGCACCTTGTCTGCATAGATCTGGCACTTGTGGCATGTCCTGGAGTGTTGGTAGCAGTCAGCTTCCATTGTGGACCAATAATATCCTGCCCGTAGGATCTTTTTAGCCATAGTATGTCCACTGGAATGCGTACCAAAGGTCCCTTCATGTAGCTCTTCCATGATTCTTTCCGCTTCAGTCTTATCCACGCAACGCAGTAAGGTTGAATCATGGTTTCGCTTGTACAAGATGCCGTTGCTTAGGAAGAACTTGGCTGCGAACCTCCTCAGGAATTTCTTATCATTGACAGAGGAACCTTCAGGGTATTCCTGAACTTCCAGATATCTCTTCACTTCGTGGTACCAAGGCTTCTCAGTTACCAATTCAGTTTCGAGATCACAACAGTATGCCGGTTCGTCCAGTTTCCAGATGATGATCCGGGGAGCTTCATTATCCCATTTAACCTTGAACATTGAAGACATTGTAGCTAACGCGTCCGCTAACTGATTCTCTTCTCTTGGAAAGTGCTCAAAGGTTATCTCTGTGAAGTGGGGAATCAGGGTCAACACACATTCTCTGTAAGGAATCAAGTTTGGATGTTTCGTATCCCACTCTCCTTTGATCTGGTTGATCACAAGAGCGGAATCTCCGAAAACACTTAGGAATTTGATCCTTAGGTCAATCGCAGCTTGAAGACCCATGATACACGCCTCATACTCCGCCATGTTGTTGGTACAGTTGAAACACAGCCGGGCAGTGAGTGGAGTATGAGTACCTTGAGGGGATATGATGATGGCGCCGATACCATTTCCCAAAGCATTAGAGGCTCCGTCAAAGTGCATAGACCATCGGGATCCTGGCTCAGGTCCTTCATCCGGTCCAGGTACTTCACAATCTGTTACTATCATGATGCTTTCATCCGGAAACTCGAAGTTCATTGATTGGTAGTCATCTACAGCTTGATGAGCTAAGTGGTCTGCCAATACACTCCCCTTGATGGCTTTCTGGGTTGTGTACTGAATGTCGTATTCCGTCAAGATCATTTGCCATCTTGCAATTCTCCCAGACAGAGCAGGCTTTTCGAATATGTACTTTATCGGATCCATCTTTGAGATCAACAAAGTGGTGTGAGTCAGCATATACTGTCTCAGCCGGCGAGCAGCCCATACCAAAGCGCAGCAAGTTTTCTCAAGCAGTGAGTATCGGGTCTCACAGTCGGTAAACTTTTTGCTAAGGTAATAAATGGCATGCTCTTTTCGGCCAGACTCGTCATGCTGCCCCAGCACACACCCCATTGAATTGTCTAACACTGTCAGGTATAGTATCAGAGGTCTCCCTTCAACCGGTGGCATAAGGATGGGTGGTTCTTGGAGATACTCTTTGATTTTGTCGAAGGCGGCCTGACATTCATCGTTCCAACGTACTACCTGATCTTTCTTCAGCAGCTTGAAGATTGGCTCACAGGTAGCAGTCAGATGTGAGATGAATCTAGCGATGTAATTTAGGCGTCCTAAAAAGCCTCTGACTTCCTTCTCTGTCTTAGGAACTGGCATCTCTTGAATAGCTTTGACCTTAGCAGGGTCCACTTGGATACCTTTATCACTGACCACGAAGCCTAGTAACTTTCCCGATCTTACCCCGAAGGTGCACTTGTTCGGGTTCAATCTTAGCTTGTACAGTTTCAACCGGTCAAACAACTTCTGTAGATGATCTAGATGCTCTTCCTCAGTCTGGGACCTAGCGATCATGTCGTCCACATACACCTCTATCTCGTGATGGATCATATCGTGAAATAAGGCAACCATGGCACGTTGGTAGGTTGCCCCAGCATTCTTTAATCCGAACGGCATGACCTTGTAACAGAAGGTACCCCACTGAGTAACAAATGTAGTCTTTTCCATGTCTTCAGGTGCCATCTTGATCTGATTGTAACCTGAAAAGCCGTCCATGAAAGAGAATACCTTGTGCTGAGCCGTATTATCAACAAGGACATCAATGTGAGGTAAGGGGAAGTCATCCTTGGGGCTGGCCCTGTTCAGATCCCTGTAATCGACACACATTCTGACCTTACCGTCCTTTTTAGGTACCGGCACCACATTAGCAACCCACTGAGGGTAAGAAGTCACTGCGAGAAACCCAGCATCAAACTGTTTCATGACCTCGGCTTTAATCTTCTCGGACATCTCTGGACGCATCCGACGGACCTTTTGTTTAACTGGAGGGCAGTCTTCCCTAGTCGGCAAATGATGGACAACAATATCGGTATCCAATCCGGGCATGTCTTCGTAGGACCAGGCAAAGATCTCCATATAGTCATGTAACATCTTGGTTAACCGTTGCTTCACGCTGAGCTCTAGGTTGGCACCAATCTTTACCTCTTTTCTATCTGCCTCAGTACCCAGGTTTATGGTTTCCACTGGCTCTTCATGGGGTTGAATTGCCCTCTCTTCCTGAAGCAACAATCTTGCGAGCTCGCCAGGCACTTCGCAATCATCTTCACCTTCGTCTTCGGCTAAGTTGATCGGATTTTCGAAGTCATAACTGGCATTAGCAGAGTTGTTATCAGTAAGATCCAGAGTGGATTGGAACCTGTATGAGTGAGTGTGTGTGTAAATACAGCTGTTTTTTGAAAATTATGTAAAGGAAATGAAGACAGAAAAGGAACACAATATTTGCAATGCGAAAAATACGTCCAAGATTTTCATTCATGATGTATAAAATGACAGTTTGTATGCCCTCACAAATAGAACCACGGTGCCTCGGGTAAGACACCGGGCCATAGAGTTTATCATTGTTTATTACAAAATAACAAAACATAGGAATTCATTACTTAGTAACAAAAGAAACAGGGAGATTGTCCTTTGCGCTCCAATTGTTGAGTCCCCCGTCAGAAGCCGGGTAGATCCAGCTATCAAACTCAGCTTCGTCAACTTCCTCTTCATCTCCAATAGCATTTATCCCATGAGCAGGCAGGGGAGCTGTCACCACATTAGGCTTGTCAGATGCCTCAAACTGTACCTCTTTAGCGTCGATGAGGTCTTACAGCTTGTTCTTTAGTGCCCAACAGTCATCAGTAGAGTGCCCCGGGCTTTCTGAATGGTAAGCACAACGAGCATTCGGGTTGTACTTGGGAGATGTTGTATTTGGGAACTTTGGAGCCTCCCTGACAGTCACCAAATTGGTTGCGAGCAACTGTGGCAGGATCTGTGATAAGGTCATGTTTAACCGGGTGAATTCCCTCCGGGGTCTTTCAGCCCTTTGAGCATTGTTTGGCCGAGGAGCGGCAGCAGGCTTAGCAATCATCACCGCGTTGACAGATTGGCGGTGCTCAGGTCTCTCTGATTTCCTAGAACCATATACGGCACTAGACTCCTTCTTAAACGGTTTCTTTTCTGAACTAGATGATGCAGCCTTCGCAATCTTCCCAGACTTCAGCCCAGCTTCAATTCTCTCTCCAGTCAAGATCAAATCAGTGAAACCAGCAGAAGAATTCCCAATGAGGTGGTTGAAAAATGGCCCAGATAGGGTCCCCAAGAACATGTCAACCAACTCTCGATCAGTCAATGGTGGCTGCACCCTGCCAGCCAGGTCTCTCCACTTCTGAGCGTACTCCTTAAAACCTTCGCTTGCACCTAACGCCATACCCTGGAGTTGGGTACGTGTGGGGGCAAGGTCGACATTATACTGATACTGCTTGTAGAAAGCAGTAGCCAGCTCCTCCCAGTTACGAACTTTGGTCCCATCCAGCTGATAGAACCATTCGAGATGAGTCCCTGAAAGACTCTCCTGGAAGAAGTGGATCCATAGATTCTTATCCGCAGAGTACGGCTGAATTTTTCGAACATAGGACCTCAAGTGCAGCTTGGGACAAGACACCCCGTCATATTTGGAGAAGGATGGTGCTTTGAACTTATGCGGGATAATCACACCAGTCGACAAATCCAGATCTCCGAAATCCAGCCCAGGTGCCTGCTGCACCTCCATAGCCTTCAACCTGTCCTCCAGTTGCTTATACCTGTCGTCTGCCGGAGGGTACTGCTCTTCATCAAAATCTGTCTCGTTGTCGGAGACCACTGGAGTAGGAACCCTTACTTCTGCTTGAGAAGGACTCTTGCCAACAGAAGAACCAGCCTCTTCATGCTGCAGAGTATTGCCGAACCTTCGGCCCGAGTTGAACAGAACAGTTCTTCTCTTCTTCTTCTTCTCCTTCTTCAGGAGCATAGCCTTCAGTTCTTCTTGGACTTTAGCCAGACCCTTGATTAGTTCTTGAAACTGCGCATTCTGCGCCTGAAGAGCCTTGATTGATGTCTCTGTTGATTCAGATCCGGGATTCATGATGCTGAAATAAACAGCGAAGAACTGTAAGCAACCTGAAAAAGGGGAAAAACCTGCTATGCACATGATGTATGAAATGCGTATGAATTATGTTTTCAAAGACAATCGGGAATCAACTTTGTAAACAAAAAAGGAACACACTTTATTAGATTCAACTTTGCAACTGAAATTATTCAACAAGTTGCCCTTAGGCGTTTACATGAAATGAAACAACTGGAAAGGAAATAAAAACTGTAAAGGCACATTCAGAATTCCTCATTGATCCCATGGTCTCCTCTTCTCAGTACGGAGGTAGGCATTCAGAGCTCTCTCATTCTCCAACTGCTTTGTCAGCTTCTGGATCTTTGATTCCTGCTCGTTGAACTTTTCCCGGTAAGAATCCCGCTCTTCTTGCAGCTGCGACCAAGATCTCTTCAATGTCTCATAATCAGTAGGTATCTGAGGAGGAAGGACAGTTGGAGGAACACCATCTTTATCAGGACACTCAAGAATGACGGGTCTGACAGCTTCATACGGCATACCTAACTTCTGAGCACGGATGCGGACCCATTTGTAGTAGGCTTCCATAGGTAAAGAAGTCTTTGGCCCTAGCTCTTGTGGGTCAGCTTTATGAACCTTGTCCCAAGCCTTGATGAACCTACGACGCAGCTCGTCACTATCCACCTGAAACTCGAAACTGATGTGAGGCACCAACATCTCATGGGGGCCTGCTCTTCTTGCTCTTCCAAACTGACGGAGTGCTAGACATGGATTGTAAGAGATCCCTCCTTGAGTACCAATCAGAGGAACATTAGGATACTCCCCGCATCGATCAATAATAGTTATCTCATCCAAACCTCTGCAAGTCCAAATGATGTCTTTATCGGTGAGAGACATTAACCTGTGAGCCCAACCTCTTCCTTCTTGGTTCTTCAGTACGAACTTAGGGAGGTGCGAAATAAACCACCTCACCAACAAAGGGATACAACACCATAGGGTTCCTCGTCTTCGGGTAGTACGGGCATGAAGTTGTTGCAAGATGTCACCCAAGAGAGTGGGCACAGGGTTCTGAGACATAAAGATCCTAATGGCAGTGACATTGATGAAGTTGTCAGGATTAGGAAACAGGACTAACCCATAGATTAGGAGAGCCAAGATGTCTTCATATGCCCTAAAGTCCAAGTCATTCCAGAAATTGTTAGCTTTGCCAATTAGGAACTTGGCCAAGAAACCCTTAACTCCGCTTCTAGTTACCCAGTTGTCTGTTACCTCTTGATGGGTCAAAGGAAGAGCTGCAGCAATGTCCTCAAGCCTGAGGGTCTTTTCCCAACCAGTAAAGGGAGTCTTATCCAAGATAGGGATGCCAAGTAAATCAGAGAACTCTTCCAGGGTAGGGACCAGCTGGAAGTCTTGAAAGGTGAAGCACTGGTACTGAGGGTCATAGAACTGGGTCAGAACACTCATCAACTGTTGATCCCGCTTTGCAGTGACTAAACTGAGAAGAGAACCATGCCTCTGAATGAAGGAAGTGGTGTTTGGAATTCTGCTAACCAACTCATCAAGCAACTCAGGTGAACGAACAAAGTTGAACCGGATAGTATTCCTTCGCACAGGCATCATAATGTCCTACAAAACAGAGCAAAGATGAAACCCTCTTGTCCTTGAAATGGTCAGTTCTTATGCAGGATGCATGCAATGCTCATGATGCTATGATGTTATGATAAAGCACACCACATACAGATACAAAGGCAAACATGGTAAGGCACACAAGTCACACAAGGCAAGCCCCTAAAGTTTAGGCCAGCATGAGGTCTAGGTACTACCCTCTTTCAGTTTGTTGGTTCATACCTGTCCTAATCAAGAGTAACCGGGTTCTTAGAGGATCCCAATATCATTGACTACCCTCAATCGGTCATAACTCCAGCATCGCAATCTTTTCTTGCGGCCAGAACCATCACGAGAGTTTAGCCTCAATGGGCGTAGCATACTGCTACAATTCTAAAGGCCAAGTTGTGTTAATTAAGGTTCTAAGGTTGTTGGTGCTTAATGACTCCTTAGAAGACCCATATTCTCCTTGTTGCGACACAAGGGATATCGGTACAGACCAAGGTGCCACACCAACGTAGCCACTGCTTCACCTGTGTCGGTCTACGCCGGACAGGTCCCTCACAGCTTATGCTACCTAAACAGGGTATCCCCAGATCCGGGTTAGGATCTATGTATCTCCGATGCAACCCACAATAGCAAAGCAAGCAAAACAATACAAGTGAAAACACAGTTATGACCTAGCCCTAAGGTACACCCCACTTTATAAGATTGTCCCCAGCAGAGTCGCCAGTTCTGTGATCGGTGGATCTGGAACTGACTGTTTAACGCTGGTTCGCGAAAATGTCGCGGAAGCAAGAGTCGCCACCGACTTTTATTTTCTCCAATTGGAAAGGACAAAAGCACAAAAAAATTCCTTTAAAGAGATTGCTCTCGGTTCGGGAGGTAGGTTATAGAAAGGGAAGGTGTTAGCACCCTTTCTATCCATGGTTATCCATGGGCTCTTAGATACTTGCTCAATGTGTTTTCAAAATTGTTTTCTTTTCAATTGTGGGTTTTAAAAAGTTTCTTTGAAAAAATTCAGTTCGACTCGTACGTCAGAGTGTTTGAAAAATTTGCTTTGAAAGCTTTTGAAAATGTGTTGGTGAAAAGTCTTTTTGAGTTTGTTTTGAGATTAGAGCAAGTATCCTTGAGAACCTACCTACCCTAAGGAATTCGTCTGTGTAAATGTCCTTTAAAGTAGTGCCATCCCACCATTGAGAGGTAGGTAGCACCACCATTGGAGGTATTCGGGTCAATTCGAGTTTTAGGGACGTGATGATCACCAGAGCAATGGGAAGACACCTTAGAAGCTACCCTCATGCCAGGTTCCCGGATCATGAGGACTTACTAAGACATCCTCTACTCGACGATCACCTTTCGAGGCAAGGCAACAGTGAGGCGTACCCTAGGGGTGGTGTGTGATTTGTGTGTCAGATTCATTTATTTTTGTCTTGTCATGTTTGTTGTGATCTACGCTTGATTTTAATTAAGGCATTCATTCTTGCATGCTTTTTAACAGTTATAAAGTTTGCGGGAAAAATAAATTCTAAGGCTATTACAAACGGCGCGGGTCCACATCGCCAAAATTAAACCGGACCCGATTTAGCGGAAAGTAAATAAAGCGATAAATAAAAGTGCGAGAAATTTAAATTACAATGCTTTGGGAGAGATACAAAATTATAATAAATGACATAAAATAAATGCGCGAATTAAATAATTAAAGCGACGGGCGTTGGACCCTTTTGCAAAATATTAAATTAATAAGGAATTAAAATAAAAAATGAAAAATTAAATGTTTTTGGTATATTTTGTGTTTTTTAAGATTTAAAAGAGAAAGAATTAATTAAAACTAAAAAAATTGGATGTAAACCCTAATTCTAATGTTTTTTAAGTTTATTAAGAAAATGTTATATTAATCTAAATTAAACCCTAATTTTTATTCATGTACATTTAATTATAAAAATAAAATAAATAAATAAATAATATTGTGATAAAAAGGAAAAATTAAAAAGGTATAAAAATTATCAATTAACCTAATTCTATATTTTTTTGGATTTTTTAGTTATTAAAAAGAATTAAAAATTGCAACCTAATTAAAACTAAATATTTACATGCATTTATTCATAAAAATTATTAAATAAATAAATATTATATTTTTGCCTTTTCTGTTTTTTAATGGAGTTTTTGTATTTTGTAAAAAAAATAGTTAATTAAATAAACAGCAATTAAAATAAAACTATTAATTAAAACAAGAATAAAAATAAATAAATAAAAAAAAGATAGTAAAGTCAAACCAGGGGGTTTCAGTCCCAACTCAGGAGGTGTTGACCCAAGAACATTGGCCCATTAAGCATTGGCCTCATTGGACTTTTTGAATCCTGTATGATGCGTTGACTGGAGTTTATTGCGCTTCTTGAATCCATGCCTTTGATTTGGTCGTCTGGGACACGTGTGTGCTTGGATCAGGACGGCATATGGTATGTCTCCATAGAAGCGCTGCATAGGAACTTAAATTGAAAAATAATATGAAATACTACACAGACCTAGGACTCGAACCCAGGTCTTGGAGGTCACACGCATCTACACCTGCCAGCTGAGCCATTTAACTTATTTGATATATTAATAACACACAAATAACAAAAAGCAAGAACAAACGCATTAATGATCAAACGCGCGAAAATTTAAAAGATCCAACCAATGCTTGCCAACACATCATCTTCCTCACTGTTTTTATTTTTCCTGAAAACACAAGCCTATGGAAACGGTTTTCTGGGCGTGGTCTAAAGCTGGTTTCAAGAAAATAGTGATTAGGTCCCTAACGCTCATAAATTGAGCGCGAGGGTTCCATTGCTTTCGTCTCAATGCACCGGTTTGAATGATGGTGGTTAGAGATCCCAATTTTTCCTCTAGTAAGAACCCCTAATTTTGAAGCTCAAGAAACCCTAATGTTCGATCATGGCATGATCTCGTATGGCACAGAAAAACTCAATTAAACACATCAGTTAGCTTCAAAACATTATGAGAAACATGAATCAATAAAGAAATTTCATAAATAACGCTTGAATCATGATATTCGAATGGCAATTTTCTTCTGCACAGTTTGAGATTGTCTTACCAATTCTTGAAGCTTTAGTTGATATTAGGGATTGGAATGTATTCAGGAGTCCACAAGGAAACTATTGAGACACGAATGGAGCTTTGAATTGGTCTCTAGGGTTGATTTCAGAATTCGAGTTTTCAAGCAATTTCTTAAGTTTGTATAGTATTCTTATGCGCAGCTTTTAGTCTAAGGCAATTAGGTTTTGATTCCTGAATATGTAGCCAAGCTTTTAGGTTAATAAAATTGAACAAAATCTCATGAATTCAATGATTTGCATATTTGATTTTGTAAGATCTTTTTATATCTTTTTTCATGTGCAATTTTGTGTCAATTAGCTCCAATCAACCAAATCTTGCCATATTTAATTGTACACGAAATCTTGAGCCTAAAATGTGTACAAAAAGATTTTTTTAGGTCAAGTTTATATTTTCCACATATTTAAATGATTTAAATGAATTAATATTAATATAAATTCAAATAAATAATTAAAAATTGAGAAAATACTTCCCCTTGGGCTTAATGGTCGTGCATAGGCTTGGCATGAAGAAACTTGGAAGAAAAATGGGCCCATTAGCATTTTTGAATCATTTGCATCAATGTTGACTTTTCAAAATTCCCAAAAATTTCCCAACTTCCACAAGGCATAACTTGCTCAATTTTTAAGCTTTTCACATGTTCTTGGACATTTTGGAAAGGTCTTTGAGTCCTTTAACCAATGCCTTTGGTCCCATGTCATTTTGATTTACCAATCTCAAGTTATGGTCTTTGACTTAAAGTCCCTTTTTGTTGACTTTTGAAAATGACCTATAATGTTGAAATTGATAACTTTTTGTGAGAGCATTTCTTGGACTTGGAATATGAAGATGAGTTGTAGGAAGTGTCTTTCTCTTAAAAATGAGCTTTGGATGGAATTTTTCTGATAATCCATGTGAAAGTTATGCCCTGGTCAATTTCAGTTGACTTTTTCAACTATCCAAATATAGTAACTTTTGCATCTTTGATGATTTCTGAGCCAAATTTTGAGAATCATGATCAAGCATTGATCAAATGATGTTTGTGGCTTCAAAATGATATGTTGACCAAAAATTTGAACTTTTGACTGTCAAATGACCATTTTGCCCCTACATTTGACTGTAGTGCAATCTAGGGTTTTGACTGTGCAATTTTGAGCTGAATGCCTTGAAACTTGATATGAGGATACTTTACCATCTTTGTAGGCATATGAGACTTGATTGGGTCCTTGAAAACTTCCTTTCTTTGATCAGAACACAAACCCTAGTTTTGACTGTATAGGAGACAGTTGAACTGCATAACCCTTGGGGAATTTTGTGACTTGGCTTGGCAATTTCTTGAAGAATATGGGAGGGCAAATTTTGGGGTACAACAGAAATAAACGTCACTTGTAACCTGAAGAAGCTTGATAAATATACCTTTATTCCATAACCATAAAACCAATAATATGCGTGTATGAAAAGAGGGCAAATTTTGGGGTACAACAACTAGGGCAAGATCGAAAGATCTTGTTCCCCTATTCATAAACTGAAGGTTGATGTCTTCCTTCATTTGAGAGTGTTGCTGGTTAGC
The DNA here is from genome assembly GCA_948472305.1 of Vicia faba. NCBI lineage: Eukaryota > Viridiplantae > Streptophyta > Magnoliopsida > Fabales > Fabaceae > Vicia > Vicia faba. The sequence continues at coordinate 1,182,877,991 of OX451737.1, forward strand.
AGGGGTTTCATCCTCAGGGTCATTCCTGGGTTTCTTCGCATAACCTATAGGCTTGAGCCTAGGGTGAGTTAGAAAGAAGGTATTATTTTGTTTTGGGTTCTTGAAGCATGCAGATAGTGGGCCAGACATGGCGTACATGTGCCTAGAATACTTAATGGGAATAAGTAACTAAGAGTCATAAGCTTCACGCTATTCTCTGGTCATGGGTTCAGAAACAACCCTTCGCTCCCCAGTCGAAACAGGAACATGACTAGTGGAAAAGATCTCTGGTTGTCGTTGTAAGTCAGAAACGTTCTTAGTTTTGGGATTGTTTGGTGCATTTGAAAGGAAAGCCATGGTTGAAGGTAGTGAAAGAACGAAGAAGATGAAGTTATTAAGATTTTTCTTTGCAAGGAAATAAGGAATATTAGGAGTTGTAAAAAATTCCAAAGAAAAGGATTCGTGGCTATTTATAGTGTTCAGGGAAGAGTGTTTTCCCTCAAGACCATTTAATGTTGCAGAGTTAGTGGGGCACGTGGCGAACATTGAAGCAGTTATCATACAGGTAATGGAAATGTTTTCCATACTTTCCTAGGTTTTAGGGATAATGGCCATCATGACAGTATGGTAACGGTTGATTGACAGTGACGTATTGAGAAAAAGGTTATGATGACTCTGAATACCAGCAGTGGTTGGTAGAAGGTGAAAAGCGCACGATTAACTTCTATGGCCAAAAAGAAGACATGTGTCGAATGGGAATCTCAAAGAATGATCATTTCTTCTTGCGTCAAAATTGACATTCTTAGGGGGCAATTTGTTAGCTCCTAAATTCGACACCCACAATATATTGGCCTTATGGGCCAAAAATAGATTGAACAAATCTAAGTTGGAAATACTTCGACAGATGGGAAAATACTTAGAGAAATTTCTAAGTTAAAGTTAATATTCTACCAAAAGGTTCTTGCGACCTTCGACTGAAAGGCCTCCATGGCCTTCGACTAAAAGGAAACCTCGTATCAACAACAAGTGATCTTGAATCTGAAGAAAGGAGGGAAAAGCAGTTCGCTTGGCAGTTGAGGAAAGTAATGTGGCATGAAGATAGAGGTTGAAGCATATGCAGAAGAAACTTGTCCTCATCCTAGAGCAAAGCAACTCCTTAACGGTTATCTAGTTCTAGTATAAATATAGGAAGTTTATATAGATTTCCGTGTGTTCAACTAACTGTACAAGTCATTCAATATTATTCGAGTACCCGCTGCGTGAGAAAGAATACTGAAAATGTACGTTTGAAACACCACATTTTATAATCAAAGTCTTTTACATTCCTCTTTACATTCCTTGCCTTTTTATCTTACTTGAAAAAAAATCTTTTTTCCCTTGCATTTTACTTGCACTTTTTACCAGATTTTCGCACTTAAACTCTTCTCAACCCCTTTTCTACTTACTTTCTACACTCAAACTCATCTCAAACCTCAACCTTTCTCATCCGAACGTGCGTTCTTTATTTATATTAGCATTTGTATCCAAACAACTCCAATAATTAGCATATGTCCTAGGATCAAACTGATCGATCCTGCGAGTAACCAAAAAATTACCTTTTTTTGGAAGATCAACGGTTGTTTACCAATCAACACGGAAAACAGAATTGATCCCAACTTTAGCAAATTGGGAAGAACTTGATCCTTTCTCCATCATTTCCCACTTATGACTCGAACCTGAACCTTTCTTTATTATCTTCTAATTTTTGTTTGTCCCCCTTGTATAAAAAGGATGAACCCAGTTGTTATTGTTGTTGGGAACATCAGTTGGTAGCACAAAGGTCCTTTGATACGGAAACCTAGGTTTCACTTGGGGCACTTGGACATTGTACGGTCCCTTTGCATGGTTGAACACCGCCTTTGGATTCTTATCTTGAGGGTGTTTCTTCTTCAACACCTTAATTTTCTCTGCATCATTTTCGTCATAGACTATGTTACAATTTGAGCATAACATAGACCTGGAATTACCCAGCTTGCACCTATTCAGAAAATCCACCAACTCATCTTCAGGTTTGGAAAAAAAAACCTGAAGGTGTGAAAAACACAAGAAAGGGGGTTTAAATTGGGTTTTTAAAACAAAACAGTTCTTTTAAAAAATATTCCCCTTTTAAGTTAAAATGCTTTTTCCTCCACTCTTAATAATAACAATAAGTAAGAATAGGAAGTAAAGAACAATGTATGTTTATACTAGTTCACTTGAAAATATATCAAGCTAGTCTAGTCCACCCACCAAGGTGATTTCGCCTCACTCAATCGAGGACTTAATTCACTATAACCAAAATGATTAAAATTTTCACAAGATACCCGCAACTGAATAACAACCTCTAGACTCACAAGCCCTAGACTTCTTAAGGATTCAGACCTACCCAGTCCCTTAAGGAATATCAACTATAGCTAACTTGATTATTACAATACACAAGCTACTCGCAAGTGACTAACAACTTCTAAAACTCGCAAGCTCTAGACTTATTAATTATCCAGACCTGCCCATTCCCTTAAGGAATATTAAACAACAATTTGAATACAAGTTTTGTTTACAATAATGTTGCTTCTAAAAAGCTGAGTATGTAAACTATTTTATGAACAATGACTTAAGAATGTGAAATCAATGAACATAGTTTGCTCGTGAATATTTCGTTGGTTGGCTGCTTTCTTTCTTAGTCTTCAAGCCTTTATATATAGCCATTAACATAATGTATCCGTTGAGGGATACTCTTGGAATTTCTAAAAACATTGGCATCTTGCACACTAACTTGGGGGACAAGATCGTGCGACGCATCCTTCCTTTCATGGTAGTGGAATGAAACATTGATTGTACCATGTAATATTTGTACCACGTTAACGTTATCTTCTTTCTTTCTGCACTTCAAAGTCTTTTGCGAGTATGAGGTTAGAAGCGAGAACATAACATCAGGTCTTCTTAACTTCATGCCTTCGGAGTCTTCAGAACTGTGTCTTAAGAGTCTTTAGCACTTAGTCGTGAGAATCCGTTGTAGCAAACCTTTAGATCAAAAGAGCTTCAGGTCTTTAGAGTTTTAAGAACTGCATCTTTAGAGTCTTCAGCACTTGGTCTTCAGAAACTGTTTGTAGATAACCTTGGACCTTTAGAACTTAATTGATAGAAATACAAAGTCTTCATCATCTGGACTTCAGTTAGAAATGTTATCTTCAGATCTTTTAACTTTGTTTCTTGAAACACATTGCCTTTTAGAAATGTGAGTCTCCAGCATCTGAACGTAAGTAACAACTTATGTCTTCAAATCTTCTGACGGGTTTCCTTAGAACATGTTATCTTTAGAAGCTTGAGTTTTCAGCATCTGGACATAAGTAACACCTTCTGTCTTGAGATCTTTGGACTGGTTTCTTCAGACAAATATCAGAGTTTACACTTAAGATCCTTCTAGAGTGTCTTGCTACTGTTCAATAGAACTTGTGTATCATAGAAGCGAAATCAATTCTCTTCTAATGTCTTGGCCACATCATTCATTAGAAGTAGAACCTGTATGTTAAGTACTCAATAATAACAAACATTAATATAACAAAATTGTTTATACAATTATACTAATTTGTTATCATCAAAACTCAGAGATGATATTGCAGAACTAAATCTTGTTCTTATAATCTCCCCCTTTTTGATGATGATAAACTATGTATTTTGATGACATAAATTTGTACATATAATCATAATCAGTGAAATTAGAAGAGTAAGAAATACTTATCCTTTTTATTATACTCCCCTTGAGTAAATGACTTGATGAAGATCGAATATCCCGACTCTGAACCATTTGAGTAAAAACTCCTCTGGTTCCAATAGATCAGATATCGAGATCTTGAGGGTCTTGACTTTGGATGCCAATAGACAAAATGAGATTTTGATTTCACACAACTTATTTATTTAATCTTGGAAACTTTAATGTGACTACGACATCTTCCATCTCAATTTTGGAGTCTGATTCTAGGTTTTAGTTCTTGAAGTCTGATTATGAATTGAAGAACATCTTCAGAGTCTAAAGCCAACAAGTTAGGCATAAACTTTGAATAGTGCTTTCAGATCTTTGTCTTTTAATTAGAGTTCTAATTTCCTAGAAAAAAAACAATTCTAACAGAAATAGGAGTTTAACTGGGTTAGGATGTAAGTATAAGTGCTTAGCCATATGAGTTTCTTGGATCATGGTGCGAGCCATTTCTTGCAATGTTCTATTTTTCCTTTCTACAAACCTATTTTGTTGTGGAGTTCTAGGGAAAGGAAAATCATGTACTATGCCATTCGAATCATTTTTTTTTTCAAAATCTTAATTTTCAAATTCTCCACCAAGATCACTACGAACTCTGACTATACTGTAACATTTTTCATTTTGCACTTGGGAACAGAAGGAAGCAAATACAGAGAATGACTCATCCTTGTGTTTCAAGAATTTTACCCATGTCCACCTGCTGTAATCATCAATGATGACAAGTCCATATTTCTTACCATTGTTAGAAGCAATTTTCATTGGTCCAAATAAGTCAATGTGAAGAAGTTATAATAGCCTAGAAGTAGAAACAATCTTTTTAGATTTGAAAGAGGTTTTTGAAATTTTGCCTTTCTGAGAGGCTTCACAAAGGGCATCTAAAGAGTACTTCAGATTGGGCAAACCTCCGACTAATCCGAGTTTATTTAGTTGAGAAATATTTCTCAAGCTAACATGACCCAGACGTTGATGCCATACCCATTGATCTTCTTGAACAGTCATAAGACATTTTACATTTTGATTTTTCAAATCTAATAATCAGATTTTGTAAATATTGTTCTTCCTCTTGCCATTGAACAAAACTGAGCCATCCTTCTGACTAACAGCTTTACAAGATGTTTGATTAAATATGATATCATGACCATTGTCACTAAGTTGACTGATTGATAATAAGTTATGCATCAAACCCTTAACTAAAAGAGCATTGTTAATAGAAGGAAATTTACCATTACCAATCGTTCCAGAACCAATGATCTTTCCCTTCTGATTGCCCCCAAAGCCAACGACGCCTCCAGACTTAAGTTCCAAATCTTGGAACATATGCCTTTCGCCCATCATGTGTCGTGAGCATCCATTGTCCAGGTACCATGACTGGATTTTCAATGGCGCCATTAAGGAGATCTGTAATGTAGATTATCTTATCCTTAGGTACCCACTTTATGGGTTCTCTTTTATTAGAAGTCCTTAGGTACCATGTGAAATTTGTGCATGATACTTTGGTTTAAAAATTTCCTTTTGTGTATGCGTTCGTGCTACAGAAGTATCAGAACATTTTTGTTCTGGACATTTCAAATTTGTTCCAGCAGGCATGAAATGTTTAGAAAGAGGTTTTGGTTTGACATTCAGAGTCTCATCAAATTTCTTTGGTGGTCCTGAATACCCCAAGCCTCTACTTCCATTCCTAATAAATCCATAGATTTCTTTGAATCCATTTTGCTTCTATCTATGTTTTTAGCAAGAAAGTGTTGAAAAGCTCTATCATATCTGATTACTTCTTCAATAACAAATGTGTTATAGAGAATTTCTTCTTCTAATCTAGACACTTTACTTTTCAGAGCAATGTTTGATTTTTGTAAAACAAATAGTTTTTCATTTAAAACAGAAATACTTTTCTCATCTATAGCCTGTTCTCTGAAGTAGCCACAACACTCTTTTTCAATATTTTGTGTTTACTTAGAAGAGATTGATACCTTTTCATTAATTCAATTAAACCAATTTTAAGTTCAGAATGAGATAAAGAAGAAAGTACTTATTTGTCGTCATCAGAGTTTAACTCATAACTTATTTCCAGTTCGTCTTATGATGTTGTTTCTCTTCTGCTGGTCCTGGCCATGAATTCCATGTTTGCATGTTCTTCATCAGAATCTTCATCTTCTGATTCTTAATAATCCCATGTTGCCATGAGATCCTTCTTGGATTTGTAAGCCTTTTTAGGCTTTTTGTCTTTCTTAAGCTTTGGACAATCATTTTTGTAATGTCCAGGCTCTTTGCATTCAAAACAAATGACTTCTTTTCCATAAGCATTTCTCTGACCAGACGTGGATTCACCTCTTCCATATGTCCTTCTTTGACCTATGAACTTGCTTTGTCTGTGTTTCCAGATTTAACTTATTCTTCTGGATATTAAGGAGAGTTCATCATCATTTGAATCTTCTTCAGATTCTTATGATTCTTCCTTTGCTTGATAAGTCTTGGTTTTCCCAGAAGTAGACTTTAGAGCAACTGATTTTACCTTCTTCTGAGGTTCATCTTGTTCCAGCTCTATTTCATGACTTCTTAAAGAGCTAATCAGCTCCTCAAGAGAGGTGTTGTTCAAATCCTTTGCCAATTTTAAGGTAGTTACCATTGGTCTCCATTTAACAGGCATATTTTGATAATCTTTTTAATGTGATTTGTGGTGGAGTAACCTTTGTTCAGAACCTTAAGTCCTACCACAAGTATCTGAAATCTTGAAAACATTGTTTCCATAGATTCATCGTCTTCCATTTTAAAGGCTTCATACTTTTGAATTAAGACCATAGCCTTTGTTTCTTTTACCTGTGTGTTGCCTTCATGTGTCATCTGAAGAGAATCAAAAATAGACTTTGCAGTCTCTCTATCTGTGATTTTCTCATATTCATTATATGAGATAACACTTAGAAGAATGGTTCTTACTTTGTAGTGATTTCTGCATACTTTCTTCTGTGCTTCAGTCATTGCACTTCTTGCAATTTTATGACCTTTATCATCTACTGGGTAAGTGTAGCCATCAACTATGAATCCCCATAGATTCAAGTCATATGCTAGAAAATAACTTTCTATTCTATCCTTCCAATAGTCAGATTTCTCCTCATCAAACATAAGAGGTTTTGAACTATAATGATCTCTATCATTATCCCTATTATCAACAGTGGAAGTAGATGTAGCCATTGGTTTTTCATACACACTGGATCGGTACTGGACACTGTTAAGTCTTGATAAAAATTTAAAATTTTATCTTCTTAGAACCGGAACTCGGATACCAATTGAAGGTGTGAAAAATACAAGAAAGGGGGGGGGGGGGTTGAATAGGTTTTTTAAAACAAAACAATTATTTTAAAAAATATTCCCCTTTTAAGTTAAAATGATTTTTCCTTCACTCTTGATAATAAAAATAAGTAAGAACAAGAAGTAAAGAACAATGTATGTTTATACTAGTTCACTTGAAAATTATCAAGCTAGTCTAGTCCACCCGCCAATGTGATTTCGCCTCACTCAATCGAGGACTTAATTTACTATAACCAAACTGATTACAATTTGCATAAGCTACCCGCAAGTGACTAACAACCTCTAGACTCGCAAGCCCTAGACTTCTTAAGGATTCAGACCTACCCCGGTCCCTTAAGGAATATCAACTAATAATCAACTTGATTATTATAATGCACAAGCTACTCGCAAGTGACTAACAACTTCTAAAACTCACAAGCTCTAGACTTCTTAAGGATTCAGACCTACCTGGTCCATTAAGGAATATCAAACAACAGTTTGAATACAAGTTTTATTTACAAGAATGTTTCTTCTAAAAAGCTGGGTATGTAAACTATTTTATGAACAGTAACTTAAGAATGTGAAAGTAATGAACAATGTTTGCACATGAATATTTCGTTGGTTGGCTTCTTTCTTTCTTAGTCCTCAAGTCATTATATATACCCATTAGTATAATGTATCCGTTGAGGAATATTCTTGGAATTTTTAGAAACATTGGCAGCTTGAACAGTAACGTGTGGGACAAGATTGTGCGACGCGTTCATCCTTTCATGGTAGTGAAATGAAACATTGATTGTACCATATGCTATTTGTACCATGTTAACGTTATCTTCTTTCCTTATGCACTTCAGAGGCTTCTGCGAGCATGAGGTTAGAAGCGATAACATAACATAAGGTCTTCAAAACTTTAAGTCTTCAGAGTCTTCAGAACCGCATCTTCAGAGTCTTTAACATTTGGTCGTGAGAACCCATTGTAGCAAACCTTTAGACTAGAAGATCTTCAAGTATTCAGAGTCTTAAGAACTGCATTTTTAGAGTCTTTAGAACTTGGCCTTCAGAACTTGTTTGTAGATAACCTTGAACCTTTAGAACTTCATTAATAGAAACACAAATTCTTTAGCAGCTGGACTTCAGTTAGAAACGTTGTCTTCAGATCTTTTAACTTTGTTTCTTGAAACATGCTGTCTTTTAGAAATGTAAGTCTTCAACATCTGGACGTAAGTAACAACTTCTATCTTCAGATCTTCTGACTAGTTTCCATAGAACATGTTGTCTTTATAAGCTTGAGTCTTCAGCATCTGGACATAAGTAATAACTTCTATATTCAGATCTTTTGACTGGTTTCTTTAGACAAATATCAGAGTTTACACTTCATAGCCTTCTGGAGTGTCTTGCTATTGTTCAACAGAACTTGTGTAGCATAGAAGTTGAACCAATTCTCTTCTAATGTCTTGGCCATTCCATTCATCATAAGTAGAACATGTTTATTAAGTACTCAACATTAACAAACATTAGTATAACAAAATTGTTCATACAATCATACTCATTTGTTATCATCAAAACTCAGAGATAATATTGCAGAACCAAATCTTATTCTTACACAACCTTCATTAATTCCGCAACTGTTTCTTCATACAATTCCTCATTCTTAGTTTCACAATCCATTTTTTTTCCTTGTCACCTTGATTACCTCCAGGCTCTTCAACAAAATCAACTACCGTCACTTTTTGTGGCTTAGACAAATTGCTATTTCCACTTTTGAGACCTTCAGTAGTCTCGACTATTGCAGCTACCATTGGATCAGTGGTCACATCTTGTTCATTCTTAAAACCATTAGTGGTCTTGATTGTCAATGCTACGAGTGGGTCGATAATATCCGCTTGTTAGCCTTCGAGACCATCAGTAGTCTTGATCGTCAATACTTCCAATGGTTCAACAAAGTGCACATCAGCAACATGTAAAGGATTTGAGTCGACCTTCATGGAGATTTTTGGTTTTTCACCAAATTTCAATCGACCATCTTTCAGAGCCTTCTGAATCAAATCCCTGAAAAGAAAACATTGAGAAGTATTATAACTAAAAAATTATGATACTTGCAAAAACCTCTTTTTTGTTTCTGCTCTAATGATGAATTTTTACTTCCTGGAGGCACTATAATCTGACCATCTGAAACTAAAACATCAAATATTTCATCACATTTTGACACATCAAAAGTATATGTTTTAGTACTAAATATATCATTTTTTGGTTCTTTAATCGTCTTTCCTTTTGACGGACTTATAGGTTTACATGCATACAGAGGTCCTACTTTTAATTCATCCACATTAACTTCTATTTCTTCCATGTATTCATCATCAGACTATATGGAATAATCTTTTGTGTCTACATAGGCCACTTTGCCTTTTCTATGATCCTTTGACACCCTAGCTTTCTCTGTTTTCAAACATTCAACATATCGAACCTTATCAACTAGTTAAGACATATCTGTAATAAATTGAGGATCAAACTTTTTCCTAATAGAATAATCTAAGCCCTCAACGACCATTTTGACCAACTCATGTTGAGGAACTCTAGTGAAGCATCTAGACTTTAGGACCCTAAACCTATTCAAATAATCTTCCATTGACTCAGACGACCTCCTCTTGATCGAGGACAACTCTTTCAAAATTATCTTAGGCTGACCAACATAAAATTACTCATGAAATATACCCTCAAGTTATTCCCAAGTGCGTATGGAATTTGGAGTCAATATAGTAAACCAAGTAAAGGAATTTTTGGTCAATGAATTAGAAAAATATCTTAATTTTAAACCCCTATCGTTAGTGATATCGCCAACTTCTATTTCGTACCTAGGAATATGTTCAATGGTCGACTCATTGGCATCACCAGCAAACTTGGTAAATTTAGGTACCTTACATTCCCCAGGTAATTCTACCTGTCGAATGTAATCAGGCAAGGGCGAAGAGTAATTGGGCATCCGAAGGCCAACATTTACCCCAGGTCATGTTAATACTTCTTCTACTATATTTACTATGTTGTTACGCCTAACAGTGACATTTCTTAACACCCGATCAGCATCTTGGTTTCTCCTAACTACGACCGACCTAGGTTCGTATTATTCAACAAATTCTCCCTCTCTATAAGTGGGTGATTCCACTCTTCAAAGTCTAAAAGGACGCTCATTGTTGCCCCCTCTAGTTCTTCAAAAACTCTTAACAGCCTGTGGCGTGTTTGAGTTGGTTGGACTCCTAATGAGTCAATCAATCTACTTATTTGGTCAACTACAGGATTGAGGGTAACTCCCATTTGTTGAGTTAAGACATTTACTAACTCTAAATTACTCTCATCCATCTGTTTCCTTAAAGCCATTACAGAAGTAGTATTCAAAGATGGTGTCGACTATGTTTTTTATATATGTGGTCGGGTTCGACTGCAACCCGACCATCATGGAATAAGGCATACCATATTGGTAAGGTAAAAATGGTGACCCTGGACCCCGTGGAAAGATTGGTCGATTTGGGTCAAATGGTGATATCCCATGCCTAGGTTCTGTCATTGTGAGTGTTATCACTGAACCATGAACAACAGTTGATCTCATAAGAGATAAAACTGTCTCTCTTTGAGTCATGGTACTCACTGGTATGACGTTCATATTTTGTGTAGAAATATGTGTATGTGCAGTGTTTGTGTTAGAGTGTGGCATTCTAGACTTGGACAAAAGTTTACCACTTATTAACTTCATACACACACAAGCTAACTATAAGAAACTTTGTAAAATCACATACAAAATACGAAATTATTAGCACTGTCCCACTAGGCGTGCCAATTTTTTTACCTCTGGTTTTGACAAACAACGATAATCTCTTAACAAAAATTTTACTGGTGAGATCGACCAGGGAATCTCAGTACAATGCTTCACTTTTCGAGTGTTTTCACAAAGTATGTTCAAAAGGGTTCGTTTGACTAAGGCAAAACGAATTTAAAAGCAATAAAGCAGGACTTGTAAAACAAAACAAAAGACGTTTTAAACTGTACAAATAGATGACATAACATTAAAATAGTTGAAAATGGATTGATTCAAATATACATTGCCCTAGTTTGACTCATTTCGCTTGTTCGCTTGGGTACTCTGAGTGACTAGCGTGTAGGAATGTGAAAGTTTGAACCTCTGACACTATGCACTAAGTGCTTTATTTATAATACACAAAAATAACTACTTTTCAGTGGGTTTCGCTTCTTTGTAAGTCATGTGTCTCTTGTAACTCCCCTCCATGAACCCACGTTCTTCATCCATAACACTTTGTTTTGCTAGTTATGCACTCTTTGAGCTTTTTACCATTCCTGGGCCCAATCCATTTCTCATGAGGCTTCTTTTCTGGTCGACTACGTCCACAAGTCCAATTGACTATTTGTGAAATCTCTCTCGGTCGACTACTTCTGTAGTCGACTTCCTATAATTCAAAGTTCTCAAAAAATATTTTTAATTTTTGGTTGAATTTTAATCTTTTGTGAAAATCCTAGCCAACATAATGATATATTTATAATATTTTATGAATATATATGTTATTGTAATATTCTTTTAAGTATATATAAATTTATACAAATTTATAAATTTATTATTTTAAATATGAACGATTTATTTACATTAATATGTAAATATAAATAAATATTAATTTAAAGGATGGAATCTAAGATCAATAATTTACATCAATTTAATTAAATATATTAATGAATTGAATTTAGATAAAATGTTTACTTAAATTCGATTTTGATTACCTTTACTATAAGAATATCAGTTTTAAAAGGCAGAGTAAATTTGAAATTTGATTATTTTCATATATTTATTTATTATCTATCTAATAATAAATGTAAATTGCATAATCGCATCACTCTTAATTTAAATTGTGCTGTTATTTTGTATTTTGTTTGACTTGGCAGCCTAATATAGTAGAAAACGTGTCAATTTAGTATTCTAGAGTGACACTATGCTGACCAAGAGCTTAAAATTGCATCAGTGTAACTTCTAAAGTGAAGTTAGCTTATTCAGATATGATCATCAGTGATACATTAGCATTTATTATGTTTTCTTTTCTAACATAATTTCAAATATGATCAAAAATTAGTTGCAATGAACTCTAGATAGAGTTTATATAGGATAATCAATTGTACTGACTCATAATAGTTGTTTCTATTTCGTCACACATGACATAAGTTCGTAGAGCATCTTTAATTGAGTAAATTATAAAAAATTAAATGGGATTAATTAAGTTACTTTTTGTGAGACCAAAGTTTCACGAAAGATTTAAAGAATTTTTAGTTAATTTAAATTATTTTTATTTTAATAAAAATTGTTTATAAATAATTAAAACTTGCTCCACTTTTTTATATTTATTTATGTATAATAACTTTAATCTAAATTTAATATTAATTTAGCTATTCTAGTTAAAATACATAAAAATATAATTATTACAATTGATATAAAAGTACATAATAAAAATATATAAAATTATATTTTAACTAAAATATAAAAAATAAAATAAAGATTAACTTTCATTATTCTCATGATCAAACTTCTCTTAGATATGTTCTGTCAAATCTGCTTAAAGTGGGCGATAATTTTATCTTTGATAAATATGTGATATCCTTTTAAACAATGTGGTCAAACTAGAATTAAGACTAGCGACTACTTTAGTTGTGGATAAATTATTGACAATATGGTTGTAATCAAAATTATCGACATATGTGTCTCGCTCATCTTCGACAATCATGTTATGCAAGATGATGCATGTTAATATTATGTGTTTCATTGTATTGACGTGCCATGTACAAGCTAGACCATGTACAATTGCGAATTGGTCTTAGCGCACTCTGAATGCTCGTTAAACATCCTTTCGTACTGATTTTTTACGTAGGGAAAATAAATTTATATTTTCTGCTTGTGGCATAGGGATGGTCTTAACAAGTGTGGCTTATTCAGGATAAATGTCATTTCCTATATAGTAGCCCATATGATATATGGTTTGATTTGCAGTGTATTGAACTTCAGAAGCCTATCCATTTAAAGTATCGTTAAACACTTCAAATGTGTTTAACCCGTTAATGTCGTTGTTAGTTTCAAAAAATGCATGTCAAATCTATAAGTCTTGAGATGCAACAACTTCAAGCATGATTGTTGGTTTACCGTGATCCCTTATAGAAAACGGGCATTTCCATGCAATGACACAATTTTTTCATTCCTAATGCATACAATCAATTGAACCCAACATACTAGAAAAACCATGTGCCTCGTTGTGATACGGTGGGAGAACTGACTTGAAGGTTTTGCATTTGATCGCAAATGATGTGGTTAGCAAGAGTCGTCACCGACTTTTCTTTTATCCAAAAGGAAAGGTGAAAAAGCACAGGAAAGACCTTTGAGATAATTTCTTGAGTTCGGGGGGTAGATTATGAAAAGGGAAGGTAATAGCACCCTATTCATCCATGGTTTTCCATGGGCTCTTAGTTAGTTGCTAGATCATTTTCTTTTGTTTGAAATTGTGCTTTGTGTGGTTTTTGAAAGTATTTTGTAAAGAGGTCATTGTTTAGGAAAACTTTGTAATGATTCTCGTTCGTAAGAATGTATATAAAGATGTTGATCTTTTGAAAATGTTTTCAAGTTTGTAAGATGTTTTGAAAGTGTAGGTGTTTGTTTTGAAAATAGCAAGGATGTTTTGTTTTGAAAGTGAGCAAGTAATTAGGAGCATTCTACCTACTCAAAAGTCTTTCGTGTTCATTTCCTTTTCCTTTGACATTGTTATCTTACCATTGATTTGGTAAGTAACCTTATCTTTGGATGTAAACGGGACGGACGTGGGTCATCGTATAACCATGATTAGCAATGTTGCAAGGTATCTTAGCATTCTCTTTTAGGGACTAAGATCATTTGAAAGGCAACATAGATAGCGTCATCGAGGGACTATGATCTTATTTTTTGCTTGTTTTTTCTAAGATACCTCACATGCGTAATATGGCCATTTTGTAAGGCAACCAAGTGGATTTACCCTAGGGGTGCTTGGGTGCAAGTGTATTATTTTTCATGCTTGATTTTGTCTTTGATTAGGATTTTTTATTTTATTGGTTTTAGTCTTTCCATACAAACTCTAATTACTAGCAATTGTATATAAAGCGATAAATTGCAGAATTTAAAATTTACTACGCTATTACAATACTTGTGGGAGGGGGGTGTACAAATTATAAATGGGGATTGCAAGAAAATAAACCTAATTAATCTATTACAACCATATTGAATTTGTACAAGAATTGAAATAAATAATGTACATAATGAATAAATATACAAGAATGCAAATGTGAAGAAAAGGGATATTTTGTTTGGATTTTTTAGGAAAAGGGAATTTGTTTTTCCCTAATTAATTAAAAGTAAAACCTAAATTTACTAAGAAAAGATTTTAAATAAAAACCTAAATCTATTAATTGTTTAAAAAGAAATTAAGTTTATAAGAAAAGTATTTTTTTGGTATTTTTGTCTTGAAAATAAATTATAGTATTATAAAATATTTTTGGTCCTTTTTTGTTTTAAAATAATATATTTTAATGGTGTAAAAGAAAATAACTAAAACCTATTTTTGATTAAATTTACAAAGTATTTAGTGAAATAAATAAAGTATGATAAAATAAAATAATTTTTTATGAGAAAAAATAAATAAACTATGTCAAAATATAAATCTACTGTTTTTATATTTTTTTTGATATTTTTAGTATTAGAAAAATAATTAAGAAAATAAAAAAAATAAAAAAAAATAAAAGAAAATAAAACTGGGTCAGGGGTGTTGATAGCCTGCAAGGGGGGTTAGAGGTAAGAAAAAAAACATAGAGGCCCAAAGGGAGGCCCAGCGCCTGCCAAAAAGAAAGTCAGAATGTATGGAAAAAATGGAAAAAATCAAAAGGGTACCACTGGGGCTCGAACCCAGGTCCCTCTGGTTACAGGCACGCGCTTCTACCACTGGGGTGACTATACATCCGTTTATATAAATCAAACAATAAATACATATGGTAAACATGTTCCTGAGGCCAGCTTCATCTTCAACCTCACGCCCAGCCAGAAGCTTTGTAACTCAATCAATCCTCAACAAAAATGAAAATTGTAAACATGAAACTTGTAGCAAATTTCCTCGCGATTTCAGAAATGTAAAGCATTAAAACCATAGATCAAAGACAAACATGAATTTCATTGGCCCTAATCTGAACCCTAAAAATCTCAGAAATTTCAATCTTAAAATTCTCTAAGCTCAAACAAAATTAATGAAAACTATGAACATGGTTATCTTTAGGGAAATGATATCTACATGTTTCATTCACAAATAAATCATTGGTGATGCCTGTATGAAAAGTTCCAAAGTTAGAAAACTTACCTTGCAAGAGGGTATCGGGTTTGAAGTTTGAGCAGCTTTCAGTGAGTTTCAATGGTCGGGTTAGCTTCCTCAAGTTCCCAGGAAGCTAAAGGGGTGCTTAGCTTGAGTTGAAAGTGCCTGAGGAGTTCTAGACAAGTCCAAGTGCAAAGCTCTGTTTTTGAAAATGGTGGATGATGATGGAGGTGTTACAGTGGTGCTGCGGGGGTTGGGATTGTTTGTGTATGTTGTTTAGAAACTTTTGAAAGCAAAAGGCCAAGAAACGCACGAGTAGATTTGAGGATTGGCTTCAAAACTCATAAATGACAAGTTTTGAAGTGTTTTTGGTGATTCTGTGTTCTAGGTGCTTTCATGGCTTAAGCATTCGTGTGTTTTATGGAAAATGGTTTGTGTATGTATAAGCAAAAGAGTTTTAAAGCTTTGGACAATCAGAAGTACAAGTCTCAAGCTAATTGCTAGGTTACTTAATTTTGAAGAAAAGTGGGAAAACAAGTTTCAATGTATAGTACAAGCATGGGCTGAGTGATTGTAAGTGTCTAACAAGTTTCTTATGGGTTATAGGACATGTATGATCAGAAGAGAACAAGTGCAAGGCTCAAGAACAAGTTTTGTACAAAAAGTCACTTTATCAAAATGGCAATGTACATTTTCTTCCCAAAATGGATATAAAGCATGACCTTGCATTGAATACTTGAAATGAGACCTCTAACAGCTGTGCAAGCAATTAATTATGGAGTGCCTAATAAGTTTGAGGCCTACAAAGTAGAGGTTATGCAGCACAATTTGAATTTTGAATTTGTTCATCACAAAATGACTTGTAATTCAAGTGTTAAAACCCTAACTTCATCTCTTCGATTCTCCCTACTAAAAAATGATCTCAAGGAGTTCTTGGACATTTTGGAAATATTGTAATGTGATATACAACCCATATTTGAATCACTTTTGAAAATTCCCCTTGGAACTATATGAAAAAGTGCCACGAAGTTAGGTCAAAATCCTGACCAAATTAGGGCAAAATTTCACTAAGTGTTTTTGTTTCATGACCATGACTTTATGGATTAATAACTTAAGATCCAAGCATTTTTAGGAGACGTTATATGAAGAAAAGTTGTAGATTTCATGGAGATCTACAACTTTCATGTTGGAAGTTTCTTTTGAATCATCTTGCATCATAGTGAAAAATTGGCTTAAATTTATAAAAAAAACATGAAGTTTAAAACACTTAGAAAAAATTTCTAAGTTAGAAAACTTTGACTTTTCAAAATGAAATCTTGAATTTTTGATTTCTTGATGAATAAGTTTCATATTTTGACATATTTTGATGAATTGTGATCTTTGACATTGAATTTTGACCAAAAAGTCAAAGTTTGACTTTTCAGTGTACAGTTGACTTTTTGATCAGTTGATTGAAAATTCATTATCAATCCAATTGATCTTGAGCAATGTTTTAGGTCATTCCATTAGGTAAAAATTATGAAATTGAACTCTTGAAATCATGCTTCAAACCAATTGACCATTTTCTAGGTCAAAAATCAGAAATTGCCCCTTCTTAGTCAAAACCCTAATTTTGACCATTTTGTCCTTTTGATGATTTGATCAAATTTCTTGAGGAATTATGGTCCAAACTTGATCAAATGATAAATATGAGTTTATAATGTTGATGTGGATAAAAAATTATGAAGTTTGACTATAAATTGGCCTTGGTTGACTTTTTCCCCAATACAGTTGATTTTTAGGTCAACTGATCAATTGACTGAGCAAAAATGTGACCCAAAGCTTGAAACTTGATATGAGTAATCTTGAGGGTCCATAATGATCCTTTAAAGTCACATGGGGCATTTGAAGTTCAAAAATCCTTGTGAAAACTCAAACCCTAATTTTGATCATCAGTGCTTAAGGAGATGTCTTGAGTTGATCAACCCTAGTGCAATCTTGAGCCAAAGGAGATCCTGTGAGAAAATTCTTGATAAGTGAGAGGGAAAATTTTGGGGTACAACACTCGTCAATTTGTAATAGAAGAGCAATGTATTTATTTTTTGGCCTTTAATTTACTCAAAGCAAAGTATTATGCACATGCTCATTACAAACCTGTCTAAGCACTCCATTGATGTGCTTTCACCTATGTGAACATAGTCATCTACACTATTTGTTGGTGATCCATATGCTAGTACGAAGATCAGCAGTGCACTTCTACAATGGTGAAAGTCCTATTCTACCAATTGCATCAATCTTTCTTTGAAAGTACTCCTCTTGATTACCAAGGACTTCAACGATGCGAAGGAGCACATGTTTTTCATACGAAACCTTCATCAGAATCGAGCCTCAGTGTATATAGGAATTTTAGAGAAATAGTCCTTAAACAAGTTATTATTCCCTTCTTCACGATTTCGATCTATCACTGCTCTTCATTTTCTACTGCTACTTGTACTTTTGGTCAATTTACATGTTTGGGTCTTTGGAAATATTAAGCCATGTTTGAATAAGCAATTTATATTCTTCATCAGAGAACCAAAAATATGAATTTTTTTGTAGACCGCTCTCATTTCGTAAGAGTATTATTTTCTAGACCAACTTGAGTGGAGAATACCGATACTTAAGGATCAGGAGTTGACCCGGTTATTGATTTTGATTCAGTGTTAGGAGAATCATTAGTGTAAGTGGTACCAATTGAATGCCTAAATCGGCTGGTGATGTTGGTTGGTGGTGGTTGAAACTTAAAAGACCGGGTATATTAAGAATCGTCACTGGTAAAGAGTGGTGGTGATTGAAACATAAAAGATTGAGAAGGTTGAGAGCTGTCACATATAGAGACTGGTACTCGTGAATGCATAAAATGTTGAAGATTTTGAGAACCGTCACTGATAGAGGTTTGTAAAAATTATAATAATTTTGATATGAGTTCCACTGTTTATGATGCATTTTGTAAGTTCCTTAGTTTTTAAGGATTGACATTATTTTTTGTAAAATAAATATAGCAACAATATGTTAGATAGGATGTGTTATCTTGATAATAGGAACATGTTGAGCAAGAAGTCATATCTTATATTGGGACATGTTGAGTTGAAGTATTTCAACATCTGGAGCAACATGTCGGATGAGATGTCCTATGCAGGGTCATACGACATCGCGCTTAACCTGATCTGGACTGTTATATTCTGTTAACTCACAGAGGCAAAATATACTTTGAGGATATTATATTATCCTATGTGGCGTTGATTTGTAGGTCAAGAATAATCAAGAATAATATTGAAGAATATTGACTTTCTAAATATGGAGATAATTTAGGAAGATTTGATTGAAGACCTACTTTATAGCAGAATTTTCTGCTGTTTGTAACAACCAAAGAGCTGTGATTTAAAGACCCAAATCCAGCTGGGTATAGGTTATAAATAGAAGCTTTGTAACCTAGGATTAGTACCAATCCAGAATAGTAAAGATGTAATCATTAGGGTCGAGTTTGTTAGCCACTCTCTAGGAGAGTTGGTATGTGTGAACCACTCGGGTTGTGAGATGGTCATTGTGTTCTCACTCAGAAGCTGTGAAGTAATGATTTGAGTATTGTTCTTGGAGGAAGCTTTGAAGAAACTCCAATTTATGGTCTTAGTCAAGAGTATTAGCTAGAGATTATCATGGAAGTGTGTCTTCCTGTTTGTTCATAATTATTATTGTCCAATCGCTGTTTGTGATTGAAGAGGGATTGAGGAGGGCCTCATATCTAAGTAAGTCTTAGATAGAAATATAACACGGGTAGTGATTAAGTGAGAAGTTGTAAAAGGGGGAGTTTAGCTTAGAATTGATACTATCATAGTGGATTTGTCCATGGCTTGGTATGCCCTAGAGTATGAGAGTTGCTTCGAACTGGGTTAATAATTCTGGTGTTTTGTTTATGCTTTTCAGTACTGTTTTCATTGTTTATACCTGGCCTGTTTGTATATGTCGGATCAGATGTCCCAACATGTCATAGGACATCTGAGTTCTGTCATACCAGAACTTCAATTGGTATCATGGCATGCATCCTGTCTATCTCTAGATGAGTGATGGGAAAAATAACAAGTGTACTATTTTGCCTCTTGTAAAAATAGGGAGATTCCCTGAATGTCGATCTCAAGGACTGCATGCAATTATCAAGTTCAATTCACGTTCAATCAAATAAAAACTTAATTCGGGTTTTGGTTTAGGAATTGTCACTTAGCAGAAATAAAAATAAGCAAAATGTAAATTAGGGCTTTTTCACAGATACGAGGAGTATGCTTGGGTATAGTGTATAATTTTCCCTGTAACAACCTTGAATCCTGATCTCTTCAACAAGTTCATATCCTTAATTTACCACCCCTTTAGATTATGTTCCCCTAAGTCCTTAGTGGGAAAACCTTTAACCATTCATCCTAAATCCTAAGTCCTTAGAGACATCTGATGGAGTCAAGCCTTTATTTTATCAAGGATTAAATTTGGTAACTATAGGGTATCCCTAGTCCTAGGTGATATCTATTATAGCCTAATTTTACAAAAACCTTAACAACTACGGTCCAATTGGTTGTTAACCGTAAATCAATCCTAATTTGTCTGATCAAGAAGGCATAAAAGCATTGTATAATTAAATCGAATATAGAAGACTTTATTAAAGAACTTAGGAATTCATAATCATTACATATTCAAATCAGGGACATCCCCTAGCATTGGGGGGTTTAGCTACTCATATTGTTCAAAATAATCATAAGACAAAATATATACATTACAAGGATTGAGATGAACTTTGATCTTCAATTGCTTCCACGCATGAAAATCTTCTGCTCTCTGAAAACCTTGACTTCTCCAATCTTAAGTTGTGTAAACTATTCTTTGCTGCCAAAAAGTTCCCTCATTCCTCTTTCAAATGTGGTTAAATAATGAACAATCCATTGGTCTCCGTCAGAAATTCCCAAAACGCCCCCTGGTCGACACTCAAAATTCTCAACACTCAAAATCAGCACCCTGGCCGACACGGGCCGTGTCACCTGACACGGCCACCCATGTCATTCTCTATCTATCACACCAACAACCCTCTCGCCCAAACCTTCGGACACGGGTCGTGTCAGCCCCTGTCTCGGCCTCTCAAACCGCTTGCTGAGCATCCTCTCTTGACATGGCTCGTGTCAGGCGACACAGGTGGCCGTGTTAGGTACCCTGTAGCTTGGTTTTTGAGACTTCCTCTGAAACTCAGGATTCTTCCCTTTTCCCACTGATTTTCCTGGTTTTATTCCTTTGAGCCTGGAAACAATAAAATACACAACGAATGCATAAAACATAGAAGAATGAACTAAAACACTTGACAAAATAAATAAACTATAACTAAAATCAACTATAAATAAAGGTGCAAAAACCACTGATCAAACTCCCCCAAACTTAAATCGTTGCTTGACCTCAAGCGACCATTACAAGAACTTATGAAAATCACAACAGCCTGGTACTCATACGTAAGACATCCATTCAAATTGATCAAAAAGAAGTCCGTATGATGTTCACATGACGCGAAGAGTTTGTTTAAGAATCTTTAAATCTAGAGATTCCTCTTTATATACCTCTTTAACTATGCTTTATACTTAAGTCTCTTTCTAATTTTCCTCTTTTTTCATTCGAACAATCAAATTAAGGTAATTAGAATTATGATGATCATCACATACACAAGACTAATCAAGAATTTTTGCTTAGGCACCAAATAGCAGCATTGACTACTTTTAATTATTGATGAAATTTTCAAACTTTGCAGTTATATATTGTCCTTTTGGACGATTATTGGGGATCAACCCCCTATAGGCTGAATAATCGGATGAGGGCTACCCATCTTAGTGATCCATATGACTTTTACCGCCTTTTCATCACTTGGTGCCAAATTTATTTATTGTGAATCTATGTTATTCCAGACCGTGCAGATAAATTACTTCAGGAGTACTTCTCAGGATTCAAGCATTATGGTACAAATCTACATGTTAGACCCGTGTCACTGTCATATTATTTCAAACTTCCTACCTCCCAACAACCACCCCTTTATCTCTATATACCATTCTCGAACTCTATGAGAAACAAGTTCTTGAATAAAACAAAAAAATTCAGCAAAATTTGGGAAGGACTTCAACTCGTGGGTTTACACAACACTTAGCATAAAACCAATAAATAGATCGAACAGAAAAGCAGTAAAAAGAAAAGAAATAAAACCCCCCAAACATGAACTAAACATTGGCCCCAGTGGTTCAGAACAAGCTCGAGAAAGGTGACTCACAAAGGGAAATGCAACACCACCTACTGCCTCCTAGCTTTCACCAGTAAGGCTCCCTTTTTATTAGCTGTAGACAAAACGAAACAAATACCAAAAGAAAATAAGTTATTTAAAAGCATGGATTACCTCCCATAAAGCACTTTGTTTAACGTCGCATGGCTCAAAGATTCTTTCTCTTATGGGGGGTACTTCCTCTTCCATACCATGTTGCTTTTATTTTCCGCAACCCAGAACTCATTCAGATTAAAAGCATTGACCACTTTGTTCTTCCAGCCACTTCCAACTTCCATCTTCTCAACTCAGTGTTCCTTCTTATTTCTCTTCTTTCCTTCTTTACTGAGCTTAGGAATTTTTATTGATGCCACCTGAGATATTTTTCCCAAGACTTCTTTTGGGAGTGATTTTGAACTATTGCTTTCTTCTTCTAATTTGATCATTTTGACTAAAGATTTATTCTTTCCATCTGCACCTTGCTTCTTGATTTCCAACACCTTCAAGGTTATCTCCTCATCAAATGATTTCAGTGTAAGATCACCTGTCTCGATATCAAAATTGCATCGACTAGTTAGCATAAATGGTCGACCAAGAACGATATGAGTCTCTTCATCTTCAGGTATGTCCATGATATGAAAATTAACTGGGAGATTTTTTTTTCAATTTCTACTAATACATCTTCAGTTATCCCATATGACTGCTTGATGGTGTGATCAGTAAATTTCAACTTTGTCCCACTCTCACTTATCTTCTCAATACCGAGCTTCTTGAAAATAGACAATAACATCAAACTCACACTAGAAACATAATCAATTAGAACTCTCTTGAATGTTTTGTATTTTATGGTGCATGGTATTGCAACAGATCTTGGATCCTTCTGCTTGATAGGAATTTTTTTCTCGGGTATGATTGCACACATTTTCTCATCACAGTGTATCAATCCCTCTCCTATTGATCTCTTCTTTGATAATGCCCCCGTCATGAATTTCTGATACAAAAGCATTTTCTATAGTTTCAAAGAATGGTATATTTATCTCTAGCTTTTTGAAAAACTGGACAAATTTATCAAACTCTTTCTATTTTGTGTCCTTCTTTTCCACTCGAGGTGGACATTGTAACTTGGTCATTGGTTTAGTCTTCTCTGCAACTGGCTTCACATGTGATACCTCTTCTTCTTTTTTTCCCCTGTTCTCTCTCACTTCCAACTCTACTTATATGATATTGTCATAAAACTTCACCTCATCTTATTTTTCTCTAGCAACTTTCTCACTCATTGTTTTGACATCATTCACATTCTCATGACTTTTCTGAATTTTCTCGTGCTCGCAGTGCTACCTGTTATGCAATCTGACCCATTTGAACTTCCAAATTTTTTATTGCAGTTGTGGTATTCTTGTGATTACTCCTTGTCTCTTCTTTAAATTGATAGGTATGGGTAGCAATCTTTTAAATAGCCACCTCCCACTCAGCCTTCTAAGGAGCTTGTTGTTGCTGATCTTTCTAGGAGAAGTTAGGATGATTCTTCCACCCAGGATTATAGGTGTTAGAATACTGGTTATTTTTCCTCAAGAAATTTATTCCCTCAATTTGTTGTGGAGTTGCAAGACATTCCATAGTAAGGTGTGGTCCACTATAAATTTCATAACCTATCTTGTGTGTCTGTTCAACCTGAGCTACCTATTGAGTACCCATGTTCATTGCTTTTAGTTTTTTCTCCACTTTTGCAGGAATAACCTCTTTAATTCTTAGTTGCTTATTCACTTCCAACTTCAAATCAATCACTCCGTCTGGTTTGCTTATAACTCTGTCATATAGCTCCGAATGCTCATTTGTAGCAATGGATTTAATAATATTCTTCACACCAGTGGTTGTTGTAAAGTTGGATGAGACACCGACAACTGTATCAATAAGCTGCTTTGTCTTTACTCTGATGCCATTCACAAACATTTGCATTTTCTCATTTTGACTCATGTTGTGCGTGGGACAGGATACCAGTAACCTATTGAACCTCTTGTAATCATTACCTAGTGATTCTATTTCCTTCTGTTTAAAATTCACAATATCATATCTTTTGCGAATGTAAACAGAAGCATGAAAGTATTCAACAAGAAAAGTCTTCTCCATCTGTTCCCAAGTGGTGATACTTCCAGCAGGCAATGAGTAAAACCACTCTTCAGCATCTTCAGACAGTGTGAACAGAAACATCCTTAATTTCTTGGCTTCTTTAGAGTGTCCATCAATCTTCAAAGTATTACTCATGGTGAGGAATCTCTTCAAATTCTTATTGGCATCTTCATTGATCTTTCCAGTGAAAGATTTGTTCTCAAGCTGGCGGATGGTTGAAGGACGCAGTTGAAAATTCGCAACATTGACCAGTTGATTCACAATAGTCAACTGACCGGCTAGAGCATTGGCTCCTCCGTAATCCCCAAGGAGTCTCTTTGGTGGTGGTGGGTTTTCACCCATAGTCTCGGGTTCTGATTCTAAACTTGAGTCTGTATATCAAGAGGAAATTAAGATGAGGGTTTTCCTCGCATCCAAAGGTTAGGAAAAATCAGTAATAACAAAAAAATTATAAAAATTATAGAAAAGAAAAATTTAGTTGCAGAGCAACAAAATTCTAATTGAACTCAAATTACACTCAATAACTAGGAAGTCCCCGACAACAACGCTAAAAACTTGATGGGAAAAATAACAAGTGTACTATTTTGCCTCTTGTAATAACATGGATATTCCCCAAATGTCGATCTCAAAGATTGCATGCAATTATCGATTTCAATTCACATTCAATTAAACAAAAACTTAATTAGGGTTTTGGTTTAGGAATTGTCACTTAGCAGAAATAAAAATAAGCACAATGTAAATTAAGGATCTTTCACATATATGAGGAGTATGCTAGAGTATGGTGTATAATTTTCCCTGTAACAACCTTGAATCCCGATCTCTTTAACAAGTTCATCTCCTTCAATTACCATCCCTTTAGATTATCTTCCCCTAAGTCCTTAGTGAGAAAATCTTTAACCATTCATCCTAAATCCTAAGTCCTTAGAGATATCTGATGGAGGAAAGCCTTTATTTTATCAAGGGTTAAATCTGGTAACTATAGGGTATCCCTAGTCTTATGTGATATCTAATATAGCCTAATTATACAAAAACCTTAAAAACTATGGTTCAACTGGTTGTTAAACGTAAATCAATCCTAATTTGTTCGATCATGAAGGCATAGAAACATTGTACAATTAAATCGAATAGAGAAGACTTTATTAAAAAACTCAGGAATTCATAATCATTACAAATTCAAATCAGGGACACCCCCTAGTATTAGGGGGTTTAACTATTCATATTGTTCAAAATAATCACAAGACAAAATATAGAAATTACAAGGATTTTGATGAATTTTGATCTTTAATTGCTTCCACGCATGAAAATCTTCCGATCTTCGAAAACCTTGACTGCTCCAATCTTCAGTCGTGTAAACTATTCATTTATGCCAAAAAGTCCCCTCATTCCTCTTTCAAACATGGTTAAATAATGAACAATCCATCTGTCTCAATCAAAAATGCCCAAAACGTCCCTCTAGGTCCCAAAAATCATGAAAAATCATAAAAACACTCAAAATCAATGTCTTGGCCGACACAGGCACCTGTGTCATTCTCTGTCCATTGCACTAACAACCCTCTTGCCCAAACCTTCTGACACGGGCACCCGTGTCAGCCTCTGCCTTTGCCTCTCAAACCTCCTGCTGAGCATCCTCTCCTGACACGACCTGTGTCAAGCAACACAGGTGGCCGTGTCAGGTACCTGTAGCTTGGTTTTTGAGACTTCCTCTAAAACTCCTAATTCTGCACTTTTTGCACTGATTTTCCCGATTTTATTCTTCTGAGCCTGAAGACAACAAAATACACAACCAACGCATAAAACATAGAAGAATAAACTAAAACGCTTGAAAAAAAATAAAGAAATTATAACTAAAAACAACTGTAAATAAATGTGGAAAAACCACTGATCAATGAGATCCAAGGGGGATACTTTATAGTTTATGTGCAAGGTAGAAGAGTTCTACTGAAAAGCTATTTGAACTTGGAGATTTTATATTGTTGTCTGAATGACCCCTAGAAGTGGAGGATGTATTATTCATGACAGGGTATGTATTGGACCTGTCTGTGTTATTTTCAGGTGTGTAGCTTTAGTGGTAAGATATTATGTTGAATGTTTGATTTATTTTCAAGCTCAGGTTAACCTGTGGCACCAGGAGTATGGTGTGTTTGTGTAAAAGTTTTTGGTGTGCCTGAAGACTGTTGAGAATTTTTGTGTATTCTGCTGCATGGTATTTGTTGTAACTCTGGTTGTTCTTTGTATCGCAAGCAAAGGAAGGGATTTAGGTTTTGGTCTCCTCAGAAGGTTTGGTGTGTGATGTTGTAGTGTGTGCAAGACAGCCTCAACTAACTCTGGGAAGTTGCCAATTAAATTTGAGTTATATCTCTCAAGTCCACTCATAAAGGCGCTTTTGATGAGTCTGTTGACGAAATATTAGAGCCATTTATTTTGGTGTCTAGTAGAGTCTTCCTAATACTTGACCTAATTAAGAAAGTGATTCTGAGTCTTAATGCAGTTTGGTATTACTGAATCTTGGAATATTTTTGTGAACCTTGAAAGTGATCAAGGGTTATCTATTCTCTAGAAGCAGTGTTAGGCTTCAAAACCAAGCTTTGTTTTGTGAGTTCCACAAGTAGGGAACTAATGTTCTACAAGATGTTAGGATATTGTCTCAGCAGGCGTGCGAATACCTGTTTCATAATAGATGCTCTGGGTGTCCGACAAATGTATGTTGATCACATGTGTTTGGAACCTACTCCTGATATGGAAGAGGAGGTATCTGAGCTGTGTATCTAAGATGTGTTACCCAAAAAAACACATCTTATAATGGTGGACTAGTTGAATGTAGATCAACCAAGTGGTTACTTCTTTATTCAGTTTATTTCTGATCCAAGTAAGTAGAAGTTTAGAGGTTGAGCTCTAATTCTAGTAGAATTTTATTATCTTAGCCATGTCTCTTAAATATGAAGGTCAAGTTCATATGTCAAGGAAATTCTCTCTGTCATCTAGTCTCTCCTAATCAAAGAAGCCAGATGAAACAATTTTTGCTACACAGAGAAAGTCTTGTATGGGTGTGCACTAACCACATATTATGCTGCTATGAAGAAAGAGAATGTGTTACTATTGAAATACTCATAGCAGTTAATAAATAATCTCAAATCTAGAGTTGAAGATTCTTGAAGAGATGTCAGATATAATGTCTTGACATCCTTGTGTTGAGGATATATTTTTCTCAACATGTCTAATTGGTGTTTCTCTCAAATAGGATAGGGGTTGTCTACTCAAACTTGATATATATTATCAAGTATACGAGAACATTGAACTCTTGTTCTGCTAAAATGGAAGAGACATTCTAGGGGTTATATGCAATGGAGATGCATCAACCTGAGGTAAGTTAATGTTCTAGAAGATTAACTTACAATCATGATGAGTTGTTGAGAAGAATGGGAGAAACAAACTATTCTAGACAGTTTGTTCATGGTATAATGATCAATAAAATACCTTGATTGTTATGCTATGTATTTTAGAGGGAATATACTCTTTATGAGCATAAGGATGGCACTGTATATGAGGTTTGGTTATTGTGCTCTTGTAGAAACCATCTGAAGAGTGGTATCAGTTGCTGATTGGATCTGAATATACAATTAGATGCTGAAGTATGGTTCTCTTGTGTTCTCCCTCAAGAGTGTTTGTATGGATTACTATGGTGTTGTCTCCAGAACCATAGTTAAAAGTGAAATCCATGTGACTAAGATTGATGTCGGAAGAGATGTTGGAACATCATCTCAGGTGTTTGCAGCTTCATGGAAGGAAACTATATTGAAGACCATGGGGTGAGAATTTTTAATCACAAATGGATTCCAAAATTGGAATTTATGACCATGATGGAGTATGAGGTCTAGTATCTAATCAATTATGTATGTTATGAAGAATCCTCTCGTGCTAAATAAGAAGAAGAAGGATGTTATATCAAGTGTTCTACCATCTGTTGAAAGAGAGTATCATCCGCATCCGCGTGAGTGGGGAAGCTTTCATCTTATGACAAATACCTTGTCAGAAGCTAGGTATGAGTCTGATCTTGTGAAGATGAGCATGTTACTGATGGTAAAGACCTTGTCGAGAGTTGGATACTTATCTGAGGCGTGGATGCAAATTTACTGTATGAACTGTTGATTCAGATATTGTTGAGAGTTTATTTCTCTCAATAGTGTTCAGGTGGTTGTATTAACTTGAAGGAGCTGCAGAAGGTGTGAACTTGAGTGATAAATTAAAAACCAAGTGATTGGGTTCTGTGAAGAAATGATGATGTACTAAATGATTTTGTAACATAATTTTTTTATTATGAATATGGAGGATTGAGGATCAACATTTTTGTTAGAAAATGGAGTTCTGACTATGTGGATTAGAATGTGCAGATTCTGATCCTATCTACAGTAGCATGCTTTGGGAATGCATGACCACTATGTTGAAGTCTTCACTAGTATAAGAAATTACTAGTGAATGGAAAGGCAGAAGGAAATTCAAATACTGAGGTCTGATCTGAATATTTATTTTTGAAGTGTTCTTCGTCTGATCTGAATGTTTGTCTGACTCTCAGTAAAGCTTCTAAGCAAGTTGAGAATGTGTGGAGGTTGTGAGTTTGGTGTGCATGATATCTCTGACTTCCAAAGAGTCATGACAACACATGCCCTTGAAGAAGTCTAAAGACCTGGGTGTGAACATGGTCAGCAAATATGTGAAGTTGTGATTCAACATTCTAAGCATGCGTGAATCTTCATGTGTTTTAGTCTGGTGCCGAAGAGGCCATGTTCAGGAGGAGCTTAGATTATCGATAACATGGGGAGTAAAGGTCTTGTCTATAGGTTGTTTCTGCAATGGTGTAGATTCTGTGGAGCTTTCTTGTGGTTCAAACTTATGGAGAAAGTGATGTCAGACAACATGTTGTGACATGTGGCTACAAGTGTTTGTTGGGGCCTAATGGATGGTCTGTTTGGAGATACCCCTTGTGATGATGTGGTATGTTGGACTGTGTCACTCTTGAAGGCTGAAAGGAGTGCAATTGGATTTCAGTGGAATATTTTTTTTAGGCGTCTTGGTCTTAGTTGAAGAACTATTGGTCAAAGTTGGTTTAGTCATAGCAGACATTGTCTAACAGGAAGTCAATACCTTGTTCAGGACTTTTTTTTTGGAAAACCAACAAAAGAGGTTATGAATGGTGGTTTCAAGAAAATGTCAGAAAAGAGAATTTTGCAGGGTCTGACTATGCATGTGCATATGGTGACAACTGACATCTCCAGAAGAACCGGTCCAAAAAAATTTTGAACAAAGAAAAAGTTAAGTTGGACTGTACACATTTGGTGCAGTTTTCTTCTTCTAAAATAAAGTTTCTGTCTGACCAAGACCTTGAAACAGTAAAGGATTTTTATTTTCCAGGTAGATGCTCAGCTATGTATAGAGGTTAATTCTTCCCTCTTCCACCTTATGAGTATTTGGTGTTTTCATCTCTGTTATGGGGTTTGTTTGGTTCTGGTTAATCTGTGCTTGAGTATGGTTCTGTGGAGCCTTCCTTTGCCAATGTTTGGCTAATAAGGGGGAGAAAGGTGCACAAGGTGGTACTCAGTTTAAGTTGGAGGTTTATTTTCCAGATGTGTCATAAAGGTGTCAGATAGGATGCTCTATTCTCTTTGATTTTTATTGTTGGCTTTTGTGATTTGTGATCTGAGTTGTGAGCTCAGTTGCAACCTGTGTTTTGAGTTACCCAGGTTGACTGATGGGTGCTCCATGGTTCTCTAATGTCACCAGTAAAATGAAAGGCATATTCATCTCTGACAAGAATAGGTTCCTTGGTTGAGGGGAAGTGAAAATTATCTTTTTCCTCGTGTGTATCATGTGCATTTGATAACTTCGAAACTTTCCTTTCTTTTAGCTTGAGGTTGTCGTTCCTTGATGTTGAAGTTTGTATTACAATGGAGCTGATAAAAACAAGATGTCAAACAAGATGTCCTAACATCTTAATTGATGACTCCATGTTGTTGTGCTTAGTAGCTTCTGAAGGCTAAGCTGATTTTTGTGTATTGTTGTGATATTGGGTTGTAATTTTATGTATTTGTTTTAGCCAAAATTTTCCAAAAGGGGAGATTGTAAGTTCCTTAGTTTTTAATGATTGGCGTTATTTTTTTGTAAAACAAATATAGCAGCAATATGTTAGATATGATGTGTTATCTTGCTAACAGGAACGTGTTGAGCAAGAAGTCCTATCTTATGTTGTTACATGCTAAGTTGAAGTATTTCAACATCTGGAGCAACATGTCGAATGAGATGTCATATGCATGGTTATACGACATCGCGCCCAAGCTGAACTGGAATGTTATATTCTGTTAACTCATAGAGACAAAATATACTTTGCGGATATTATATTATCCTATGCGGTGCTGATTTGTAGGTCAAGAAGAATTAAGAAGAATATTGAAGAATATTGACTTTTTAAATATGGAGATAATTTACGAAGATTTGATTGAAGACTTATTTTGTAACAGAATTTTCTACTATTTGTAACAACCAAAGAGCTGTGATTTGAAGGCCCAAGTCCAATTGGGTATAAGTTATAAATAGAAGCTTTGTAACCTAGGATTAGTACCAACCGAGAATAGTAAAGATGTAACCATTAGGACTGAGTCTGTTAGCCACTCTCTAGGAGAGTTGGTATGTGTGAACCACTCGGGTTGTGAGATGGTCACTGTATTCTCACTCAGAAGCTGTAAAGTAATGAGTTGAGTATTGTTCTTGGAGGAAGCTTTGAAGCAACTCCAATTTGTGGCCTTAGTCAAGAGTATTGGCTAGAGATTGTCACGGAAGTGTGTCTTCTTGTTTGTTTAGAATTGTTGTTGTCCAATCGCTGTCTGTGATTGAAGAGGGATTGAGGAGGGCCTCATATCTAGGTGAGTCTTAGATAGAAATATAGAACGAGTAGTGATTAAGTGAGAAGTTGTAAATGGGGAGTTTAGCTTTGAATTAATATTATCATAGTGATTTGTCCCTGACTTGGTATGTCCCCAGAGTAGGAGAGTTACTCCGAACTCGGTTAACAATTCTGATGTGTTATTTATGCTTTTCAGTACTATTTTTCATTGTTTATACTTTGACTATTTATATATTTCAGATCAGATATCTCAATATGTCATAGAACATCTGAGTTCTGTCATACCAGAATTTCACATTTGATAGAAAAAATAAAGTATAATTAAAAGAAAATTTATGTAGAAAAATTTAGTACTCTGTCCCAAAATAAGTGTCTTTGTAAAAATAATATGTCCCAAAATATGTGTCGCTTTTAGTTACCAATACAATTTTAATTTTTATCTTTTAATTACATATCTAATTAATACTTTTAATTTAATATTTTTCTAACCTTACATTAATGATAATTTGAATACACGAATAACCAACCATGATAGTTTGATAAAATTATCATTATCTCTTTTTCATTTATCACATTTTCTTAATCTATGTGAAAATGTAAGTATGACAAATATTTTGAGACTGAGGGGGTAATAATATATTTGTAAGAAAATTATATAAATTACGGTTAACATATATAGTCATTACTTTCTATCTATTGTAATATATACTCCCTCCGTTTCTTTTTAAGTGTCATTTTAGCATATAGCTCTTCAACCAAGTAGTGGATTGTTAGAGTTATTTTTCCTATTATATCCTAATTTATTTTCTCCTTCTAAATAAATTTAATCATACACTCTCTTTCTTTTTCCAATAACTAATTGAGAAAATAATCAATTTTATGAAAAATGTGAAGTGGAGTTATTGAGAAAATAAGAGTATAATCGATAAATTATAATATTAAACTATAAAAACGACATTTAAATGGAAACAAAAATAAACCTTCTAAAATAACTTTTAAAAAGGAACAGATGGAGTATAATATTAGTACAATTTATTTCATTATTTTAATATAATATTAGTACAATTTATTTCATTATTTTAATGTCATTTAATGTGTAAATTGAGTCAGTTTTCGTTGGCTCTTAAAAGCACGATCAATTATAGCTAGTGTCACACGTAGATATATTTTAATGTTGGTGAACTATAAATACAATCAACTCTAATAAACCAAACCTTTAAATTTTTGCGTTAAAGTTGCTTGTAGTATTACTAAATTGCCGACTCGTGCTTCGCACGTGTATATTAAGAAATAAAATTATTATTTTTATAATATTTGATATTTAATTTTTTATTTGTATATATAAAATTATCTTGTAGACTATTTAGATTATGTTTATAATTACACTATTAATTTTTTAATGTGAAAGACAATTAAATAGAATTATTAATTTTTTAATGTGAAAGACAGTTAAATAGAATTTTTTTTACTATGATAATTTAAAATGTACAAATTTAAATAAAGGAATATTAATTAACTAATGAATATTATTAAATATAATTTTCAATATATTAATAGACTATTAAGTTGAAAATATGAAAATTGAAGAATTTGTAATGAAATAATTGTAACTTTTTAGTTGATTATATATATATATATATATATATATATATATATATATATATATATATATATATATATATATATATATATATATATATATATATATATATATATATATATATATATATATATATATATATATATATATATATATATATATATATATTACCCTTATTATTATTATTATTATTATTATTATTATTATTATTATTGTAGTGTTAAGCTGAATATTATATAATTATTATTATTAATTATTAATATAGACTCAATTTAAGGAAAAAAAATTAAGGTTGATGTTAGAATAGCTATCAAGATGATATGTGAATCTCAATATGTAAGAAAAACAACATGAGATTTTTTAGATGTGGCCAATCATATTTTTTATAATGGGTGGCATTTGCATGTCAATAATTATAATTCTTTTATGATAAAATATATATTTTTAATATTTTTTTATATAAATATTCATATGTTAATTTCTGTTTACATTGACATAAATGAGTTTAATTTTTTAAAATAATATATTTTGCGAAGAATAATAATAACTTTAAATAAAATTAAAAATAGTTAAAAGGTACACACTTTGTTATATAATCTCCATAATATTGTTGTCGCTATAATTATATGTAATAATTTTTTTCATATTTCTTATACAATTCAATCCATTTTAAATAAGTAACTCATAATATTTACACTAAGATAAAAAAATATTGAACTTACAATGAATATTTTATCATACACCATAGCGATTGAGTAATATATTAATATTTTACCTACAAAAATGATGAATAGGAAGAAAAGTGGTTGATGTATATTTAGTGTATAATAAGAAAAATGAAAAAAGCATAAATTAAAATATTGTTGAGTCTACATTTTCGTATAAGAATTGATCTCAACAAAATTTTCATATATATCTTCAAAACATGCACATGAAATTTATAAAAAAAACAGACACATACTTTAGAAAATGAACTAGTAAACCTTTTAAAATAAATAAAAAAATAGAAAAATAGATTTTTTTTAAGATAGTATAAAAAGAGTCATGTAAGTGGTATGTTTAATATAAAAATACACAAAGTAGTTGAAATGGTGATAGAATCTTCATATTAGTTTCTACAATTCATTTCAAAAGAAGTAATTCATAATATTAACAATGAAGATGAAAAAAAAAATAGAAATAAAAAATTTATAATAAAATTCTGAAATAATAGAAGTAACATATTTGTATTTCCTGGCCTGGTCCATGCAGGAGCAACAAGCTCCACAACACAGGACCCCAAATTTTATAGGCCCCTAATTTATAAAAAGTCCAATTTTTTATATTAAAATTAATAAACATAAAAAAATGTTATAAAAAAATTCAATAAATTATAAAATGATATGATAAAAAAATTAATACATTAAAAAATGAGATTGATCAAAGTTAAAATAATTATAATTAATTTTTTTATTAATATATAAGTACGTTTTTTATGTGTTATTTTTAATTATTATAATTGTATTGTTTTTTAAAAAAATTGAACCTATTTTTAAAATTAGAACGTGGTCTCTAGTTTGATTGGGTCGGCCCTGAGTATTTCACATACAAAAAATAATGAACAAAAAGAAAAGAGGATCGGCCCTGAGTATTTCACATACAAAAAATAATGAACAAAAAGAAAAGAGGATGATATCCGTTTAGTGATACAATGTTAACGAAAAATGAAAAAAGTTTAAATTATATTATTATTTTGTGTTGTACCCCAAAATTTGCTCTCTCTTTTCTCAAGACATTTCTCACAAAGATTTTCAAAAGTTCAAGTTTACACAAATACAATTGGACTTTTAATGCCCCATATAGTTTTCATGGATCATATTAGACTTTCAAGCATCAGGTCGAAGAGGAAACTATCAAAAGGGCAAAGCAGATAAAAAAAGGTGTGCAAATAACTATGTCAAATTAAAAATCTAGTTCAGGCTGTTCAAACCACATGACTGATCGAAAGGAGTGGTTGGTAGATTTTGACAAATCGAAGAAGAGCAAGCTTGCTTCGATCCACAAGCTTCGAGT
Source organism: Vicia faba (assembly GCA_948472305.1). Classification (NCBI taxonomy): domain Eukaryota; kingdom Viridiplantae; phylum Streptophyta; class Magnoliopsida; order Fabales; family Fabaceae; genus Vicia; species Vicia faba. Next base: position 1,182,912,344 of record OX451737.1, read on the forward strand.
GGTACATTCATATGAATGTGGTCCATTCGAAGAACATACAATTGGTGGATCCGAAGAACATACATTTGGTGGTCCATTTGAAGAACACACATTTGGTGGATTCGAAGAACATACAATTGGTGGTCCATTCGAAGAACATACAATTGGTGGTCCATTCAAAGAACATACATTTGGTGGATTCTAAGAACATACATTTGGTGGTCCATTCGAAGAACATACATTTGGTGGCTTCGAAGAACATACAATTTGTGGATTCGAAAAACATACAATTGGTGGTCCATTTGAAGAACATACAATTGGTAGATTCGAAGAATATATAATTGGTGGATTCAAAGAATATACAATTGGTGGTCCATTCGAAGAACATACAATTGATGGATTCGAAGAATATATAATTGTTGGCCTATTCAAAGAACACACAATTGGTGGAAACAAATAGTCTTATCTTTTGATGAGTTTGGTCAAAAGTTGTTGAACAAAGTCCTATATGCTGCCAAGCCCAAGTTTGTTGTATTGTCCATATAACAGCCTAAAACCATGTCAAAAATAGTCCGATGTACTGATATGAAACAACCCTACACCAAGCTGCTACAACACTCCAAAACTGCTGAAAACAGTTCTGTTATACTGCTACTAAACCAGTCCCATATTTGCACCAAACTTGCATATAAGAGCTGCACCTCGAAAGCCATGAAAAACATACCCAAACTGTTCAAGTTTCATTTATTTTCTCCCCCAAAACTCCAGCAAGACTCTTCTATAAATAATATGTTTCCACAATATCTAAAAGGGGGCTTTGGAGAAGGAAAAAGAGAAGAAAAAAGGGAGAGGGGAGAACACAAAGGTTGAAGCCTTAAAGCACTCTAAAACCTAGAATAAAAAAAACACAACACCTCTGTTCTTTTCTTTCGAACCCAAGAACATTCGAAGACAGCAGCTCAAGTTCAAAACACACATTTCAGCTTCAAGGTAAGTCTTCTTGACTTTAAACCCTTCGTTTCAAGCATCATTGATGATTCACCTTCAAAGATAACATGTAATAATCATTGTCTTCGAAGCTACCCTTTTGTTGTTTTACTTTCTTGTCAGTTATGTTAAGAACTAACCTGTACAGACCATAAAATAATGTTAGAGTGAGAAATTACAGTATGCTTCGACATAAAGCCTTAGGCTTCGATCCATACTGCTTCACAGGCCCAAACAGAAGAAAAAAAGGGTATTAAATCAAAGGGTGCATGCTTCGAACATGCTGCATGAATCGAAAGATTTGTTTTTTCTCTGTGAATCTAAGGGTGCATGCTTTGAACATACTACATGAATCAAAAGATTTATTTTTTCTCTCTTTTGCACTGTTTTTGTTTTCTTTTATATTTTCTATATATTTTCTTTCATTTCTATTCAATATAATTGTAATAATTATGACTTTTATTGCTTTTCACCCCCCATTTGTAAATTTGTATACCCCATCCCCAAATTATATAATAGCGTAGGACATTTATTTTCCATAATTTACCGCTTTAAAATAAATTGTTAGTAATTAGGGTGTGTATGGCAAGATAAAATCAATCGTTAGAAAACCCTAATTTCCAAGACAAAAATGCATGCAATCAAACACACTATTCACGCACGTGCACCTCTAGGGTAACCTCGCTTGTTGCCTCGAAAAATAGTCATGTCCCTTGAATATGGGCGTTTTAGCAAAGACCCTCGATAAAAATATCATAGTCCCTCGATGTCCCTCAATGTTGCCTCTGGTAAACGATCTAGTCCCTTATGAAAATTGCTAAAATATCTCATAAGTTGCCTTCTATGACTATACGATGACTCACGCCTGTCCTTTCACATCCAACGATGAGGCTTCTTACCAAATCAATGGTAAGATAGCAACATTTAAAGGAGGAGGAAAATAACAAAGAACTTTTGAGTAGGTAGGACGCTCGTAGTTGCTTGCTCTCAAACTAAAACCATTTCCACACTTACACTTTCAAAACATCTTCAAAAACAAACATCTCTTTGAACCATTTTCAAAAATAATACTTTGTATAAATTCTTATAGAGACGAGAATCATTACAAAGTTTTCCACAACAAAGGCGTTTTTCAAAATACTTTCAAAACCCATCACAAACACCTTTTAAAACAAAACAAATTTTCAAGTGATATAGCAAACCTTGAAATGGTACTCAAACAATGCGTGACCGTCAATCTTGTTCTCAACTGAGAAAAATGCCATTTCATGGTCCAAAAAGGGATTGTAGTTGGACATATTGTGTCCGACAAAGGAATCGAGGTGGATAAGGGAAAAATAGAAGTGATAAAAAACCTTCAACCTCCTAAAATTGTTCGAGAAATAAGAAGTTTTTTAGGACACGCCGTTTTTTACCGATGTTTCATCAAATATTTCTCTAAAATAACCAAGCCACTAACTGAGTTGCTGATGAAAGACGTTGAATTCATCTTTGATGACAAATATTCTGAAGCGTTTCAAACGCTTAAACAAGCACTAATCTCTGCGCCAATTATGCAGTCTCCAGATTGGAGTGAACCATTCGAGATAATGTGCGATGCAAGTGATTATGCTGTAGGCGCCGTTCTAGGACAACGAAAAGAAAAAAACTCCATGTAATATACTATGCGAGTAGAACACTAGACGAAGCCCAAATGAATTATGCTACGACGGAAAAGGAACTTTTAGCAATTGTGTTTGCATTAGACAAATTTCATTCATACTTGGTGGGAGCTAAAATTATCATCTACACCGATCACGCCGCTATTAGATACCTCATAACTAAGAAATATGCCAAACCTAGACTATTGAGTTGGATCCTATTACTACAGGAATTTGATTTGGAAATCAAAGACAAAAAGGGAACCGAAAACATCGTAACAGATCATCTTTCTAGGCTTGAAAATCTGAAGATCGAACAAATACCAATTAACGATGATTCCCCATATGAGAGACTTATAGCTCAGTTGGAAAATAATGAGGTTGAACATTATCAAGAAAACTATCCTTTAGAAATAGAGGCCTCAAGTCTTGAAACCAACAATTTGGTAAAAGTGGCATTAGCTCACTCTGTTGCACCATGGTATGCCGATTTCGTAAATTACCTAGCCGCCGGTGTCCTTCCACCTGAGCTAACGTACCAACAAAAGAAGAAGTTCTTCCACGACCTTAAACACTACTACTGGGATGACCCCCTCCTCTTTAAAAGAGGTTCTGATGGGATTTTTCGTCGTTGCATTCCCGAGGAAGAAATTGAAAGTATTATAGACCACTACCACGCTGAACCTTATGGAGGGCATTCAAGTACATCAAAAACCTGTGCAAAAATCCTACAATCTGGTTTCTTTTGGCCTAATCAATGGAAAGATGTGCACATCACTGTTTTAAACTGCGACCGTTGCCAACGCACTGGAAACATCTCCAGACGCGATGAAATGCCTCAGAAAGGTATTCTAGAAGTCGAAATCTTCGATGTATGGGGAATTGAATTCATGGGACCCTTCCCATCCTATTTTGGTAACAAATACATACTCGTAGCTGTCGATTAAGTATCCAAATGGATCAAGGATATAGCCTCTCCAACAAATGACACACAAGTAGTAATCAAGCTTTTCAAGAACATAATCTTTCCAAGATTCGGTGTGCCGAGACTCGTCATCAGTGATGGAGGCTCCCACTTCATCTCCAAAATCTTCAAAAAACTCTTAGTGAAATATGGAGTTAAACACCGTGTAGCAACACCATACCACCCACAAACGAGTGGTCAAGTAGAGGTCTCAAACAGAGAAATTAAGCAAATACTTGAGAAAACTATCGCCACATCTAGAAAAGATTGGTCCTCGAAGTTACACGAAGCGTTGTGGGGATATAGGTCAACTTTTAAAACACCCATAGGGACCACACCTTTCAAGTTAGTCTATGGAAAATCATGTCATCTTCCGGTGGAACTCGAGCATAAAACTTATTGGGCTATTAAAACCCTAAATTTAAATTACTCTACCACCGTAGGAAACAGAATCCTAGATATCAATGAATTAGAAGAGCTCCGATTAGACGCTCACGAAAATGCCAAGATCTACAAAGAAAGAACAAAAAATGGCACAATAAGCGCATTTCTAGGAGAGAATTCAATGAGGGAGATGTAGTACTCCTATTTAACTCCCGACTTAAACTTTTCCCCAGAAAACTACGCTCTAGGTGGTCTGACCCTTTCGAAGTCACTAAGGTTTTCCCAAGTGACGCCGTAGAAATTAAGAGTAATTCTAGTGATCCATTTATTGTAAATGGGCAACATTTGAAGCATTACCATCATATCAAAAACAAAGATTACTCAGCTACCCTAAAGCTTCTACAACCACCGGCTGAACCAAACGACTAATTCATAATTGAAAATATGTCGAGCTTGCGACATAAAACAAAGCACTTTGTGGGAGACAACCCACAATTTTATCTTTATATTTTTATTTAACTTTTCATATTTTTCTTTAAAATGTTTTATTTATTCTCATCTTTATTTTCTTATTATCATTTTCTTATTTTTCTTATTTTTTTTACTATAAAAGGCATTTGGCCGATGCTAACTGGATGTTTCTATAATCTACTTACTTTTCAGGCTAATTTACTTTTTTCAGCTAACTCTCGAAATGACAAGAGTAGATTATATGAGTATTACTTTCAGGGGAAAAGATCAAATGAGGAGGTTTGAGGACTTGGTTGATAGGGAGATGACTCCCACCATCTATGCTGATAACCGTGCTATGACTGCCCTAGGCATTAGAGAAAGTGTCTTATACCTGCTAAACCAGATAGGTTGGGATACATCCCCTATTCGGAGGAGATTCAGTTCATATCGTAGGATTACCCTAGAGTTCCTAAGTTCTTTAAATTATGTGCCTAACCATGAACTAAGGTTTAACCGTTACCTGATCCGGTTTAGACTGTTTAGCATTGATTTTCATTATAACAATCGTGAGTTTGCTAACCTTTTAGGCTTCCCTAGTGGCCCTGATGTCTTTACTGTCGCCCAAGAGGATATCCTCTCCAACTATGAGCTTAATTACTTCTGGGGTAGCATAACTGGTAACAACCATCTCGAGCCTGATGATATGCATTCTGAAAGCATCCATAACCCTGCTATAAGGTATTTCCATAAAATCCTGGCCCACACCCTGTTTGGAAAAGAACAAAACATTTCTTTGGTGTCCCGTGATGAGCTTTTCATTTTGTTTTGTGCTTCACAAAACCGTCCTGTCAATGCGTTTACCTTTATGTTAGCCAATTTTGTTCGCATTATAGAGACCGATCATACACCTATCCTTATAGGAGGCCTAGTTACAATGATTGCAAATGCTATCGGAATGAGACAACCACTCCTAGGATTAAACCCCTATGGAGGAATTCGACCCATGAACATCCGTTTATGTTTCAACACTCACCTTATAGGAAACCTTGGACCACTTCAGTTTGACTTGCTCATTAACCATAACATTGTCCACCAATTTTTTTTACCTAATCCTATAACGAGTGTTCATAACAGAGATAACTGGCTTTTTGACTTGGATCCCCCATCTGCCCCTACCTCACCCTAAACACCTCAACCTTATGAGATCTCTGATGATTTTGACTCTCAAACTCCTCCTCATTATTATGATCGTCCTTCCCCTGTTCGTTATGAAGTTACACCAGATGCGTCTCCCGTGTCTACTGCTGTTACTATTCCGGCTAATGCTGGACCTCCACCTCCTAATTTTACTACCGCTATTGCTAATTTGGAGACACATATTGAAGGTTTACGCGGAGAGTTCACCACTTTGCGTTCATATTTTCATGGTTTCATGGATACCATAATAGAACATTTTGGTCATCTATATCAGCACTTCTATTCTGTTAATGCACCTCCTGGAGGCCCACATCGTGTGTATGCTTTTTCATGGAGACCCACTGTTATTATCATATGTATGCTTTAAAGTACAATTACTAATATTATATGTATAAGTATCAGTAGAGGTCCAATGAAATCGCATGCATCCATTGCCGACCGTCTAGCCAGATGTGACGAACGTCACATCTTTCCTAGCAAACTGCCGACCGTCAAGCTAGATGTGACGCCCGTCAACCAGTCCTGCCATACATGTGACGGTCAACAGCTTTGTCTGACTTTCGTCAGCCTTGCCTCCCACGCCCTGCTACGCATGTGACGACCACCAGCCTTTCCTCCCACGCTTTTAGATCTCGTGACCATATAGTTTGACTACAAGACCACACCGTTTCATTTTTTTTATTTCTATAACTTCCATCTTCCATCTTCCGTTATTTAAACCCCATAATTCCCATTATCTACCACCATTACCACTCATTCATTTCTTACAATTCCTATAACCTCCCACTTTCAAAACCATAAAAACCATTCATTACCCACTCATAATATTCACCTATTTAAACCACTTCTTCTATCATTCTAATATCACCACCATTCACTACCTTCTTTTCACTACACAAACACCTTCCCTTTTTGTCTTTGTCAAATATACCATGGCCGCTCATAGAAATCAAATCAATCAAGGAGAACCCGATATGACTCATCTCGTGTTCCGACAAGGCGAAGCTGGCGAACTCCAACAGGAAAAATACCAGAAGTTTTATCAGCGAGGATTGACACCCTCACAATATGTCGACAATGATAGTTTATGCAATTTAGGGTTGTATGACAGTATGCAAGGTTTGCTAAACAAAGCAGGCCTGGGATTTGTAAGCACGATGGGCTTACCCACCTATGAGGCTCTAACTTTGGAGTTCTTAAGCTCCTACTTCTACATCACTCCCACGACACTGATGCAAATCTCTTTGGAGCAGCCACATTTCGTATGTTCAACCAGGAATACACGGTGAACCAGGATGCTTTGAGTGATATGTTTTGTTTCCCTCGTGGAGACAATGTGCAATACCAAATTCCCCCTGAATTGGATTGGAATAAAACGTCATATGAATTATGGGAGAGAATATTCGGTGAGCATAATGACGCTCCCGGAGTGCGTTACTCCTCTCACATCCATAATCCAAACATTCACTACCTTCATCGCACCCTGGCCAACACTATTTTTGGAAGAACTAACAACAACAAAGTCTACACTAAGGAGTTGTATGCTCTCTATTGCGCCTTCGCGCTAAACCTCCGTCTGAACCCAAGTACCTTCCTGATGGCTCACATTCAAAATCTTGTAACAAGAGACGGGACTGTGCCTTTCTATAATGGAGGTATTGTCACTGCAATAGTAGTTCACCTGAACCTGGGAGGGAGAGTCCTGAATCTACACTCTTTGCAAGCAATGTTCTTGGACATTAACAACTGTCGAGCCGGTCGCCTTATTAAGGTAAGAGAAGCATGAGGTTATTATCTAATGGTGAGGAATAATGAAGTTCATAGTGTCATTTTGCCAAATCCAAATACTACGAACTTAAGCATTGCAAACAACTGGTTATACAACATCAACGCCCCCGAGCCTAGTGTGAATGCACAAGGAAACCAAGGCGAAGCCAATAATGATGTTGTTGACGAAATGGAACAATAATTAGAACATCAAGCACCTCAACCTGACATTTAACCTCCCGAAGCCCAAGAGCCACAAAATGCCAATCCACCTGCCACACTCGATGCCATCTATGCCGCAATACTGCATCAGAACCAATTGTCTAACCAGCGCTACCAGAGCATCGAGATGCGTCAAGAGCAAATGATGCATCTCGTCCAATAAATGCAAAGAGATCAACATGATTACACTCACCGACATGAGCAAAGTATGCTAGAATTCACCACAGAGATGACAGAAGACATGTGGGCTTTGACACTCCATGTTGAAGGTTTGCATGAAGTTGTTTCCCATGTGGAAGGTCAAAGATATGAAGCAGAATCTTCCAGAAGGGGTGAACAAGAGCGTAGAAGATCTAGACTAAGGATGCATGATAGATTCCGTGGCCAAGGTGAGGAAGAATGAATATTTAGTTTTTTTCACTCTCCTTTTCCAATACATTGAGGGCATTGTATGATTTAAGTATGGGGGAGGAAGTATTTCCACTTTTTCCAGTAAATTTTTATTTTTATCTTCTCCCTTCTTTTTATGCAATATTTTGTGTTGTTTTTTCAATTCCCTCACTTTATTGAGCCCCAACAATTTTTTTCCGATTTAATACATAAATTGACTCACTCGACGAGTATGTAGGTTGCTACTTTTTAATTTTTTGTTAGAAACTTTCGCAAGATTTGACGAAATTGTAGTGGTAGAAATGTTTAAGACTAAGCCTTTGGATTGACTAGACTTTTACAAATCAAAATAAAAATCGCCACCGCGCTTTATTGTTTCCAAAGGAATGGGAAAAGAGCGAATAATCCAAAAAGAGGGGGAAAGATTATAGGTAAGGGGGTTGGTTATGCAAAGGGAAGGTATTAGCATCCTAAACATCTACGGTACTCCGTAGGCACCTCTTTGTAAAAAATCTGTATATTTTGGCTATAAAAAATGTTGTATAAAAATGGATGGTGGAGGTGAGAAAAGAAATATATTTTTTATGATTTTTGCACGCGCCGTGGTTGTGAACCTTTAGTGCCTACGTACCACCTTTTCATGCAATAGGGGATCAGGGTACACGTAGTTCCTCTTTTAAAAATTTTAAAACACAAATGTGTTGGTTAATTTTATGAGATAAAACATCATCGTCATTGTCCGTGTGGAAAACATACCTACTACCCACAATCATGAGAAAGAAGAATTTGCATCATCTCAAAGTGGAGGACATAGCTTGGATTTTAAAATCAACAATGCCTCACTCAACACCCAAATGGAAAATATCTCTCTTCATTACATATTATAGAAGTATAGTTGTTTGCACCACTACAAGGATTGACAAGAGTTCAATCTTTTTTGAGAAAAGTTTAAAGATAAAAGCCAAAGTGGCAAAAATGGTTTGAAATGAGATTGATTGAATTTTAGTCTTCTCACAAAAAGGTTGTCAAAGTATTATTAAGTTTATTGGAGTTTATTTATGAAAATGTTTGAAAACGCATGGACCTAAGTCCAAGTTTATTATGAAAGTGGTTCAAGTTTAAAATAAGAAGAGTTTTCAAAGGGAGGGAGAAGATTTTTGAAATTAAAGAAGATGGGAGGAGAATAAGAGGCTATCCTAAAGCATAAGGTAAAAGCTAGGGATAAGAACCATCTAACCAACAAGAAGCCAATACTTGACACTATGAGCCAAGATAGAATTCTCATTCTTTAGATTGAAACCAAACGAGCAAAAATACTAGACCTCTTGAGAGAACCAAACTTCAAGTGTATTAAGTCTTCACAAAAATTGGGCAGAGTAACGGTTGTATACAGGTGAATTCCAGATTACAAATAAAGGGTTTAATCACAATAACCTGCATACAAAACAAACAAACAACCCAATGTCTTGAGGTAAACCTCAAGAGCTCCAGACAAAATAATCAGATAAGATCACAAGGTCTCCAATCATAGGCCAAGGTTTTTAATCCTAAGTCCAAAAAGTCCAATGCTCCATAATGCCAAGGATAATAACCAAATAGTCCAAGTATCATTAATGATTTTTAGGGTTTATGTTGATTATTAGGTGTCTTAAGAAAAGAAAAGAAAAGCTCAAGTGAGCAAAATAATAAGACAAGAATATAAAGGGGCTCAAGTGAGCAAAGATGAAAAATAGCATGAAATGTAAATGCTCAAAGTAAATGGTGTATAAAGTAAATATCATAAAATAAAAACACAAAATAAAATCAATTATTAGTGATTAGTGGTTAGTTGGATGATCATCTTGAAACATGCATTTGGAACTCATTAGAGGATTGGTAGAACCAAAGCCTCCACACAACAAGTTGCATTTGCTTTTTGTCAAGTATATCATCCATTTGGAATCCTTATGAGTATCATTTAATGATCAACAATGTTTAAGTGATCCGCGTTGACCAAATATATTGTAGATCCATTAGAGGATTGGTAGAACCAAAGACTCTGTTAAGAGTCCCACATCGGACAATATATGGCCTGAACATGTGTTTATAAGTGGGGGCAATCCTCACCCTACAAGCCGGTTTTGTAGGGTTGAATTAGGCCCAACCACATCTTAATATGGTATCAGAGCCTCGTTTAAGATCCAATGGGCCATCCACCATTTATTTCCACGCTCCAGTTGTCTAGTCCTGGGCGTGAGGGGGTGTGTTAAGAGTCCCACATCGGACAATATATGGCCTGAACATGTGTTTATAAGTGGGGGCAATCCTCACCCTACAAGCCGGTTTTGTAGGGTTGAATTAGGCCCAACCACATCTTAATAGACTCCATACAATGAATCTCAAGGTTATTGGATCAAAGAGATCAAATTATCATACTTGGGCTTGCAAACATAAGTTTGGGCCATGAATGATCATTTATTCGAATCGGGACAAAATTTAGCGCTATGTTAAGCAATTGTAAGTGGACTCATATAGAAGTCGCACCTATTTGAGGTCGGTCAATAGCAATCTATGCACCATTTATTTTGAGACATGATATAGAGATCATGCTCTAACAATATTTAGTGCAATAAGAAGGGGGTGAGATGAATAGGGGTGGGAGAGAATATACAAACCACTTTTGAATTAAATTTAATCAAACAATTATTAAAATCATTTATCCATTTTTGTGGAGTTAGACTCAATACCATGGATCTAATGATGTTAATAATGTTCATGATCAAAAATTTAACCCAAGATCAGCCAGAAAATAATCACAAAATAATATTACATTTTAATATATACAAAAAGGTTTAAAAAATAATGTTTAAAAATAGAAATAAAAGAGAAAAATATCAACTATGTTCAAATTAATCAAGAAATAAAAAGTAGGACCATAGAAAAATCAGAAAAGGGCTCAAATGATTTTATAAATTTTTTGGTAATTTTTTAAAGTCAGAAACTATTTTAAAAATTAAAAGAAATGGGTAAAATAAACCAAAAATGATAAAAAATACCAAAGTCAGAAACAAAAATAAAATAAGATCACCAATATTTGTCACAATATCATTGGATCATTCCATAATTTTTTTAGAATTTAAAAATGCATAAAAGTATTTTTAAACATTTAAAACAATTCAAATAAAGTGTAAATTTATAAAAAATACCAAAACACAAAATTAAATTTTGAAAAAATAAAAATCAGAAAGAGAATAATCAAAAATATTTTTCATAATTTTTTTAGATTTTTTGGACTTAAAATCAATTTTCTATGATTTTTCGAAGTTTAAAATAATTAAATATAAAAAAATCAGAAAAGAAAATAAAATTCAAAAATATGTGGACCATTGGATGAGAGTCAAAACGCGTTAGTAATCAAATCCAAGGGATCTGGCACGCTGTGCATATCATGGTCATTAGTGAATGAAGCACATAATCAGAAATAAAATCAGAATTCAAAAATAAAAAGTGGCGTGCCATCATTGGTTGGAAGATGACACGTTGGTCATCTTCAACCTCCAGATAACGTGAATTGCAGGTCTCTCAAACTGTAAAATCAGAAGCTCAAACATATGCCATTTGCTTCGTCTTTTCAAGACGAAGACAACCACACCCTCGCGCCAAATTTATATAAACTGTAGCTCAAGCAATTTGGAAGGAAAGTTTTGAAAAGGGATTTGAAATTTCATGGTCAAAACATGTTTCCAGTAAAAGGTAAGTGTTGCGACTAGAACTAGGGCAATGAGAGCATCACAATGATATCAAAGTTTTGAAGAATTGATGAAGGAATCTACCTATTGAAGTTGAGTTGCAGAGCTCTGAAACTGGACTTCTATGGAGCAATATAGGGCATGATTCTTGAATGTAAGTATATGGTTAGCTTCAGGGAAGATCAAGGAAGGTGAATTGATGAAGAAATTGGATTGAAAAAGGCTTGTGTATGGATTTCAAAGTTGCTGAATTCTGAGTTATGGAAAAAGTTTGGCAGAGTGATTCTGGCTATCCAAGCTTGAGAAAACGAATGGGATAGTTCATGTATTTATAGGAGAAGAAAATGGGATCAAAAGGAAGAGTGAATGATGCAGTTTGGAGGGAATTCGTGCAAACCTGATGCACGAGTGAAGTGTGATCTAATTTTCACCAAAACTCATCCAATCCTTGCGTTTTGAGGTGCTAAACAAATATGGAACTTCACTAAACATGTTTAGAGGAAAAAACGCGTGGAAAAATTGTGATTAGAGGCCAAATTATGGATTTCAAAATTCTGACTTGGTGAAAAATTCAGTTTCAAAGTGGAAACTTCTGACCAATGGCATTTTCAACTCAAGGGGTCTTAGGGCAGGATTCTCGATGCTTTAGAAATATGAGGTTTCAAGCTTTGCAATGGAAAAAGAATGGAATCAAATGGATGGTTAAGCTGAAAGTTGTGTTGAGTCAAAGTTGAGGAAAAAGGGTTGACTTTCCATACTTAGAAATATTTCAAATTTTCCTTCAAAAATGACATATAATGTCTTGCATCCAAACATAGCCTTCCACTTGGAATTTGCTCTTGACCAAAAAAGATGGCATGAGGTAGATCTCTTGAATGACATTTCGAAACTCGAACCATTCACAATATCCAAAAATTGAGAAAGTTATGACTTGTTGAAGTTGGCAAAATTTCATAAAATGACCTATAATCTTTAGTATCCTTAAGGAAACTTACATCCATTTTCTCACTTTGCACATAAAAGAAGGAATAAGGTTCACATCTTCAAGATAATTATGGAAAAATAATGGGCTAAAGGTGATAAAAATTGACCAAGTTATGATCATTTGAAGTCAAACTTGAGAAATTGGGGGTCCATCTGGAGAACTTGTAATCTTTCTTCATCATCAAGTTTCTTTCACATGAAAACTCCTTGGAACTTTTGAAGTGATTTGTTGATATACCTTTGAAGAGAAGGATGTCTTTGGAATCACTCAAAAATACCAAAATATGGGCAAGACATACTCCTTTGAAGTTCAAAACCCTAGCTCCTAGGTTAAGAAACATGCCTTGAGGAACTTTGACAATTTTGAACAAACTTCTTGTACCAAAACAAATGATTTGTAAATATAAGTTCTTGAGGATGATAATGAGAATTCATAGAAACCACAACCACTTCATTATCTTGATAATTGATAGAAATATTCACTTGTGACTAATGGGAAAAAGACCTTGTCCAACCATGACTATTTTTCAATCAACCCCTTGTACTTTTTGGATAAAATCTTGATAAATTGGAAATGTAGTGAACCAAATAAACCTTTCCATGCCACCCCTTCCAAAACAACTTCAAAGGTGAGGTTTGAACTTCTCAAGCTTCATTGACTAGGTCATGGAAATAAACTCATGAACCCATGGAGCAACTTGCTGAATCTTATTGCCTTTACCTACATGAGTAACAAGCAAGACAAACCAACATTGCATTTCATTAATTGAAAGAAGAAATCAAGACAAAAATATTCATGATCACAAAATAACACAAGTTAAGGTTCTTGGTGATTCCTCAAAGAGAAAAGCTAAGTATAGGGAGGGGAACCAAGAATCCTAATGTGATCTTGTTTTGATTGAATCAAAATGGTATGATGAAGGGATATTAGGGGAAAAATTGGGGTACAATAGAAATCACTACCATCTTGACACTCTACAACCCCAGAATATAATAGACTAGTTAAAGTACCTATTATTCCGAAACCCAGAGTTTTAGTTTTGAAGTAATCTTGAGTAGTTTATCTAGCAGTCAACACCATCTCAAACAAAAACTACGTAGAAAGTCGATGAATATAAGTGGATGATCTCGGTTATTTATTTAGAAAATGTTACAGGAAATGCACCTATTAAATTTGGAGATCCTCATCCGATCGTTTAATCCAACATATGTAAGCCCTACAAAGTAACATAAAATCCATTGTAGGTGGTTCAGAGGCATCTGGTACTGAACTTGGCAGGGCAGACTACAGTTTAATCCCCTGCATCATACAAATGGGTAAAAAGAGAAGTTTACCACATTATTGTTCCATAAACCACTATGCTAAAAAGAGGCGTCTGCTATGTACGTGTTAGGATAAAGGGCTTAATGTGATTGCGCTCGAATGAAAATGGGTAAAATAAGACGGTTACTTGGGGTGAGCTATAATAGCATCTGCAACTATTTTACGTAAGACAGTGTTATCTAGTGTTGTTACCGTAGTGCTGGAGTATAGATTAAGCTTTTGATTCTCTAACAAAAACACCATGCAACCGCGTACAAGTTGATTTGTATCATACATTTGCACCTGGCCAATGTTTATACAAACATCGTATTGAGCACTTGCTTGAGGACAAGCAAAGATTCAAGTATGAGGGAGTTTGATAACACATAAATGTATTGCATATTTAGCTTGAATTAACTAAATTATTTTCCATTTTTACTCTAAATTAAATCACTTTGTAGTTGGTATTATACCAGTATTTTTATATTTTGCAGGTATCAAATTAATTATGAAGAAAAGGAAGAAAAAGAAGAAAAAGATGAAAAAAGGCTACAATAAAGTCAATAGCCAAAGATAAGCCCAAGCCCAAAAGAAGGAGCGTGCAAAAAGAAGTCAACAACAAGTGTGACGACCGGCAAGGCAAGCGTGACGACCGGCATGCATTGACCAAGTAAGTGACGAACGTCACTAATCCTTTTGATGAACGTCACATCTCCCATTATTTTGCCCACGTCCCTTAAATCTTGCAACGAAAGTGTGTTAGTTGCTTCCACCAAGTCAGATATGCGGAGATTCAGCAGCCCTACAAACTCTCCAATAAATCCTCACGAACAGTTACTCGAGATGGATATAAATAGTAGACCTCATGCACTGAGAGAGGTTCATGCCGTTATTGCCCTTTTGTTCTTCGTGCATATTTCACAGAGCTACTACTTTCCAGAATTATTTTTCCTTAGCTACTATTTTTCTTAGCTATTATTTTCCTTAGCAGTTTTATTTTTCTTAACCGGTTTTAAGTAATAGATTTCTACACCGGGAATCTATTGCCCCGTGGTTTATTTCAAGACCTTCAGAATTGTTATTTAAATTTATTATTTTATTTCTTCTCAATTGTTCATGTTCCATATCGAAGCAAAACCTACCAACCTGTGGAGGAGTGCTTCCTTTAGAATTTTTACCAGTCTCTAGTTAATTTATTTCCAGGTTTTTATTTTAATAAATTATTATTTGCCTTTAATTCAACAATCATGTTTACTTTGTTGTCTGGCTTTTATTATTCAGTGATTAAGTTTTATAGTATGCTAAGCTAAATTTGTATACCGGTATGTAAGGTCATAAAACTGAGGGAATTTGGTAATATTATTGGTTATTTATTTGTTGAACTATTTTCTGGAGTAGATTACTTTGTTTTTAATGATGAACTGTTTTGTTACGAGAGTAAAAGACAAATAGAAGTTAGGTTCAATAAAGCGAGAGCTTGAGGGTCTTTAACTGGACGTAGTAACTAGGAATTGGCTTTAAAAACAGCGAGAGCGCTTTAAAGCGGATTAGAGTTTATTTATTTTCAAAAGAATGTTTCTAACTCCGACGGGATATCGAGAGCATACATTAGGACTTAATTGCATAACCTAAATCAACAACCACGACAGTGTGAGACGAGGGTTTTTAAACTGATAAATTTATACTGAGAATTGTTAGAAACTGCAAGTTACCAAATAGGTTACTAATTCCCGAAGTCCGATCATTACATACTGGTTGTTTTCCCCCTCTGATTATTTAACTAGATTCAAACTTACTTTTAGTTCCCCTAATCTAAACCAAATATTTTTAGCCTTAGATTTACACTATAACGCTAGATAATAACACATTTTACTTTTGGTCCTTTGGGTTCGATAATCTTTTAAACTACACGATAAGACTATGCACTTGCAGTCCAGCTTATTTAGAATACCATATCCACTCGATCATAATGCCTTACCCCTCCATCCTACCTGTTATCGTGGAGCTTGTTGCTGAAGGAGATGTCTCATATACTGTCCTCTATACCAACATCCCTACTTCTCTTGAAGACTTGCAAAAGGATTGGATTCAGCTAAAGGAAGAGCGAGACACCTTCGAAGCTCAGTTCTACGCAAGCGAGAAAAGGGTTTTGGAGCTTACAAGGCAACTTCATGAAGAACAAAGATTGAACGCCTACATTGCACCAAAGAGGATGCGTTCAACCTTTTTGTCTTAGGAATTTATTTTGTAAGCCCAAGAGGCACGTTGTAACCGTTTTGAGCTAATTAATGCAATTTGATGTTTGTTCATTCTTTGTCTAGACAAATTTAAATCTTATAAATCCTTGAAATCATTTGCATACAAATTTTTCATGCATTATAACATAAATAGGTTTTCCACGACATGTTTCCTTATCTTTCTGCTGTTTATTTTAGTAAGATGGATATCGAGAAAACAGTGAAGGACCTACAAGCACAAAATTCCCAATTTCAAGAGACTCTGCTGACCCTAGCCAAGGGGCAACAAGAGATGATGGTTTTGCTAGCATCCAAAAAGAAACCAAATAGGAAAGCCCTAGTCAACATGGGAAAAAGATTCAGAGAGCCGATCCGCCAGATACCAATAGTTGAAGATTCATCTAAGGAAGACGAAAATCAAGTGGGAGAAGCAAGGAGTACCTAGGCTGGGTGTGTCAATGATCAAGTGTTCGATGATGAAGACTACTTTGATGAGCAATATCCTCCTGCTAACGACAAGTACAAATATCTAGAGGATAGATTGAAGGCTGTTGAGATTAAAGCCATCCCTGGTTTGGATTTTGATGATTTGGGTTTAATATCTCGGGTCTTCATTCCCCATAAATTCAAGATACCAGTCTTCGTCAAATATGACAGGGTTTCCTGCCCAAAGCTTCATATGAAGTCTTATGTGCGTAAAATACAACCGCACACCACCGACAAGAAACTCTGGGTCCATTTCTTTCAAGAAAGCTTGGCTGGGACTCAACTAAAGTGCTTTTACCAATTGGAGGGTTCCCGTATTCACACCTGGTAAGACTTAGCCAATGCTTTCTATCACCAATACCAATACAATGCCGACCTGGCGCCGACTAGAGTTCAACTGCAAGACATGACGATGGGTAAAAATGAGGGGTTCAAAGAGTACGCTCAAAAGTGGAGGGATCTTGCCAGTAGAGTCCAACCACCATTAACTGATAGGGAGCATATTAATATGTTTATGGGTATGTTATCTTGTCCATTTTCAACTTATTGGTTCGGTGTTCTTCGTTCGGTTTCACCGAGCTGATCCTAACCGGCGAAAGGGTCAAAAGTGGTATAAAGAGAGGGAAAATCCCCATAGCGTCTGCTTCCACCTCCAACCCCATAAAGAAACGCTTCACTGGAAGAAAGAAATGAATGATGTGTATGGGGCAAGGGCCATGTTGTACCCCAAAATTTTCCCTCTCATATTACTCAACACATGCTCATTGAAGTCCTCAACTTGCTCAAGGATGCCCAAGAATTAACCAGACAAATGCTCTCCTAAGACAATGAACCTCAAACTAGGGTTTCCATTTTCATCAAGATGGGTGAACTCCAAAGGTCTAAAATATTTTCCATGGTCTTAATATGTTCTCAAGATCATCCATGTCAAGTTTCACGCCTTGCACAAGAAGTTTGCTCAGTCAACTGGTCAAATGCCTGAAAATTAACTGTACTAGGTCAACAGTCAACTGTGACCCTCATACAGTCAAACTTCAAGAATTTTGGTAAAAATAAATATTTTGAAGTATTATCCATCATTTAATCAAGTGTTGATCATGATTCCTCGAGGAATGCTCCTAATTCATCAAAACTCAAAAGTTGCTAAATTAGGGTTTCTATAGGAAAAGTCAACCAAACTTTGACTAGACATAACTTTATCATACTTTATCAGAAATTTCCCATCCAAGGCTCATTTTAAAGTGGATGAAATTCCCTACAATTCAGCCCTCAAGTTCAAAAAATGCACTCGTGGAAAGATATGAATTCAGATATAATAGGTCATTTCAAAAAGTCAACAAAAACACCTTTTGGGTAAAAGCTACTTACATGAACACGAAAGATCCAATTGAGGTGAAACCAAAAGGGTTGTTTAGAGGACATCTTAAGATTTCTAAAAAGTCCAAGAACACTCTCTTAGGATCAAAATTGAGGAATATATGCATTGTCAAAGTTGGCCATTTTTGGAAATTTGCACAAAGTCAACAATGCTCAAAATTGCATTTTCTCCACATGGGCATATCTTTTCAAGTTTGGAGCTTGTTCCTAACATGGTCCACGAACCATGAACCACTCCATGCCTCATTAACTTATTTATTTGGTTTATTGTGATTTTATTCATTTAAAATTCAAATAAAATCATATAAGTTGCTTTTGGGATGATTTTGGCATTAAATGAAGATAATATATCCTGTCAAACAAAGATCAAATCGTGCAAAGGCTGATTGGAACGAAAATGGCCTAGTTTGGCTTGTTTTAGAAACAAATAATGCAAGGAATAAATCAAATCATTTCTGCATGATTGTTCAAGATTGAATTTTTTTTGTTGACCTAATGCCTTCTAATACATATACACAATGTTGCCAGACCAAAAACACACGAAAAGGCTGCCTCCATAAGTCTAGAAAAAACTCCAATTTTTGACAAAAAATGGTTCAAATTCTGATTTAGAGGGCGACGATTTAAGGTGATTCAAGGCCACCAATCCACTCCTGGGAACCTCCTGAAGCTAACAGCACCGTTTGCACGCGTAAAAGCTCCAGGAATCATCATGTTACAGCATCACAGTTCACTCTTATAACTTAAATTTGTTTTCTTGGTTTCACATGTTTTAAATCAAATTTGTTTGCATAAATGTGTTTATAATCATACTTGGAATCTGTTTGAATGCCTGGATTTGAGTTTTAGTGCAGGAACGGGCTTAAGTCATTGCTAGGGTTTGAAAGCTTCAAATTGGGGATTCTCTATATAGGCGAAATTAGGACAGATCAAGGGTACCAATGAACTCAGGGCATAATTTATAATTGATCTATACCCTTAGTTAGAATTTATTTGGCTTATATTACATTTTTGATTGTTGCAGGGTTATAACTATGGATAAAAACTATCACTATAGCCTTTAGTGACAGTTTTGTCTGTAGGTAAAAGTGTGGCCAAAAACAACAGTTATGGGGAAGAAGACAATTAGGTGGCAGAATTCCATTGGGTGATTTGAATCACGCACGCATTTTGGAAAAACCACTTTATTTCCTTTATGTTTTATTTGTTTAATTATATTTACGAATGAACAAGCCAACACAATTTGTCAAGGAGGAGAGGTATAAAGCTAACGTCCTGGGTTCGATCCCAGGCGTGAGCTTTTGTATTTTTTTTCATTATTTCTCTACAGATTCAATGTGCTGCGCGCCCTGGTGCATACTATGCACCTTAAGATCCTTCCCACCAGGTCCACCATCAAGCAGATCCAGCGTTCCAGAATTGAAGGTCCACCATGACCCTCCAAAGGTGAACCTCATGGGATCACACACATTCTTTGGGCTAGCAATCTTAGGCCCAACAAATTCAACTCTTCACACCCCCTGATCACTACTTCACAGGAGGCCCACTTCTATTTCTTTTTTTTTTTGTTTTGATTTCATTTTATTTTTATTTGCTTTAATTATTTTTATATTTTTTACAAAAAATAAAAATCATTTTTTTATTAAATAAAAAAATCACAAAAAAAATAGATTTAGGTTTTTATAATTAAAATTAATTTTTGAAAATTAATTATTTTAATTATTTCAACATTGATTATTTTGTTAAATAAAATTAATTATAAAATTAGGTTTAATTTGCAAATTTCAACTATTTTTTCTCAATTAAAAATACAAAAATATTTTTTAATTAGATTCATTAGGATATTTAATTCCCGTGTTCCTCCTCGCGTGCGTTTATTTATTTATTTATAATTCCAATTATTGTAACTGTTTCGAGGTTTGTAATAGTCCTTAATTAGGGTTTGTTTTACCGCTTTTTACTTACTGTTTAAATCCCCAGTTTGGTTATGTAACCCCCTCCCCGAGGCCTTGTAATAGTTATGACTTTAATTTTTCGCACTTTACTTTCTGCAACTATAAACTGCTAGATGATTGATGATAGGATTGTATGCGAAAGACAAATGAAATTAAAAAAATTAGATCACCTTAATTGTGCAAAGATTAAAAAATTGAAATCAAACACATGCACATGCTCACTCATAGGGTTTGCCCCACTTCGGTTGCCTTCGGTAAACGATCATGAGGTATAGGGAATTTTAGTGGTCGTCCTTCAGTCCCGAAAGATCAAAATGACCCATTCGAATGTTGCCTCGGAAAGATCTTTAGGACTGTAGGATAACTACTAAGGTATCCTAACCATTGCTTTTGTGACCATAATTATCCCTTCGAATCTCCCTTAAAACTCCAACGATGGGGCTACCTACTCCTTAATAGTAGGATAGCGCTGTCTAAAAGAAACGAGAACGAACATTCTTTTTCGAGTAGGTAGAAAATCTCAAGTACTTGCTCAAAACAATAAAAAATCTTTTACACAAACATTTTCAAAATAGTTTTCAAAAACAACTTCGTCACACTCTTGAGGACAAATACAAGGGTTATCACGAAGTTAAACAAAAACTTTTCAAAACACGCACAAGCAATTTCAAAATGAGCAAGTACCTAAGAGCCCATGGAAAACCATGGATAGAAAGGGTGCTAACACTTTCCCTTTCTATAATCTACCCCCCCTCCCCCCCCCCCCCCCCCCCCCCCCCCGTACTCAGAAAATCTCGAAAAAAAGGTTTTTTTGTGCTTTTTAATTTTCCCTTGTTGGATGAAATAAAAGTCGGTGGCGAATCTTGCTTACCATGAAATTTGCAAACAAAAAATGAAAACCAGTATTAACAGACGGTTCTGCCACCGTATCACAGAACTGGCGACTCTGCTGGGGACATAAATAAGTGGGGTATACCTTAGGATATAGGTCATTTTTAAATTTATTCTTTGGCTTGTCTTGCTTGATTTATTTTTAAGGGTATCTGTTTGGGCTTGTTTGGATCCTAAACCCGAATCGGGGAATTCCTTTTAGGTAAGTAGCAATAAACTATGAGGGAACTATGCAGGGTATACCGACACAGTTAAAGCAGTAGCTACATTGATGTGACACTTTGGTTGGTACCGGTAGCCCTTGAGTCAATCAAGGAGAATACGGGTCCGATGCATGGTGTCATAAAGAATCAACTGACCTTAGAACCTTTAATTGCACAACTTGGCCAATAGGATGTAGCGAGATGGCCGAATTTGGTGTGTTCCCAGGGTCTATAGATACTCGATGATACACTCATTAAGGTTTGACTCCTGAGTTTTGTTTGGTTGCGAGTCAATCGCCTATTGAACAAAGCTTGGGGGAAAGATCAGTGATATTGAGATCCCTTAGAACCCGGTTACTATTTATAGGACAGGTTGAACCAATCCAGCTTCAAGAGGGTATGACCTTAAAACTCATGCAGGCTTTAAACCTAAGGACTTGGTGTGACTTGTTTGTTGCTTGCTATACATGTGATTTCTTAGCATAATCATAACATTATAAGCATGTCATATCATACTAACCATTTCAAGGATTTTCTAGGGCTCATCTTTTCTTTGTTTTATAAGACATGGCATCCGCCTGCAAGAACACTATCCAGATTAACCTTGTGAAAGTACCTCCTCAACTAAAGGACTTATCATTAAGGATTCCTGAAAGCTCTCCCTTCACTGAAAAACATGGTCGGTTGCTTAAATTGGTCACTTCAAAACCTGATGAAGAATTGTTAAAAGTGCTATTTTAGTTCTTTGATCCTTTGCACCACTGCTTCACCTTCCCGGATTACCAGCTAGTGCCTACTATGGAGGAATTTTCTCGGTTATTGGGGGTGCCTATTCTTGATCAGTTACCTTTCAACGGTACGGAAAGAAATTCAAATCCTAAAGAGATTGCTCGAGCTCTTTCCTTACAACGGTCTGATATAGTGACAAACTGGGAAACTAGGGGAAGTGTCCAAGGAATCCTAGTTAAATTTCTATTCGAGAAAGCTCACTGTTTTTGGGATACCCTGGATTTAGAAGCTTTTGAAGAGGTATTGGCACTCCTCATCTATAGGATGATACTATCCCCTAACGCGAACTAACTCGTAGATGTGAATACGATTAAGGTTTTTCTGTGTCATAATCCGGTGCCTACATTACTGGGGGATATTCTACACTCTCTGCATGCTCGCACTCTAAAGAGAAGGGGAACCCTCCTGTGTTACACCCATCTATTGGCTATGTTGTTTATTTCGCACCTACCCAGGTCTATTTTGAAGAATGAGCAGGGTATGAAATGGTCTCATAGGCTGATTTCCCTTACACATTCAGACATTCATTGGTGTTCACAGTCCTCAGAAGATGTTACCATCATCGATCGCTGTGGCGAATTCCCTAATTTCCCCTCTTAGGCATTAGGGGGAGGAATCACTTATAATCCTTGTTTGGCACAACGACAATTTGGTTATGCGAGAAGGGATGGTCCTTATGATACACTTATCCAAGGAATCGCCTTCGAATATGAGAATGATGCTCAGGGTTACCGTAAAAGGTTCATGGGAGCTTGGGGCATGATACATAGAGTTGATAGCAAGACACTGGGGCACAAGAATTCCATCCCTCTTGAGCCTTATCTTAAATGGGTATGAGTCTGTTCCCAAAGTATTAGGATGCCTTACCCCGCCATCCTACCTACGATTATGGAACCAGCTGCTGAAGGAGACACTTCCTATCTTGTTCTCCATCCTAACATGCCAACTGATCATGAGGAGTTGCAAAAATCCCAATTTCAACTTAAAGAGGAGCGGGATACGTTCGAAACTCAATTCTATGCCAGCAAGAAGAAGGTCTTGGAACTCACTAGGCTACTTCATGAAGAGAGTAATATAAACACCTACATTGCACCAAAGAGGATGCGCTCCTGGGAGACCTAATTTTCTTTTTTGCTTTAAGTTTTGTTTTGTTTAATTGTAAGCCTAAAGAGCACTCTTTATAACAATTCAGACTTATTAATACAATTAACGTGTGTTTCTTTTGGGTTAAGCAAATTGGAGCCTTTAAGAGTCCTTGAAATCATTGCATACGCATATCATTAATGACATTGAGTAAACAGGTACCATAACAGGTTTCTCATCTTCTTCGCTATTTATTTCAGCAATAATGTCTTCTGAATAAAGCATCAAGGATCTCTAGGAACAAAATGCCCAATTTTAGAAAATGTTCGTAGCCTTAGCTAAGGGGTAGGAAGATCTGAAGGCCCTTATTCTGAAAGAGAAAAAGAAGAAGAAGAAGACCATCGGTGTCCTGAATCTGGGCAGAAGATTTAGGGGACCGTTGAAACAAACAATTGATCTGACTTCTTCATCCAAAGAAGGGGAGAACCAAGAGGGCGAAACAAGGGAGGAAGACCCTAGTCCGAGAGTTTTTGAGGATGAATCTGACTATAACGATGAATAGTATCCCTCGACTGAGGATAGGTACAAACAGTTAGATGATCGTTTGAGCGTGATGGGGATCCAAAGAATACTGGGGCTGGATTTCGAAGAGCTAGGTTTGATATCTCGGGTAGTCATCCCACAAAAGTTCAAGGCTCCGATATTTGCGAAGTATGATGGGGTGTCTTGTCCTAAGCTTCATCTCCATTCCTATGTGAGGAAGGTTCAGCCTCACACTGCTAATAGGAACTTATGGGTCCATTTCTTTCAGGACAATCTGTCCGGGACTCAGCTTGAGTGGTTCTATCGACTGGAGGGAACCCATGTCCGCAACTGGAAAGATTTGGCTGTTGTTTTTTATAAGCAGTATCAATATAACGCTGAACTTGGGAGCAAGCAAAGGTTTCAAGGACTATGCGCAAAAATGGAGAGATCTGGCAGGGAGAGTCTAACCCCCTTTGTCTGATAGGGAGTTAGTGGATATGTTTCTTGGTATATTATCTTGTCCATTCTTTAATCACTTGATTGGTAGCTCCTCAGCTAGTTTCACCGAGCTGATATTGATTCGAGAAATGGTATAAGCTGGGATCCGGAGTGGCAAGATCCAAAAAGACACCTCGCCAAGTGTAGTGAAGAATCCATTCATGGATAAGAAGGAGGTCAATGCCATTTATAACTCTAGAGGTCAGAGCAGAACCGAGCGCCGTCCAACGGTAGGGGCTGTGATGATACCTAGGCCTACGACTACTCAACAACGAAACAATCAGCCAAGGGTAGAAAGACCTCAAAGGCAGTTCACCTAACTCAACATGCCATTGTCACAAGCATTGCAACACATGTTGAAGATGAATCTGATTATGGTGATAAACCCTCATCCGAACCCTAAGACTTCCTCTCCTAACTACAATCTGGATGCAAGGTGTGCTTACCATTATGGCAGCCCGGGGCACGATACTAATAATTGTTGGGCACTGAAATACAAGATTCAGAATATGATTGATGCCAAGGAGATCGAATTCGACCCTCTTGAGACTCCCAACGTGATCACTACTCTCTTGCCAAAACATGGCTAGAATGGAAAGCATTTTTGTTCATTTGAATTCTGAAGTTGTATTTTCTTTGCTTATTCGAACAATTATTGTCATGTCAAAACTTTATTATTTCATTAATGCATTACACATGTTTGTCTTGAATTAATCTGTTTTCACTATGCTTAAACTGTTTTATACTTCATTTTCGTGATATTCAACTCTCGATTAAAAACTATAAGCCTTAGATGGAGGATGACAAAAATGATACCACGATCTCTACAGTATGCTGTTGAACAGACCTTGCTGACGATGTACATGCGTTGTTTCAAATCCTAAATAGTGGAGTTATAAGGAAGATAATCCCTAGTCAACTCCTTTGAGCCAAAGAAGTAGGAGTTTTTCTTTTCACACAAATTAAAACCCTTAATCATAACCCGGGGCAGGGTAGTTTTCTCAGTTAATTGAGGTGCGCATTCAGTCGCAATCTGCCGCTTCGTACACAATGAATGGCATCGAAGACGTCCTTCCAAAAAAACGACGGTGATAGTTCCATATAATCATCAAGATAGACAGTCATTATCTCTCGAAATAAAAGCCCGTTAAGTCAAACCTATGAAGGAGACTTAAGAAAAACTGGGGCATCCCGCTGACTGTAATCACAAAAAGAAATAGTTCAGGCAAAAGACAGGGATAGTAAAAAAAAAGGTCCTACAAATCCTCGACAAAAAAAGGTTACAAAAACGACTGCCTGTTCAAAATAAACTTTTAGTATCCGAACCATCATCAGAACATCAAGGACAGTACTCCAGGACTCAACTGGGATTCTAAATGCACAAATAACTGAGCATAGGACTGAAGGATATCACGAAGAACGGGTGGGTACAAATAAATTTTGAGCCTTTATCCTTTATTTCTTAAACCGTGAACTAGGCCATGTTATAACCCTTAAAAGCCCTAGCTGAAGCATGGGTTAGTTTGAGAGCATACTGTTACAAAGGTATCCTGACTCCTGTAGGACTTGTTACAAATCCTGAGTTGATATCACATTCTTGCAGATTTTGTTTTACTGCATAAAACACATTTTCAAAAAAATCTTTTCAAGACAGACATGAGTTTTTCACCCTTTAAATGACATTGTTTGCATGTGACTAATTGTTTGACAACAGAGATATCCGCATAGATATTCAATGAACAAACATCCTTTCAATGGACATAATCACCTCAGCAGGAAAGACACTTCCAACAATAGGTCTTCCATAAGCAAGGGGCATGACATGATGTCTAATACACCCGGGGCAGTCTCTCCAAAAGAGCCAAATAACCAGGGGCAGATCTCCATCTGAATCGCTTGGGGCATTACGCACGCATTCTAACAACGAATCATGTGCCATCAAGAAATTTTTTTGACAGTATTATAACACAACACTATAGACAGTGACAAATCCCTACATCTTGAGAGCGTGGACATAGTCGAAAAAGACCACGCATGAAAAAGACCCGCTAGGTTGACTGGCCTAGGCAAAAATTAGGGATAAAAACAAAAAAGTTGTACACCCGGCAAGTCAAAAACCTGAAAAGGAGGCTTGGGCAAAAAGGGATATCCCGGTGGACTGAAAACCCGAAAGGGCGGTCCAGGAAAAAGTCAGGGATCAAAGCAGACGACTATGTCCCGTTATCTTGTCACTTGCCCATCAGTAGAAGACTTATCATTCTGATCGGCAGTTACCAAGCACCTCATGAGTTGGGATAACACTCAAACTATCCACAAAGCCTCCGCAGGTATTTTCTACAACAGGTATCGGGGCAGGGGAAATTTTGAAACAAGGTCACCATTACATGTGACCCCGTGACGTCTACACTCCCCACAGAGTAGAGGTAACCAAAGCTTTGACATCAGCTTCCCCAAATAGGAGTTACTTTCCCCAGCCAAGTTCCTTCAGAAAATGGACATCTATATTCCCTGGCCAAATTTCATAATCGCAAGCGGGTCATAAAGTTTTCTCCCAAAAAAAGTTTACTTCTCTGAATACAGAAGCTCAATCCCCGACAAAGTTTATCCCTTCAGCTATAGAAGTTCATCCTCCAATAGAGTTAGCTCCCCGCAGAGTTATTCTCAAACAGAGTCTCTCCCCTGGTAGAATATCTGTAGGCAAGGAGCAAATCTCCAAGCATAGTCATCTCCGTTCGCCATCCCCAGCGGAAGTAGAAGAGCCACTTTTTCTACGACGGTCCGAAATATAATTTCCAGTACTCTCCAGCAACAGTCAGGGATTTATTTTCCCAGACTCGGATATGTCAGAAATAGCATTTCATGTTCATACATCATGACATGCACACACATACTGCATACAACATAATCCTATTTATTTTGAGAACATCACCACACAATGCATTTCATGCATCACATATAATTAATCATGTACCTTTTCAGGAAAGATGATTATCATCAACAATTTCCAGCAGGTCCAAGATTAGCTCCTGAAACTAAACAGAGTAATTATCTGCGCGACCAAATGTAGCTTTACACGGGTTCGTCACGAAGCAATCTTACATGGGTTTCTCCTAAATACAACTTCAGACGGGTTTATCCTAAAAAATATTACACGGGCCCCTTCTCATACATTTATGAATAAAGTTTTACACAGACTTATCCTGAAGTAACCTTACCCAGGTTCCTCCTGAAGTTTCACACAGAATTATCCCGAAGCAACCTTACCTAGGTTTCTTCTCGGTTCCTATGCAGTTTTACCCAAACTCCTTACGAAGCAACCTTACCCAGGTTCCTTCCCGGTTCAGATGCAGTTTTACCCAAACTCCTTGCGAAGCAACCTTACCCAGGTTCCTTCCCGGTTCAGGTGCAGTTTTACCCAAACTCCTCATGAAGCAACCTTACCCAGGTTCCTTCCCGGTTCAGGTGCTGTTTTACCCAAACTCCTCACGAAGCAACCTTACCCAGGTTCCTTCCCGGTTCAGATACAGTTTTACCCAAGCTCCTCACGAAGAAACCTTAACCAGGTTCTCTCTCGGTTCAGATGTAGTTTTACCCAAACTCCTCACAAAGCAACCTTACCCAGGTTCCCTCTCGGTTCAAATGTAGTTTTACCCAAACTCCTCATGAAGCAACCTTACCCATGTTCCTTCTCGGTTCTGATGTATTTTTACCCAAACTCCTCATGAAGCAACCTTACCCAGGTTCCTTCCCATAAGCCCTACTATCTAGGCTTTCATCCCGAAGTAACCCTACGACCTAGGTTCCTTCTCATAGCCCTACTATCCAGGCTTTCATCTCGAAGTAACCCTACTATCTAGGTTCCTTATCATAGCCCTACTATCCAGGCTTTCATCTCGAAGTAACCCTACTATCCAGGTTCCTTCTCATAGCCCTACTATCCAGGCTTTCATCTCGAAGTAACCCTATGACCCAGGTTCCTTCTCATAGCCATACTATCCAAGCTTTCATCCTGAAGTAAACCTAGACCCATGTTCCTTCTCATAGCCCTACTATCCAGGCTTTCATTTCTAAGCAACCCTACTATCCAGGTTCCTTCTCTCTTATCTCCAGACAACAGTTTACAACACTGTAAGACCTGGATCCGACCAGAAACGGCCGATTTCACATTTCCCTAGTAAGTCGTTGTGCAACATGGACCCAGACCAGATATGAAGTTTACCTCCACATCCTCAATCAAGAGTTAATTCCCCGGTAGATTAATGGAAAACCGAAGCTCCTATACTCTATTTTCTAAGATGTAAATCAACATTCCCCGGCAAAGTCCTCCTCAACGGCAGGTACAGGAATTCTCGCAAAGGAATGTCTTATGAAACCAATATCTTTTATGGATGGCATCTTTAAGCCCATCTCCAACGATTCTCTGTCGACTTCCAAATGGAATCTGTAATCCCATTCCCGGTATCACCAATCAGTATTACTTCATGCGAGTGCAAATATTTGGGCACTCTAGTGTTTAATCATCTTCCACCTTCAGATCACGAAAGGTAGACCGGCCAATCTACATCCTCAGGTTTAAGAAGATTGAACAAGGGAAATTGTTGTACCCCAAAATTTTCCCTCTCATATTACTCAACACATGCTCATTGAAGTCCTTAACTTGCTCAAGGATGCCCAAGAATTAACCAGACAAATGCTCTCCTAAGACAATGAACTTCAAACTAGGGTTTCCATTTTCATCAAGATGGGTGAACTCCAAAGGTCTCAAATCTTTTCCATGGTCTTAATATGTTCTCAAGATTATCCATGTCAAGTTTCATGCCTTTCACAAGAAGTTTACTCAGTCAACTGCTCAAATGCCTGAAAATCAACTATACTAGGTCAAAAGTCAACTGTGACCCTCATATAGTCAAACTTCAAGATTTTTGGTCAACATCAATATTTTGAAGTATTATCCATCATTTTATCAAGGGTTGATCATAATTCCTCAAGGAAAGCTCCTAATTCATCAAAACTCAAAAGTTGCTAAATTAGGGCTTCTATAGGAAAAGTCAACCAAACTTTGACCAGGCATAACTTTCTCATACTTTATCATAAATTTCCCATCTAAGGCTCATTTTGAAGAGGATGCAATTACCTACAACTCAACTTCATCCCTCAAGTTAAAAAAATGCACTCATGGAAATATATGAATTCAGACATTATAGGTCATTTCAAAAAGTCAACAAAAACACCTTTTGGGTAAAAGCTTTTTACATGAACATGGAAGATCCAATTGAGGTGAAACCAAAAGGTTTGTTTATAGGTCATCTTAAGATTTCTAAAAATTCCAAGAACACCCTCCTAGGGTCAAAATTGAGGAAGATATGCATTGTCAAAGTTGGCCATTTTTGGAAATTTGCACAAAGTCAACAATGCTCAAAATTGCATTTTCTCCACATGGGCCTATCTTTTCAAGTTTGGAGCTTGTTCCTAACATGGTCCACGACCCATGAACCACTCCATGCCCCATTAAATTATTTATTTGATTTATTGTGATTTTATTAATTTAAAATTAAAATAAAATCAAAATAAATCATATAAGTTGCTTTCGGGATGATTTTGGCATTGAATGAAGATAATATATGTTGTCAAACAAAGATAAAATCGTGCAAAGGCTGATTGGAACGAAAATGGCATGGTTTGGCTTATTTTGGAAACAAATAATGCAAGGAATAAATCAAATGTGTTCTCCATGGTTGTTCAAGATTGAATATGTTTTTGTTGACGTAATGCCTTCTAATACATATACACAATGTTGCCAGACCAAAAACACACGAAAAGGCTGCCTCCATAAGTCCAGAAAAACTCCAATTTTTGACAAAAAAGTGTGGTTCGAATTCTGATTTAGAGGGAGATTCAAGGTGATTCAAGGCCACCAATACACTCCTGGGAACCTCCTGAAGCTAACAACACCGTTTGCACGCGTAAAAGCTCCAGGAATCATCACCTTACAGCATCACGGTTCACTCTTATAACTTAAATTCGTTTTCTTGGTTTCACATGTTTTAAATTGAATTTGTTTGCATAAATGTGTTTATAATCATGCTTGGAATCTGTTTGAATGCATGGATTTGAGTTTTAGTGCAGGAACGGGCTTACGCCATTGCTAGGGTTTGAAAGCTTCAAATTGGGGATTCTCTATAGAGGCGAAATTAGGACAGATCAAGGGTACCAATGAACTCAGGGAATAATTTCTAATTGATCTATGCCCTTAGTTAGAATTTATTTGGCTTGTATTACGTTTTTGATTATTGCAGGGTTATAGCTATGGGTAATATAGCCTTTAGTGACAGTTTTGTCCGTAGGTAAAAGTGTGGCCAAAAACAACAGTTATAGGGAAGAAGACAATTAGGTGGCAGAATTCCATTTGGGTGATATGAAACACACGCGCGTTTGGGAAAAACCACTTTATTTCCTTTTTGTTTTATTTGTTTAATTATATGTACGAATGAACAAGCCAACGCAGTTGGTCAAGAAGGAGAGGTATAAAGCTAACGTCTTGGGTTCGATCCCAGGTGTGGGCTTTTGTATTTTTTTCATTATTTCTCTACATATTCAATGTGTTGTGCGCCCTGGTCCATACTACGCGCCTTAAGATCCCACCCACCAGGTCCACCATCAAGCATATCCAGCGTTCCAGAATTGAAGGTCCACGATGACCCTCCAAAGGTGAATCTCATGGGATCGCACATAGTCTTTGGGCTAGCAATCTTAGGCCCAATGAATTCAGCTCTTCACATCCCCTGATCACTACTTCACAGCAGGCCCACTTCTATTTCTTTTTTTTTTCTGTTTTGATTTCATTTTATTTTTATTTGCTTTAATTATTTTTATATTTTATACAAAAAACAGAAATCATTTTTTTATTAAATCAAAAAAATAGATTTAGGTTTTTATAATTAAAATTAATTTTTGAAAATTAATTATTTTAATTATTTCAACATTGATTATTTTGTTAAATAAAATTAATTATAAAATTAGGTTTAATTTGCAAATTTCAACTATTTTTTCTCAATTAAAAATACAAAAATATTTTTTAATTAGATTCATTAGGATATTTAATTCCTATGTTCCTCCTCGCGCACGTTTATTTATTTATTTATAATTTCAATTATTGAAACTGTTTCGAGGTTTGTAATACTCTTTAATTAGGGTTTGTTTTACCGCTTTTTACTTAGTGTTTAAATCCCCAGTTTGGTTATGTAACCCCCTCCCCCAGGCCTTGTAATAGTTAGGACTTTAATTTCTGCAACTATAAACTGCTAGATGATTAATGATAGGATTATATGCGAAAGACAAATGAAATTAAAAAAAAGTAGATCACCTTAATTATGCAAAGATTAAAAAACTGAAATCAACCACATGCACATGCTCACTCCTAGGGTTTTCCCCACTCCGGCTGCCTTTGGTAAACGGTCATGAAGTATAGGGAATTTTAGTGGTCGTCCTTCAGTCCCGAAAGATCAAAATGACCCATTTGAATGTTACCTCGAAAAGATCTTTAGGACTTTAGGATAACTACTAAGGTATCCTAACCATTGCTTTTGTGACCATAATTATCCCTTCGAATGTCCCTTAAAACTCCAACGACGGGGCTACCTACTCCGTAATAGTAGGATAACACTGTCTAAAGGAAACGAGAACGAATCGTCTTTTTCGAGTAGGTAGAAAATCTTAAGTACTTGCTCAAAACAATAAAAAATATTTTACACAAACATTTTCAAAACAGTTTTCAAAAACAACTTCGTCACACTCTTGAGTACAGATACAAGGGTTATCACGAAGTTAAACAATAACTTTTCAAAACACGCACAAGCAATTTCAAAATGAGCAAGTACCTAAGAGCCCATGGAAAACCATGGATAGAAAGGGTGATAAAACCTTCCCTTTCTATAATCTACCCCCGTACTCAAAATCTCGAAAAAAGGTTTTTTCTGTTCTTTTTCCTTTTCCCTTGTTGGATGAAATAAAAGTCAGTGGTGACTCTTGCTTACCGCGACATTTGCGAACAAAAAACACAAACCAGTATTAACAGTCGGTTCTGCCACCGTATCACAGGCCCGTACCAAGAAGGATAACCATCCGTTATTGCTGTTCGGATTTCCAACCCGACTCTGGTTCAAAGACAATCTTCCAATCATCAAAAATCTGAGGCTCCACGAAGACAGTTCACAAGGATAGGCATGTCGTTATCCCAAGCCTTACAACACATGTTAAAGGCCAACTTAATGACACTGCGTGATCCTCCGTCCAATCCGAACACCTCCTCACCTAAATACAATCTGAATACCAAGTATGCATATCATTCAAATAGTCCCGGGAATGATACTGATCAATGCTGGACGCTGAAGAGCAAAATTTAATATCTAATAGACAACAAGACAGTCGAGTTTGATTCGCCTGCAATTCCCAATGTGATAACAGCACCAATGTCAAACCATAACAAAGGTGTCAATGCAATTGAAGACACTATTTTTGTTTCCTCCGTCGAAGATCTAACTACTCTTCTAACCATTGTCAAAAAGAATTTGCCGAGAGCCGGGGTTTTCCATGGATGTTTGAAAGATTGATTGTTGTGCCAAACAAATTAATGGATACAAGTGGCTGAAAGACGGTGTTCAATGCCTGATGAATAGTCATGAGATCCTATTTGAAAGAAATTCGTCCAGCAAAAGTTTAACCGTTAAGATTGAAGAGCTCTACATCATAATAATTTCAAACAAGCCTCTTAGGATCTCCTCAAAGGGTCCTATCTGGATTTCAAATGAACCGACTGTTTCTCCTCTGATAATTACTGCCCCTGGGCCAATTCCGTACTCTTCCAACAAAGCAGTGCCATATAACTATGGTGCCGAAGTGTTTTACCATGGATAAAGTAAGATGCTATGATTGAAGAAAGCAAAGCTAATGACATTGGTAATATTACGGGCTCTAGTAAGGTGACTAGAACTGTGAGAATCTTTTTGCCCAACTGTTGTACCCCAAAATTTGCCCTCGCATTTTTTCCAAGAAATCTCAGCTTCAAGCCTTTCCTGATTCTTCAAACTGGCTCAAGAATCGGACAAACGAACTTTTCTTGTCAGTCAGGCGAAATTAGGGTTTTTACTGATTTTCAGGACTCTGGATTGTTTCACAGTTGGCTTAGGGTTTTGGATGATTTTTTGTTCAATTTTGATCAGGCGAGCGTTATTTGGCATTTAAATCAGGAGTTAAGGTTTTTTTGGGCATATTCTCAGAAAGATTAAAATTCTACAGCGCGTCGCAGTTTATTCCGAGATTCGGGTTAAATTCGCATTATCTTGATTTAATCAGTGAAAGAGACAGTGGTTTGAATTCATGTTGTTTGAGCCAGTCAAAGAATATGCAGTTTGGAATTACAGTGCTTGGCAAAGAATCAGTGAAAAAGAGGATTGCGTCTGATCAGTTTATGTGTTCGACTGTGCGTTGCTTTGAATGATGGAGACGTCAAGTTCATTTATTTTGATCAACAAGGTTTAGTTGATTATTTATGGTTCTAAGAATTAAATACTTGAAATTTAACTTTCATTTTATTTAATTTAAGGGATTATAAATAACAAGTAAATAATTAAAGAAAAGGAATTGAAAAGAGTTAAATGAATCAATGGAATTTTTATTTCATATTTAATAGTTGTTACAATTATTATTTGGATACAAGTATTTATTACGAAGTATTTAAAATAATAATGGTTTACAAATAATTAAATTGAAAATAAAAACTATCCTATTTTTTCTAAACATTTTCTAATTTCTTCATTCTTCACTCCGTTCCGATGCTCCATTATTCATCTGCAAAAAGAAAAGAGAAAGACAGAAAGCAGTTGAATTAAAAAAGACTGATAAAATTTGCTCATCATTAGAGGCCACTGACTGGGATCAGTTGACCCTCTCTGCAAATCACGGGATTTCTCCCGGTTCACAAAGAGGGAAGAATTTTTATGCAAAGTTGAAAAAATGCAAATGTCAAAATGCATAGAATATCAAACTGCATAGTTTCAAAATCTCAAACTTCAAATTCAAACCAAACTGAAAAAAAAAGTCCAAGTTACAACTTTCTATCAAAAGCCAAAAGTGCAATTTACTGTCAAAATATAAAGTCTACTCAAAAGCTGTCAAGAGAAGATTTTGGAAAGATATCAATAAAAGCACACAAACTGTCAAAGAAGGAAAAAGATGCAGAGGAAATCCTATATGCAAGCAACTTAAACCTTAATCATCATTTCCCAGAATAAAGGGGCCCCTTCAGAACAAAATAGTACAGGAAAAATCATATTTAATATCCAATTGTACTACAGAAAGAGAAAAAGAGAGAATAGAAGCAGGTTTTCAGGCTTTAGGTTTAGGCATGATAACAAGAAAAGATATAACCCAAGTACAACACAGTTCAAAGGAGGGAAAAAATATACAAACTACAAGGTCCTGGCCTGAAAAAAACCAACTGAAAAACCCAAGACCACCATACTGTCCAACAACATAACTTACTATCAAAGCATAACCTGCAAGCGAAAACCATACATCAAACAACAATAACTTGCAAAGCCCAAGCATACTGGCCTGAGACCTCAAAAAAAAACAATCAAACCTACTGTCAAAACCTCATCAACCTGCATTAACCTCAAGAACCTGTTAAGCCTCAACATAACAATCTGCCTGAACCACAGTATAACCTCTAACATCAAAAACCCTCAAGAGGTAAAACTTGCTGAAGCCTAACCTTAAACCAGAAACACCACCTACTGTCAAAACCTCATAGCCTGTACAAAAACCATAACCAACATAACCCCTCAAGCATAACCAAACGTAACCCCTCAAGCATATCTAAGCATTCAAACCAACTCCTAAGCCTCAGAATCCCTTCATCATAGGCAATAAATATTCAAGGCATCCAACTCAACAAAGGTATCAAAGGCAAGCTCAAGGCGTCAATCCCAGTATAGTCAAACAAATCTAAGGCAACAAGTATACAGTGTTCAAAAAGAAGAGAGAAAGTTCGTCCAAGCAACAACAATTCAAGGCAACAATTCAAAGCAACAAATCAAGGCAACATGCAGTAGAAGAGATAAAGAAGTAAATTTTAAAGGGGTTCTCAGTACAAGTCTATCATCATCAAAACCCTAGAAAATAGCAACCAGATAAAAAATACCAGGGACCTCAAGAAAGCTTCATCACGCAAATCTCCCTCCGCTCGTTCCGGCCTCCTGAGCGCCACATCCCCCGTCTCTCCTCCTTCTCCAAAGTCAGGTAGTACAATCTTCTCCCTCTTTTCTTCTCCTTCACCTCTTGATAAAAGATTAAGGTTAAGATTCAAATCGAAAACGCATGCAATCCGTAAAAGAGATAAGAACATAAACATTGAAAACAAACCGTGTATCAAGAGAACACTGAGCCCGTGCCATGGAGGGAAGAGAGATAAAGGGAGAGCGACGCCGGTGGCTGGACGGAGGAGCTATGATCAGAAGAGAACGTTGAACGAAAAGTACAAGCACGCGCCGCTGCCAACCCTAAACGCTTTGTCCTAACTGAATGAAAACCTGAAACCCTAAATTATTCTGACCCCCAAACGGGCCTTGCCCGTTCTGTATTGACCTAAGCCCATTAAAATTTTCACTTCTTTCATAAAACATTCCATATTAACACTAACTTCTTTTCTTTTTATTATAAAACCATATTTTCTTTATTCTTTACAAAAAAAAATCACATTAATGCTAAAGTATATAAAAACACTTTTTTTTTATTTAAAATACCTAATTTGAATTATATTTGTACATAAATTTTTAATTTAAATATAATTGGTACATATCATACATTTTCTTACCATATAATTAAAATTGAAAACGTTTTATTAAAAAATATTTGCACATAACACATAATAATAAATACATTTTTTATATCATATACTTAAAATTGAAAACTTTTTAATTAAAATACATCTTTGTACATGATAGACAAAATACATATTTTTTTTCTAATATTAAAATTCTTAAAACACTTAATTAAAACACTTTTTTAATATAATAAACAATGATATATCATTTCACAATTTAATTAAAATTTGAGCATACAATTAAAACATTCTTTTATACATAAAAATAAATACAAGATCAATAATTAAATAAACGTTTGATTATTCCTTAAGTTAAGTAAGTACCCTAAACAACACTTCAATTTCACATTTCGCATTTGTAAAATAATCACAATACATATACATCTCACACTTACACAACGCAAATACGTTCATATTGCCCCTATACATTTGTTTATCTTATATTTGTATATTCGATATTTACGTTTGATCGCAAATTCGATTTGGTTGTAACTTATTGGATACTATAAGTCTCATCCCCTTTTGTACATTTATACCCCCACTCCCGGACACTATTTTGTAATAGCGTAGATTTTACATTTCCGCAATTTACAGTTTCCCAATTATACCATGGTTAGACCTAGGGTTTGCATGTACATAAAATCAAACGCTAGATAACCTAATACAAGACAAATGCATGAAATCAATACACAATCACACTTGCACCCTCTAGGGTAATCCCACATGTTGCCTTCCAAAATGGGCCATGCTTGCACGTCGAGTTTCTTTGGCAAAACGAATTCAAAATGATCATAAGTCCCTCAAAGTGTTGCCTAAAACAAATGATCAAGTCCCGTAAAGCAAATTGCCAAAGACACTTGGCATCATTGCATTCATGGTCCATACGATGACCCGCACCCGTCCCGAATAAACTTCCTAAACGCAAGATTGTCCATCAATTTCAATGGTGGAACAAAATTGTTAAAAGGGGTTAAAACATAACAAAAAACCTTTGAGTACAATAGGGTAGACAAAACTCTTAGTTACTTGAGATCAATTTGCAAAAACGCTTGCCTTCTTTTCAAAAACCACAATCCACAACACTTTCAAACAAACTCTCAAAAACATTTAAAACATCTTTTCGAAAAGATCCACACTTTTGTAAAACACTCAATCACGAGTCAAATACATTAGTTGCCTAAGACAAGGCATCTTCTTCCAAAACATTTTCAAAAGCACCCACACACACACCATTTTCAAGCAATCGAAAAACAAGGCAAGTGATCTAAAAAAACCAAGTAACTAAGAGCCCATGGATAACCATGGATGAAAAGGGTGCTAATACATTCCCTTTTCATAATCTACCCCCCGAACCCACGAAATATCTCAAAAGGTTTTTGCTGTGCTTTTTTAACCTTTCCTTTAGGATAAAATAAAAAGTCGGTGGCGACTCTTGCTCAACCGCACAAGTGCGAATACAAATGCAAAACACTAGTCAGTTCTCCCACCGTATCACAGAACTGGCGACTCTACTGGGGAAGTTATTTTAAAGTGGGGTTACCTTAGGGTTTAGATCACCTTTGTTTTCAATTGATTGCTTTGTTTGCTTTACATTTGTGGGCTTTGCATCGGAGTTTCATAGATCCTAACCCGGATCTGGGAAATACCCTTTTTAGGTAGCATAATCTGTGAGGGACCTGTCCGGCGTAGACCGACATGGGTGAAGCAGTGGCTACGTTGGTGTGGCATCTTAGTCTGTACCTATATCCCTTGTGTTGTAACGGGGAGAATATAGGTCTTCTAAGGGGTCATTAAACACCAACCAACCTTAGAACCCTAAATTGACCAATTTGGCTATTAGGACAGTAGCAGTATGCTACACTCATTGAGGCTAAACTCTCGAGATGGTTCTGGCCGCGAGAAAAGATTGCGATGCTGGAGTTATGACCGATTGAGGGTAGCCAATGATTTGAGATCCTCTAGAACCCGGTTACTTTTCAATAGGACAAGTTTTAACCAACAAAATCAAAAGAGGGTAATACCTGAAACTCATGCTGGCCTGAAACCTAAGGGTGTCTTGTGTGACTTGTGTGCCTTATTTGCCTTTGTGAATACTTGTGGTGTGCTTCATCATAGCATCATGCCATCATACCATTGCATGCATCCTGTATAAAGGACTAACCCATTTCAAAGACAAAAAAGGTTTCATCTTTGCTCTGTTTTGTAGGACATCATGATGCTCGTGCGTAGGAATACTGTCCGGCTCAACTTTGTTCAACCACCAGTTTTACTCAAGGATTTGGTTGGAAGGATTCCAAACACTTCTTCTTTCATCAACAGACATGGTTCTCTCCTTGGCTTGGTCACTGCAAAGTGGGACCAACAACTGATGAGTGTTCTGACCCAGTTTTATGACCCTCTGTATCATTGTTTCACCTTTCAAGACTTCCAGCTGGTTCCTACCCTGGAAGAATTTTCTTATTTGCTTGGGATCCCTGTCTTGGAACAAACTCCATTCACTGGTTTGGAAAAGACTCCTAGGCCTGAAGAGGTTGCTGCAATTCTTCCCTTAACCAAAGAAGAGGTATTGTCCAATTGGGAAACTAGAAATGGGATCAAGGGCTTTTTGGTCAAATTTCTGGTTGGCAAAGCTAATGATTTCTGGAATGACTTGGACTTCAAGGCGTACGAGGATGTTCTGGCTCTTTTGATCTATGGTCTGGTATTGTTTCCCAACCCTGACACCTTTATCAGTATCCATGTCATAAGGATCTTCATGTCTCGGAATCCGGTACCCACTCTTTTGGGTGATATTCTACAACAACTTTATGCTCGTACTGCTCGAAAACGGGGAACTCCGTGGTGTTGTGCTCCTTTGCTAGTAAGGTGGTTTATTTCGCACCTTCCTAAGTTCGTGCTGAAGAATGAAGAAGGAAAAGGTTGGGCTTGGAGGTTAATGTCTCTCACTGATAGTGACATCACCTGGACTCTCAGAGGTTTGGATGAGATAGCTGTTATTGACCGTTGCGGAGAATACCCTAATGTTCCGTTGATCGGTATCCAAGGAGGAATCTCTTACAATCCATGCTTAGATCTCCGTCAGTT
Source organism: Vicia faba (assembly GCA_948472305.1). Lineage (NCBI taxonomy): Eukaryota > Viridiplantae > Streptophyta > Magnoliopsida > Fabales > Fabaceae > Vicia > Vicia faba. The sequence continues at coordinate 1,182,951,351 of OX451737.1, forward strand.
TGGAAGAGCCAGAGGAGATGGGCCTCATGAAATGCTGGTTCCTCATTTCCATTTTGAGTTTCAGGCAGACAATGACAAACTACGCCAGGGATTCATTAGAGCTTGGGACAGAATCCACAAAGCCGACCCACATGAGTTGGGACCAAAGACTTCTCTGCCATTGAAGCCCTATTGCAAATGGGTCCGCATCCGTGCTCAAAGGTTAGGTATGCCCTACGAAGCTGTTAGACCTCTCATCCTTGAGTCTCCTGATGAAGATGGGGTTCCTCCAACTGTCCTCCCTCCTCAGATACCCGCTGATTTTGACACGATGAAGAGATCTTGGGCACAGCTAAAGGAAGAACGGGATTTCTATCGGGAGAAATTCAACGAGCAGGAACGGAAGATCCAAAAGCTGACTAAGCAATTGGAGGAAGAGCGGGTCCTGAACAACTACATCAGCACTGAAAAGAGGAGGCCATGGGAGCATTGATGGGCTTTGGATATTTCTCTTTATAGTTTATTTCCTTTCCAGTATTTTTCATTCCTGTAATGCCTAAGGGCAAATTGTTGAACAAATTGAAAATTTTAATCTAATGAAGTGTGTTTCCCTTTTTGTCTACAAAGTTGAATCTTGTTTGTCTTTGAAAACATAAAACATGCGCATTCCATTGCACCATATGCATAGCAGGTACCCTATTTCACAGGTTGCTTAATCTCCTTCGCTGTTTATTTTGAACAGTCATCATGAATCCAGACTCCTCCAGTGAGCAAGCAATCAAGGCCCTTCAGGCCCAAAGTGCACAGTTTCAAGAGATGGTCCTAAGCCTAGCCCAAGGTCAGCAAGAGTTGAAGACTCTACTCCTGAAGAAGAAGAAGAAAAAGAGGACTGCGTTGTTCAACACCGGACGCAGATTTGGGAACACACTCCATAATGAAGCTGATCCAACTACTTCTTCTGCTGAGAAAAACAGTCCCCAAGGGGGAGGAGCTCCTAGTCCCGTAGTCTCCGACAACGAGACGGACTATAACGACGAACAATACCCACCTGCTGCTGACAGATACAAGCAATTGGAGGACCGCTTGAGCGCCATGGAAATTCAGAATGTGCCGGGACTGGATTTCGGAGATCTAGGGTTATCTTCTGGGGTAGTAATTCCACACAAGTTTAAGGCGCCTGCCTTCGCCAAGTATGATGGGGTCTCCTGCCCGAAGCTGCATCTGAGGTCGTACGTAAGGAAGATCCAACCTTACACGGCGGATAAGAACCTCTGGATTCACTTCTTCCAAGATAGCCTCTCGGGGTCACCGCTTGAATGGTTCTACCAATTAGATGGAACCAGCATCCGACACTGGGAAGATTTGGCAACCGCATTCTACAGACAATACCAATACAATTCTGATCTCGCTCCTACGCGTACCCAACTTCAGGGTATGTCTCTAGGAACGGGTGAAGGGTTCAAAGAGTACGCACAAAAATGGAGAGATTTGGCTGGCAGGGTGCAGCCTCCATTGACTGATCGTGAGCTGGTTGATATGTTTCTAGGGACGTTGTCTGGTCCGTTTTTCAATCATTTGGTTGGTAACTCCTCCGCTGGGTTTACAGATTTGATATTGACAGGAGAGAGAATTGAAGCTGGCATCAGGTCAGGCAAGATACAAAAGGCTGCCTCCACAAGCGCTGAGAAGAGGCTGTTTAAGAAAGAAGCAAGTGCCGTCTATGGTCCTAGAAGAAAAATCAAGCCCGAAAGTCGCCAAGCCGTCAATGCTTTGGTCATCTCGAAACCTGTTGCTGCTCCTCAGCAGTACAATCAACAAAGAAGCGAAAGGCCTAAGAGGCAGTATACTCGACTGAGTATGACCTTATCTCAAATTTTACCCCAACTGTTATCCACCAACCTGGTAACCCTCAGAGAAGCTCCTAAGATCGTCAACACTACGTCTTCTAAGTATAACCCAAATGCCCGGTGCGCTTATCATTCTGATAGTCCCGGGCACACTACTGATGATTGCTGGGCCTTGAGAAACAAAGTGCAAGATCTGATCGACGCAAAGGAAATTCAGTTCGAGGCGCCAGAGAGACCAAATGTTGTAACTGCTCCTATGCCCCAGCATAGAGTAAATGCCATTGAGGAAGAATTGTATGCTGTTTCGGTAAATGAAGTTGTTACCCCTCTTTTGACTGTCAAGAAGAACCTACTGCTGGCCGGTTTATTTCCGGGTTGCAGTGAAGGTTGCCTGTTCTGTGCTGTTTCCCTATCTGGTTGTCCCTTGCTGAAGTTAGGCATCCAAAGCCTAATGGATAGCAAGGAGATTCTGTTTAAGAAGTCTGCTGTTCAGTTGGTCTCGGTAAAAGAAGTCTCTGTGGTTACCATCTTCAAAAATCCAATCAAGGCTCTCCCGAAGAAGCCTGTTCAAATCATGACTGTTGCACCTGTGGTTATTACTGTTCCGGGGCCTCTCCCCTACGTATCTGATAAAGCTGTCCCCTGGCATTATGGGGCAGACGTGTATGTAAATGGAATCAAACAAGAATTCGACACTGGCGCCAGTATCTGCGATATCACTGGTCCAGCCAAGGTCACCCGCAGTGGCAGGCTCTTCTCGCCTGACATTGCACCGCCCGCTATTCGAAGACCCCTCCTTATAACACCTACAAGTTTACCTGTTCCTGCTGCTGATCAAGTTGTCTCCCCTGCTGCCGAGTCATCTAATGTTCGGGGCAAAGGGATTGAAGAGGAGCCTGCCCGGATGGAGGCACCAATACCTATAAATGATGAGGCCTCCCAACAAGAAATGGAGGAGATCCTGAAAATAATAAAGAAAAGTGATTTCAATGTTTTCGAGCAGCTGGGGCATACGCCCTCCAAGATCTCCATGCTCTCCTTATTGCTATGCTCCGAGGCCCATGCTAAGGCCTTGATCTCATTTCTCAAGACGGCCCATGTGCCGCAGGAAACATCTGCAGTCCAGTTCACTGAGTGCGTAGCAAATCTGACAGCAGACATTGGCTTGGGTTTTTTAGATGCTGACCTGACTGCGAAGGGAAGAGACCACAACGATGCCCTGCATGTCTCTATCGAATGCAGGGGCACTACTCTGGCGCATGTATTGGTGGATACTGGTTCTTCCTTGAATGTCCTACCGAAAAAGGCTTTAGACCGTCTGGATTATGAAGGCCTGGAATTGAAGCCCAGCAATATCATCGTCAGGGCCTTTGACGGTTCAAAAAGGATGGTTCATGGAGAGGTTGACATCCCTATTCGTGTGGGCTCTCAGGTGTTTGACTCTACTTTTTATGTGATGGATATACGTCCATCATACTCTTGTCTACTGGGTCGACCTTGGATCCATAAAGCTGGGGCAGTAACCTCTACCTTGCACCAGATGCTAAAGTACCCTGTCAGAGGGAAGATCGTCACCGTGCAAGGAGAAGAGGAGTATATGGTGAGCCATTTGAATTCCTTCAGATACATTGAGATGGACGGGGAGTTTATTGAAACCCCCTTTCAACATTTCGAGGAGGTGCTTCCAATTTCAGCAGCGGCAGAAACAGCAGTCGAAGAGAATGTTCCTTTGAAGATGGCTTCCTTAAGGGATGCCCGGGCTGTGGTTCAGAAAGGCAATTGTGCAAACTGGGGTCAGCTTCCTGACTTTACTCAGAAGAACGACAAGTTTGGGCTGGGCTTTACTGCAGAGGCTCAGAGGGCTGTGCGCAAGGAGAAGATCAGAAAGGCTCCGGTGTTTATCTCCAATCCAAGGGTGAATGCTATCGAGGAGGATGTAGAGGAAGCAGAGTTTGACAGCTGGATCTACTCGACTACCAACAACGGACCAAGCAACTGGACAACAACGGATTTTACACCTATCACATTTGTCACGCAGTAATTAATTTCTTTTGATTTCCAAATTTGTAACAAACAATATGTTAAAACTTTGTTGGCTCGGTGTCCTACCCGGTGCATCGTAGCTCCATTTGTGAGGGCTTTTTGTATGACATTTTCATATATCATCAATCAAAACATTGGACGTTTGTTGCATTTCAAAATTTGTGCTCTTTTTCTTTCTGTGTTATACATATTGCAAAACAGCTATATTTACACACACTCACTTATACAGGTTTCAATCCACTCTGGATCTCACTGGTAACAGCTCTGCTACCGCCAATTATGACTTTGAGAATCCGATCAACTTGGCCGAAGACGAAGGTGAAGATGATTGCGAAGTGCCTGGTGAACTCGCAAGACTGCTACTCCAGGAAGAGAGAGCTATTCAACCACATGAAGAGCCGTTGGAGACAATTAATCTGGGTACTGAGACAGATAGGAAAGAGGTCAAGATTGGTGCCAATCTAGAGCTCAGCGTGAAGAAACGATTGATCCAGATGCTACAGGATTACATGGAGATTTTTGCTTGGTCCTATGAAGATATGCCTGGTTTGGATGCCGACATTGTAATTCATCACCTGCCAACCAAGGAAGACTGCCCTCCGGTAAAGCAAAAAGTCCGACGGATGCGACCAGAGATGTCTGAGAAGATCAAGGCCGAGGTTATGAAGCAATTCGATGCCGGATTTCTAGCAGTAACTTCTTACCCTCAGTGGGTTGCCAATGTGGTGCCAGTACCGAAGAAGGACGGTAAAGTCAGAATGTGTGTTGACTACAGGGATTTAAACAGGGCAAGCCCCAAGGATGATTTTCCTCTACCTCACATTGATGTCCTTGTTGACAATACAGCTCAACACAAGGTGTTCTCCTTCATGGATGGTTTTTCAGGGTATAATCAAATCAAGATGGCTCCAGAAGATATGGAGAAGACTACCTTTGTGACTCAGTGGGGCACCTTCTGTTATAAGGTCATGCCATTCGGATTGAAAAATGCTGGGGCAACCTATCAACGTGCCATGGTTGCTTTATTTCATGATATGATCCATCATGAGATTGAGGTATACGTTGATGACATGATTGCAAGGTCTCAAACTGAGGAGGAGCACCTTGACCATCTGAGGAAGTTATTTGACCGACTCAAGTTGTACAAGCTGAGATTGAATCCCAACAAATGCATCTTTGGGGTAAGATCCGGAAAATTGCTAGGTTTCATTGTAAGTGATAAAGGTATTCAGGTGGACCCTGCCAAGGTAAAAGCCATACAAGAGATGCCGACTCCAAAAACAGAGAAAGAAGTCAGAGGTTTCCTAGGACGACTGAATTACATTGCCCGATTCATCTCACATCTGACTGCTACTTGTGAGCCAATCTTCAAATTACTGAAGAAAGATCAAGTAGTACGCTGGAATGATGAATGTCAGGCCGCCTTTGAAAAGATAAAGGAATATCTCCAAGAGCCACCCATTCTTATGCCACCAGTGGAAGGAAGACCTCTGATACTATACTTGACAGTACTTGACAATTCAATGAGGTGTGTGCTGGGGCAGCATGACGAGTCTGGCCGAAAAGAGCACGCTATTTATTACTTGAGCAAAAAGTTTACCGACTGTGAGTCTCGTTACTCACTGCTTGAGAAAACTTGCTGCGCTCTTGTATGGGCTGCTCGCCGGTTGAGACAGTATATGCTGACTCACATTACTTTATTGATTTCAAAAATGGATCCTATCAAGTACATATTCGAAAAGCCCGCTCTGTCTGGAAGAATAGCGAGATGGCAAATGATCTTGACAGAATATGACATCCAGTATACAACTCAGAAAGCAATTAAGGGAAGTGTACTGGCAGATCATTTGGCACACCAACCTGTGGACGATTACCAATCATTGAACTTTGATTTTCCGGACGAAGACATCATGGTGGTAACTGACTGTGAAGTACCTGGACCGGATGAAGGACCTGAGGAAGGATCCCGATGGTCTATGCATTTTGATGGAGCCTCCAATGCTTTGGGTAACGGCGTCGGCGCTGTAATCATATCTCCCAAAGGAACTCATACTCCCCTCACTGCCCGGTTATGTTTCAGCTGCACCAACAATATGGCGGAATATGAGGCATGTATCATGGGTCTACAAGCTGCAATCGACTTAAGGATCAAATTTCTAAGTGTCTTCGGAGATTCCGCTCTCGTGATCAATCAGATCAAAGGCGAGTGGGATACGAAACACCCGAATCTTATTCCTTACAAGGAGTATGTGTCGACCTTGCTTCCCCACTTTGAAGAGATAACTTTCGAACACTTCCCTAGAGAGGAGAATCAGCTAGCGGACGCCCTAGCTACGATGTCTTCAATGTTCAAAGTTAAATGGGACAATGAGGCTCCCCGAATCATTATCTGGAAGTTGGATGAACCGGCATACTGCTGCGAGCTCGAGGCTGAGAAGGTGATTGAAAAACCCTGGTATCATGAGGTGAAGAGGTACTTGGAAGCTCAGGAATACCCTGAAGGTGCGTCTATCAATGATAAGAAGTTTATGAGGAGGTTTGCTGCAAAATTCTTCCTCAGCAACGGCATTCTCTACAAACGGAATTATGATTCAACTCTGCTACGTTGTGTGGATAAGGCCGAAGCAGAGAAAATCATGATAGAACTGCATGAAGGTACATTTGGAACACATTCCAGTGGACACACTATGGCTAAGAAAATCCTTCGGGCAGGATATTTCTGATCCACGATGGAAGCCGATTGTTACCAACACTCCCGAACTTGTCATAAATGCCAGATCTATGCTGACAAGGTGCATATCCCTCCGGTTCCTTTGAATGTCCTGACGGCACCTTGGCCTTTTGCAATGTGGGGCATCGATATGATCGGTGAGATCCGACCGACGACATCCAATGGGCATCGCTTCATCTTGGTGGCGATCGATTACTTCACGAAGTGGGTTGAGGCAGCTTCCTACGCCACAGTAACCAAGAGCGTCGTGGCACGTTTCATCCGGCATAATTTGATCTGTCGGTACGGCGTCCCGGAAAGAATCATTACGGACAATGGTACCAATCTCAATAATTCGATGATCACCGAACTCTGTGAACAATTCAAGATACAACACCACAATTCTTCTCCCTACCGACCGAAGATGAATGGGGCTGTAGAGGCAGCTAATAAAAATATCAAGAAAATTGTGCAGAAGATGACAGTGACCTATAAAGATTGGCACGAGATGTTACCGTTCGCTCTTCATGGGTACCGTACCTCAGCAAGGACGTCAACCGGGGCAACTCCCTTCTCCTTGGTCTATGGCATGGAGGCAGTCTTGCCAATTGAAGTCCAGATACCCTCTCTCCGGATAATGAAGGATACAGACTTGAGTGAAGATGACTGGATCCAGACTCGACTTGATCAATTAAATCTGATTGACGAAAAGAGGCTCACTGCTATCTGTCATGGTCAAACGTATCAAAAACGGATGATCAGGGCATTTAACAAGAAAGTCAGACCGCAAGAGTATCAAGTTGGGGACCTGGTAATCAAACGCATCATCCTTCCTCAAAGTGATCCCCGGGGCAAATGGACCCCTACATATGAAGGGTCATTTGTGGTTAAACGTGTGTTCTCAGGAGGAGCCATGATCCTAACCACCATGGATGGTGACGACCTTCCTCACCCCGCCAATGCAGACATAGTGAAAAAATACTACGCATAAATAAAAGACCCGCTAGGTTGATATACCTAGGCAAAAATAAGGGCTTCCCGGCGAACCAAAAGGGTTCGGGCAAAAATAAGGGATGAAATGAATAAAAATCTGTACACCCGGCAAGTCGAAAACCTGAAAAGGCGGCTTGGGCAAAAATGGGTATCCCGGTGGACTGAAAACCCGAAAGGGCGGTCCAGGCAAAAGTTAGGGATAAAAGCGTAACACTATGTCTCATTGGATGACTTCGCATCCGGAATTCGGCATCAACTATCTGGCTCAGATTTCGGCATCGACCAATCAGCTTCATCTTCAACTAGGTAGCCAAGCGATGAGACATTCGAAGACATAAAGGCGATAGCAGAGTTGGAACCCAGTGGGATTGTTCACATAGCTGTTTTGGTTTCCTTTTTTCAAATTGTAAACTCTATGTTATTTGGCGGCGTCCTCTTACTAGGATGTCAGCCTCTTGTACAAAAACGCCTATTCACAGGCAAAGTTCAAATCAATACAAATTCACTTGTCCATACAAATTGCCATTGTTTTCCCTTTTTTCTGCTTTGTCTTGCGAAGAACGTCCAATGTTCATTTTTGATATATGCATTTGACATTAAAATTGTTGACTCATAAATATTCGCATATGAAACAAAAGATCAATTACAGGTGACATCAGAAACAGGGGCAATGTGGAGTTGTTTGATGCAGTCTGGTTGTTTTGTCCGCCAAGGTACCAAGGCAAGTTCGACTGAAGAATGTGACCAAATCATCTCAACATCCCGCAAAGTAAGACAAGATTCAGCAATACTTTCCCCAAGCGGAGTTGATTCCCCGTCAATCCTGTGAAGTCTCAACACCCTCGGCGGGTCTTAAAGCTCACTCCCCAGTAGATTCTGGAAGCTTGTTCCCTGCAGGATACGGGCGTCTCTCCCGAGTTTTTATTCAGAGTTATTTCCTCTCAAGGACTTATAACTGGGTTATCCTCAACTAAGAACCACAGAAGATCGCTCTCGGCAAAGTTCCTTCGATCCCCAGTGGAGTTTATCATCATTATCCCCAGCAGAATCCATCATTAAAGTCCTCAACAGGCCTCTCATCAAACTTCGACCAAGTATCTCTTCCACAGAGCAACTCCCCGGCCGGTCGTCTAGGATTTATTTTCCTAAGACGAAAATTACATTCATAAACATTTCACATTTTCGTACATCTTGTTTACATACGGGATAAAATGCATACTCACCCTATCTCATGTTAAACAACATGGCATCATGCATATCATACATCACGACATTGCACACAACTCATGCTTTTGCCTTTTCAGGGAAAAGACCATCCCAAAGACAACTATCTGTTAAACATATTTCCAGATTCGATTCCTGTATCTAGCCAGGGCATGTCTGAAGAGTTTGAAGATTCGACTCCTGTATCCAGCCAGGGCATATCTATCAACTATGATATTTCCAGATTCGATTCCTGTATCTAGCCAGGGCATGTCTGAAGAGTTTGAAGATTCGACTCCTGTATCCAGCCAGGGCATATCTATCAACTATCATATTTCCAGATTCGATTCCTGTATCTAGCCAGGGCATGTCTGAAGAGTTTGAAGATTCGACTCCTGTATCCAGCCAGGGCATATCTATCAACTATCATATTTCCAAATTCGATTCCTGTATCTAGCCAGGGCATGTCTGAAGAGTTTGAAGATTCGACTCCTGTATCCAGCCAGGGCATATCTATCAACTATCATATTTCCAGATTCGATTCTTGTATCTAGCCAGGGCATGTCTGAAGAGTTTGAAGATTCGACTCCTGTATCCAGCCAGGGCGTATCTATCAACTATCATATTTCCAGATTCGATTCCTGTATCTAGCCAGGGCATGTCTGAAGAGTTTGAAGATTCGACTCCTGTATCCAGCCAGGGCGTATCTATCAACTATCATATTTCCAGATTCGATTCCTGTATCTAGCCAGGGCATGTCTGAAGAGTTTGAAGATTCGACTCCTGTATCCAGCCAGGGCATATCTATCAACTATCATATTTCCAGATTCGATTCCTGTATCTAGCCAGGGCATGTCTGAAGAGTTTGAAGATTCGACTCCTGTATCCGGCCAGGGCATATCTGTTAACTATCATATTTCCAGATTCGATTCCTGTATCTAGCCAGGGCATATCTACATCAGGAGATTGAAGATCAAATACCTGTAACCAGCCAGGAAAACATCTTCCTTTCTCAAAATACACAAGTTCTCGCTAAGGAATCTCTTATGCGATCAACACTTCCAAATGGCATCTATAAGCCCATTCCCGACAAGGTTCTGTCGCGTCTTCAGATGGCATCTATAAGCCCATCCCTCCTATCCACCATCTCTCCAAATGGAATCTTTAAGCCCATTCACATCTACCATCATATCGCCGAGTGCAAATTTTCTGGGCACTTTAGTGTCCAATCTTCTTTTACCTTCAAGTCGCGAAAGGCAAACTTGCCAATCTAACTCTTCAGGTCCAAGAAGATTGAACAGGGGCAACTGTTGTACCCCAAAATTTGCCCTCGCATTTTTTCCAAGAAATCTCAGCTTCAAGCCTTTCCTGATTCTTCAAACTGGCTCAAGAATCGGACAAACGGACTTTTCTTGTCAGTCAGGCGAAATTAGGGTTTTTACTGATTTTCAGGACTCTGGATTGTTTCACAGTTGGCTTAGGGTTTTGGATGATTTTTGTTCAATTTTGATCAGGCGAGCGTTATTTGGCATTTAAATCAGGAGTTAAGGTTTTTTTGGGCATATTCTCAGAAAGATTAAAATTCTACAGCGCGTCGCAGTTTATTCCGAGATTCGGGTTAAATTCGCATTATCTTGATTTAATCAGTGAAAGAGACAGTGGTTTGAATTCATGTTGTTTGAGCCAGTCAAAGAATATGCAGTTTGGAATTACAATGCTTGGCAAAGAATCAGTGAAAAAGAGGATTGCGTCTGATCAGTTTATGTGTTCGACTGTGCGTTGCTTTGAATGATGGAGACGTCAAGTTCATTTATTTTGATCAACAAGGTTTAGTTGATTATTTATGGTTCTAAGAATTAAATACTTGAAATTTAACTTTCATTTTATTTAATTTAAGGGATTATAAATAACAAGTAAATAATTAAAGAAAAGGAATTGAAAAGAGTTAAATGAATCAATGGAATTTTTATTTCATATTTAATAGTTGTTACAATTATTATTTGGATACAAGTATTTATTACGAAGTATTTAAAATAATAATGGTTTACAAATAATTAAATTGAAAATAAAAACTATCCTATTTTTTCTAAACATTTTCTAATTTCTTCATTCTTCACTCTGTTCCGGTGCTCCATTATTCATCTGCAAAAAGAAAAGAGAAAGACAGAAAGCAGTTGAATTAAAAAAGACTGATAAAATTTGATCATCATTAGAAGCCACTGACTGGGATCAGTTGACCCTCTCTGCAAATCACGGGATTTCTCCCGGTTCACAAATAGGGAAGAATTTTTATGCAAAGTTGAAAAAATGCAAATGTCAAAATGCATAGAATATCAAACTGCATAGTTTCAAAATCTCAAACTTCAAATTCAAACCAAACTGAAAAAAAAAGTCCAAGTTACAACTTTCTATCAAAAGCCAAAAGTGCAATTTACTGTCAAAATACAAAGTCTACTCAAAAGCTGTCAAGAGAAGATTTTGGAAAGATATCAATAAAAGCACACAAACTGTCAAAGAAGGAAAAAGATGCAGAGGAAATCCTATATGCAAGAAACTTAAACCTTAATCATCATTTCCCAGAATAAAGGGGCCCCTTCAGAACAAAATAGTACAGGAAAAATCATATTTAATATCCAATTGTACTACAGAAAGAGAAAAAGAGAGAATAGAAGCAGGTTTTCAGGCTTTAGGTTTAGGCAGGATAACAAGAAAAGATATAACCCAAGTACAACACAGTTCAAAGGAGGGGAAAAATATACAAACTACAAGGTCCTGGCCTGAAAAAACCAACTGAAAAACCCAAGACCACCATACTGTCCAACAACATAACTTACTGTCAAAGCATAACCTGCAAGCGAAAACCATACATCAAACAACAATAACTTGCAAAGCCCAAGCATACTGGCCTGAGACCTCAAAAAAAAAACAATCAAACCTACTGTCAAAACCTCATCAACCTGCATTAACCTCAAGAACCTGTTAAGCCTCAACATAACAATCTGCCTGAACCACAGTATAACCTCTAACATCAAAAACCCTCAAGAGGTAAAACCTGCTGAAGCCTAACCTTAAACCAGAAACACCACCTACTGTCAAAACCTCATAGCCTGTACAAAAACCATAACCAACATAACCCCTCAAGCATAACCAAACGTAACCCCTCAAGCATATCCAAGCATTCAAACCAACTCCTAAGCCTCAGAATCCCTTCATCATAGGCAATAAATATTCAAGGCATCCAACTCAACAAAGGTATCAAAGGCAAGCTCAAGGCGTCAATCCCAGTATAGTCAAACAAATCTAAGGCAACAAGTATACAGTGTTCAAAAAGAAGAGAGAAAGTTCGTCCAAGCAACAACAATTCAAGGCAACAATTCAAAGCAACAAATCAAGGCAACATGCAGTAGAAGAGATAAAGAAGTAAATTTTAAAGGGGTTCTCAGTACAAGTCTATCATCATCAAAACCCTAGAAAATAGCAACCAGATAAAAAATACCAGGGACCTCAAGAAAGCTTCATCACGCAAATCTCCCTCCGCTCGTTCCGGCCTCCTGAGCGCCACATCCCCCGTCTCTCCTCCTTCTCCAAAGTCAGGTAGTACAATCTTCTCCCTCTTTTCTTCTCCTTCACCTCTTGATAAAAGATTAAGGTTAAGATTCAAATCGAAAACGCATGCAATCCGTAAAAGAGATAAGAACATAAACATTGAAAACAAACCGTGTATCAAGAGAACACTGAGCCCGTGCCATGGAGGGAAGAGAGATAAAGGGAGAGCGACGCCGGTGGCTGGACGGAGGAGCTATGATCAGAAGAGAATGTTGAACGAAAAGTACAAGCACGCGCCGCTGCCAACCCTAAACGCTTTGTCCTAACTGAATGAAAACCTGAAACCCTAAATTATTCTGACCCCCAAACGGGCCTTGCCCGTTCTGTATTGACCTAAGCCCATTAAAATTTTCACTTCTTTCATAAAACATTCCATATTAACACTAACTTCTTTTCTTTTTATTATAAAACCATATTTTCTTTATTCTTTACAAAAAAAAATCACATTAATGCTAAAGTATATAAAAACACTTTTTTTTTATTATTTAAAATACCTAATTTGAATTATATTTGTACATAAATTTTTAATTTAAATATAATTGGTACATATCATACATTTTCTTACCATATAATTAAAATTGAAAACGTTTTATTAAAAAATATTTGCACATAACACATAATAATAAATACATTTTTTATATCATATACTTAAAATTGAAAACTTTTTAATTAAAATACATCTTTGTACATGATAGACAAAATACATATTTTTTTTCTAATATTAAAATTCTTAAAACACTTAATTAAAACACTTTTTTAATATAATAAACAATGATATATCATTTCACAATTTAATTAAAATTTGAGCATACAATTAAAACATTCTTTTATACATATAAAAATAAATACAAGATCAATAATTAAATAAATGTTTGATTATTCCTTAAGTTAAGTAAGTACCCTAAACAACACTTCAATTTCACATTTCGCATTTGTAAAATAATCACAATACATATACATCTCACACTTACACAACGCAAATACGTTCATATTGCCCCTATACATTTGTTTATCTTATATTTGTATATTCGATATTTACGTTTGATCGCAAATTCGATTTGGTTGTAACTTATTGGATACTATAAGTCTCATCCCCTTTTGTACATTTATACCCCCACTCCCGGACACTATTTCGTAATAGCGTAGATTTTACATTTCCGCAATTTACAGTTTCCCAATTATACCATGGTTAGACCTAGGGTTTGCATGTACATAAAATCAAATGCTAGATAACCTAATACAAGACAAATGCATGAAATCAATACACAATCACACTTGCACCCTCTAGGGTAATCCCACACGTTGCCTTCCAAAATGGGCCATGCTTGCACGTCGAGTTTCTTTGGCAAAACGAATTCAAAATGATCATAAGTCCCTCAAAGTGTTGCCTAAAACAAATGATCAAGTCCCGTAAAGAAAATTGCCAAAGACACTTGGCATCATTGCATTCATGGTCCATACGATGACCCGCACCCGTCCCGAATAAACTTCCTAAACGCAAGATTGTCCATCAATTTCAATGGTGGAACAAAATTGTTAAAAGGGGTTAAAACATAACAAAAAACCTTTGAGTACAATAGGGTAGACAAAACTCTTAGTTACTTGAGATCAATTTGCAAAAACGCTTGCCTTCTTTTCAAAAACCACAATCCACAACACTTTCAAACAAACTCTCAAAAACATTTGAAACATCTTTTCGAAAAGATCCACACTTTTGTAAAACACTCAATCACGAGTCAAATACATTAGTTGCCTAAGACAAGGCATCTTCTTCCAAAACATTTTCAAAAGCACCCACACACACACCATTTTCAAGCAATCGAAAAACAAGGCAAGTGATCTAAAAAAACCAAGTAACTAAGAGCCCATGGATAACCATGGATGAAAAGGGTGCTAATACCTTCCCTTTTCATAATCTACCCCCCGAACCCACGAAATATCTCAAAAGGTTTTTGCTGTGCTTTTTTAACCTTTCCTTTAGGATAAAATAAAAAGTCGGTGGCAACTCTTGCTCAACCGCACAAGTGCGAATACAAACGCAAAACACTAGTCAGTTCTCCCACCGTATCACACCAACATTTCACCCCTAACTACTACAACGACACCTGTCTACATCATCGCTGCTAAGCCTAGTGCTGACACAAGGGGAAAAGAGAAAGTAGTTAAGCCCGCTGAGACATAAACGCCCGCAAAATACATTGCTGTTGAGGAACTTTCCGCTCAAGAAATGGATGAAATCTTGAAAATTATAAAGAGGAGTGATTTCAAGATAGTGGAGCAACTGGGGAAAACCCCTTCCATGATCTCCATGTTGTCTTTGCTACTTTAATCCGATGCTCATGCCCGAGCATTGATCAAATTCTTAAAGAAGGCTCTTGTCCCTCATGAGACTACAACTGACCAATTCAAAAATTGTGTGGCGATCTTGACGGCCAACAATGGATTGGGGTTCTCGGATGCAGATCTGACGCCACTTTGAAGGAACCATAACAAAGCTTTACATGTTTCTGTTGAATGTAAAGGGACTACCCTAGTACATGTTCTGGTTGACACTGTCTCTTCTTTAAACATGCTACCTTTTGTACCCCAAAATTTACCCTCTCATTTATCAAGTAATCTCCCATAAGATCTCCTTTGGTTCAAGACAGCACAAGGGTTGATCAGCTCAAGTCACCTCCTTAAGCATTGATGACTGAAAATTAGGGTTTGAGATTGCACAAGGACAAATGGAATTTTAATGCCCCATATGACTTTCATGGATCATTTTGGACCCTCAAGATTGCTAACGTCAAGTTTCAAGTCTTGGATCACATTTTTGCTCAGTCAATTGATCCGTTGACCTAAAATCAATTGTATTGGGGGAAAAGTCAACTATGGTCAATTTATAGTCAAACTTAATAATTTTTTATCCATATCAACATCATGAACTCATATATGTCATTTTATCAAGTTTGGATCATAATTCCTCAAGAAATTGGATTAGATCATCAAAAGGGAAAAATAGTCAAAATTAGGGTTTTGACTGAGAAGGTGCAATTTCTAATTTTTGACATAGAAAATGATTGATTGGTTTAAGTTATGACCTCAAGAATTCAAATTCTTCACTTTGACCTAATGGCATGGCTCAAAACATCTCTCAAGTTTGATTGATTGACAAATGAATTTTCAGTCAACTGATCAAAAGTCAACTGTACACTGAAAAGTCAAACTTTGACTTTTTAGTCAAAATCAAGTGTCAAAGATCACAATTTATCAAAACGTGTCCAAATATGAAACTTATTCATCAAGAAATCAAAAAGTCAAGATTTCATTTTGAAAAGTCAAAATTTCTAAACTTAGAAATTTTTCTAAGTGTTGGAAATTCATTTTTTTTCACAACTTTGAGCAAAATTTTCACCATGATGCAAGATGATTCAAAGGAAACTTTCAACATGAAATTTGTAGATCTAAATGATATCTAAAAAATTTTAGAACACAACTTCTCCTGGAAATTCATGGATTTCAAGTTATGATTTTGTGAATACATGTTCATGAAACTTGGAAACTTAGTGAAATTTTGCCCTAGTTTAGGCAGGATTTTGACCTAACTTCATGATAATTTTTCACATAGTTCCAAGATGAATTTTCAAATATGTCCAACATAGGGGTTGTATAGGATGTTACAAGATTTCCAAAATGTCCAAGAAATCATTGAGATCATACTTGAGCAAGGAGAATCTAAGGCAAGAAATTAGGGTTTTCAAACTTAAATTACAAGCCATTTTGTGAAGAACACGTGAACCAAATCCATGCTAGGATGCATAATATTTTCTTTGCAAGCTTCAAACTTGTTTGTAACTCCATAATTAATGTTTTTCAAAACTGATAGGGTCTTTGTCCAAGCATTTGAGCCATTATCTAAGTTGCATTTCCATTAATGGCACAAAGTAACATTGCCATTCTAGTAAAGAGGCTTTAATCACAGTAAACTTGTCTTGAGCTTTGAATTTGTTCTTTATGCACAAGCATCCTCTACACAATCAAATAAGCATGTTTAAAGTTCCTAACCACTTTAGATAGCCTTGTACCTTGCCTTGGAACAAGGCTTGTCAAGCTTGCTTCAAAAACAAGCAAAAAAACCATAACATGTGAACTTGTACTTCTGATCAGCCCAAGCTCTCAAAACCTTTTCCTATACATTGAGACACTATTATGCAACCTATGACACGAGCTTGAACATCCTGAAACACTCCCAAACTTCCTCTAGCCATAAATTTCTTAAAAACACCATTGTTATGTAAGTTTTGACTTTACACATCAAACTCATATCTCCCCCGTGTGTTCTTTGGCTTTTTAGTTTCTAAATCTTCCTTATATCAAATAAAAACCATCCCACATCCTGTTACACGACTCTAACATCATCTTCGTCGACTTCCATAGCCAAAAATAGAGCATTGAAGTTGGACTTCTCCAGGCCATTTCAACCACTCTCAACTCAAGCTAAGCATTGCATTAGCTTCCTAGAGACTCAAGGAAGCTAACCTGATCAGTGCAGCATCTTGAATCAAGCTCAAACTCATTTCACAATTTCCAGTTTTGAGGTATTTTTCTTGAACTTCTATCTTCTCATTTAGGCATTGTTAGGCTTGCATTTGTGAATATAAAATATAGACATCATTGTCCTGAAACTATACATGTCCATAGATTTCATTTATGTTGCTTGAGTAGGAAGAATTTTGAGTTTGAACCTCTGAAAATATTTAGGTCAGAAATTGGTACTGTTAGAAATTCATGCTCATCTTTGAGAATTAGCTTAAGTTATTTACATATTCTGAATCGTGAGGAAATTTATAACAAGTTTAATATTGGAAGTTTTGTAAATGGATGAGAAATGAATAAGTTACGGATTCTTTGGCTGGAGGTTGAAGATGAAGTTGTATTCAGGGCATAACTTAGATTATATATATATTTATTGTTTTGTTTATATCAACGGATGTATCACCACCCCATTGGTTAAAGCGCACACCTTTCACCTTTAGAACCTGGGTTCGAGCCCTAGCGTCCATTTTTTCATTTTTCATATTTTTTTTTGTTTCTCTTTTTTGTTTGCAGTAGCGCCTGGGCCTCCCATTGGGCTTTGTTTTTGTTTGCTAACCTCTAATCCCTCCTTACTTTTACACCCCTGGCCCATTTTTTCTTTTTTCTTTCATTTTTTTTATTTCATTATATTTTTATTTTCTATAATACTTTTATTATTATTATTATTATTATTATTATTATTATTATTATTATTATTATTCATATCATTTATATCTTTATTTTAATTTCTTTTTCCATTTATATTCTTGCATTTTATTTTCAATTTTGTACAATATTCAATATGGTTGTAATAGTTAATTAGGTTTAATTTTCTTGCAAAATACTTCATTTGTAAATTTGTATACCCCCTCCCCTAATGATGTAATAGCTTAGTATATTTACTTTCCGCAATTTATCGCTTTATATAAATGCTAGTAAATTAGGGTTTGTATGGAAAGACTAAAATCAACAAGTTAGCAAACCCCAATCCAAGATGAACAAGCATGTAAATCAAACACATTTGCACACTTGCATCCTTAGGGTAATTCCACTTTGTTGCCTTACAAAAATGGCCATGTTATGCATGAGGGGTATCATAGCAAAAGCAATAAAAAAATACAAGATCATAGTCCCTCGATGACGCTATCAATGTTGCTTTTCAAAATGATCTTAGTCCCTCAAAGAGAAATGCTAAGATATCTCACAACATTGCTATCATGGCTATACGATGACCCACGCCCGTCCATTTACATCCAAAGATAAGGCTTCTTACCAATCAATGGTGAGATAGCAATATCAAAGGAAATGAAGAAATGAACTAAGACTTTTGAGTAGGTAGATTCTTCCTAGTTGCTTGCTCAATTTAAAATCAAACACTCTTGCTTATTTTCAAAACAAACACCAACACTTTCAAAAACACTTTCAAAAAATTTCCAAACTTGAAACATTTTCAAAAGCTCAACACTTTATATACGTTCTTACGAACAAGAACTATTACAAAGTTTGCCTAAATGAAGGCGCCTTTTCAAAATACTTTCAAAAACCACACAAAGCACATTTTCAAACAAAAGCAAATGATCTAGCAAGAAAATAAGAGCCCATAGATAACTATGGATGAAAAGGGTTCTAACACCTTACCTTTTTCATAATCTACCCCCCGAACTCAAGAAATAATCTCAAAGGTCTTTCCTGTTCTTTTCAGCCTTTCCTTTTGGATAAAAGAAAAGTCGGTGGCAACTCTTTCTAACCGCAACATTTGTGATAAAACGTAAAATATCCTAAGTCAGTTCTCCCACCGTATCACACAACCTAATGGGGGCTTTGGAATGGTTAGACTGTGAAGGACTGGTGTTGAAGCCGAGTGATATTATCGCGAGGGCTTTTTATGGGTCCAAAAGGATGGTTCATAGAGAGGTGGGTCTCCTGATCAAAGAAGGCTCACAGATTTCCAACTCTACTTTCTACATCATGGACATTCGTCCCGCTTACTCCTGTTTGCTGGGTCGCCCTTGGATCCATGGAGAAGGGGCAGTAACATCTACCCTTCACCAAAAGCTAAAATACCTAGTCAAGGGGAGGATCGTCACTGTTTGTGGTGAGGAAGAATTCATGGTAAGCCATCTCAATTCTTTCAAATATGTGGAGATGGATGTAGAATTTATATAAACCCCGTGCCAGGCTTTTGAAGTTGTTCTGCCTATTGTCGCTACTGCCAAAATTTCCTCCGACATGCCCAAAGCTGGTAAGGTTGTGCCAAGGATGGTTTCATTTAGGGATGCTCGTTCCACAGTCGAAGATGGAGGCTGTGATACCGGGGGCAACTCCCGTAGATCCCGTTCAAAGCAGACAAATGTGAATTGGGTTTCACTATCAAGGCTCAGAAAAAAGTTAGGCGCGCTCGTGCAGGAAAGACCCCTCTCGGTATTGGAAATCATGAAGTAAATGCTATGGAGGATTCTAATGATGAATGCACTTTCGAAGAATGGGTATACCCTACTACGACAGAGCTCAACAATTGGCACACAAAGGACTTCATTCCCATCTCCTTCATTTAGATGTAATTACTTGTTTATTGTTTTCTATCAATTCAAGAGCCTTTTATCTGTAATATTAAACAATAACTTTTAAGCCATATGCCTGGCCCGGGGTACTATGGTCCATTTGCTAAGGGTTTTATTTATATTCATTTTATCATATGATTATTCGATATAAACCATTGGACTTTTTGCATTCGAATTTTTGTGCTCATTATCTTTATTTTTTCTTTAATACCTTTTTCAAATAGCCATGTATCTTACATGCACACACACACACACACACACTCTTGCAGATCCTCGTCCACTCCGGATCTCATTGCCAATGACTCTACTGTTTCCAGCTATGATTTCAAACATCCAATTAACCAAGTCGGAGACGAAGGCGAGGAAGATTGCGAAATACCAGGAGAACTAGCTAGACTTCTAATGCAAGAGGAAAAAGCTATTCAGCTGCATGAAAAGTTAGTTGAAGTCATCAACCTAGGTACCGAGACAGACAAGAAAGAGGTCAAGATCGGTGCCAACCTAGGAAACAGTGTCAAAAATAGTTTGGTTCAGATGTTACATGATTATGTGGAAGTGTTTGCTTGGTCGTATGAAGATATGCCAGGGTTGGTTACTGGCATTGTAGTTCATCATCTGCCAACAAAGGAAGATTGTCCTCCTGTCAAGCAAAAATTTCGTCGCACGCGACCTGACATGTCTGAAAAGATAAAAGCTGAAGTGATGAAACAATTTGATGTAGGATTCCTAGCTGTGACATCTTATCTTCAATGGGTTATGAACATGGTTCCGGTGCCAAAGAAAGACAAAAAAGTTCGTATGTGCGTGGATTATAGGGATCTGAATAGGGCGAGCCCCAAGGATGACTTCCCTCTACCTCATATTGATGTCTTGGTAGATAACACCGCTCAACATAAAGTTTTGTCTTTCATGGATGGTTTCTCTAGCTATAATCAAATTAAGATGGCTCTCGAAGACATGGAGAAGACCACCTTAGTTACGCAATGGGGCACCTTTTGTTACAAGGTCATGACATTCGGATTGAAGAATGCAGGGGCAACATATCAAAGGGCTATGGTAGCTTTGTTTCATAATATGATCCATCATGAAATAGAGGTATATATGGATGATATAATTGCAAGGTTGCAAACTGAAGAAGAGCATCTCAATCACCTATACAAGCTATTCGAGAGGCTGAAAAAGTACAAGTTGAGGTTGAACCCTAATAA
Organism: Vicia faba; assembly: GCA_948472305.1. Taxonomy (NCBI): domain Eukaryota; kingdom Viridiplantae; phylum Streptophyta; class Magnoliopsida; order Fabales; family Fabaceae; genus Vicia; species Vicia faba. The sequence goes on from OX451737.1 coordinate 1,182,972,058, forward strand.
GTGCACATTCAGAGTGCAATCTGGAAAACTTCTAGGTTTTGTTGTCAGTGGTAAAGGTATCAAAGTTGACCCTGCAAAGGTAAAATCCATTCAAGAAATTCCAGTTTCCCATTCTGAAAAGGAGGTTAGAGGATTCTTAGGTCGTCTTAACTACATCGCCTGCTTCATATCTCACCTAACTGCTACCTGTGAGCTAATCTTCAAACTCTTGAAGAAAGATCAAGTAGTCAGATGGAATGATGAATGGCAAGCTTCCTTTGACAAAATCAAGGAATATCTGCAAGAACATCCTATCCTTATGCCTCTAGTTGAATGGAGACCCTTGATCATGTACTTGACTGTACTAGAGAATTTTATGGGGTGTGTGTTGTGTCAACATGACGAGTATAGCCGAAAAGAGCATGCGATATACTACCTGAGCAAAAAGTTTACCGACTGTAAAACCTGATATTCACTGCTCAAGAAAACTTGCTGAACTCTGGCATGGGCTGCTTGTCGGCTAAGACAATATATGTTGACTCATAACACTCTATTGATTTCTAAGATGGACCCTATCAAGTACATCTTCAAGAAACCCGCTCTATCCGGACGGATAGCTAGATGGAAAATGATTTTTACTGAGTATGATATTTAATACACAACAGAAAAGGCCATCAAAGGAAGTGTACTGGAAGATGATTTGGCCCATCAAGCTGTTATTGATTATCAATCTATGAACTTTGACTTCCCGGATGAGAATATCATGCTAGTGATCGATTGTGCGAAACCTGGACCGTATGACAGACCTGAACAATGATCCCGATGGACTATGGTTTTCGATGGGGCTTCCAACGCTTTGGGTAACAGAATTGGTGTTGTGTTAGTGTCTCTTGAGGGTTACCACACCCCTTTCACTACCAGACTGTGCTTCGATTGTAAAAAATAACATGGCTGAAAATGAGGCATGCATTTTGGGTTTGAGGGTTGCCATTGATTTAAGGATCAAGCATTTGAATGTATTCGGAGATTCCGCTCTAGTGATTAGCCAAGTAAAGGGAGAATGGGATACTAAACATCCTAATCTTATTCCTTAGAAGGAGCTTATGTTATCTCTGATTCCATACTTCGAAGAAATCACCTTTGAACACTTCCCTAGAGAAGAAAATCAGTTAGCCGATGCTTTGGCCACAATGTCTTCTATGTTCAAGGTCAAATGGGACAACAAAGCTCCTATGATCACAATTGAAAGATTTAATGAACCTGCACACTGTTATGAGCTTGACACTGATGCAGAGAAGCCATGGTATCATGAGGTGAAGAGATGCCTTGAAACGCAAGAGTATCCCGAAGGAGCTTCCATCAATGATAAAAAATTCTTACGAAGATTCTCAGCCAAATTCTTCCTAAGCAATGGAACCCTGTACAAATGCAACCATGATTCTACTCTACTCCGATATATGGACAAGAAGGAGGCAGATAAAATTATGGAATACATGCATGATGGTCTCTTTGGGACTCACTCTAGAGGATATACTATGACCAAGAAGATCCTGAGAGCTGGTTACTGTTGGTCAACCATGGAAACTAATTTCCATCATCACTCAAGGACTTGCCACAAGTTCCAAATCTATGCTGACAAGGTCCATGTGCCTCTAATTCCTCTAAATGTCATGACTTCTCTGTGATCGTTTGCAATCTGGGACATTGTGATCGGTGGATCTGGAACTGACTGTTTAACGCTGGTTCACGAAATGTCGCGGAAGCAAGAGTCGCCACCGTCTTTTATTTTCTCCAAATGGAAAGGACAAAAGCACAGAAAAATTCCTTATAGAGATTGCTCTCGGTTCGGGAGGTAGGTTATAGAAAGGGAAGGTGTTAGCACCCTTTCTATCCATGGTTATCCATGGGCTCTTAGATACTCGCTCATTTGTGTTTTCAAAAATGGTTTGTTTGCTTTTCAACTGTGGGTTTTAAAAAGTTTCTTTGAAAATTCCAGTTCGACTCTTGTATCGGTCCTCAAGAGTGTTTGAAAAATTGCTTTCGAAAGCTTTTTGAAAAGGTGTCGGTGTGAAAAGTATTTTTGATTTGTTTTGAAATTAGAGCAAGTATCTAGAGTCGTCTACCTACCCTAAGGAATTCGTCTGTGTAGATGTCCTTTAAAGTAGTGCCATCCCACTATTGAGAGGTAGGTAGCACCACCATTGGAGGTGTTCGGGTCAATTCGAAGTTCGGGACATGGTGATCACCGGAGCAATAGGAAGACACCTTAGAAGCTACCCTCATGCCAGGTTCCCGGATCATGAGGACTTACTAAAACATCCTCTACTCGACGATCACCTTTCGAGAGGCAAGGCAACAGTGAGGCGTACCCTAGGGGTGGTGTGTGATTCGTGTGTCAGATTCATTTATTTTTGTCTTGTCATGTCATGGGTGATCTACGCGTTATTTTTATTTTAACATTCATTCTCGCGTGCAATTATTAACAGTTAAAAAGAGTTGCGAGAAATATAAAGTTCCTAAACTATTACAAAGGCGCGGGTCCACATCGCCAAATTAAATCCAGGACCCGATTTGAATAAAGAATTAAAGTGCGAGAAATAAAACGTCCACTTTACACGGCTTTGGGAGAATTACATTAATATTATAAGAAAGGAAATAAAAAATGCAAAGAGAATTAAAATCGGGAATGCGAGGGCGTTGGACCCTTTTAAGGAAATTAAATTGTAATTATGAAATTAATTAAATTAAAAATAAAAAGATAAGATTTTTTTGGAGTTTATGAATTTTTTAATGAGAACTAAATGAAATTAAAATATTAATTAACCCTAATTCTAGTTTTTTTTTTAATTTATTAAGAAAAGCATTAAAATTTAACCTAAAATTGAACCTAATTAATTAATGCAATTTTATTTACAAGAAAATAATATTTAATAATTAATCATGGTGAGAGAAAAAGAAAAAGATAAAATTGATTAACCCTAATTCTACAAATTTTGAATTTATTAAGAAAAACGCCCAAATTAATCCTAGAATTGAAAACTAAATTAATTAACGATTTTTATTTACAAAAATACTAACATAAAATATATTTAGATTTTTATGACTTTCTGATTTTTTGTTATTTTTTATATTTTTATGAAAATAAATTAGTTTAAAGAATTAAAGAGAAATTAATTAATACAAACAAAATAGAAAAATATAAAAAGGAATAAAAGAAGCAAACCATGGGGGGTTCTGTCCCCAATTGGAGGTTAAATTCAGCATTTTTGGCCCAATAGATCCTGGCCCTTCTGACTTTTTCAGGAAGCATGTGGCGTGTTTGACCAGGGTCCATGGTGTTCCTCAAACATTGGCCCTTGGATTACCCTTATTGGCCATGTGGCGCTCTTAGATTATGGAGTGTACGCTGGAACTCTGGAAGCGAACTACACATAAGCATGATTAGAAAAATAATATGGAAAGGGAGGGGGACCTGGGATCGAACCCAGGTCCTAGAGGTTACCAATCACACGTCTGCCAGCTGAGCTACCAACGCACTTTGAATATATAATGGCAAATAAACAATATAAGGGAAAAATGGTCAGTGGCCTAGAAAAATAAAAAAACGCGCGTTGGATTCAAATCACCCTATCACGCTTTGCCACCTAGTCTTCTTCTTCCTTGTTTTGCTTTTTCCTGAAACATAAAAAGAATTAGCGGGGGTTTTAAACCCCCCCAAAATATGCCCTTTTCAAGAATAGCGATTAGGCCATCTTGCTTCATAAATTGGGCGCGACTGTTGCATTCGATTCGTCCAAGTGCCCTGATTTTGACCATGGCCCTGAGATGTTCTAATTTTACAAGATGCGTAAACGCCCAATTCAAAACTTGAGGAACCCTAAAATATTCCAATGGTGGATTCGCGTATGGATGAGGAAAACTCAATTAAAGTATACAGTTAGCTTTAGAATCAATCAATTAGTGTAAATCAGTAAAGAAAACACATGAAAAATGCATAGAATTCATGATACGATTATGAATATTTTCGTGAAAAGTATGACTTTGATATACCAATTCTTTGAGTATGGGACAATGTTCTTGATTGGAATAGTCTCCTCGTGGCTTTGGCAAGCTAGTGGAATGGTTATATGGCCTTGAAACGCCTTGGAATGGTGTTTTCAGTATTTGAGTTTCTTGAAAAAATGCAAGGTTGTCTATGGCTTTTTGGGCACAGCTTAGAGGTCTTCAGCACTAGGGTTGGCATTAGGCTTATGTATGGAATGATTAGGGTTGAAAATTGGATCAAAAAACCCTTTGCATTGATGTAGAGAATATTTGATTTTCATGCATAATCTTTCAAATCTTTTCCATGCCTATTTGATGCCAATTATGTCCAAATCACATTGATTCTTCCCATATCAGATCATGCACGAATCTTGAGTGTATTTCATGCATAAAAAGATTTAAAAAGTTTGCTTTGGTATTTTCCACATATTTATTTTAATTAAATGAATTATTAGCAATTAAAAAATTCAAATAAATAAATAAAAATGATGAATAACTTCCCTTTGGGACAAATGGTCGTGCACATGCTTTGGATGATGAATCTTGGAAGAAAAAGAGGCCCATTAGCAATTTTAAGGCATTTGAAGTAAAGTTGACTTTTCAAAATACCCAAAAATTTCCCAACTTCCACAAGGCATATCTTGCTCAATTTTTAAGCTTTAATCATGTTCTTGGACATTTTGGAAAGGTATTGAAGTCCTATAACCAATGCCTTTCGTCCCATATCATTTTGATTTACCAATCTCAAGTTATGGCCTTTGACTTAAAGTCCCTTTTTGTTGACTTTTGAAAATGACCTATAATGTTGAAATTGATAACTTTTTGTGAGAGCATTTCTTGGACTTGAAGTGTGAAGAGGAGTTGTAGGAAATGTCTTTCTCTTCAAAATGAGCTTTGGATGGAATTTTTCTGATAATCCATGTGGAAGTTATGCCTTGGTCAAGTTATAGTTGACTTTTTCAACTGTCCAAATATGGAAACTTTTGCATCTTGAGACTTTTTGAGCCAAGTTTTGAAAATCATGATCAAGAATTGATCAAATGATGTTTGTGGCTTCAAAATGAGATGTTGACCAAAAATTTGAACTTTTGACTGTCAAATGACCATTTTGCCCCTACAGTTGACTGTAGTGCAATTAGGGTTTTTGACTGTGCAATTTTGTGCTGTAAGTCTTGAAACTTGGTATGAGGATGCTTGACCATGTTTATAGGCATGTGGGACTTGATTGGACCCTTGGAAACTTCATTTTCTTTGTCAGAACAAAAACCCTAATTTTTGACTGTTAGGAGGCCCTTGAACTGTGCAACCCTTGAGGAGATTTTGAAGCTTTGACTTGGCAAATCTTGAAGAATATGGGAGGGAAAATTTTGGGGTACAACAGACATCAACATGATTGAAGAGATTAAACCTACTGCTTCCAATGGACATCACTTCATTCTTGTTGCTATCGATTATTTCACCAAATGGGTCTAAGCTGCCTCATTTTCCTCAGTCATAAAGAACGTTGTAGTCAGATTCATAAAGCATAACCTCATCGGCCGCTATGGTATCCCCGAAAGGATCACCACTGATAATTGAACCAATCTCAACAATGCTATGATTACGGAACTTTGAACTCAGTTCAAAATCAAGCATCACAATTCTTCTCCTTATAGATCTAAAATGAATGGCGCAGTGGAAGCAGCCAACAAAAACATTAAGAAGATTATGCAAATACTGACATGAGATGTTACTGTTTGCTCTTCACGACTACCGTACTTCAGCTCGGACATCAATTGGGGCAACTCCTTTTTCTTTGGTCTATGGCATGGAAGTTGTCCTACCAGTGGAAGTGCAGATTCCCTCACTGAGGATCATGATTGAAGCAGGTTTAGGCAAAGATGAGTGGATTCAGACAAGATTGGATCAATTGCACTTGATCGATGAAAAACGACTGGCTGCTGTTTGGCATGGTCAAATGTACCAGAAACGTATGGTCAAGGCTTTCAACAAAAAGATCAGGCCTCATGTATATAAAGTTGGTGACTTGGTAATAAAGTGAATCATTCTTCCACAAGGAGACTCCAGGGGAAAATGGACTCCCACCTACGAAGGGCCATTTGTTGTCAAGAAAGTTTTCTCTGGTGGTGCCATGATGGTGACTACTATGGACGGTGAATATTTCCCATATCATGTGAACGTGAACATAGTTAAAAAATACTACGCATAAGAGACCCGCTAGGTTGACACGCCTAGGCAAGATAAGGGCATCCCAGCAAACTAAAGGTTTGGGAAAAAATTAGGGATATATGCAAAAGATTGTACACCCGGCAACTCGAAAACCCGAAAGGGCGACTTGGGAAAAAATGGGTATCTTGGTGGGATGAAAACCCGAAAGGGAGGTCCAAGAAAAAGTTAAGGATTGAAAGCATGTGACTATGTCCCGTAGCATCACCACAGTCGACTTTATTACCAAGGTCCGGGTTCAAACGGTCCAAAATCAATTCAATAAACTTCTGTCAATGGCAAAGGATGTTCAAAGACATTAGGGGAAATAGTAGAGTTGGAACACAATGAGGTCATTTCCACATGGTTTTTGTTTTTGTTTTCAATTTTGTTATCCTTTCGATGATTTCCTCTTACTAGGATCTCCGTCTCTTTGTACAAAAAATGCCTATTCATGGGTAAAACATCAACACAAATATACTTTGAAGTGTAAACTTTTTGTTTTGTTTTGATTGCAAAAATGTCAAATGACTAAAATCGAATGAACATATGCATATGAACATGATTAAACTATTTAGCAAAGATATGCTGCCAAGCAGCAACGAGCATCTCTTTAATACAACTGAGATATCCCCACAAAGTTATCTCTTTAGCATTTTCCCCGCAGAGCCTGTTACAATAAACCTTTGCTCCAACAAAGTTACCCACAAAGTTGGATATATGCAAACCTCGGTCAGAGTCTCAATCTCTCGGCAGCCCTCTCCTCAGCTGAGTTGGTCTTAAAAGAAGAAGCCTTATGGATTTCTTCCTAAAGAATTCACCTTGCCAGCATGTCATCAAATATTCTCTTCAACATGGTTTACTCCCCAACAAAATAATATACTCCCCAACGGGATCATTCCTATTCAAACAATTTTCAGTTACTATGAAGTCTGGACCCGACCAGATAATAGTTTAACTTCTCGAGTTACTATGAAGCCTGGACCTGATCAAATAATAGTTTAACTTCTCGAGATATTGTAAAGACTGGAATTCAACCAGACAAAGGTTTAACTTCTTTTCCCCAAGTAGAGTTTGCCTCTACCCCTAACAAGTTATTGTAAAGCCTGGACCTGGCCAGATATCAGTTTAACTTCACGCTTTTAAGCAAGTTACTGTAAAATCTGGAATCCGACCAAATATCAGTTTAACTTCATCCTTTCAAGCAAGTTACTGTGAAGCCTGGAATCCGACAAGATATCAGTTCAACTTCATCTGTTCAAGCAAGTTACTGTGAAGCCTGGACCCGACCAGATATCAGTTCAACTTCATCCTTTCAAGCAAGTTACTGTGAAGCCTGAACCCAACCAGATATCAGTTCAACTTTATCCTTTCAAGTAAGTTACTGCAAAGCCTGGAACCCGACCAAATATCAGATCAACTTCATCCTTTCAAGAGAGTTATTGTGAAGCCTAGAGTTCGACCAGATAACAATTAACTTCGTCAACCTCCGATATCTGCTTTGAAGCCTGGAATCTGACCAGATAGTAGTTTAAAGTTGGTAAGTCGCTGCGAAGACTGGAATCCGACCAGATAACAGTTTAATCTCACTCTCCTAAGTAATTTTCTACGAAGCCTAGAATCCGATCAGATAACAGTTAATTTAATCTTCCCCCGTAAGTCGCTGCGAAGCCTGGAATACGACCAGATAAAAGTCAACTTCATTATCCCCATTAATTTGCTGCCAAGCCTAGATTTCGACCAGATAACAGTTAAATTTTGATGCTCTCCAGTCAGGAATAATTCCCCAGTAGAACAATGGACAACCAAAGTTCCTGAACTTTATTCCTCCAAGCAGAAATCAACACTCCCCATAGAGTTTCCTCATACAAAGAGCCAAAGTCAATATTCCCCATTAGATTTCTCTTCAAACAATAAAACAGGGATTCCCAGTAGAAACATTCTAAACAAAGTCGAAGATACACCTACTCTCCAACAACAGTTCGGGATTCAGCCTCCAAAGGCTCCCCAACATGCTGTCAAGGATTTATTTTCCTAGACAAAGACACGCTGCAATAATCGCATCACATGCATAAACCATAACACATACATGACAAATGCATATAGCATAATCTCATTTATTTTGAGAACATCATTACGCCATACATACATCTGCATATAAGTAATCCTTTTCCTTGCAGGAAAAATCAATTATCAAATGAAGACCTCTTCTGGTTAGATTTAGTTCTTCCAGATTAACAACAGGCGAAAGACATCTACTATTTCAGTATAAATCAACCAAAATATTTATCTTGATACCTCCCCTAGTCACTCTGGATGGCATCTATAAGCCCATCTCCGAAAAATCTCCTTCATCTCCCAAAATGGAATCTTTAAGCCTATTCCCTACGCAGTCAACTAACACATCATCGAGTGCAAATTTCTGGACACTTTAGTGTTCAATCATCTTCCACCTTCAAGTCACAAATGGCAGGCTCGCCAATATAACTCTTCAGGTTTAAGAAGATTGAACATGGAAAGTTGTTGTACCCAAAATTTACCCTCTCATTTCTCAAGAATTTTCTCACAAGATCTCCCATGACTCAAGTTTGCAACATTGATACATCAATTTAGGTTTCGTTTAGCACAAGGGCAAAATGGTCAAAATACACACTAAAAAGTCAAACTTTGACTTTTGGATCAAAATCAACTTTTCAAGAATCACATTTCATCAAGACATGTTAGAATGTGAAGTTGGTTCATAAAGAAAATCAAAAGTCAAAATTACTTTAGAAAAGTCAAAGTTCTAAACACTTAGAAATTTTTCTAAGTGTTAAGAAAATAAGATAAGTTCAGAACTTCTGGCCAGATTTTTATCATGATGCGAATTGATCCAGGAAGAACTTCTGACACAAGAGTTGAAGATATCAATGAGATCTAAAACATTACAGAACAAAAATTCTCCTAGAAATGCTGGGATTTCAAGTTATAGATCCTTGAAGACACATCCATGAAACTAAAACACTTAGTAAATTCTGAACATTTCCAAGTCAGAATCTGATTAGAGCTTCTGGGATAGTTTTCACGTAGGCACAATCAGAGTTTGCAAAAATGGTTCAAAGAGGGGTTACAAAGTAAGTTACAAGCTTTCTGAAAAGTCTAAGAACTCCTTCAGATCATGCTGGAGCAGGGAAAATCAAAGATCAAAAGTTGGACATTTATTCTTAATCTAAGCTTACGTTTATGCTGAACTTCTGATCTAGTTTTAAGCTGTGCTGCATAATCTCATGTTGCAGGACTTCTTGCTTGTTAAATCTCATCATCATTTAATGCTTACACCAACTTTTGAGTCTTTACCCAAAGGATCTTCCCACGTGTGGCATAAAAGTTCCACTGCTGTTCTTGAAAAGCCAACTTTTGTACAAAGTTTATTTTGAGCTCATACATTACATTGTTTTTGAGTGTACTTCCCCACAAATCATGCCTACAAACTCAGATTGGGTGTGTTTAAAGCTACAAGTCACCCTACCTTGGCTTGAAACATGCTTGTCTAAACTTGCTTCAAAAATAAGTCAACGAGCCATAACACATGATGGAGGTACTCTGGACTTCTCCAAGCTTCTAAATCCTTTGCCTATAAATTAAACTTCATTTGAAAACTGAAAGAAGATTCAAAAAGATTGGAAAAAATCCTTGAAACCTTGCTGAAAATTCCCAAGAACCTGAAACTGCAACACAAACATAAAACCTGCTATATTCTGATTTTTGCATCCAAACTCTAACTTTCCTTGAGTGTTTCTTGACCAAATCATCCACACAGTTTCTAGAATACACGTAGAAGCCTTCCCAACTTCTGTTTTTAAACTGTAATACAATCTTCATCATTCTCCATTTCAAAAAAATCAGAACTTTGCATCTTGACTGCTCCGGAGCATTCCAATCAGCCATAACTCAAGTTAAGGGTTGCTTCAGCTTTCTGAGAACTTGAGGAAGCTGACTAGAACATCACAGTAGTCTGAACCAGGACCTAGCTCATAGAATAACCTCCAGCAGCAAGGTAATTTTCTTCTGATTTTCATCTCATTACTTAGGCATTGTTAGACTTGCAATTTAAAAAAAAAACATAATGTAGACATCATGGGAATGAGTCTGTACATATTTATAGATTTAATTTATATGGCCTAAGTAGAGAGAATTTCACATCATAACTTCTTGAGAAAATTAGGGTTCAGAATTAGGATTAGCAAAATTCATGCTTGCTTATGATTTACAGTTTTGATGCTTTGTATTTCTGAAACCATGATGAAATTTGCCATAACTTCTATGTTTTCATTTTCCATTTTTGTTGAGAAATGACTAAGTTACAGATACTCTGGCTGGAACGAAGAAGAAGATGAAGTTCATCATCAGAACTTACTTTGTAATATATGTTTATGTTTTGCTTCTAATACCAGATGTATAGCCACCCCAGTGATAGAGAGCGCGCGCATAAATCATTAGTGTTAAGGGTCCTGGGTTCTAGCCCCAGAAGAATATTTTTATGTTTATTTCTTGACATTTTTACCCCATTATTTGTCAAACAATACTCCTAGATCAGAACTTCTAGATAGACCCCTCCATTTGTTTGTCAAAACAGTACTCCTGGACCAGAACATCTAGATATTCTCTTCTAACAGCATTGACACCTCACTTACCCGTTATCAGAACTTCTTGTCTTCCAGTAACACTAGAACTTCTAGGTTTCCAATTGTATCAGAACTTCTAGGCTCTTTCAACAACTAGAACTGCTATGTTTCCAGTTACATCAGAATTTCTAGATTTCCAGCTGCATTAGAACTTCTAGTCTCCCTCAGCAATCAGAACTTTTAGGTTTTCCTTTGTTCCCGACAACCCTAGAATTTTAGTGCGTCTGGATCCAAAACTTTTGGCTTACCCCATTTTTGCTAACATTTTCTTTCTGATTTGCAGTGCGCCTGAGTCAGAACTTCTGCCCTCTCTTGTTTCCATTCTTTTAGCAACACGCTGACTCTAACTCTTTTTTCTCTTATTATTTTTATCATCACTTGTATTTTTATTAATCAAAAACACCAAAAATACTTTACATTCATATACTTTGCTTTATTTCTTTTAAAACAAAAAGACTAAAAACATTTCCTTAAACAAATTTATTTATTCTCTTAACAAAAACAAAACAAATCTATTTTACATTTCAATTCTTGTGCATTATTTCAATATGGTTGTAATAGATAATTAGGACTTTAATTTCTTGCAGCCCTCATTTGTAAATTTGTACACCCCACCCCCAAGTAATTGTAATAGCGTAGGATATTTACTTTCCGCAATTTATCGCTTTCATATAAATGCTAGTAAAGTAGGATTTGTATGGGAAGATAAAAACAACAAGTAGACAACCTCTAATCAAAGAATAAATGCATACAAATCAAACACACTATTCACACATGCACCCCTAGGGTAATTCCACTTGTTTCCTTATGAAAATGGTCATGATATGCATGTGAGGCGTCTAAGCAAAAACCATCAAAAATACAAGATCATAGTCCCTCGATGACACTTCGAATGTTGCCTTTCAAATGATCTTAGTCCCTCAAGAGAAATGCTAAGATATCTCACAAAATTGCTATCATGACTATACGATGACCCACACTCGTCCCTTTACATCCAAAGATAAGGCTTTTTACCAATCAATGGTAAGATAGCAACATCTAAAGGAGGAGGAAAAGAACAAATACTTTTGAGTAGGTAGAAACATTCTTAGTTGCTTGATCATCTTCAAACATAAACACCTTTTTTAACGCACCAACACTTTCCGTGAAATATTTTCAAAAGTCCAACAGTTTGTGCACATTATTATAGATACGAGAATCATTACAAAGTTTGCTAAACGAAGGCGCTTTTCAAAAATACTTTCAAAACCCACCATAAAACACACTTTCCAACAAAAGCAATGATCTAGCAAGCAACTAAGAGCCCATAGATAACTATGGATGGAAAGGGTGCTAACACCTTCCCTTTTCATAATCTACCCCCCGAACTCAAAATAATCTCAAAGGTTTTTCCTGTTCTTTTCACCCTTTCCTTTATTGGATAAAAGGAAAGTCGGTGGGGACTCTTGCTATCCGCAACAATTACGATCAAATGCAAAACTCCAAGTCAGTTCTCCCACCGTGTTACACATATCATTTCCACTGATCATTTCAAGGATCTTAAGGGCCTGTGATGCAGGGACATGATGAACTAGACATCCATAAAGGGGCAAGAGGATTTATTTTCCTCTAACCAAACACCGTCAAATACCAAAGCACGGTAACAAGAGTCAAGGGCTATGACCCACTTGACATGGTGAGCTTGATTCTCATAGAAGGACATTCGACAGTACGAAGTTCTCCAATAAAAGTTGTGATCAAAAGATCAACTTCTAACATCTTCTTGTGTTTACCCTGTGAGATCCTTGAAAACATTGCATCCACATATCATGCATCATATCATGACAGGTTTTCCCCATACAGGTTTCTCATCTGCTTACTGTTTATTTCAAGTAGAGATGGCTTTAGAACAGACTGTCGTAGATCTTCATGCCCAAAATGCTCAACTTCAAGAATTGTTCCTGAACCTATCCAAGGGGAAAAAAGAAGTGAAAGCACTCCTCATTGAGATCATGACCAAGAAGAATCCCGAGGACAACAAGGATGACCAATTGGAACGGCTACAAACTGAGATAGCAACAATGAGAATCCATATGATGGGACAGATGGTGGGTCAGATGACTCTTATCCAAAACTTAGCTTGGGGACAAGAAGAGCCGAGAGCCCTTGTCAACAAGATTCATCAAGACAGATGCAACCATATGGTAAAAACAGCTAGAATTAGGGATCAAGTCATTAATCAGCCTCTGGTGAGACAAGAAGTTGGTTAGGTCGAGAGAACACCCTTAAAAATGGCTACTATACCAAGAGTCCAACAACAACCTCGCCAACCACGACAAGGTGGTCAGTATAAGCAAGGAAAACAATTTGAGGAGATCAACATTCCCTTGGCTCAAGCATTGCATCATATGTTAGAAGCCAAGCTGGTTACATTGAGGGAGCCTCCTCAAAAACCCTTTACTGCTTCTCCCTATTACAATCAGGAAGAAAGGTGTGCGTACCACTCCGACAGTCCTGGACATAACACTAGCCACTGTTGGACATTGAAAAACAAGATGCAAGATCTGATTGACGAAGGGGCGTTGGAATTCACACAAGATGGTCAACTTGAGTTTTTCTATCATCTTTCAAAGACACATCATCTGAAGTGACGAAGTTTAGGCGGAGAAACTTTTGTTTATTTGAATTTTCAGTTGTAATTTCTTTGTTTTCTTAAACATTTATCCTTATGTCAGAATATGTTTGTCTTGAGTTAATCCATTCGTTTTTACTATATTGAAATTATGCTTTTACCCCTTTTTGTATGATATTCAACTCTCAACTACAAGTCTAAAACCTTTAGAGGGAGGATGACAAAAATAATACCATAATCTCATACAATATGCTTTTGGACAGACCTTGCTGACGATGTACATGCGTTCTTTCAATTCCTAAATAGTGGACTTATAAGGAAGATAATCCCTAGTCAACCCTTTTGAGCCAAGGAAGTAGGAGTTTTCTTTTTCAAACAAATTGAAACCTTAAATCATAATCTGGGGCAGGGTAGTTTATCATTTAATCCAAATGTGCATTTATCTACAAGCTTTCACTTCATACACGAACATCCTTTTGAATCAAAATGCGATGATGGTTCCCCAAAAAATCGGCAGTCATTACCTCTCAAAAGAAAAGCCCACTAGGTCAAAACCTATGAAGGAGAGTTAAGAAAAACCGGGCATCCGCCTGGCCGTAATCTCAAAAAAAGAACAGTCGGGCAAAAATTAGGGACAATAAATAAAAAATAGGGCGCAACAAATCCTCGACAAACATGAAAATGTTGCAAAAATGACTGCCTTAACGAATAAACTTCCAATATTTGAACCATCACCAAAATGTTATTCCAGACTCAATTTGAATCTAGAATGTACAATTAACTGAGTTTAGGACAAGAGAATATCATGAAGAACGGGTGGGTACAAATAAACTTTGAGCCTTATCCTTTGTTTCTTAAACCGTGAACTAGGCCACGTTACAACCACTTAAAAGTCCTAATTGAAGCATGTGTTAGTTCGAAAGCATACTGTTACAAAAGGTATCCTGACTCCTGTAAGGCTTACTGTAAATCCTGAGTTGAATTCATATTCTTACAAAATTCTTTTATTTGCTAAAAATTCATTTTCGAAACTTCAAGACAAACAGAAATATTGCATTGTTTGAATACCGCTGTTTGCATACAGCTATTTGTTTGACAACATAGAAATTCGCACAAAAAATATCCAATGAATGGAAATTCTCAATGAACATAACCACTTCCATTGAAAAATCTTCCATAATAAAGGGGCATAAAAAATCTTCCAGAATGGCATTCGTATCTGGAGTATAGCTAAACTGTATCTGAAAGCTGAATCTGAATGAGTATCAGAATGACATCCATATCTGGAGCGTGTCTGAATTGTATCTAAAATAGTGTATGAGAAGGAGCCCGTGTAGGATTACTTCAGCTGGTCGTGTAGATAATTGTCCTGACTAGTTTTAGGAATTAATCTACAAACAATCGCTCACAGATAGTTTTCCTGTCTGGTTTCAAGTGTTAATCGGGGACATGTTTTTGTCGGTCGTTTGAGATAGTTGTCCTATCTGGTTTAAAGTATTAATCTTTGACCTGAGAAAGAAAGATAGTTTTCCTGGCTTGTTGCAGGTGTTAATCTTCAATCTCTTCATTTAGATAGTTTTCCTAGCTTGTTACAGGTGTTAATCTATAATCAGTCGTCCACAAATAGTTTCCCTGGCTTGTTACAGGTATTAATCTGGAACTTGTTTTTGTCGGTCATTTGAGATAGTTGTCCTATCAAGTTTCAGGTATTAATCTCTAACCTGAGAAAGAAAGATAGTTTTCCTGGCTCGATACAGGTGTTAATCTTCAATCTCTTCATATAGATAGTTTTCCTGGCTTGTTACAGGTGTTAATTTACAATCAGTCATCCACAGATAGTTTTCCTGGCTTGTTACAGGTATTAATCTGGAATTTGAAAAGGTTGGTCGTTGAGATAGTTTTCCTGTCTGGTTTCAGGTATTAATCTTTGACCCGAGAAAGAGAGATAGTTTTCCTGGCTTATTACAGGTGTTAGTCTTAAATTTCTTCATGTAGATAGTTTTCCTGGTTTGTTACAGATATTAATCTATAATCAGTCGTCCACAGATATTTTTCCTGGCTTGTTACAGGTATTAATCTGGAACTTGAAAATGTTGGTTGACAGTCATCTGTTGATTGATCTTTCCTGTAAAGGTAAAGAGTTAGCTGCATGCAATGTCATGATGTATGAAATGCATGATATAATGATGTTCTCAAAATAAATGAAATTATGTTGTATGCATTTATCATGCATGAAATGTTGTTGGAATGTGATTGTTGTCCTAGAAAATAAATCCTTGACAAATGTTGGGGAGTTTTGGGAAGCTGAATCCCGGACGATCATTGGGGATGAAGAGTATGCACACCTTTCCAGACCTTGTTTTTCTTTTTCTTTTCTTTTAGAAAATTTCTGCTGGGGATTCCTGTTTTGTTGTTTGAGGAGAACTCCACTAGGGAATGTTGATTTTGCTCGAGGAAAACTCTGTGGAGAGTGTCGGTTCTTTCTTGGGTAAAAGAGTTTAGGAGTCTTAGTTGTCCGTTACTCTATTGGGAGTTATCTCTTGATGGAAGAGAAAGGGATTTAACAACTTGTTGGGGATAAAGGAGTTAACTGTTATCTGGTTGTCTTTCAGGTTTTGTAGCAACTTACTGGGGATTGTAAGAAAGTCTACTTGGGAAGAGGAGTTGTGGTCCCTTGATTTGTAGTAGTCCGAGAGGAAAACTCAATCTAGGGAATATGTAGTTTGTTAGGGAGATAAACCCAGTTGCCAATTTGCTGGAGAGGTATTTTCTTTTGGCAGAACTCCTCGAGGTTTCTTGAGATCAAACTCAATTGGGGATAAGTTTTTAGAGATTGAAAATCTGGCTGGGGATCGCCTGAATCCAACTTTGTGGGGACTTGACTAAGGATCAGCCTATGAAAAGTACTTTGTGAGAATTTGTCTCTGCCCTTGGTAGTAAGTGTTGTAGTACTTCCAGAAAGTGTTTGCTTGACCATATATAACCCTTTGTTGGGGTTTATGTTCAATTCCCCAAGTGATTCAGATACAGACTTGGCCCTGGTTACTCAGCACTTCTTGAGAGATTTTTTGGAATCTTGACTTGACTCTCCCTAGATGAATTGGATAGTGACATGTCATTCCCCCTTGCTTAATATGATATTTTTCGTTGGAAGTTCCATCCTATCTGAAGCGATTTTGTTCATTGAGAGAGCTTTCATTCGTTGGATATTCGTCGTGTGAATTTCTTCGTTGTCAAACAATTATCCATATGAAAACAACAATATTCAAATAATGCAAAGTTTATGCTTGTCTTGAAGTTTTGAAAATGCATTTTAGCAAGATAAAATAATTTTTTGTAAGAAAATTCAACTCAGGATTTAGAGTAAGCCTTACAGGAGTCAGGATACCTTTTGTAACAGTATGCCTTCGACTAACCCATGCTTCAATTAGGACTTTGAAATGGTTATAGCATGGTCTGGTTCACAGTTTAAGAAACAAAGGATAAGACTCAAAAAGTATTTGTACCCGCCCATTCTTCGTGATGTTCTACAGTCCTAAACTCAGTTAATTGTGCGTTTGAACTCCAATTGAGTCTGGAATGATGTTTTGGTGATGGTTCAGACAAGTTAAGTTTGTTGGAAGGCATTTATTTTTGCCATATTTTCCATGTTGTTAAGGATTTGTAGTGTCCTTTTTTTTATCTTCTATCCCTGATTTTTGCCTGACTGTTCTTGTTTTGAGATTACAATCAGCGGGATGCCCCAGTTTTTCTTAAGTCTCCTTCGTAGGTTTTAACTTAGTGGGCTTCTCTTTTAAGATATAATGACTTCCTATTTGGTAGGGAACCATCACCGTCTTTTGATTCCATGGGAATGTTTTTGATGTCATTCGTTGTTTACAAAGTGAAAGCTTGTGATTGAACGCATGTTTGAATTAACTGAGAAACTACCCTGCCCCAGGTTCTGATTAAAGGTTTAAATTTGTGTGAAAAATAAAACTCCTACTTCTTAGGCGCAAAGGGGTTGACTTAGGATTATTCTCCTTTTAACTCCAGTTTTTAGGAATTGAAAGAATGCATGTACATCGTCATCAAGGTCTTCCCAAAAGCATACTGTATAAGATTATGGCATTGTTTTCGTCATCCTCCCTTTAAAGGCTTGCAACTTTTTGGCAAGAGTTGAATATCATAAAGAGACTAAAAGGCATAGTTTAAATAAAGTGAAAACGAATGGATTAATTCAAGACAAACATATTTAATGCATTAATGAGAGTAACCAAAGTCTGACATAAAGACAAGTGTTTAAGCAAACAAAGATATTACAACTGAAAATTCGAATAAATAGAAAATTTCCTTGCCCATAACATCACTTTATTTGGATGCCCTTAAGGGGTGGTAGAAAAGCTCCAATTGACCGTCTTATGTGAATCCCAACGCTCCTCCGTCGATCAGGTTTTGAATCTTGTACTTCAGCGCCCAATAATCGTTTGTATCATGCCCAGGACTGTCGGAATGATAGGCGTACCTTGCATTGGAATTATAGCAGGGGAAAAAATATTGGGGTTTGGATGAGGTCCTATCAATGTAATCAAATTCATCCTCAATATGTGTTTCAATGCTTGAGACAGTGGCATGTTGATGTTAGTAAACTGTCTCTTAGGCTCGTTTTGCCTTTGTTGATTTCCCCGTTGACATTGGCGAGGTCGTTGTTGGACTCGTGACGTGGCAGAAAATTGGAAAGGTCTACTCTCCACCAAATCGGCTTCTTTCCTCATGGGAGGCTGAATGATGACTTGATCCCCAATTTCGACGGTTTGTTTCATACGGTTGCAACTGTCTTGATGAAGTTTGTTGAAGAGGGTCTTTAGCTCCTCTTGTCCCCGAGCTAAGTTTTGAATAAGAGCCATTTGGTCCACCAGTTGTCCCATCCTCTAGATTTTCATTGTTTCCATTTCAGTTTGTAGCCGTCCCAACTGGTCATCCTTGTTGTCCTCGGGATTCCCCATGGTCATGGCCCTAGTGAGTAGTGCTTTCACTTCTTCTTGTCCCTTGGATAGGTTCAAGAACAAATCCTGAAGCTGAGCATTTTGAGCCTGAATGTCCTTGATAGTTTGCTCTAGTGCCATCTATACTGAATAAACAGTAAGCAAATGAGAGACCTGTGTGGGAAAAGCCCATCATGATATGATGCATGGTATGTGGATGCAATGTTTTCAAGGACTTAGAAAATTTTAATTTGTTTTAGACAAAAAAGGAGCAAACATCAATTGTATTAATAAGTTTAAATTGATTACAACCATGCCCCTTGGGCTTACAATGGAGGAAATAAAGCAAAATAAACTCCTAAGACAAAAAGGTTGAACACATACTCTTTGGGGTAATGTAGGCATTCATATATCGCTCCTCATGAAGTTGTCTTGTAAGCTGCAGAACCTTCTTTTCACTCGCGTAGAATTGGGTTTCAAAGGTGTCTCGTTCTTCCTTCAGCTATATCCAAGATCTTTGTAAGTCTTCAAGAGAAGTAGGCATGGTAGGATGAAGGATAGCATAAGGAACATCTTCTTCAACTAGTGGCTCCATGATGATAGGAAAAATGGTAGGGTATGGCATACCGAGTCTTTGAGCACGAGTTCGTACCCATTTAAGATATGGCTCCAAAGGAATGGAGTTCTTACACCCCAATGTCTTGCTATCCACTTTGTTTATAATTCTCCAAGCTCACATGAAGCTTTGACGGTAGCCTTGGTTGTCACCTTTATAGTCGAATACCAAACCTTGGATGAGTGCATCATGAGGACCGACTCTTCGCGCATACCCAAATTTTCGTAATGCGAGATAAGGGTTATAGGTGATACCTCCCCTAATTCCTAAGAGTGGGACATTAGGAAATTCCCCACAACGGTCAATGATAGTAGTATCTTCCAAGGATCGAGAACACCAATAAATGTCAGAGTGTGTGAGGGAGATCATCTTTTGAGACCATGTCAATCCTTGCTCGTTCTTCAACGTTGATCGAGGTAGGTGCGAAATAAACCACTTGGTGAGTAGGGGAATGCAACACAAGAGAGTACCTCTTTTCTTCATGGTGCGAGTGTGGAAACAATGTAAAATGTCTCCAAGCAAAGTAGGTATAGGATCGGGAGAGGAAAACCTTGATGGCATTCATATCTATGAATTGGTCCGGATTGGGAAATAGAACCAAACCATAGATTAAAAGGGCCAAGACATCTTCAAAAGCTTGAAAAGAACTCTTCTAATGTTGGCACCAACTGATAGTCAAGAAAGGTGAAGCAATGATGCATGGTATCAAAGAATTGGAAGAGCACACACATCATTTCTTCTTGGAAATTGGAGGTAGCCAAGCTGAAAAGTGGACCATATTTCTTGGTGAAGGGAGAATCTCCAGGCACCCTTTATGCTAATTCTTGGAGTTGAGGGTGTGCTTTCATGAAGCTGGTTCGGATGGGAGTCATGGCCTACAAAACAAAACAAAGATAAATTTCTAAATCCTTGAAATGTTTAGTGAAAATGCTTATGATGTTATGATGTTTATGATGTTATGTACAAGTATGCAAAGCAAGCAAGTTGTTATGTACAAATAGTCATATATACAAAAAGCAGACAAGTCCTTAGGTTTAGGCTTGCATGGAGTTTTTAGGTAAGTACCCTCTTGAAGTTTAGCTGGCTTAACCTATCCTAGAAAATAATCGGGTTCTAGGGGATCTCAATATCACTGATCTTTCTTCATCGAGCTTTCTTTCAGTGCAATCCTTTTTAATAGCGACCGAAATATCACGAAAATCCGATCTCAATGAGCGTAGCATCGAGTATCAACCTATCTTCGGTCGGAAGCAAAGCCGGCTATCTCACTACTTCCTAATGGCCAAGTGGTTCAACTAAGGTTCTAAGGTCAGTTAGTGCTTCATGACGCTGCTCAGCAGCCCCGTATTCTCCTCGATTCAACACAAGAGATATCAGTACCAACAAATGCGTCACTCTAACGTAGCCATTTCTTCAACCATGTCAGTCTATGTTGTACAGTTTCCAAAATCTATTCCTACTTTCCTAAAAGGTGCCCCAAATACGGGTAGAGGATCAAAATAAGCCCAAACAAGGAAACATAATATAAAGAAAGCAAGTCAAACAATGAAATAAAGTAAAGGTGATCTAGCCCTAAGGTAACCCCACTTTTAAGTATATCCCCAACAGAGTCTCCAATTTTGTAATACGGTGGGAGAACTGACTTGGGTGTTTTGCATTTGATTGCAATTTTCGCGGATAGCAAGAGTCGCCACCGACTTTTCTTTTATCCAATAAGGAAAGGTTGAAAAGAACAGGAAAGGCCTTTTGAGATTATTTCTTGAGTTCGGGGGGTAAGTTATGAAAAGGCAAGGTATTAGAACCCTTTTCATTCATAGTTATCTACGGGCTCTTAGTTTCTTGCTAGATCACTTGCTTTTGTTTGAAAATATGCTTGTGGTGTGGGTTTTGAAATTATTTTGAAAACGTCTTTGTAATGGTTCTCGTTTCTATAAGAACGCGTACAAAGTATTGGTTTTGAAAATAGTTCAAGGAGGTGTTTGTGGAATGTGTTTTTGAAAGTGATTTTTAAAAGTGTCTTTGTAATGGTTCTCGTTTCTATTAGAACATGTACAAAGAGCTTTGTCTTTTGAAAATGTTTCAAATGAAAGTGTTGGTGTATAAAATTTTGTTGTTGTGAGAAAGCGAGCAACTAGGAGCATCCTACCTACTTAAAAGGTCTATGTTCTTTTCCTCCTCCTTTAGATGTTTCTATCTTACCATTGATTTGGTAAGAAGCCCCATCATTGGATGTTAAGGGACGGGCGTGAGACGTTTGTATAGTCATAGAAGGAAACCTATGGGATGTTTTAGCAATTTTTGTTTAAGGACTAGATCGTTTACCGAAGGAAACATTAAGGGTCATCGAGGGACTATGATCTTTTATCGAGGATCTTTGCTAAAACACCCATATTCGAGGGATATGACTATTTTTCTGAAGCAACAAGTGAGATTACCCTAGAGGTGCATGTGTAAATAGTGTGTTTGATTTGCATGCATTTTGTCTTTGAATTTTAGGTTATCTACTTGTTGTTTTTATCTTGCCATACATCCTATTTACTAACATTTGTACAAAAGAAATAAAAATGCAGAAAAATAAATCCTACACTATTACAACCATATTGAATAGAAAGAAAATATAAAGACAAAATAAAATTAAGAAAGGAAAATAGGATTTTCGATTTGGGCACCAGAACCCTTCAATTCTGCTTCTCTGGCTCCCTTCGATTTGTCCTGGAAGTAGTGAGGGCGTGCCTCTCGATTGGGCCCGGAACCAGCATGAGATGCAGTCTGTATTTCTTCTTCCTTCGAGTTGGTCTTGGAAGTAGTGAGGGTGTGCCTTTCGATTGGGCTTGGAATCAACATCAGATGCAGTTTGCCTTTCCGCTTCCTTCGACTGGGGCCTGGAAGTAGTAAGGTGTAGCCTGACTTTCTGCTTCCTTTGACTGGGGCCTTGAAGTCAGTATGGTCATCCTTCTGGCAGCCTCTTTCATTTGGACCTGGAAGTCAGTGTGGAAGCCTAAGGCTTCGTCTCATACTTCTTTCCTCCTGTTTCTTTCATTTGGGATTTTAAATAGCAACATGGTTTGAGGCCATGCTAGCATGGTCTTATGGCTAGGTTAGTTTTTAAAGCATGTTTAATAAAACAAGAAGCAAAACTAAAAGGATTAGCAATGAAAACAAATTAAAAGGGTAGAAACGAAAAGGAAATAAATGTGATGTACATGTTTGAAACGAAAGGAAAGAGTATTCACATGTTATGTTAGAAATGAAAGGTTCAAAGTTAAGAGTGACTTACCTTGTTTGAAGCTGGAACGTGTGCTGGACATTGAGTGACTGCCTTGGATGTCCCTGGATTTGATGGAAAGAAACAAGGATGACCTTTCTAATGTTGGATTTGAAGGAGAAGAACGAGTGTGATGTTTTTCTACTGGATACGAAAGAAAATAAAGTGTGGGGATGTTTCATATTCGAAAGAGGCAAATGTTTAGATTCTGGGTTTGTGTTTAATGTTTGGGAATCTTAAGAGTTTTTGAGAGTTTTTGTGAGTTTGATGATTCCTTGAAGATTCGTTCCACCAACCAAAAAAAAGTCTTTGGATCTGTTCCCCCCAGCCCCTTATACATGTTATGGAGCCTCTTATTTATAGGCAAAGCTGGCTGAGATTTAGGAGGGGAAAAACAATTTGAACAATTTGAGTAAACTGCTTTTTGTAGCTTTCATGGGACAGTGTTCTTATGTCATTTTGGTGGAAGAAATGGGCAGTGTTTCAGGACTGCTGTGCAGAAGTATTGGAGCGTTATGGCCAGTGTACCAGGCCTGAACTTGGCAGCAAGCATCTTTTGAATATTTCATCTTTCGTTTTGACCCGCCTTCGACCAAATTCTTCTTCAAACAACATTATTTGATTTTCACCCAACAAGTGTCTTTCAAATGGGTCACTTTTGTGCATCCTTCGAAGGAGCCAAATATGTGCCCCTTGAATGGGTCATCAAAGTATGCCTTAAAGTGGGTCTTGTAAGTCCTTCGAATGGGCCCTCAAACATGTCCTTCGAATGGGCTAGTAAGGTATATCCTTCAAAAGGGACTCCTATGTATGCTCTTCAAATCCACCAATACATGTCTTTTGAAGGGGGCCATCAACCATGTGTGCTGAAGGTTGTCAAGGGTGGAATTGAAGCATACTAAAGGGAAATGTTGTCCAGTCGAAGCTAGTATAAAACATTAGCCAATGCCCTGTCGAAGCCTTCATGCAGAAGGTCACCACTTTGCAAGCATACAAGAGGCCATTGCTCAAATGAAGGTTTGCATGAAGAGTCAATGCCCTATAGAAGCCTGCATACAGGGGATCACTGCTTTGTAACTCAAGGCAAACATGTAAAGGGCCAATGGTGCAATCAAAGGTTGGTTGAAGGAGGCTTTTTGCCTTGGAATCGAAGGAGGCTACAGGAGGCTCATTGCCTTGTGCTTTCTGGCCTGATGGGAGCCTCTTGCACACAAGAAAGAAGCTATGGCTCAATTGAAGGCTTGTATGCAGCCAGCCATTACTTTATGGATCAAAGCACACCTGGAGAGATCAAATGTTCAAATTAAAAAAGGCATGCAGGCAACCATTACATAGTGAACCATGTGAGACCAAAGGTGTAATCGAAGGTTGCATGCAGGAAGTTCCCACTTTGTGAATCAAAGCCAGTGTGTCATAGGCCAATGCACAATCGAAGGATGAAAGCCAAACCTGCATCGAGAGAGGCCAGAAGTCCAATCGAAGGATGTGGATTTGAAGCAAACTTTTGCCTTGTCGAAAGGCACATTAACATCTTTAATTTTTTCATTTTATCTATTTTCCTTTAAATAGGTGTTTGTAATTACACACGTGAGAGAAATCTTGAGAAAATGAGAGGGAAAATTTTGGGGTACAACAGCTGCCCCTATTCAATCTTCTTAAACCCGAAGAGTTAGATTTGTGAGTCCGCCATTCGTGACTTGAAGGTGGAAGATGATTGAACACTAGAGTGCCCAGAAATTTGCACTCGATGATGTGGTGGTTGATTGTGCAGGGAATTGGCTTAAAGAAGCCATTTGGAGAGATGATAGAGAGTTGTCACAAATGGGCTTACAAATTCCATCCAAAAGTGATTGGTGACATAAATTTGAAGAAATATCAGAATAAATCTCTGGTTGATTTATACTGAAATGGTAGATGTAGTGGGGTGAGTATCAGAATAATATCCATAAATGGATTGTATCCCGACTCGCATCTGAAAGATATACTGAATGAGCATCACAATGACATCCGTATCTGGATCGTATATGGACTGTATCTGCAAGCTAGATCTGAATGAGTATCAGAGTGGCATCCAGATCTAGAGTGTATCTGAACTGTATCTGAAAGATGAGTTTGAATGAGTATCAGAATGGCATCCGTATCTGGAGCGTATCTGAACTATATCTGAAAGCTGAATTTGAATGAGTATCAGAATGACATTCGTATTTGGAGTGTATTTAAATTGTATCTAAAAGTTGAGTCTGAATGAGTATCAGAATGGAATCCATATCTAGAGCGTATCTGAACTGTATCTGAAAGCTGAATTTGAATGAGTATCAGAGTGGAATCCGTATCTGGAGCGTATCTGAACTGTATCTGAAAGCTGAATCTGAATGAGTATCAGAATGACATCCGTATCTGGAGCGTATCTGAACTGTATCTGAAATAGTGTATGAGAAGGAGCCCGTGTAGGATTACTTCATCTGGTCTTGTAGATAATTTCCCTGACTAGTTTCAGGAATTAATCTACAAATAATCACTCATAGATGGTTTTCCTATCTGGTTTTAAGTGTTAATCTAGAACATGTTTTTGTCGGTCATTTGAGATAGTTGTCCTGTCTGGTTTCAAGTATTAACCTCTGACCTGAGAAAGAAAGATAGTTTTCCTGGCTTGTTACAGGTGTTAATCTTCAATCTCTTCATTTAGGTAGTTTTCTTGGCTTATTATAGGTGTTAATCTACAATCAGTCGTCCACATATAGTTTTCCTAGCTTGTTACAGGTATTAATCTGGAACTTGTTTTTGTCGATCGTTTGATATAGTTGTCCTATCTGGTTTCAGGTATTAATCTCTAACCTGAGAAAGAAATATAGGTTTCCTGGGTTGTTAAAGGTGTTAATCTTCAATCTCTTCATGTAGATAGTTTTCCTGGCTTGTTACAGGTGTTAATCTACAATCAGTCATCCACAAATAGTTTTCTTGGCTTGTTACAGGTATTAATCTGGAATTTGAAAAGGTTGAACGTTGAGATAGTTGTCCTATCTGGTTTTAGGTATTAATCTCTGACCTGAGAAATAGAGATAGTTTTCCTAGCTTGTTATAGGTGTTAGTCTTCAATCTCTTCATGTAGATAGTTTTCCTGGCTTGTTACAGGTATTAACGTACAATCAGTCGTCCACAAATAGTTTTCCTGACTTGTTACAGGTATTAATTTGGAACTTGAAAATGTTGGTCGATAGTCATCTGTTGATTGATCTTTCCTAAAAAGGTAAAGAGTTAGCTGGATGCAATGTCATGATGTATGAAATGCATGATATAATGATGTTCTCAAAATAAATGAGATTATGCTGTATGCATTTATCATGCATGAAATGTTGTTGGAATGTAATTTTTGTCTTGGAATACAAATCCTTGACAAATGTTGGGGAGTTTTGGGAAGCTAAATCCCAGACGACCGTTGGGGATGAAGAGTATGCACACCTTTCCAGACCTTGTTTTTTTAAAGAAAGTTTCTGCTGGGGATTCCTGTTTTGTTGTTTGAGGAGAACTCCGCTGGGGAATGTTGATTTTGCTTAAGGAAAACTCTGCGGAGAGTGTTGGTTCTTGCTTGGGTAAAAGAGATTATGAGTCTTATTTGTCCGTTACTCTATTGGGAGTTATCTCTCGATGGAAGAGAAAGGGAGTTAACAACTTGTCGGGGATAAAGGAGTTAACTGTTATCTGGTTGTCTTCCAGGTTTTTTAGCAACTTACTGGGGATTGTAAGAAAGTCTACTGGGAAAGAGGATTTGTGGTCCCTTGATTTGTAGTAGTTAGAGAGGCAAACTCAAGCTGGGGAATCTGTAGTTTTTTGGGGAGATAAACCTGGTTGCCAATCTGCTGGAGAGGTGTTTTCTTTTGGCAGAACTCCTCGAGGTTTCTTGAGATCAAACTCAGTTGGGGACAAGTTTTCAGAGATTGAAACTCTGGCTGGGGATCGCCTGAATCCAACTTTATGGGGACTTGACTGAGGATCACCCTCTGAAAAGGACTTTGTGAGAATTTGTCTCTTCTCCTGGTAGTAAGTTGTATAGTACTGCCAGAAAGTGTTTGCTTGACCATATATAACCCTGTATTGGGGTTCATGTTCAATGCCCCAAGTGATTCAGATACAAACTTGCCCCTGGTTACTCAGCCCTTCTTGAGAGATTTCTTGGAATCTTGACTTGACTCTCCCCAGATGAATTGGACAATGACATGTCATGACCCCTTGCTTAATAGGATATTTTTCGTTGGAAGTGTCATCCCATCTGAAGCAATTTTGTTCACTGTGAGAGCTTTTGTTTGTTGGATATTCATCGTGTGAATTTCTCCGCTGTCAAACAATTATCCATATGCAAACAACGATATTCAAATAATGAAAAGTTTATGCTTGTCTTGAAGTTTTGAAAATGCGTTTTAGCAAGATAAAAGAATTTTTTGTAAGAAAATTCAACTCAAGATTTAGAGTAAGCCTTATAGGAGTCAGGATACCTTTTGTAACAGTATGCTTTCGACTAACCCATGCTTCAATTAGGACTTTGAAAGGGTTGTAGCATGGTCTGGTTCACGGTTTAAGAAACAAAGGATAAGGCTAAAAAAGTATTTCTACCCGCCCGTTTTTCGTGATGTTCTTCAGTCCTAAACTCAGTTAATTGTGCGTTTGAACTCCAATTGAGTATGGAATGACATTTTGGTGATGGTTCAGACAAGTTAAGTTTGTTGTAAGGCAGTTATTTTGCCATATTTTCCATGTTGTTGAGGATTTGTAGTGTCCTCTTTTTTTGATCTTCTATCCCTGATTTTTTCCTGACTGTTCTTATTTTGAGATTACAATCAGCGGGATGCACCAATTTTTCTTAAGTCTCCTTCGTAGGTTTTAACTTAGTGGGCTTCTCTTTTAAGATATAATGACTTCCTATTTGTTAGGGAACCATCACCGTCTTTTGATTCCATGGGAATGTTTTTGATGTCATTCGTTTTATACAAAGTGAAAGCTTGTGATTGAACGCATGTTTGAATTAACTGAGAAACTACCCTGCCCCAAGCTCTGATTAAAGGTTTCAATTTGTGTGAAAAATAAAACTCCCACTTCTTAGGCTCAAAGGGGTTGACTTAGGATTATTCTCCTTATAACTCCAGTGTTTAGGAATTGAAAGAATGCATGTACATCGTCATCAAGGTCTTCCCAAAAGCATACTGTATAAGATTATGGCATTGTTTTCGTCATCCTCCCTTTAAAGGCTTGCAACTTTTTGGCAAGAGTTGAATGTCATAAAGAGACTAAAAGGAATAGTTTAAATAAAGTGAAAACGAATGGATTAATTCAAGACAAACATATTTAATGCATTAATAAGAGTAACCAAAGTCTGACATAAAGATAAGTGTTTAAGCAAACAAAGATATTACAACTGAAGATTCGAATAAATAGAAAATTTCCTTGCCCATAACATCACTTTATTTGGATTCCCTTAAGGGGTGGTAGAAAAGCTCTAATTGACCGTCTTATGTGAATCCCAACGCTCCTCCGTCGATCAGGTTTTGAATCTTGTACTTCAGCGCCCAATAATCGTTTGTATCATTCCCAGGACTGTCAGAATGATAGGCGTACCTTGCATTGGAATTATAGCAGGGAGAAACATTATTGGGGTTTGGATGAGGTCCTATCAACGTAATCAGATTCATCCTCAACATGTGTTGTAATGCTTGAGACAGTGGCATGTTGATGTTAGTAAACTGTCTCTCGGGCTCATTTTGCCTTTGCTGATTTCCCCGTTGACGTTGGCGAGGTCGTTGTTGGGCTCGTGACGTGGCATAAAATTGGAAAGGTCTACTCTCCACCAAACCGGCTTCTTGCCTCATGGGAGGCTGAATGATGACTTGATCCCCAATCTCGACGGTTTGTTTCATACGGTTGCAACTGTCTTGATGAAGTTTATTGATGAGGGTCCTTAGCTCCTATTTTCCCGAGCTAAGTTTTGGATAAGAGCCATCTAGCCCACCAGTTGCCCTATCATCTAGATTTTCATTGTTACCATTTCAGTTTATAGCCGTCCCAACTGGTCATCCTTGTTGTCCTCGGTGTGATACGGTGGGAGAGAACTGACTATTTTTTGGAATGTTGGTTCGCGTTTTGCGTTTGTTTTCGCAAAATGTCGCGGTAAGCAAGAGTCGCCACCGTCTTTTATTTTATCCAACAAGGAAAGGAAAAAAGCACAGAAAAATTCCTTTTTGAGATGTTTCTCGGGTCCGGGGGGTAGATTATAGAAAGGGAAAGTGTTAGCACCCTTTCTATCCGTGGTTATCCACGGGCTCTTAGGTACTTGCTCAAAGTGTTTTCAAAAATTTGCTTTTTCTTTGTGTTTGTGGGTTTGAAAGAAGTTTTTTGTTTGAAAGGTGTAAGTGCGAAAAATTTTGTTTTGTTTTGAAAGAGCAAGTATTTAAGAACCATCTACCTACTCGAAAAAGAAATCAATCTGTACTAATGTCCTTTAGACAATGGTATCCCACTATTGATGAGTAGGTAGCATCGTCATTGGAGTTTTAGGGTCAATTCAATTAAGGGACGTGTGGTTACTAAAGCAATGTTAGGACGCCTTAGCGGTAACCCTAATATCTTAGATCATTTTTCCGAGGCAACCGTTTCGAGGCAACTATGATCTTTGGACAAGAGGACGACCTCTAAAACTTCCTATACTCAATGACCACGTTAGAAGGCAACCAAGTGAGGTGTACCCTAACAGTGCGCATGTGCGAGTGTGTTATTTTCAGTTAATTTGTCTTTGTACATGTTATGGGTTATCTATGTTGATTTTAGGTTCATACATTCGATCTTGTCATGCATTCCCTATTACTAAACATCTAACAGTTTATAAGTTGTGGAAATTAAATTGCGGAATTTAAATCTAACTATTACAAGGCATCGGGTATTTACATCGCCAAAAACAACCATTGAATTTAAAATGCGGAAAATAAATAAAGCGATAAATAAATTAAAGTCCTATTAAAACTATTACATTCTGGGAAACAATTACATCAATATGGCAAAATAGATCGCGTGCAAGAAATCAAATCGGGCGAGTTTTTAGGGTTTTGACCCTTTTTGAAAGAAAGCAATTTTTTTTGGTTTTTTGAATTAAAAAGGAATTAAGTTAAGTTAACAATTAAATAAATAAATAAATTAATTAAAAGTGATATTTTTGGATTTTTGGATATTTAAGGAAATAAAAATGAATTTGATTAAAGTTAATAAAAACCTAATTTTCTACATTAATTTTAATTATTGCAAAAATATTAAAAGTTATACCTAATTAAAACTAAATTAATTGAATTAATATTTATTTACAAAAATAAAGTGCTGAATTTAATTTTAATAAATAAAATATATATATTTTTTTGTTTTTGATTTTATGAGGAAAAAGTTTTAATTGGTTAGTTTAAATAATAAAAATAATTAATCAAACAATTAAATAAAATAAATAAAAAAATAGAAAGAAAAAAGAAATAACCAAGGGGGTTTGGGCCCAGATCAGGGGTGAGAATTGCAATTTTCCAGGCCCATTAACGTGTAAGCCTGTGTTGACTTTCTGATTCCACGCGTGCACATTGACTTGGGAGTATGATGGACCTCCAATGTGGACCACCAGATATGGCCTGGGGCCATCTGGCAAGCATTGCATTGATGGTGTATGATGAACCTACGCGCTTGAGTGTATACTGGATTGCCTATTGAAAAATAAAATAAAGCAATATGGTGGACCTGGGATTCGAACCCAGGTCCTATTAGCCAATGAACACACGCCTTTGCCACTGCATCACTGCGTTTCATTTGTTAATGTAATAGATAAAAATTATTATAAGGAAAAAACAATTAATATGATGGAATTAAAAACAAAAACGCGTGAAGTTTGAAACAGCGAATGGGAGGGGGACGCGTCATCGTCTTCCTCGCTGGCCCCTGGTTATTTACCTGCGGATTCTTATCCGCAGCTAAATCCATATGTTGATCCTAAAAACTGTTCTAGGCCATGAAAACTCAAGCCACGACCACCGTCGTGCTCGTCTCTTCCTCTTGAACACATCTATGTCCATTAATAGCCTTGATTTTACCTATAGAGAAAACCCCCAAAAACGAATACCAAGAACCCTAGAATCGGCTAGGGGGTTATAGGCTATGAAAACACAATCAAATAATGCCAAAAGTTTCTAAATGGAACGATAAACCGGAACATGTAAAGATTTTACCAAGAAAGTGCAAGAATATGAGTATGCGATTTCAAATGCAGAGTGGTTTTCAAGGAGACTTACAACGCGATTGAGGATGTGAATGGCCTTGCTTTTGATTGCTATAGACTCAGTGGATGTCCAGCAAGAGAGTAGTGTTGAGATTTTGCTTTGAATCGGCCTCTAAAACAGATTTTAGTTTCAAGCTTTTTTCAAGTTTTTCTCAAGTTTGGTTTTGGTGATTATGCAGCCTCTAGGTCTTCAAACTCGTGCCTTTGGTTTGTATAAGTAACCTGGAGTGAATTAGGTCAAGTTTTGGACTTTGAATCTTTATGCATTGATGATTTAGGATTTGATTTGATCCTCCATGAAAAGCTTCCAAATTCGTCCAAAAACCAATATTTTGTGCATGATATGGCTTGATACGAGTTTGACCATGTCCATAATGATAATTAAGACCTGTATCAATCAAAAAGATTCCAAGTGATCAAGATTTGGATTTTATTTGGATTTAAATTGATTAAAAATGAATTAATTCAATAAAAATCAAATAAAATAGAAAAATCAATAAATGGACCCAAGACTGAAGATAGGGCACGTATGTAGTGTGACAAGATCAAATCAAGTGGAAAAAAGTGGGCCCATTTGACAAAATTTGAAGTTTTGGGGATAGTTGACTTTTGGCAATTTTGGAAAAATGCCCAACTTCAACAATGTATAACTTCTTCAATTTTGAAGTTTTGGAAGTGTTCTTGGACTTTTTAGAAAAATTGAGATGTCCTCTAACTAACCCTTTTGGTCTCATCTTATTTTAATATTCGATGCTCAAGTTATAAGCTTTGGCAAAAAGGTGTTTTTGTTGACTTTCAAAAATGACCTATAATGTCCAATTTTGTAACTTTTTGTGAGTGCATTTCTTGATCTTGGGGTATGAAGATGGATTGTAGGAAATTGCATCCTCCTCAAAATTAGATTTTGATGGGTCATTTCTCATAAAGTATGAGAAAGGTATGCTTGGTCAAAGTTGAGTTGACTTTTCCTACAAAACCCTAATTTAGCAACTTTTGAGTCTTGATGAATTTTGAGCAATCCTTGATGAATCATGATCAACCCTTGATCAAATGATGAAATATCCTTCAAAATGAGAATGTTGACAAAAAATCTTGAGGTTTGACTGTTTATAAGTCACAGTTGATTTTTGCCCTAGCATAATCGATTTTTGGACCTCTTGAGCAATTGACTGACCAAACTTTCTCTGCAAGGCTTGAAATTTGACATGGATGAACTTGAGAACATATTAGGACATTGTGGAGAACTTGAGGTCATTTGGATGCAAGGACCTTGATGAAACACAAAACCCTAATTTGAGATTGACTGCCTTAGGAGATGATTTGATTGTCCAACTCTTGAGCAATCTTGAGCAACTTGGAGATTCTTCTTGAAATGTCTTGAGAAATATGGGAGGGAAATATTTGGGGTACAACACTCGGGATTACCCATGGTCATGCCCCTAGTGAGTAGTGCTTTCACTTCTTCTTGTCCCTTGGATAGGTTCAAGAACAAATCCTGAAGTTGAGCATTTTAAGCCTGAATGTCCTTGATAGTTTCCTCTAGTGCCATCTCTACTGAAATAAACAGTAAGCAGATGAGAGACCTGTGTGGGAAAAGCCCGTCATGATATGATGCATAGTATATGGATGCATTGTTTTTAAGGAATTAGAAAATTTAAATTTGTTTTAGACAAAAAAGGAGCAAACATTAATTGTATTAATAAGTTTAAATTGATTACAACCATGCCCTTGGGCTTACAATGGAGGAAATAAAACAAAATAAACTCTTAAGACAAAAAGTTTGAACGCATCCTCTTTGGCGCAATGTAGACATTCAAATTTAGCTCCTCATGAAGTTGTCTTGTAAGCTCCAGAACCTTCTTTTCACTCGCGTAGAATTGGGCTTCAAAGGTGTCTCGTTCTTCCTTCACTGGATCCAAGCTCTTTGTAAGTATTCAAGAGAAGTATGCATGGTAGGATGAAGGATAGCATAATGAACATCTTCTTCAACTAGTGGCTCCATGATGATAGGCAAAATGGCAGGGTATGGCATACTGAGTCTTTGAGCATGAGTTCGTACCCACTTAAGATAAGGCTCCAAAGGAATGGAGTTCTTACGCCCTAATGTATTTCTATCCACTTTGTTTATCATTCTCTAAGCTCGCATGAACCTTTGACGGTAGCCTTGGTTGTCACCTTTATAGTCGAATACCAAACCTTGGATGAGTGCATCATGAGGACCGTCTCTTCGTGTATACCCAAATTGTCGTAATGTAAGAGAAGGGTTATAGGTGATAACTCCCCTAATGCCTAAGAGTGGGACATTAGGGAATTCCCCACAACGGTCAATGATAGTAGTATCTTCCAAGGATCGAGAACACCAATAAATGTCATAGTGTGTGAGGGACATCATCTTTTAAGACCATGTCAATCCTTGCTCGTTCTTAAACATTGATTGAGGTAGGTGTGAAGTAAACCACTTGGCGAGTAGGGGAGTGCAACACAAGAGAGTACCTCTTTTCTTCATGGTGCGAGTGTGGAAACAATGTAAAATGTCTCCAAGCAAAGTAGGTATAGGATTACGGGAGAGGAAAACCTTGATGGCATTCACATCTATGAATTGGTCCAGATTGGGAAATATAACCAAACCATATATTAAATGGGCCAAGACATCTTCAAAAGCTTGAAAATCCATATCTTCCCAGAATGAACGAGCCTTCTCCAATAGAAACTTGGCTAGGAAACCATTAACTCCGCTTCTTGTCTCCTAATTTGTTACAATGCCGGCTCTCTTTAGATGCAGAGCTTCGGAAATGACTTCAGGCTTTGGAGTCTCTTGTAAACCGGTGAATGGTATTTGATCGAGCACGGACACTCCTAATAGTTAAGAGAACTCTTCTAATGTTGGAACCAACTGATAGTCAAGAAAGGTGAAGCAATGATACATGGGATCAAAGAATTGGAAGAGCACACACATCATTTCTTCTTGGAAATTGGAGGTAGCCAAGCTGAGAAGTCGACCATATTTCTTGGTGAAGGGAGAATCTCCAGGCACCCTTTATGATAATTCTTGGAGTTGAGGGTGTGCTTTCGTGAAGCTGATTCGGATGGGAGTCATGGCCCACAAAACAAAGCAAAGATAAATTCCCAAATCCTTGAAATGGTAAGTGAAAATGCTTATGATGTTATAATGTTTATGATGTTATGTAGAAGTATGCAAAGCAAGCAAGTTGTTATGTACAAATAGTCATATATACAAAAAGCAGACAAGTCCTTAGGTTTAGGCTTGCATGGAGTTCGTAGGTAAGTACCCTCTTGAAGTTTAGTTGGCTCAACCTATCATAGAAAGTAATCGGGTTCTAGAGGATCTCAATATCACTGATCTTTCTTCATCGGGCTTTGTTTCAGTGCAAGCCTCTTTAATGGTGACCGAAATATCACGAAAGTCCGATCTCAATGAGCATAGCATCGAGTATCAACCAATCTTCAGTCAGAACCAAAGCCGGCTATTTGACTACTTCCTAATGGCCAAGTGGTTCAACTAAGGTTCTAAGGTCAGTTAGTGCTTCATGATGCGGCTCAGCGGCCCCGTATTCTCCTCGATTCAACATAAGAGATACCGGTACCAACAAATGCGTCACACTAATGTAGACATTTCTTCAAACGTGTCGGTCTATGCTGTACAGTTTCCACAATTTATTGCTACTTTCCTAAAAGGTGCCCCAAATACGGGTAGAGGATCAAAACAAGCCCAAACAAGGAACCATAATGTAAAGAAAGCAAGTCAAACAAGGAAAGCAAGTAAAGGTGATCTAGCCCTAAGGTAACCCCACTTTTAAGTATATTCCCAGCAGAGTCTCCAGTTCTGTAATACGGTGGGAGAACTGTCTTGGGTGTTTTGTGTTTGATTGCAATTATTGCGGATAGCAAGAGTCACCACCAACTTTTCTTTTATCCAATAAGGAAAGGTTGAAAAGAACAGGAAAGGCCTTTCAAGATTATTTCTTGAGTTCGGGGGGTAAGTTGTGAAAAGGGAAGGTATTAAAACCCTTTTCATTCGTAGTTATCTATGGGCTCTTAGTTGCTTGCTAGATCACTTGCTTTTGTTTGAAAATGTGCTTGTGGTGTGGGTTTTGAAAGTATTTTGAAAATGTCTTTGTAATGGTTCTCGTTTCTATAAGAACACGTACAAAGTGTTGGTTTTGAAAATAGTTCAAAGAGGTGTTTGTGGAATGTGTTTTTGAAAGTGATTTTGCAAAGTGTCTTTGTAATGGTTCTCGTTTCTATAAGAACACGTACAAAGAGCTTTGCCTTTTAAAAATGTTTCAAATGAAAGTGTTGGTGTATAAAATGTTTTTTTTGTGAGAAAGCGAGCAACCTGGAGCATCCTACCTACTTAAAAGGTCTATGTTATTTTCCTCCTCCTTTAGATGTTGCTATCTTACCATTGATTTGGTAAGAAGCCCCATCATTGGATGTAAAGGGGCGAGCGTGAGACGTTTGTATAGTCATAGAAGGAAACCTATGGGACGTGTTGGCAATTTATGTTAAGGGAGTAGATCGTTTACCGAAGGCAACATTAAGGGTCATCGAGGGACTACAATCTTTTATCGAGGATCTTTGCTAAAAACGCCCATATTCGAGGGACATGACTATTTTTTCGAGGCAACAAGTGAGGTTACCCTAAAGGTGCATGTGTGAATAGTGTGTTTGATTTGCATGCATTTTGTCTTTGAATTTTAGGTTGTTTACTTGTTATTTTTATCTTGCCATACATACTAGTTATTAACATTTGTACAAAAGCAATAAAAATGTAGAAAAATAAATCCTACATTATTACAACCATATTAAATAGCAAGAAAATATAAAGACAAAATAAAATAAAGAAAGGTAAATGGGATTTTCGATTTGAGCAGCAGAACCCTTAGATTATGCTTCTCTGGCTCCCTTCGATTTGGCCTGGAAGTAGTGAGGGAATGCCTTTTGATTGGGCCTGGAATCAGCATGAGATGCAGTATGCCTTTCTGCTTCCTTCGACTGGGGCCTGAAAGTAGTGAGGGAGTGCCTTTCGATTGGGCCTGGAATCAGCAGGAGATGCAGTCTGCCTTTTTTCTTCCTTCGACTGGGGCCTGGAAGTAGTGAGGTGTAGCCTGACTTTCTGCTTCCTTCGACTGGGGCCTTGAAGTCAGTGTGGTCATCCTTCTGGCTGCCTCTTTCGTTTGGACCTGGAAGTCAGTGTGGAAGCCTAAGGCTTCGTTTCATACTTTTTTCCTCCTGTTTCTTTAATTTGGGATTTTAAATAGCAACATGGCCTGAGGCCATGCTAGCACGGTCTTATGGCTAGGTTAGTTCTTAAAGCATGTTTAATAAAACAAGAAGCAAAACTAAAAGGATTAGCAATGGAAACTAATTAAAAGGGTAGAAACGAAAAGGAAATAAATGTGATGTACATGTTTGAAATGAAAGGAAAGATTATTCACATGTTATATTAGAAATGGAAGATTCAAAGTTAAGAGTGACTTACCTTTTTGAAGCTGGAACATGTGCTGGACCTTGAGTGGCTGCCTTGGATGTCCCTGGATTTGATGGAAAGAAACAAGGATGACGTTTCTAATGCTGAATTCGAAGGATAAGAACGAGTGTGATGTTTTTTCTACTGGATTCGAAGGAAAACAAAGTGTGGGTTTGTTTCAGATTCGAAAGTGGAAAATGTTTAGATTCTGGGTTTGTGTTTAATTTTTGGGAATCTTAAGAGTTTTTGAGAGTTTTTAAGAGTTTGATGATTCCTTGAAGATTCATTCACCACCCAAAAAAAGTCCTTGGATTTGTTCCCCCAACCCCTTATACATGTTATAGAGCCTCTTATTTATAGGTAAAGCTGGCTGAGATTTAGGAGGGAAAAACAATTTGAACAATTTGAGTAAACTGCTTTCTGTAGCTTGCGAGGGACAGTGTTCGTATGTCATTTTGGTGCAAGAAATGGGCAGTGTTTCAGGACTACTGTGTAGTAGTTTTGGAGCGTTATGGCCAGTGTACCAGGCCTGAACTTGGCAGCAAGCATCTTTTGAATATTTCATCTTTAGTTTTGACCCCCCTTCGACCAGATTCTCCTTCAAACAACATTATTTGATTTTCACCCAACAAGTGTATTTCAAATGGGTCACTTTTGTGCATCCTTCGAAGGAGCCAAATGTGTGCCCCTTGAATGGGTCATCAAAGTATGCCTTAAGTTGGGTCTCATAAGTCCTTTGAATGGGCCCTCAAACATGTCTTTCGAATTGGCTAATAAGGTATATCCTTCGAAATGGACTCCTATGTATGCCCTTCAAATCCACCAACACATGTCCTTTGAAGGGGCCCACCAACCATGTATGCTGAAGGTTGTCAAGGGTGGAATTGAAGCATACTAAAGGGAAATGTTGTCCAATCGAAGCTAGTATAAAACAATAGCCAATGCCCTGTCGAAGCCTTCATGCAGAAGGTCACCACTTTGTAAGCATACAAGAGGCCATTGCTCAAATAAAGGTTTGCATGAAGAGTCAATGCCCTATAGAAGCCTGCATACAGGGGGTCACTGCTTTGTGACTCAAGGCAAACATGTAAAGGGCCAATAGTGCAATCAAAGGTTGCGTGCAGAAGGTTTTTTGCCCTGGAATCGAAGGAGGATACAGGAGGCTCCTTGTGTTGTGCTTGCTGGCTTGGTGGGAGCCTCTTGCGCGTAAGAAAGAAGCTATGGCTCAATCGGAGGCTTGTATGTAGCCGTCCATTACTTTGTGGATCAAAGCACGCCTGGAGAGATCAAATGTTCAAACGAAAAAAGGCATGCAGGCAACCATTGCATAGTGAACCATCTGAGGAAAAATGTGTAATCGAAGGTTGCATGTAGGAAGTTCCCGCTTTATGAATCAAAGCCAGCGTGTCATGGGCCAATGCACAATCGAAGGATGCAAGCCAAACCTGCATCGAAAGAGGCCAGAAGTCCAATCAATGGATGTAGATTCGAAGAAAACTTTTTCCTTGTTGAAAGGCACATTAACATCTTTAATTTTTCATTTTTTCTCTTTTCCTTTAAATAGGTGTTTGTAATTACACATGTGAGAGAAATCTTGAGAAAATGAGAGGGAAAATTTTGGGGTACAACCATGGGGTTTCATCGAGTTGATCGTCACATTCGGGGAAGCAGAATTGGCCAGGTCCATCAAAACATGTTTCCTGGTTGTAGACTTCCCCTTGTTATACTAATGCATCTTCAGAAGGCCAACTCTAGCCGAACTCATAGTTGTTCCCTCAATGGTACACCTGAAGATGAAGTACTACACGTGAGAAGGACTGGTCGCCATGCTCCACGAAGATATCGAAGCATCAATAAGGTGCTTCAAAGCAGCCTTAAAAGGGCTGAACACCATCAATGTGCTGCCCAGAGCGACCAGTAGACCTCCCTGTCCCAGCATCTCCGAGGAGCCAATGCCGCTGCAGCACGTCGACTTAATCAACCTTGACAGCTATTTCTATGGAGATGATATGTAGGAGCAAAGGCGAAAGGGAAAGGAAATCCAGCCAGTAGGAAATTCCTCGACCTTGATCACCCTCAATGAGGATCCTGCCTGATATTCGCGTCCAATTCCAGATGCGCATTTTGAGCTCATTCCGCTCGGGGGCGACCCCAACAAAGCAGTGAAGATTGGCACATGTTTTCCTGACTTAGCAAGGAGACAACTGAAGGCTTGCTTGAGGAAAACACAGACTTGTTCGTATGGAGCGCTGCAAAAATTTCTGGCTTGGACCCAGAGATTGCTTGTCATCAGCTGACTATAGATCGCGTCCTTAAGGCCGTAGTTAAGCGTAGGCGAAAGCAATCTCCATAGAAAATGGAGGTTGCCGATCAGGCTATAAAAGACCTCCTAGAGGCAAAATTTATAAGTGAAGCCTAGTACACAACCTGGCTATCCAATTTAGTACCTGTAAAGAAATCTAATGGAAAATAGAGCATGTGCATTGACTACTCTGGTTTGAATAGGGCTTGCCCCAAAGATGCTTATCCCTTGCCCAACATAGATAAATTGGTCGATAATTCTGCAGGTTTTAAACTGTTATCATTCATGGATGTGTACTTTGGTTACAACCAGATCTCCATGGAAAAGTGCAACAAGAAATACACGGCTTTCATGACCGAGTCAGGCAACTATTACTACAACATAGTGCCCTTCATTATGAAAAACGTCAGTGCTACTTACCAGAGGATGATGAAAAGGTCTTCTGGGGATAGATTGGAGACATGCTCAAAGTCTATATGGAATACATGATTTTGAAGTCCCAAGAGGAATCCAATCACACACTTCATCTAAAGAGAGTCTTCGACCAGGAGAAGGAGTGCTAGATACGGTTCAATTTG
Source organism: Vicia faba (assembly GCA_948472305.1). NCBI lineage: Eukaryota > Viridiplantae > Streptophyta > Magnoliopsida > Fabales > Fabaceae > Vicia > Vicia faba. The sequence continues at coordinate 1,183,011,067 of OX451737.1, forward strand.
GAGAAGTGCACTTTCGGCACGCAGGCATGAAAATTCCTCAGCTTCTACTTAACCGACTGAGGAATCAAATCCAACACTGAAAAGTGCAGGACTTTCTCCGAATTTTTGATGCCAAGCTTGAAGAAGTCTATCCAATCTCTGAACAGAATGCTTATCTCACAGTCCCGCGTGGCAAAATCCATCCAACACGCACTCACTTTCTTCAAGCTCATTCACAAAGAGGAATCATTTGAGTACACCGAGGAGTGTGAGAAAGCCCTTGTCTACCTCAAGCAAGCCCTTTCGTGACCAACGGTTCTCTCACGACTGTAGCGCTATAAATGTTAAGACTAAGCTATTAGATTGACTTAACTCGTACAAATCAATTAAAATCGCCACCACACTTTATTTTTTCCAAAGGAAATGGAAAAAAGAGTGAACAAACCAAAGAGTAAGAGGTAGATAATCTAGGTACGGGGGGTTTGTTATGCAAATGAAAGGTATTAGAATCCTAAACATCTACGGTATTCTGCATGAACCTCTTTGAAAATCTATGTATTTTGGCTATAAAAGGTGTATACAAAATAAGATGGTGGAGATGAGAAAAGAAGTATTTTTTTTTTACAATTTTGCACCCGTCGTGATTGCAAACCTTTTGTACCTACATACCCCCTTAGTGCAATAGAGGATTAGGGTACTTGTAGTTCACCTTAAAAATTTTAAACCACATGTGTGTTGGTTAATTTTAAGAGAAGAGACATATCATCATATCCGAGTGGAAAACATACTTACTACTCACAATTATGATAAAGGAGCATTTGCGTCATCTCAAAATGGAGGATATAACTTGGATTTAAAATCCAATACTCAACACCCAAGTAAAAAATGACTCACTTCACTACATATCGTAGAAGTATAGTAGCTTGCATCACTACAAGAATCAACAAGAGTCTAATATTTTGAGAAAAAGTTTTAAAGTAAAAAGCCAAAGTGGAAAAATATTTTGAATGAGGTTAATGACTTCCAGTCTTTCAAAAGAATATGTCAAAGTATGATTAAATTGATTAAAATTTGGTTAAGAAAAGATTTTTGAAAATGCATGGACCTAAGTCCAAGTTTATTATGAAAACGGTTCAAGTTAGAAAACAAGAAGAGTTTTTAAAAGGATGGAGAAGATTTTTGAAATTAAAGAAGATAGGAGGAGATGAAGAGATTATCCTAAGTACACAAAGTAAAAGCTAAGGAAAATAATGGTCTAACCAACAAGAAGCCAAAACTTGACATAAAGAAGTCAATTTAGAATTCTCATCCTTTGGATTAAAACCAAGCAAGCAAGAATACTAAATCTATGAGGAATACCAAACTTCAGAAGAATTAAGAACCAAGAAAAGTCTTCATTGACAAAAAATTGGCCAGAGTAACAACTATATACAGAGGAATTCTCAATCACAGACAAAGCATGAAAATTAGAATAACCTGCACACAAAAAAAATTCAAACCAATGCCTTGGAGTAAACGCCAAGGATTTCAGAAGATCTTCACAAAAATATCAATCAATGATTACTGAGTTCCAAGGTCTCATGGATTTTAATCCTAAGTCTCAAGAATTCACAACTCCACAGTGCTAGGGATAGTAACCAAGTAGTCAAAGTAACCTCAATATTTTTTAATTTCCAAGTTTATTATTAAGTATATTTACAAAAAAAAATAAAAATAAATCTCAAGTGAGCAAAGATAAAAAGGAAGAAAATAAATGCTCAGGTGAACAAAAGGAAAATAACATGAGATGTAAGTGCTAAAAGTAAATGACATAAAATAAAAACATAAAGATAATTGCATAAAGTAAAAGCATAATGTAAAATTAATGGTTAATAGTCAATGGTTAGAAGTTAATGATTAATGGTTGAGGGTTAGATGTTTTAGAAGAGTGATCCATGATGATTTGAACATTGAGCCTAGGTCAAAGTTGATGAAGACTCATTAAAGAATTGATAGAATATGTTGTAATCGGTTTTAAAATGAGAGTCACCACCCTTAATTTTTATCTTTGGGAAGGGAATATAAAATATAATCCTAAAGTGGTCAGAGATTCTAAGTTGTTGACTCGTTTTAGATGAAGAGAAGGTATTAGACACCCCTCATCTATCTTGTTCATAAGGATACTAGGGTTTAGAATTACAATTTAGGAAATAGAGTGTTATTTATCTTGTTTTAGGATTGGCTTAACTTTTGTAAAACAAATAGAAACAGCAATAATGTAATGTAGAATAGGATGTATAAACTTGCTAAGAAGAACAGGTACAACAAAAATTCCTATTACAATGTCAGAAAATGTTGCGTTGAACTTTTTCAACAACTAGAACAACATGTCGAAGAAGATATCTTAACATCGCACCTGCTGAGCTGGATTAATGAGATTCAGCTTGTTCTTAATATAAGAAGAATATTATGCATCCTATGTGGCGCATATTTAAAGGTCTAGAAAATTCAATCAGAAATAAAGGAGAATGAAGACTTTCTAAATAAGGAGATTATTTAGGAAAGAAAAGATTGAAGACCTATCTTGGGGCAGAAGTTTCTGCAATTTATTACAACTGATTTGTTGTGATTGAAGGACCAAAACTAGTTGGGTAACAGGTTATAAGTAGAAGGATTTGTAACCTAGAAAAAGAGCGCTCAAGATGTAGAATTCTAAGGGTTTTGTCAAGGTAAACCTCCCGGGTTGTGGAAAGATTACCATGTTCATCTTGAAGCCTATAGGTAAGAGATGCATTGTTCTTGGAGGAAGATTTGAAGCAACTCTAGGATGTGTTAGGAGCAAAGCTAACAAACAACAGAGTTTGTCTTAGAGACTTAGCTAAGTTGTCATGGAAGTATGTCTTCCAAACTGTGTATCTGTGTGATCAAAAACTAGTGAAGGGTCGTCTATGCAGTGACTGAGGTGTTGACTGTTAGACATCATTGTGATGATTAGAAGTGTGATGAGGATATTCCATATCTAGGGATAACCTAGGTAGAAGAGTGATTGGGTAGTGATTAAGTGCGTAGATCGTCAATGGGTGTGTTAACTGTAGGGTCTGTAAATTGATACTACTGATAGTAGGCTTCATTCCTGGCTTGGTAGCCTCCAGAGTAGGTGTTGTTGTACACTGAACTGGGTAAACAATTCTCGTGTGTTCTTTTTCTTTTCAGTATTATTTTATCTTGCCTGTGTGTTTATGTGAGATTAGATGTCTCGACATCCTTGTAGGACATCTGAGTCTGCTGTACCAGAATTTCATAAAGTTTTAATTTTAATTAGGGTAACTCGCCACAATTTGAGTCGTATGCCTATGTATCCTCTTAGGAGGAATCAGAGTCCTAATTCGCAGTTCGCAATTGATTGATGTTTTTATGAATTACGAAGATATTTCGAATTAACCTTGAACCTTGTCTGGGTTTGAAAATAGTGGTGTTTAGACGAAGTTCGCAGTTAATGAGAAATATCTCCATGATCCTTTTTGAAAATTATTTTAAATTAATTAAGTTATTAAGAAAATGATTTGGTATTGGTTAAATATTTTTTTTAAATGTAATAATATATAAAAATATTATTAATACATGGTTAAAAACAATTTTTATGCAATAAATAAATATTTAGATGAGTTAGAAAATAAATATTTGATTTTATAATAACAGAAAAATAATATTAGAATTTATAAATATATTAAAATATAAAAAATAATAATTATAAATAATAAAAGAAATTAAAAAAACGCAGAGGGGGTGTATTTTGTGTTAGGCTAGCAAAACAGGGGGTATAGGTAGTAGAGCCCTGAATTCATATGTCAGGCCCAAACACAAGGTTTAGTAATATCTTTGTAAAATATTAAATTAAATTTATTTAAGAAAATATTTAAATTAATTTAATTTAGACTAAAAAGTTGTTTGATTTTATGCAAATGTTAATAGTTATTATTAACTACAAACTAATGACACATTCTTGATTTTTGTAACTTTGATAGATCGTTATAAAACAATTAAGTTAAAATTGATTAAAATCTAACAAAACTAAAACTATTTTTTATATTTCTTGTTAAATGAAAAAAAAGATTTCTTGTTATTTTTATTTCTACAAGTTGATACACTAAGAACGCACAAAAACAAAAAAAAAAAATCTAAAATTAAAAAAAAAATTGGTTTTTCATAGAAACTAGACCATAAAATAATATTCAATATCATGATTGAAATCAAACTAACAATAAAAAAAATCTGGAAAAAAAATTAATGTAAGTAATCTTACGTTATCACCTGTCAAAAATTTTAGCAATATATGTGAGATTTAAATGAGCATTAAATAATTTGGAAAAATGATTAAATAGAAATAAGTTTGAAATAAACCATTTTCTCTCTCCTTTATATCATAATAGCAAAATCAGAGAGGCTTTTTCATCCACCGATTTCTACAGTGTGATAATTGATTTTCATTATTGAATTTTTCTATTCACAAATTAATATAAAACAATAACATAATAATGGTGAAAAACAAGTTTTTTTGTGAAGTTTTCTTTATAACATTATGTTAATAATTGTTAATGATAATAACTACATATGATTAATAAAACTAAATATATTATTAAAAATAAATTTTAAAATAGAATTATATACAAAATAATCGTAGACAAAGAACAAATCGAATTTTGGATTCAGACATCAACCAAAGAAATACATAGAGCAATTAACCCAACAACAAGCAATCATGCACAAGTTTAAATAAGATGGTAAAAGAGAAACCAACCTGGAGTGATGTGACCAAATTTAAGTTGCTTCCTCCAGTCTCCTTTCTTCTTTTCTTTAGTGCGGAGACTTTTTTCAGGTTGATGGAGGCTTCAGGATTTCCTTGTTGTTGTTCTTCGATGTGAAGAACAACAACTTTAGGAGAATTCTAGTGAGTTGTTGATTTGTTAATTGTTGGTGAAATTCTTGATGTCTAAAACAATGAAAATAAGACCCTATTTTGTATATTGTCAAAATCAGGTTAAAGGGCAAAAAGGGAATAAAATATATCGAATCTTTCTTGATCAGCAAGTTGTCAAATCAGAAGCTGAGTATGACACAAATTGACACAGATTAACCAATAAGAAACAGTTATCTTGAAAAGGAAATATTTTTTATATTTATATGGTTTTTGCACTCAATTTTGATAAAAAGTGCATAAAATCAAATAAATAATTTTTTAAAAAAATGTCATAATTAAAAATACGAAAATAATATTTAAATAATAAGAAAATGACTTTTGATGATTTTTTATAAATGGAAATAAAATTACTAACAATAAACAAAGAAATATAAAAAATGCACCAAGTGAGAGTTGAACATGTAACCTTATACTTCCAAGCTATGCATCCTTACCAATTGTGCTATGTTATTTATTTGAAATAAAAAGTCAATTGAAAGTATATGAAAATGAACAATTATTTTCTATTTTAAAAATACAAATAATTTGAAATAAATTATTATATTTTTAAATAGACCTGAAAGTGAATGTTTATTAAAATCCAAAAATATTAATGTAATTAAACCAAAGGAATTTTAAAACCCAAGTTCGAAAATAAATTTGACGGTATCACTAAGGCATACAAATTTGGAGTATGACAGCTGCCCCTATTTAATTACTCTTCAATTGAATGGTGCGGGAATACACAGATCTCACATATTCGAATAGGAGGGTTATTAAATAATGGAAGACCCCAAAATTTAGACCAAAGATTATTAATAAGGATACACTGATATAGCATATCCAAGAGCTCAAAGAAATAGGCAAAGACGATGATGTATCATACTACCAGATTTTGGATAAAGAAATAGGCAAAGATGATGATGTATCATCCTACCATAGTTAGAGTAAAAAGTGAAGTTGACCTAGATATGACGACGTGGATAAATCACCAATACTTAGAAAAGAGATCATAGATTTTTGTTTACTTACCATAACCTAGTAGGTAAATAACATAAGTTGAAAAATTGATAACTTATTGTTGCATTGAGATTGATGCAACAAGCTATATCGTAGTTACAGAGTAAACAATATCAGTTTGAAATTTGACTCACTAACGCTTTGAGATTAACATAGCAAGCTCAACGCAAATTTTGTATATTTATCTCAACCTAGGGGGTGAATAACACAAAGTTTGATAATCCATTGTCGCATGGAGACTAACACAGTGAATTTTATCACAGAGAGACAGATAACCTATTGCTGGATCGAGACTAACACAATGAATTATATCAAAGATTTCACACATCTACTGCAACCTAGGGAGTAAATGATATGGGTTGAAAATATCTTACTATAATGACTAAAGTAAAAAGGCATTGCTTAGTGTACTTATCACGTCCTAGAGAATAAGTACATAGACTTGATAATTCACTGCCGCTTAAAGACTAGCACATTGAACTATACTGGAAATTCACATACCTATCACAACCCAGAGGATAGATACTACGGGTTTGAAGTTTGAATTTTGAGTTTGATAACCAAATCCTAGATAATTAAACCAAATATGTAGATCGAAGATATACTAGTTGTGATTGTTCTCGACTAAGGTATTTGCTGAATAAGATCGAAGTTTTTGTATATTTACTATAACCTAGGAGGTAAATAATACGATTTTGCAAAGTTGACTTATTAATGCTTTGAGACTAATATAGTAAGTTTATAATGCAGATTTTGTCTATTCATCGTAACCTAGCGTATGAATAAAATAGAGTTTTGATAATGCACCGCTGCATGGAGATTGATGCAATGAATCATACCTCAGATTTCCTTATGTTTACTACAGCCTAGAGAGTAAATAGTACGGGGATAGACTTGTGCATTTGTCACGACCCATGGGATAAAAGACAACTTAGATAGGCTTACGTTATTCATCACAACCTAGGGGATGAATAGTATAACCCTAAAAATTTGCATACCTATCGCAACCTAGGGGATAGATATTTGAAGAATTTGTGCATTTACCTTGACCTAGGGGATAAACAACACAAAGATAGATTCACATATTCATTATAACCTATAGAATGAATAATATGAACATGGTAATTTACACACCTACCACAACCTAGGGAGTAGATGATTGAAAAGTGTTTTGGTGATCGAATCTTAGATAACTAGATCAAATATAAGATTGGATTTTTACCGATTGTGTCTGTTCTCAACCAAGGTAATTGATCGTTTTACTAAACTGACAAAGGGCCCCAAGATGTTGGCTTTACCCAGAGTGTGTTTTGAAAAATGCCATGTATGATGCATGTGTATGATGTCTTAGATTGATATGGAACCCATCATGTATATGCATCAAGTATTTTGTGTATGCCCCGAATGTAATGTTTGTATATGCCCCAAAATTTTGTTGTAAATGTTTTATTATTCTCTCCTTTTAAACCATTGATTTTGTGTCACTGGCTCCCTAACATTGTATATTTAATTGTCATGGCATTTTGAGTTGATTTGAATAAGGTGTATAAGTGTCGGTCAAGATTTTAATGTTTGTATTGCAAGCGTAGTCATGGGCGTAATTGTGGACCTCTTTCGACGTTTTTCTAACCAAAATAAACTTTGATGTTTTATCAAATACGCTTTGGTGTTTCAGTATGTTAGATGCACCAAATGTTGTGAATGTCCTTGATACTTTGATATGGTTATATGTACGTCATACTTGATGTGAGGCTCTTAATGGTAAATCTACTGGTGAGATTAACTAGGAGAATCTACTGACGAGATTTAATTAAGGACTACCTACTGTCGGGAGCTTTTGGAAAATCATTTGTTACGATTAATCAGAGGAAACTACTATCGAGATTTGGTTGAGAAACTACCTTTTTCCCAAGACTCCCGGAGAATCATCTTCCAATATTAACTAGGAGAATCTACCTCCAAGATTCGATTGTGAACTACCTTCTACCGATGTCTTTTGAAAAATCATCTGTCGAGATTAACCAGGAGAATCTACTATTGAGATTCTGTTGGGAACTACCTTTTGCCAAGGTCTTCCAGATAATAAACTATCACAATTAACCAGGGGAATCTACCGCGAAGATTCGATAGAGATCTGCTTTGTGCCGATGTCTTCTGGATAATCAATTGCCGAGATCAACTAGGGGAATCTACCAAGATTCAATTGAGAACTACCTGAAGACATGAAAAACACAAGAAGAGGGGTTGAATTGTAAAACTTAAATCAAATGCTTAGACAACACTGTATTTTTATCCTGGTTCGTTTGATCTCAAACTACTCCAGTCCACCCGTCAAGGTGATTTCGCCTCTCTCCAACGAGGTCTTAATCCACTATATTCAAAGGATTACACAACTACTTTAACAACTGTTAAAGTCTTCTTGAGTATAACCACAAACCGGTTTATCTCAAGGAAATCTCTTTACAAATAATCGAACAATAATATGTTTAATGTTTTCTAATAAAACAGTATATCACAACTGTGATAATACACAATTTAAGCTTGGAATAAAAACTGAATTGCTAATGTGTTTGAGTAAGCGTGGTTTGAAGGCTTAGCAAAATGATGTGAGTGCATGGGTATGATAGGCGTGGTCTTTTCTCACACAGACTTGTTTAAATAGCCAGGGAAGAGATACGTTGTCCATAAAGCCATTTCAATGATAATAACGCTCTTTCCTTTTTGAGAAGATCTTGTCTTGAATAAAGCCGTTAGCATTTAATCTGTCTTGAATACTTAGTAACGCTTCAGAGTCTTCTTTGCTTTAGCTTGTGATAACGCTTCAGAGTGCTGATGACTTGGAAGAGATCTTTGATCAGAATCAGAGTGTATATGTTATGTGCAGATTCTGGTCATCAAGCTTCAGCGTATGATCTGGTAGCTTCAGCGTGTAGCATATGTTACTGATCTTCTGATGCTGACGTATTACTGATCCTCTAATGCTTCTGATGATGCCGATGCTGATTCCATCAGAACTTCTGTATATACAGAACATAATTTAAGAAGCATATTTGTCTTATATATAAATCTTACAATTTATTTATTCTTTGTATTTTGTTATCATCAAAACTCTAATTAAGGGTTGTAGAATCAAACTATGTTCTAACAATCTCCCCCTTTTTGATGATGACAAAAACCAGATTTTTTCAATTAAACATAAAGAATAAAAGGTATCAGAGCTAAGAAGAGAAAACTCCCCCTGAGTTGATTACTTCCCTTTAATTCCATGAGTCTTTGAGCATCAGAACTTTACTGTACTTTACTGTATCTTTCGTCAGAATTTTGTACCTGTTCAAGCTTTTCAGACAAGAGGAAAAATTAAAATAGGTCAGAATGTTTGAGACTTATGTCTCAATAATCCGTTATTGAAAAATATCATTCTTTCTCCCCCTTTTTGTCAGTTATCAAAAAGAAAAAATAATCAGAGCCAAATGCATTTATATTGAAAAACCAGAAGCAATGATAAGTTCAAAACAATGTAAAAATATTACAGATAAACAAGTTATAAAAACAAGGAAATTCTAAGAGGGAGGAGGTAGACGTGTGAACAGAGTCTCCAACATGCTCTTGATCTGGGTGTTGGTTTCCTGTTGCTGGGTTAACATGCTTGCTATTGCATCAATTTTGTTGTCCTGTTTATCCATTCTTTCCTTCATCAACATATTAGATCTCTTCAGATCTTCTAAAGTCTGCCTGTCAAGGGAGGAAGCTTGAGGATCTTCAGAAACAGGATGCTTCTCAGAGCTTTCTGCAATATCTTCTTCTTAACCCAGTGCTTTAGCAGGAACCATCTGCTCTTGAGTATCAGGTTGAACTTTGGATGCTGGACGATGTTCAGACCAGGGAGCATTGTCCAGAGGGAGAACTTCTTCCTTAAGCAGCTTGCTCATAACTGGATCTTCAATTTCTTTCAGCAGATTGCTGAAGTTCTATTGAGCTTGTCCGTAGCTCTGTTCTTGCAACTTAAAAGTTTCAGAGCATACCCATCTTCTGAATTTTGTCCAAAGGTAGTCTGATGCAGCAGGATCAACCAGCTCAAGACTAGCTTGTTTCAGAGAAGTGATCCACTTCAGTACTTCTGTTTCAAATGTCAATAAGCTGGTACCAACATCTGGATGTTTCGGCTTTGGGATAGCTGTTTTATGGTTTATTGCAGCAAGACGTTCAAAAACTGTTAAGTCAATGACAGTCTTGATGTTTTCTTCTGGATTGTTCTTTGGTGAGGGAGTGGGAGAGTCAGGAATTATGATTGGACTTGATGGGGAATTTGGTGGAGTTAATTCTGGTGAAGAGGGAAGTTGGGGAAAATTCACAATGGTGCCAAAGGGCATATGAATGGCCAGAGGTTCTGTGATTCCAGGAAGGGGAATGGTATCAGAATCAACAGTTTGGGGTTCTGGTTCTGGTTCTGGTTCAGAAGGTTGAGTCTCAGAAGTTTGAACTTCTGGTTGAAATGGTTCAGTTGTGGAGAAGGTGGATTAATTTCTGGTTGAGGAGATGGAGGTAGTGGGATTTCTGGTTCTGGAGAGAGGGGAATTTCTGGTTGTGGTGAGATGGGAATTTCTGGTTGTGGTTCTGTGGTGGTTTTAGGATTTGGATTTTCTGGCATGGGAGCAGAAGTATGTTGGTCTATATCAGATAGAACTTTTGCAAGTTCTTGTTGGGTTGCATCAATATTTGGATTTTGAGGTTGGGAGCGAGATCTTCTAAGAGTTAAGGATTCAGAGGGGTCAAAGTCAATGTCAAAGTCATCAAAAGTTTGTGGTGTGGGGTTTTCAGATTGAGTGGAAATTGGGATAGATGTTGATACAGCAATTGAATCTAAAACAATTACAGAAGAAAGATTACCTCTCTTTTTAGGAGTCTGCTGAGATGATCCTTCTGCCGCAACTTTCCTTTTCTTGGTTTTCTTCAGAACAACTTCTGGAGCCTTCTGCTGCAGATCTTGAATATTCAGATTTGGTGTTGTACCATCAACTTTGCAAGCATCCAGATATCTGAGTATAATATCTGGTTTAGAATCAATTTCTGAGAACAGAGGGAAGTTATCCAGAGGGACTCTTTTGCTGGAGATAGCTGCAAAAGGAGTGACGCTGGGTTCCTTCTTGATGTTCTCAATCAACTTCATTTTCTTCAGATTCTTTGCATTCAGCTGTTTGCCAACAGTAGCTTCCAAAGAGCTGATTTCCTGAGCCTCTGTAAGATGATCAATCAGCTTATTCTCTGTTAGAATATCTGATACAAGTCTTCCTAGGGGTATCCAATCCCTTTTTGTTCGCTCCTCTTCTCTGGTTTCCTTAACACTGGTCTTCAGATGGTTAAACAGCAGATGAGCCAAATTTACCTTGACCTTCTAAGAGATGAAGTAGATCAGAAATTGCTGATCAATATTGATGTAGTCAGGAGAGATGGTAGGCTTCCTGTGGTTTATGTATCCCAGAATGATCTTGGCCCAAATTTTGTGATGGTTTTTTAAATCCCTTATCTTGCTGGAGGGAAGTCCCAGAGTGAAGATTTCTCTAGCAATTAGGGCAACATCAGCGCATCTTTCAGCCATGTCAATGCAACGAACACCACCACCACTGTAGCCTATTAAACGTGCAATGAGGTCCTCAGTAATCACAATCTTATTCCCCATAATGTATGAAGTAACTTGATGGTTGGAAGATGAAGCATGAATCCAAAATTCCTTTACCAGAATTGGGAATGTTGGACCCATCAGTCTGTCAAAGTATTTTTCCCAGCCTTGAGCTTTAACTTCTTCAGAGAGATTAAACCCATTCTCTTGAAGACTGTTGAAATCCATGATCAATTCTGACAGAACTTCAAGATTTTTGACTGGTGTGAGAAGTGTTCTGTAGGGTTCTTTGTATTGTTCAGAGGAACCTGTTTTCTGAGAACTGGATGTAGGAATGCTTGAAGAAGCCATGTTCACACGAAGGTTTTGTGAAAAAGATTGAAAGGGTTTTGAGAAAGTATGTAAACTGAAATCAGTAAGATTGAGAGAAAATGAAAGTGAAGGTAAAAGAGTGTAAATGGTGTGAAGTGTGTTTAAATAGATTTCTAAACAATTTTGAAAATAAACGGCAAGAGAGAGAAATTAATTGTAATGATTATAAGCATTTAATGATAGCTGATTTTAGGGGATTCAGAAAGATATTGGAACGGTTACCCATGACATGTGTCTCAATGCATCCAATCGGCGCTTTTGCCTTTTAAGAAACGTGAACGTGTGTTCAGCCTCAGAAAATAGCTGATGACTTGGTGAAACTTGTTTGCTTGAGTGAACAGCATATTTCTATCCTTGAAATGAAGCGCTCAGATCTTCATGGATAGATTCTGATACAATCTGTATTTCTAAAGATCTGAAGAAAGATTGATCAGAAGTTCACAGAAAAATAAACAAAGTTTTGAAGTTTAAGATATGGAATCAAAATAGTTTTATTCTGGGAAGAGCTTCATGCTGAGATGTTTCAAAATGAAGTTGAACCTATCTTTAGAAAGAGGTTTTGTAAAAATATCAGCCCATTGATGGTCTGTGTTAATAAATTTTAAAATTTAAATCCCTTTCTGAATATAGTCCCTAATAAAATGATGTTTTATTTCTATATGCTTAGCCCTAGAATGCAAAGTAGGATTTTTGCTGAGACAAATAGCAGAAGTATTGTCACAGAGGATAGGAATGTTACTCTCAAATATCTGGAAGTCCTCAAGTTGACTTTTCATCCAGAGCATTTGTGTATTGCATCCAGCTGCTGCTATGTAATCAGCTTCTGCTGTTGATAGAGCAATTGTGGATTGTCTTCTGCTGGACCATGAGATCAGATTTTCTCCTAGAAACTGGCAGCTTCCAGAAGTGCTTTTACGCTCTACTCTGTCTCCAGCGAAATCAGCATCACAGTATCCTATCAAACTGTAATCACTTGATTTTCTATAAAACAAACCCAGATTAGTAGTACCTTTCATATACTTAAAAATTCGCTTAACTGCTGTTAAGTGAGATTCTCTAGGATCTGATTAGAATCTAGCACAAATGCAAACACTGAATAAAATGTCAGGCCTTGAAGCCGTCAGATAGAGAAGAGTACCAATCATACCTCTGTAGACCTTCTGTTCTACCTTTTTACTTACCTCTTCCCTTTCCAGAATGCACGTGGGATGCATTGGAATCTTTGATGGCTTACATTCTGAGAGATCAAATTTCTTCAGAAGTTCTCTGACATATTTGCTCTGATGAATGTAAGTTCCTTCTGGGGTTTGATTAATCTGAATGCCCAGAAAGAATTTTAGTTCCCCCATTAGGCTCATCTCAAATTCTGCCTGCATACATTTAGCAAACTTTCTTCCCAGAGAGGGTTTAGTAGATCCAAATATGATATCATCAACATAAATCTGACATACTAAGATGTCATTCTTAACTGTCTTACAGAACAAGGTTGTGTCCACTTTCCCTCTGGTGAGTTCCTTTTCTAACAGGAAGTTACTTAGTCTTTCATACCAAGCTCTGGGAGCTTGTTTCAGACCATAGAGTGACTTCTTTAGTTTGAAAACATATTCTGGATTTTTATAACTTTCAAAACCAGGGGGTTGGTGCACATATACCTCTTCTTCTATATAGCCATTTAAGAATGCACTCTTAACATCCATCTGATATAGAGTGATGCCTTTATTAACAACAAATGAGATTAAGAGTCTGATAGATTCTAACCTGGCGACTGGAGCAAAGGTTTCTGTATAGTCTATTCCCTCTTGCTGACTATAACCTTGTGCTACCAGTCGTGCTTTGTTTCTGATGACTTCACCTTGTTCATTCAGTTTGTTTCTGAACACCCATTTTGTTCCAATGACGTTGAATCCTTTTGGTTTGGGAACTAGATCCCATACGTCATTTCTTGTGAATTGATTTAGCTCCTCTTGCATTGCTAGAATCCAGTCATTGTCCAGAAGTGCTTCATCAATTGTTGTTGGTTCAATTAGAGAAACCAGTCCCATGAGGGATTCTTCAGAGTTTCAGAAGCTAGATCTTATTCTGATTGGATCTTCCTTTCTTCCTAGGATTGTTTCTTCTGGATGATCCATGCTCCTTCTGGATGGCCTTTTCTGGAGTTGATCAACAGAAGGTGTTGGATTGCTTGCAGTGCCTCTTTCTGATGTTGAGGGAGTGTCTCTGTTAAGAGCTTATGATGATTTCTCTTCAGTACCTGTGAGTTCAACTTCCATACCTGCAAATAATTCATTTTGCTTTGACTTTTGAGAGTCAAGCTTATCATCAAAACGAACACTGATTGACTCTTCCACAATCTGTGTTTCGGTATTGTATACTCTGTACCCTCTTGAGCGTTCAGAATATCCTAACATAATACACTTTTGTGCTTTAGAGTCAAACTTTTTCAAATAATTTTTTGTATTCAGAATAAAACATGTACATCCAAATGGGTGAAAATAGGAAATGTTGGGCTTTCTGTTCTTCCACAATTCATATGGAGTCTTTTCCAGAATAGGTCTTATGGAGATTCTATTCTGAATGTAACACGCTGTGTTTATGGCCTCTGCCCAGAAGATCTTAGCAACGTTAGTCTCGTTGATCATGGTTCTGGCCATTTCTTGCAATGTTCTGTTCTTTCGTTCTACAACTCCATTTTGCTGGGGAGTTCTAGGACAAGAGAAATCATGCAGAATGCCTTTGTCATTAAAGAATAACTCAAAATCTTTGTTTTCAAACTCTCCACCATGATCACTTCTGAATTTGACGATTCTAAGATCCTTTTCATTCTGAACTTGGTTGCATAAGGTAACAAACACAGAGTGTGACTCATCCTTGTGCCTTAAGAACTTTACCCGTGTCCATCTGCTATAGTCATCTACGATTACTAACCCATACTTCTTGCCACTGACTGAAGCAGTTTTAACTGGTTAAAATAAGTCAATGTGCAGAAGTTCTAATGGCTTGGAGGTGGAAACAATGTTTTTGGATTTGAAAGCTGGTTTTGCAAACTTGCGTTTCTGACATGCTTCACACAGAGCATCTGAATTGAACTTCAGGTTAGGAAGTCCTCTGAGATATTCTTCTCATACTAACATGTCCCAATCTTCTGTGCCAGATCCATTGCTCGTTGTTAACAGACAGAAGACACTTTACATTCTGACTTTTTAGTTCAGAAAGTTTTATTTTATAAATGTTGTTTTTCCTCTTTCCATTAAATAGGATAGTCCCATCTTTCTGACTAACAGCTTTGCATGAATTTTGATTGAAGATTATATCATAACCATTATCACTTAATTGACTTATGGATAATAGATTATGCATTAATCCATCAACTAGTAAAACATTACTTATAGAGGGAAGATTTCCATTACCTACTGTTCCAGAGCCAATGATCTTTCCTCTCTGATTGCCTCCAAAACCTACGTGGCCTCCAGGCTTAAGTTCCAGGCTTTGGAACATATGCCTTCTTCCGGTCATGTGTCGTGAGCAGCCAAAGTCCAGGTACCATGATTGGTGTTTTTGCTTTGCTGCTAAAGATATTTGCCACATGTGTTATTTTATCCTTAGGTACCCATATTTTCTTGGGTCCTGATTTGTTAGTTTTTCCAAAACTCTGGTTGAATTTTGGTTTGACAGAGTAATCACTACTTGTATATTTTATGTCATGTGTGAGCCCATATATAAAGTGTGAATCAAGTGGAGTACGTTTTATAACTAAATCCATGGCATTTTTTGGTGTAGGTACCTTACCTTGATATCCTATCCCTTTTCTGCCATTTCTGCTAACTTCATAGATCATTGAAGCCATTTTGCTTCTGTCTATGTTTTTAGCTAGAAACTTCTGAAAGTTGTGATCATACTCCTTGATGATCTCATCAGCACTGCTGGGAGTTTCAGGGATTGTTTCCTTCTGAGAGTTTTGCAATAGATTTTCTAATTTTGAAATTTTATCTCTTAACTCAGAATTCTCCAATTTGAGACTCTCAGTCTTATCAGAGTCAGATGCAAGATTCCTTTTCAGGTTTCTGAATTTGATTCTGATTTGCTGATATCTTTCCAGAATTTCATTAAGGCTTTCAGCTAGTTCAGCCTTAGTAAAGTTTATAGTAAAGTCAGGAAATACCTCTTATGTATCTGATTCAGATTCTGACTCAGAAGCTTCACTGTCTTCTGTTATGTTTGCCATGAGAGCTATGTTTTCTCTTTCATCATCTGATTCTGAGTCAGATTCAGATGTGTCAGAATCATCCCATGTAGCCATGAGACTTTTCTTCTTTCCTTGCCAAACTTCTTTTTGGGCTTATCCTTTTGAAGCGTTGGGCAATCACTTTTGTAGTGCCCTTGCTCGTTACATTCATAGCAGATGATGTCTTTGTTGTTTGGCTTTCTGTTTCCTGAAGAACCTTCAGATCTTCTGTGTCTAGAGGAGGATTATGACCTTCTGTATCTGGAGAAGGATTCATTCTGATTTTCTGATCTTCTGGGATTCCTGAACTTCCTTTGCCTCTGCTTCCTCAATTGGTTCACCCTTCTGGAGAGGAAATATAGTTCATCTTCTTCTGATGATGACCCATCAGAGGTTTCTTCCATAGCCTGCAAAACTTTGGAGTCAGATTTTCTGTTAGATTTTAAAGCTAATGGCTTACCTTGCTTTTGAGGTTCATCTGCTTCTAGCTCTATCTCATGACTTCTGAGGGAACTGACAAGTTCCTCCAGAGAGATTTTGTTGAGATCCTTGGCTAGCTTAAGCGCTGTGACCATTGGCCTCCACTGTTTTGGCAAGCTTCTGATGATCTTCTTAACATGATCAACAGTAGAATACCCTTTGTCAAGAACTTTTAGACCAGCAACAAGAATTTGAAATCTTGAAAACATAGTTTCTATTGATTCACTCTCTTCCATCTTGAATTCCTCATACTTCTGAATGAGTGCAAGGGCTTTGGTTTCTTTGACTTGAATGTTGCCTTCATGCGTCATTCTTAGAGATTCAAACATATTCTTTGTAGTGTCTCTGTTTGATATCTTTTCATATTCTGAATAAGAGATGGCACTGAGAAGAATTGTTCTGGCCTTGTGATGATTTCTGAACTCACGCTTTTGTTGATCAGACATTGTTTTCCTGTCAATCTTCTGACCACTTCCATCCACTGGGTGCGTGTATCCATCAGTCACCATGTCCCACAGATCAACATCATGGGCCATAAAGAAACTTTCAATTCTGTCTTTCCAGTAGTCAAAGTTCTCTCCATCAAAGACTGGAGGTTTGCCACTGAATCTGTCTCTTTCTTCATTGTTGTCATTGCTGATGTTTTGATTTGGTCCTGCCATTGTGTTTTTCTGACGCTGGATCTTGTACTGACACGGTTAAGTTTTATAAGCTCAGAACCAGGCGCTCTGATGCCAATTGAAGATGTGAAAAACACAAGAAGGGGGGGGGGGTTGAATTGTAAAACTTAAATCAAATGCTTAGACAACACTGTATTTTTATCCTGGTTCGTTTGATCTCAAACTACTCCAGTCCACCCGTCAAGGTGATTTCGCCTCTCTCCAACGAGGTCTTAATCCACTATATTCAAAGGATTACACAACTACTTTAACAACTGTTAAAGTCTTCTTGAGTATAACCACAAACCAATTTATCTCAAGGAGATCTCTTTACAAATAATTGAACAATAATGTGTTTAATGTTTTCTAATAAAATAGTATATCACAACTGTGATAATACATAATTTAAGCTTGGAATAAAAACTGAATTGCTAATGCGTTTGTGTAAGCGTGGTTTGAAGGCTTAGCAAAATGATGTGAGTGCATGCGTATGATAGGCGTGGTCTTTTCTCACACAGACTTGTTTAAATAGCCAGGGAAGAGATACGTTGTCCATAAAGCCATTTCAATGATAATAACGCTCTTTCCTTTTTGAGAAGATCTTGTCTTAAATAAAGCCGTTAGCATTTAATCTGTCTTGAATACTTAGTAACGCTTCAGAGTCTTCTTTACTTTAGCTTGTGATAACGCTTCAGAGTGCTGATGACTTGGAAGATATCTTTGATCAGAATCAGAGTGTATATGTTATGTGCAGATTCTGGTCATCAAGCTTCAGCGTATGATCTGGTAGCTTCAGCGTGTAGCATATGTTACTGATCTTCTGATGTTGACGTATTACTGATCCTATGATGCTTCTGATGATGCTGATGTTGATTCCATCAGAACTTCTGTATATACAGAACATAATTTAAGAAGCATATTTGTCTTATATATAAATCTTACAATTTATTTATTCTTTGTATTTTGTTATCATCAAAACTCTAATTAAGGGTTGTAGAATCAAACTATGTTATAACACTACCTTCTGCCGAGGTCTTATGGATAATCAACTGCCGAGATAAACCAGGGGAATCTACTGCCGAGATTTTGTTGAGAAACTACCTTTTTCTAAGGTCTTCTGGAAAATTATATTTCGAGATTAACTAGGAGAATCTACTACGAGATTCTATTGTGAACTACCTTTTGTCAAGGTCTTCTAGAAAGTCATCTGCTGAGATTGACCAAGAGAATCTACTACCGAGATTCTGTTGTGAACTTCCTTCTACTGAGGTCTTCTGGAAAATCATTCGCAAAGATTAACTAGGGGTATCTACTACCGAGATTCCACGTAGAACATATTACTTGATTGACAATGATGATTGTCTTCACGTGAAATATGTTTTATGCTATGAGTGTATATTTTGATTGATGCGTGAAATGTAATGATTGATTGAGGCATGTAATAAGTGACTTAGATATGCATCAATGGATGTTGTAATTTTGAGGTGCCAATTAGAATTGGGCTTAAGGGTAGACGCCAAGTGAGATTGGGCTCTTTTTTAGATCCATGCTGTCGGAATTCAGATGGATATGATGATAGGTATAACTTGACTCTAGATCAAAGTGACCTAATGAATGCATGACAATAATTTATGCAGACTCATATGCTTTTTACCGGTGCCTCTGTGATGGGTCATGAATGATTAAAGCGTATAGGTTTCTCATGAAACAAGGTTGCTTGTCTCACGATCGCAGAGCGTGATGCTAACTTGATTTCTCGATACTCGATTTAAACTCGAAGATTGCTGATGTGGGAGAAGGATCCACTGGTGATTGTGAAAGTAAGTAGAGTGCTTGCCCTTTTGTGGAATATCTTGCCCCAATAGGTCTTGGAGGAGGTTCTCTTTGATATGAGCTTGGAGATAGTTTGATCATAATATGAATGATCCCACTATCTTGAGTTTTTAAACATTATGCTCTTTGATGAACTTCTTTTTGAATCAATCTCCTATCGATCGAGTCTCGCAGTGGTTTGCACCCAACATTCAAATTTTGAAAGATATGCCCCCCATAATCTCTAGGATCTGGAGGAAGTACCCTTACAAAGAACTTGGGCTTCACCATGTACTTGATATAAATTTCCCCAAGACTTGAACCTTTTAAAAGTTTGTACTTGGAATTGCTTGAGAGGAACTTGGACCCTATGTGTCATAAGATGGACCTGATATGCACTGCCCCAACATTTGAAAATATGAAACTGAGTCATACCATGTTGTGATATGACTTGATTAAGGAATTCTTCTTTGAAAGGCATGCCCCTGATTGGTCCTTTGAAATCTGATATAAGTTAATTGAATCTCAGAATGACCCCCTAGTCAATAGAATATTCATGTGATATGCCCCTACGATCAATAGTTTTGCTTATGATTATACAGTTCTACGTTATATGTTTTCCCCCTGGTTAGGAGCTCCCTGGAATGAATCGCTTTTGATTAAACCAATTTTGAAATCTCCATGATGCTAAGTATTGATTTGTAGTGTGATACGGTGGCAAAACTGACTATTTTTTTGTTAGTACTGGTTTTGCCTTTCTTGTTCGCAAATGTACGGTAAGCAAGAGTCGCCACCGTCTTTTATTTCATCCAACAAAGGAAAAGGGAAAAATAACAGAAAAAACCTTTTTTGAGATGTTTCTGAGTACGCGGGGTAGATTATAGAAAGGGAAGGTATTAACACCCTTTCTATCCATGGTTTTCCATGGACTCTTAGGTACTTGCTCATTCATAAATTGCATTTGTATGTTTGAAAAAAGTTTTGAAATTGCCTTAGTGTGGCGTTTCAATTTATGGTAACCCTTGTATCAGTCCTCAAGGGTGTGATAAAGTGTTTTAGAAAACTTTGTTTGAAAAGTTTGTTTGAAAGTGTATGGTGTGAAAATTATTTTGAGCAAGTACCTAAAAGTTTCTACCTACTCGAAAAAGACTGTTCGTTTTTTCTTATTTCCTTTAGACAACGCTATCATACTATTAAGGAGTAGGTAACTCCATCGTTGGAGTTTGAGAGAAAATCGAAAAGGACGAGTATGATCACTAAAGAAATTATTAGGAAACCTTAGTAGTTACCCTAGAGTCCTAAATATCTTTCCGAGGCAACATTCGAATGGGTCGTTTTTGATCTTTTGGGACTAGAGGGCAACCACTAAAACTCCCTATACTTTATGACTGTTCACCGAAGGCAACTAAAGTGGGGCAAACCCTATAAGTGAGCATGTGCAAGTGTTTGTTTTTCAGTTATTATCTTTTCACATTTAGGGTTTTCTACTGTTTAAAATTATGATCTTTTGCATACAATCCTATTATCAATCCTCTAACAATTTATAATGACAGGAAGTAAAAGTGCGAGAAATTAAAACCTAGCTATTACAAGGCCTTGGGGAGGGGGATTACATAATCAAAAACTTGGGGAAAACGGTAAATAAAAATAGCAAACCTAAGTTAAAACTATTACAAACTCGGAGCAATTGCATTAATTGGAAAAATGAATAAATAAATATGCGCGACAAAATTAAACGAGGAATTAAAGTTAAAGTCGAATGCATTTAATTAGTGAATAAAGGAAAAATATTTTTTTGGGTTTTTTGGAGAAAATTAATTAATTTTGCAAATTAACCTAATTTATAATTAATTTTAATTATGAAAAAGGGATTTAAATTATCCTAATTAACCTAATTAGTTAATGAAAAAAATATTTTACGAAAATCTAATTCTAATGTTTTTTGTGATTTTTTTTATTTTTTTATTTAATTATAAAAACAATGATTGTTTTGTAAAATTATTAAAACTAAAAATTAAATAAAGAAATTAAAAAGAAATAAAGTGGGTTTGGCGTGAGAAGTAATTCTAGGGGTGTGAATTGGAATTTCCCAGGCCCAGAATAGCTGGCCCATTTGCGCTGGATCTAGTGGGGATCACCTTCAGGGAGTGCACCATGGATCTTCAATCCTGGAGCATTGGATCTGCTTTAAGATGATCCAAAGGGTGGGATCTGAGGATGCATGATGGACGCTTGGCTAGGAGATGCGTTAGATCTGTAAGGAATTATCAAGAAAAATACAAAAGCACACGCCTGGGATCGAACCCAGGACGTTTTCCTTACGCGTTCCTTCCTTGACCATCTGCACTGGAGAGCATATTTGTTAATATAACAAAAAAAATAAAACATAAGTCAAACAAAGTAGTATCCCTAGCAAAAAGTGAGCGTGATTCAAACCGTCCAACCAGGCTTGGACACGCCATCATCTTCCTCACTAGGACTGTTGTTTTAGAAAGGACTTTTACCTATAGTGACAGTTTTTGATTGTGGCTATAAACCTGCAAAACTCTAAAATATAATTCAAGCAAAATAAATTCCATCCAAAGACATGGATCGATTGCAAATCAACCCCTGAACACGAATAGGCCCTTAAGTTGGCCTAATTTTGCCTCTAACTAGGGTTCCCCAAATTGGAGCTCCGGAACCCTAGCCATGGCAGATGCCTATACCTGCACTCAAACTCCAATCAAAGTATTCCAGCACATTGTAAATATGATAACAAGCATAAATATATAATCAAAATATGTTTATGGTGCCATAATCATTGGAATCGAGTTTTGGAAAAAAAGGAAAACCGTGACTATTCTTGCGCTTGATTCTTGATGCTTCAGGCTGTGGGAATGCTTGCAAAAGCTTCAGTGAGTATCCAGGGATGTGATTTGATCCTTGTAATGGCTTGAAACGGACTGGGGAGAAGAATCCGATCTGCACTTTTTTTGACAAAAATTGACACTTGTTCTTGCTTTTAGAGAGGCAGGCTGCGCAGGAATTCTTCTTCTCTAGGGTTGCAATACTTTGTGTATATGTACTGAATCAAATTAGGGCAATATAATTGGAAAGAATAAAAGATATAATGGTTTTGAATTTTGATTCCAATCTTTCCAAATTTGAAGATTTCCTCTTGTTTTGGAGCTTGCACGATTTGTTTTGGCTATTGACAGCATATGAGATCTCCATTCAATGCGAAAATCCTTCCTAAATCAATTTATATGATTTATTTGGATTTATTTGATTTTATTTGATTTTTAAATGAGTGAAAATCAAAATAAATTAAATAAACAAATAAAAAAGGCATGGAGGGTCCCATAGGTCGTGGACCATGCTAGGACTGAGATTCAATCTTGAAAAGATGGGCCCATGTGGAAAAAATGCAATTTTGGGTATTGTTGACTTTGTGCAAATTTCCAAAAATGGCCAACTTTGACAATGCATATCACTCTCAATTTTGACCCTAAGAGGGTGTTCTTTGACTTTTTAGAAAGCTTAAGATGTCCTATAAACAACCCTTTTGGTTTCATCTCCATTGGGTCTTCCCTGTTCATGTAAGAAGCTTTAACCCAAAAGGTGTTTTTGTTGACCTTTAGAAATGACCTATAATGTCTGAATTTATATATTTTCATGAGTGCATTTCTTGAACTTGAGGGATGAATATGAGTTGTAGGGAATTGGATTCTCTTCAAAATGAGCTTTGGATGGGAAATTTCTGATAAAGTATGAGAAAGTTATGCCTGGTCAAAGTTTGGTTGACTTTTGATGAATTTGGGGCATTCCTTGAGGAATCGTGATCAACCCTTGATCAAATGATGGATGTTACTTCAAAATGTTGATGTTTACCAAAAAAAACTTGAAGTTTGACTGTATGCGGGTCACAGTTGACTTTTGACCTAACAAGTTGATTTCCAAGCATCTGAGCAGTTGACTGAGCAAACTTATAGTGAAAGGCATGAAACTTGGCATGGATGATCTTGGGGACATATTAGGGTAATGGAGACCATCAGTGACCCTTGGAACTCAACCATCTTGCTTGAAATTGAAACCCTAGTTTGAGCCTTGTTGCCTTAGGAGGAGGATTTGTCTAGTCAACCCTTAGTCAACCTTGAGTAATTGAGGACCTCTAGAGGCATGTCTTTGAGTGAAATGAGAGGGAAAATTTCGGGGTACAACAGCTGCCCCTGTTCAATCTTCTTAAGCCTGAGTGTGATACGGTGGGAAGAACTGACTATTTTTAGAATGCTGGTTTGCGTTTGTTTTTGCAAAATGTCGCGGTAAGCAAGAGTCACCACCAACTTTTATTTTATCCAACAAGGAAAGGAAAAAAGCACAGAAAAATTCCTTTTTCGAGATATTTCTCGGGTTCGGGGGGTAGATTATAGAAAGGGAAGGTATTAGCACCCTTTCTATCTGTGGTTATCCACGGGCTCTTAGGTACTTGCTCATTTGTTTTCAAAATTGTTTTCTTTGTGCTTGTGGGTTTGAAAAAGTTTTTGTTTGAAACTTCAATTTAACTCTTGCTTCTGTCCTCAAGAGTGTAATGAAGTGTTTTGAAAACTTTGTTCGAAAAGGAGTGTAAGTGTGAAAAATTTGTTTTGTTTTTTTGAATGAGCAAGTATCTAAGAACCATCTACCTACTCGAAAAAGGAATCGTTCTATGCTAATCTCCTTTAGACAATGTTATCCCACTATTAGTGAGTGGGTAGCACCGTCGTTGGAGTTTGAGGGTCAATTCGAAAGAGGGACATACAGTCACTAAAGCAATGTTAGGACGCCTTAGCGGTAACCCTAATGTCTTAGATTATTTGTTGGAGGCAACAATATCCGAGGCAACCGTTTCGAGGCGACTATGATCTTTTAGACAAGAGGGCGACCTCTAAAGCGACCTATACTCAATGACCGCGTACGAAGGCAACCAAGTGGGGTGTACCCTAAGAGCGCGCATGTGCGAGTGTGTCGTTTTCAATTATTTTTATCTTTGTACATGTTAAAGGTGATCTAATTTTATTTTAAGATTAACATTCAGTCTTGTCATACAAACCCTATTATCAAACATCTAGCAGTTATAATTTGCGGGAATAAAATGCGGAATTTAAATTACAAGGCGTCAGGTATTTACATCGCCAAAGACAAACCCTTTGAAAAATAAAATAAATCGGTAAATAAATAAAAATGTCATATTTATCTATTACATTCTGTAAGCAGATACATAATTGGATAAGGAAAAGTAAACCGCGACGCAAAATTAAATCGGATGCATGATTAGGGTTTTGACCCTTTTGAAAGAAAATACTTTTTTGTTGTTTTTATTTTAAGAAAAGAAATTAATTCCTAAATTGAATAACTAAATTAAATTAATAAATTAATTGAATGAAAAATAAATAATGACATATTTTTGGTTTTTTTTTGTTATTTTAAGAAAGAAAATAAAATTAATTAAATTAGTAGTTAAAACCTAATTAAATCTAATTAATTTTAATTATGTGCAAAAATAAGTTAGAGTTTTCTAGAATTAAAAACCTAAATTAATTAGTTAGTAATTATTAATAAAAAAAAGTTTGAATTAAAAAAGTATTTTTTGTGATTTTTGTTAAAAAATAGAATTTTGTTATTGGTTAAAAAATTAATTAAATGAAATAAAACAATTAAATTAAATAAAACAAAATAATAAAACAAAATAAATAAAAGAGAGAGGAGTTAGACCTGATTTTGAAGGGTGTGAGTAGCAAATCTGTAGGCCCAATAATGCAGGCTCGTTTGACTTTTTGGATCTGGTGTAGGCATGTTGACTTGGCCTCTTGATGGACCTCCAATCACTGACCACCAGATCTGGCCATTGGTCATCTGGCGCTTGGATGGGTGAGGGCATATGGTGGGTTGCAAGATAGCGTATGCACTGGAATACCTAAAAAATAATAACATTGAGAAAGAGGGGGACCTGGGATTCGAACCCAGATCCTGAAGGGAATACACGCGTTATGTCTACCACTACGCCAAGTTGCTTCAATTGTTAATATAGCATGTACTAATAATAATATATCAAAACAAAACAATTGCCAGCAAAAAAAAAAAGCGCAAAATATTTGAACTGGCCAATAGTTGGATGACATGAGTTCATCCCTGTCCTCACAATCCCTGTAAATTTACCTGCGGATTTCCACCTGCAGCAAAAAGCGCAGGTTCATCATACATCGTCCTCAGGCCATACAAATGATTTTCAGGGCTAGGGCTGAGTTCCTCATGATCTCCTGATCAAAACCACGTTCTTCTTATGGGCCAATTGTACCTAAAATAGAAAGCCCCAAAAAAACTCCAAGAACCCTAATTATGGTGATTCTTGTTACAGATCATATAAATGCAATTCGTTAATACCAAAAGCTTGCAAATGTTCTTGTGATTATAAATATGCAATTATTTTGTTCAATGGATGCCAGAATAATGCAAGTTGAAATCAAGAATTTGGCTATGTTGCGTGAGACTTACAGTGCACTAGGGAGTCTGAAAATGCGTGGCTTGGATCGTAATAGCTTCTGGAGATGGCCAGCAATTGATTGAGACAACTCTCGCGTCCTGAAACTGCCTCTAACCTGGATTTTGATCTCTAACTTTTTTATGATTTTTTTCACTTTTATTCTGCCTCTACCAATGCTTGCCAACCCTTATTTCGTGTCCTTCAACTTGCTTATGTATTATATGTTGTATTAGGTTCACAAACCTGGCCCAAATCTCTCCATATCAATGCTCATGAATTTGATTTGATTACACCATTAAAAACTTCCAAATTTGATATGATTTGGATCTTTTTGTGCATACAAGCCTTGATTCGAATTTGATTGCAATGCTAGTTGTGACCAAATCCTAAAACAACCAGAAAATCATGAGTTATCAATGCCTTGGATTTTATATGATTTTATTTGATTTAAAATGAATAAATTCAAATAAAAATCAAATTAAATAACAAAAATGAGATATGGACACATGGCTGAAGCTAGGGCACGTGGGAAATGAGGATAACTTAAATCAAGTGGAAAGGAATGGGCCCATTTGGCAAAATTTGAAGTTTTGGGGATAGTTGACTTTTGGCAATTTTGCAAAAAAGTCCAACTTCAATAATGCATAACTTCTTCAATTTTGAACTTTTGGAGATGTTCTTGGACTTTCTAGAAAGCTTGATATGTCCTATAATCAACGCTTTTGGTCTCATCTCATTTTGATATTCCATTATAAAGTTATAAGCTTTGACAAAAAAGGTGTTTTTGTTGACTTTCAAAAATGACCTATAATGTCCAAATTCATAACTTCTTGTGAGTGCATTTTTTGATCTTGGGGTATGAAGATGGATTGTTGGAAATTGAATCCTATTCAAAATGAGCTTTGAATGGGTCATTTCTTATAAAGTATGAGAAAGTTATGTTTGGTCAAAGTTGAGTTGACTTTTCTTGCAAAACCCTAATTTAGCAACTTTTGAGTCTTGATGAATTTTGAGAAATCCTTGATGAATCATGATCAACCCTTGATTAAATGATGAAATATACTTCAAAATGAGAATGTTGACAAAAAAATATTGAAGTTTGACTGTTTGTAGGTCACAGTTGACTTTTGCCCTAACACCGTCGATTTTTGGACCTTTGGGCAATTGACTGAGCAAACTTCCTCTGCAAGGCTTGAAATTTGACATGGATGATCTTGAGAATATATTAGGACATTGGGGAGCACTTGAGGTCATTTTGACTCAAGGATCTTGATGCAACACAAAACCCTAATTTGGGTTTGACTGCCTTAAGAGATAGCTTGTCTGACCAACTCTTGAGCAACTTGGAGATTTTTCTTGCAATGTCTTGAGGAATATGAGAGGGAAAATTTTGGGGTACAACATCTGCCCCTGTTCAATCTTCTTAAACCTAAGGATGTTGATTGGCTTTCGTGCCTTTCGTGATCCGAAGGTGGAAGATGATTGAACACTAGAGTGCCCAGAAATTTGCACTCGCATGAAGTGGTATCAGCCTTGTGATGTCGGGAATGGGCTTACAGATTCCATTTGGAAGAGTGTCAATCGCATAAGAGATTACTTAGCGAGAGCTTGTATACCTGTTGTTGTAGAAGATTCCGCTGGGGAAGTCTAATTTTGTTGAGATTTAGGAACTTGCCTGTACTTCAACTGAGAGAACATCTCTGCTGAGTTTTAAGAACTTGCCCGTAATTCAAGTTAGGGGGAAACATCTTCGTCAAGATTTAAGAACTTGCCCGTAATTCAACTGAGAAAACTCTGCTGAGATTTAGGAACTCATCTGTAATTCGACGGAGGAACTTTGTCGAGATTTAGGACCTTGTCTGTAATTCAACTGAGAAAAACTCTGTTGAGATTTAAGAACTTGTCAGTAATTCGACCTGGGGAAACATCTTCATCGAGATTTAAGAACTCGCCCGTAATTCAACTGAGAAAACTCTGCTGAGATTTAGGAACTCGTCTGTAATTCGACGGAGGAACTTTGTCGATATTTAGGACCTTGTCTGTAATTTAACTGAGGATAATTCGGTTGAGATTTAAGAACTTGTCAGTAATTCGACTGAGGGAAACATCTTCATCAAGATTTAAGAACTTGCCCGAAATTCAACTGAGAGAACTCTGTTGAGATTTAGGAACTCGTCTGTAATTCTACGGAGGAACTTGTCGAGATTTAGGACCTTGTCTATAATTCAACTGAGGAAAATTCAGTTGAGATTTAAGAACTTGTCAGTAATTCGACTGAGGGAAACATCTTCATCAAGATTTAAGAACTTGCCTGTAATTCAACTGAGAGAACTCTGTTGAGATTTAGGAACTCGTCTGTAATTCGATGGAGGAACTTTGTCGAGATTTAGGACCTTGTCTGTAATTCAACTGAGGATAATTCAGTTGAGATTTAAGAACTTGTCAGTAATTCGACTGAGGGAAACATCTTCATCAAGATTTAAGAACTTGCCCGTAATTCAACTGAGAGAACTCTGCTGAGATTTAGGAACTCGTCTGTAATTCGACGGAGGAACTTTGTCGAGATTTAAGACCTTGTTTGTAATTCAACCGAGGATAATTCTGTTGAGATTTAAGAACTGGTCAGTAATTCGACTTTGGTAAAAGCTTCATAGCTTCTGACTTTTATGAGAATTTAACCGCATCCTTCCTGAAAGGTAAAGGTCAGTTGTATGTAATGCATGATATATATATATATATATATCAAGCAATGATGTTCTCAAAATAAATGATATTGTGTTGTATGATGTGTATATGCATGTGTCATGATGTATGGAAATGTAATGTTTTTAGCTGGGGAAAATAAATCCCGGATAGCTGCTGGAGAAAAGAGTTGAATTCTTCGTTTCCGCTGGGGATGGCGAACAAAGATGATTGTGAGAATAAACCTGCAGGAGAGGATAACTCAGTTGGGGAATAAACTGATGAGGATATTACTCTGTGGGGAAGAGATGCTCTGTAGAGGATTCCGTTGATAAATTCCGCTGGGGATGCATTACCATTTCTGGTGATACTGAATCCTGGTGGGGATTAAATTTCCTGTTTGTGAAAGGAAAGAACTCCGTTGTGGATGATCTTTCAGTTGCGACTTCACTGGGGATAACCTTTTAGACTCTAATGGGGATAATCCTTTGAGCCCTGCTGGGGATGATTCTCCAAATTCCACTGGGGAAGCTTCTTCCAAATTCCACTAGGGAAGCTTTTTCAGACTGCGCTGGGAAAAATTTCAAACTCCACTGGGGGTATTTTGTATTCTGTCGAGGAATATTCTTATACTCCGCTGGGGAGTATTAAGACCTTTCAGTGCTGATGGTAAATAAACTCTGCTTGGGGAGAACAATACCGATTCATTCACAGTTGTAAGTCTCAGTTGGGGAGAGCCATCATTACTGTCTTTTCTTACTCTGCGGGGAGTGAAAGCATTTCAGCCACATTTTTCAGCTGAATCTACCGTTGTACCTGGTGGATAAAGCAACTGTACAGTTTGGACAAATCTTATCTGCCCCTATTTTTGATATTACAAGTAATTGTCTTTTGTTTCACAAGTAAATATTTATGAGCAACAATTAATGTCAAATGCATATATCAAAAATGAACATTGGACGTTTTTTGCAAAACAAAACAGAAAAAGGAAAAACAGTTTGAAAAATGTTTTGAAAATGAATTGTATTGATTTTGAAGTTTGGCCTGTAAATAGGCATTTTTGTACAAGAGGCGGACGTCCTAGTAAGAGAACGCCGCTGAACAATAGAATTTACACAATTTGTGAAAAAGAAAAACAAAACAACTATGTGAATAATCCCACTGGGTTCCAACTCTGCTATTGCCCTTATATCCTCGAGCATCTCATCACTTTGCTACTTGGTTGAAGGTAGACCAGATTGATTAGTGCCGTCCTAGCTTGATAGTCGATACCGAAGTCTGGTTGCAGGGTGATCCAATGAGACATAGTGTTACGCTTTAATCCCTAATTTTTGCCTGGACCG
The DNA here is from genome assembly GCA_948472305.1 of Vicia faba. NCBI lineage: Eukaryota > Viridiplantae > Streptophyta > Magnoliopsida > Fabales > Fabaceae > Vicia > Vicia faba. The sequence continues at coordinate 1,183,040,691 of OX451737.1, forward strand.
CCCTTTCGGGTTTTCAGTCCACCAGGATATCCTTTTTTGCCCAAGCCGCCTTTTCAGGTTTTCAACTTGCCGGGTGTACAGATTTTTCATTTTCATCCCTTATTTTTGCCCGAACCCTTTTGGTTCACCGGGAAGCCCTTATTTTTTCCTAGGCCAGTCGACCTAGTGGGTCTTTGATTATGCGTAGTGTTTTTTCACTATGTCTGTATTGACGGGGTGAGGAAGGTCGTCACCGTCCATGGTGGTTAGAATCATAGCTCCTCCTGAGAAAATGTTCTTAACCACAAATGTCCCTTCGTAGGTAGGGGTCCATTTGCCCCTGGGATCACCTGGAGGTAAGATAATGCGCTTGATTACCAGATCCCCGACTCGATACTCTTGTCGTCTAACTTTCTTGTTAAATGCCTTGATCATCCGTTTTTGATACGTCTGACCATGACAAATAGCAGTAAGTCTCTTTTCATCGATTAAATTCAGCTGATCAAGCCGGGTCTGAATCCAGTCATCTTCGCTCAAACCTGCATCCTTCATAATCCTATGAGAGGGTATCTGAACTTCAATGGGCAAGACGGCCTCCATACCATATACCAAGGAATAGGGTGTTGCCCTCATTGACGTCCGCGCTGAGGTACGATACCCATGAAGAGCGAACGGTAACATCTCGTGCCAGTCTTTATATGTCACCGTCATCTTCTGCACAATCTTTTTGATGTTCTTGTTAGCCGCTTCAACAACCCCATTCATCTTCGGCCGGTAGGGAAAAGAGTTGTGATGCTATATCTTGAACTGCTTGCAGAGCTCGATGATCATCTTATTGTTGAGATTTGTACCATTGTCCGTTATGATCCTCTCTGTTACACCGTATTGACAAATCAGATTGTGCCGAATGAACCGTGCCACGACGTTCTTGGTCACAGTAGCAAAGGAAGTTGCTTCAACCCACTTCGTAAAGTAATCAATTGCTACCAGGATGAAACGATGCCCATTGAACGTTGTAGGTCCAATCTCGCCGATCATATCAATACTCCATATTGCAAAAGGCCACGGAGCTGTCAAGACGTTTAGAGGTACTGGAGGTATGTGTACTTTATCAGCATAGACTTGGCACTTGTGACAGGTCAGAGAATGCTGATAACAGTCGGCTTCCATTGTGGACCAATAGTATCCTGCCCGAAGGATTTTCTTTGCCATGGTGTGTCCACTGGAATGAGTTCCGAAAGTACCTTCATGTAACTCTACCATAATCCTTTCTGCCTCGTTCTTATCCACACATCGCAGTAAGGTTGAATCATGGTTGCACTTGTAAAGAATACCATTGCTGATGAAGAACTTCGCCGCGAACCTCCTCAGAAACTTCTTGTCATTAACAGATGCACCATCGGGGTACTCCTGAGCTTCAAGATACCTCTTCACCTCATGAAACCAGGGTTTATCTGCTACCTCTTCGGTCTCAATGTCACAGCAATGTGCAGGTTCATCCAATCTTTCAATGATAATCCGGGGAGCCTCATTGTCCCAATTGACTTTGAACATAGAAGACATCATAGATAGCGCGTCCGCCAACTGATTCTCCTCTCTAGGGAAGTGTTCAAAGGTTATCTCTTTGAAATGTGGAAGCAACGTCAATACATACTCCTTGTAAGGAATAAGATTCGGGTGTTTCGTATCCCACTCTCCTTTGATCTGACTGATCACGAGAGCGGAATCTCCGAACACACTCAAGAACTTAATCCTTAGGTCAATTGCTGCTCGAAGACCCATGATGCATGCTTCATACTCCGCCATATTGTTGGTGCAGTTGAAACATAGTCAGGCGGTAAATGGAGTATGAGAGCCTTTAGGAGATATGATCACGACGCCAATGCCATTACCCAAAGCGTTTAAAGCTCTATCAAAGTACATAGACCATCGGGATCCCTCCTCGGGTCCTTCATCCGGTCCAGGTTCTTCACAGTCGGTTACCAATATGATATTCTCATCCGGAAATTCAAAGTTCATAGACTGGTAATCATCCACTGCTTGATGTGCCAAATGGTCTGCCAACACACTTCCCTTAATTTACTTTTGGGTCGTATATTGGATGTCATACTCAGTCAAGATCATCTTCCATCTTGCTATTCTTCCGGATAAGGCAGGCTTCTCGAAGATATACTTGATCGAATCCATCTTTGATATTAACAAGGTGGTGTGAGTCAGCATATACTGTCTCAACCGGCGAGCAGCCCATGCCAAAGCGCAACAAGTTTTCTTGAGCAACGAGTATCGGGTCTCGCAGTCGGTAAACTTTTTGCTAAGGTAATAAATAGCATGCTCTTTTCGGCCAGACTCGTCATGCTGTCCCAGCACGCACCCCATTGAGTTGTCGAGTACTGTCAAGTATAAGATCAGAGGTCTCCCTTCAACTGGAGGCATCAGAATGGGTGGCTCTTGGAGATATTCTTTGATCCTTTCGAAAGAATCCTGACATTCATCATTCCATCTTACCACTTGATCTTTCTTCAGTAGCTTGAAGATTGGCTCACAAGTAGCAGTCAGGTGCGAGATGAATCGGGAAATATAGTTCAAACGTCCCAGAAAGCCTCTGACCTCTTTTTCTGTTCGGGGAGATGGCATTTCTTGTATAGCCTTCACCTTTGCAGGATCCACTTGAATACCTTTATCACTTACAACGAAACCCAGCAGCTTACCATACCTCACCCCGAAGGTGCACTTGTTCGGGTTTAACCCCAGCTTGTACAACTTCAACCTGTCAAATAACTTCTGAACATGGTCCAGATGTTCTTCTTCAGTCTGGGATCTTGCAATCATATCGTCGACGTATACTTCAATCTCATGATGGATCATGTCATGGAACAAAGCGACCATGGCGCGCTGATACGTTGCCCCATCATTTTTCAATCTGAAAGGCATGACCTTGTAGCAAAAGGTACCCCATTGAGTAACAAAGGTTGTCTTTTCCATGTCTTCGGGAGCCATTTTAATTTGATTATAACTGGAGAAACCATCCATAAAGGAGAAGACCTTGTGCTGAGCGGTGTTGTCAACCAGAACGTCGATATGAGGTAGAGGGAAATCATCCTTGGGACTTTCCCTGTTCAGATCCCTATAGTCAACACACATTCGAACCTTACCATCCTTCTTCGGTACTGGAACCACGTTGGCCACCCACTGTGGGTAAGAAGTAACTGCTAGAAAACCAGCGTCAAACTGCTTCATAACTTCAGCCTTGATTTTCTCAGACATCTCTGGGCGCATTCGGCGGACCTTCTGTTTTACTGGAGGACAGTCTTCCTTGGTAGGCAGGCGGTGAACCACAATATCGGTATCCAACCCAGGCATATCTTCATAAGACCAGGAAAAGATCTCAACATAGTTACGCAGCATCTGAATCAACCGTTGTTTAACACTAAGCTCTAGATTTGCACCGATCTTGACCTCTTTCTTGTCCATCTCTGTACCTAGATTTACTGATTCCACCGGCTCTTCATGCGGCTGTATGGCCCTCTCTTCCTGAAGTAGCAGTCTAGCAAGTTCACCAGGCACTTCGCAATCATCTTCACCTTCGTCTTCGGCTAAGTTGATCAGACTTTCGAAGTCATAATTGGCAGTAGCAGAGTCGTTACCAGTGAGATCCAGAGTGGATGTAGACCTGTATATGTGAGTGTGTGTAAAATAGCTTTTTTGCAATATAATAAAAGAAAAACAAGGAGTGGAAAATTTGAAATGCAAGAAACATCCAATGCTTTTATTAATGATATATGTAGATGACACACATAAAGCCCTCACAAACAAAACCACGGTGCCTTGGGTAAGACACCGGGCCGTAAAGTTTAAAAATTGTCTGTTACAAATTCAAAACAAAAGTCTCATTACTGGGTAATAAAGGAAATTGGGACGAAGTCCTTTGCCGTCCAATTGCTTAATCCACCATCGGCAGTAGGGTAGATCCAACTGTCGAACTCAGACTCTTCCACATCGTCTTCAATGGCATTCACTCCTAAATTGCTGATAAACAGGGGAGGTATTCCGATCTGTGCACTCCGAACAGCCCTTTGAGCTTCTGCAGTGAAACCCAAACCAAACTTGTTAGTCTTATGTGCAAAATCAGGGAGTTGGCCCCAATTTGCACACCCACCTTTCTCAACAACAGCCCGGGCATCCTTGAAGGAAGCCATCTTCATTGGAGGATATTCGATAACAGTTTCAGTTTATGCCAGCGTCTGGGGGACTCCCTCAAAATGTTGAAATGGGGTCTCAATGAACTCCCCATCCATTTCCACATACCGAAAGGAGTTGAGGTGGCTTACCATGTACTCTTCCTCTCCTCGTACCGTAACAATTTTCCCCTTGACTGGGTACTTCAACATCTGGTGAAGCGTAGACGTTACTTCCCCAGCTTTGTGGATCAACGGGCGACCCAGCAAACAAGAATAAGATGGCCGAATATCCATCACATTGAATGTAGATGCGAAAACCTGAGAACCAACCTTAATCAGAATATCCACTTCTCCGTGTACCATTATCTTGGACCCATCAAAGGCCTTAACTACGATGTTGATTGGTTTCAGCTCCAACCCTTCACAGTCTAACCGGTGTAGTGCTTTCTTGGGTAAAACATTCAGCGAGGACCCAGTATCCACTAACAGGTGAGCAAGAGTAGTGCCCCTGCACTCAATGGAGACATGCAGAGCGTCATTGTGATTCTTCCCCTTAGCAGTAAAGTTGGCGTCAGAGAAACCCAACCCATTATCTGCTGTCAGACTAGCCACACAATCTTTAAACTGATCCACTGATATTTCTTGTGGCACGTGCGCAGTCTTCAGGAAAGCAATCAGAGCCTTGGAATGGGCTTCTGAGCATAGCAACAAAGACAACATAGAGATTTTGGACGGGGTTTTCCCCAGCTGCTCGACTACATTGTAGTCGCTCTTCTTGATGATATTTAAAATTTCCTCCATCTCTTGTCTAGAGGCTTCAATAGTAATCTTCTTTGGTGCCTCCATCCGGGAAGGCTCACCGGTGGTCCCTTTGCCCCGAGCATCAGATGACTCGGCAACAGGGGTAAGAATTGGAACATGAACAGGGATAATAGCAGATGTACTGATAGGTGTAATGACAACAGGCTTCCGAACAACTGGTGGAGAGATCTCAGGGTAGAAAAGCCTTCTGCTGCGGGTGACTTTACTAGATCCAACAATATTGCTGATGTCAGTATCAGCCTCTTCAGCACTGAAGTCTTGTTTAACTCCGTGATAGTATACATCAACCCCGTAGTGCCCAGGAATGGTGATGATCAACAATGCAATTCTTGGAACAAATGTAATTCTAACAGGCTTTCTCGAGGAAGCCTTGGAAGAATTGTCGAAAATGGTGATTATAGCAACTTCTTCAGTAGGAACCAAAGGAACAAAAGTCTTCTCAAACAGAATTTCTTTATTATCCATCAGGCGTTGGACACCTGACTTCAAAAGATGGCAACCGATAGGTAGGACAGCATACAGATGGCAACCTTCACTGCATCCCGAAAATAAACCAGCTAACATAAGGTTCTTCTTCACAGTCATCAATGGAGTAACAATGTCTTTCACAGAAACCACAAACGAGTCTTCATCTATAGCATTCACTCCATGCTTGGGCGTAGGAGCAGTCATAACATTAGGTCTTTCAGGCGCTTCGAACTCAATCTCCTTAGCATCAATCAAGTCCTGTACCTTATTCTTCAAAATCCAACAATCATTCGTATCGTGCCCCGGGCTATCGAAGTGAAAAGCACAGTGGGCGTTTGGATTGTACATCGGTGATGTTGTGTTGGGATTCTTCAGGGCCTCCTTCGGAATCACCAAGTTGGTCTTCAATAACTGTGGCAAAATTTGGGATAAAGTCATGTTGAGCTGAGTGAATTGTCTTTGAGGCCTCTCGGCCCTTTGCTGATTGTTGCGCTGAGGCGCAATAGCCGGTCTTGATATTACCACCGCATTGACTGCTTGGCGGCATTCAGGTATATTATGGCTCTTTGAGCTGTAAACAGCGTTGGATTCCTTCTTAAAAGGCTTCTTCTCGGTGCTTGATGAAGCACCCTTCTGTATCTTGCCAGCTTATATACCGGCCTCAATTCTTTCCCCGGTCATAATCAGCTTTGTAAACCCGGACGAAGAACTTCCAATCAGATGGTCGAAATACCGACCAGACAAGGTCCCCAGAAACATATCCACTAGCTCCCTATCAGCCAAGGGTGGTTGCACTCTTCCAGCAAGGTCCCTCCACTTCTGAGCATAATCTTTGAAACCTTCTCCCGCGCCCATAGATATACCCTGAAGTTGGGTACGCGTAGGAGCGAGGTCGGCATTGTATTAGTACTGCTTGTAGAAAGAAGCAGCCAAGTCCTCCCAATTACGGATACTAGCTCCTTCCAGCTGGTAAAACCACACAAGTTAAGTCCCTGAGAGACTGTCTTGAAAGAAGTGGATCCAGAGGTTCTTGTCAGCGGTGTATGGCTGAATCTTTCTAACATATGAGCGGAGGTGCAGTTTTGGGCAAGAAACCCCGTCGTATTTAGCGAAGATTGGTGCCTTAAACTTGTGGGGAATTACCACCCTAGATGACAAACCCAAATCACCAAAGTCCAGGCCAGGGACCTTCTGAACTTCCATCATGTTCAACCGGTCTTCCAGTTGCTTATATCTATCCTCAGCCGGAGGATACTGGTCTTCGTCGAAGTCAGTCTCATTGTCAGAAACCACAGGGCTAGGAGCCCTCCTTTCTTCCTTATTTTCTCCCCCTCCAGATGAGTGAGTCAAATCAACCTCTTCCCGCAAATTGTTTCCAAATCTGCGACCCATATTCAGTAGGACCGTCTTCTTTTTCTTCTTCTTCTTATCTTTCAGGATAAGGGTCTTCAGATCTTGCTGACCCTTGGCCAAACTCATGAACATTTCTTGGAACTGGGCGTTTTGAGCTTGCAGAGCCTTGATGGCTTGATCAGTTGATGTTTCAGAAGACATGATGTGCTGAAATAAACAGCGAAGAAGATGAGAAACCTGTAAGGGTACCTGTAATGAGGTGCATGGAAATGATATGTGTATGATATGTTTTCAAAGACTTTAGGGATTCAAATTCGTAACCCAAAATGAAACACACTTTTATTAGATAAACTTGAATTCAAATGTTCAACAAATGCCCTTAAGGCGTTACAAAGAGAAAAACTGAAAAGTAAATCAAAACTAGAAGTAACAAAAGACATCAGCGCTCCCATGGTCGTTTTCCTTTGGTGCTGAAATAGTCATTAAAGACCTGCTCATTCTCCAGCTGCCTTGTCAACTTCAGAATCTTTCGCTCTTGCTCGTGATACTTTTCTCTGTAAGTATCCCGCTCTTCACTAAGTTGGATCCAAGACCTCTTTAATGCCCCAATGTCAGTAGGCATGTAAGGGTGGAGGATGGTAGGAGGAACCCCTTCTTCATCAGCAAGATCAACTATTACAGGCAAGACGGCTTCGTAGGGCATCCCTAGCTTCTGAGCACGTGTACGAACCCACCGGAGATATGGTTCCATTGGAAGAGAAGTCTTCGCACCTAACTCGTGCGGATCAGACCTGTGGACCCTATCACAAGCTCGTATGAACCTGCGGAGATGCTCGTCACTATCCCCTTGGAAGTCAAAGACAATGCTTGGCATCAGCAAATCATGAGGTCCTTCCCTCCTAGCTCGCCCAAACTGTTGCAAGGCCAGACAAGGGTTATAGGTGATCCCTCCATTGATTCCTAGCAGTGGAACATTGGGGTATTCCCCACAGCGATCAATAATAGCTACATCTTCTATGCCTTTAATAGTCCAGATGATGTCAGTATGAGCAAGGGACATAATCCTGTAGGCCCAACCCATGCCTTCCTTGTTCTTCAGAACTGATTTGGGGAGGTGAGAAATAAACCACCTCGCCAGCAATGGTGCACAACACATAAGGGTTCCCCGTTTCTGAGCAGTACGGGCATAGAGGGTATGCAGAATATCACCCAAGAGAGTGGGCACTGGATTACCGGACATGAAAATCTTCACTACATTCACGTCAACAAAGGTATCTGAGTTTGGAAACATAACCAGACCATAAATAAGAAGATCCAGGATATCCTTGAATGCCTGAATGTCTAAACTGTCCCAGAACTGATTAGCCCGACCAACCAAGAACTTAGTCAAGAAGCCTTTTGTCCCACTCCGAGTTTCCCAATTAGACATTACCTCAGCTTTTGTCAGATGGAAGGCTGAAGCAATCTCTTCCGACCTAAGGACTTTCTCCCAACCTGTGAACGGGGTCTGCTCCAGAATAGAGATACCAAGTAGATCAGAGAACTCTTCCAAGGTAGGGACCAACTGGTAGTCTAGAAAAGTAAAGCAGTGGTACAGTGGATCAAAGAACTGGACTAGGACACTCATCACCTGTTCATCCATCTTGGAGGTGACCAAACCAAGGAGGTGCCCATGTCTTCTGATAAAAGAGGAAGTATCTGGAACCTTTGCAGCCAACTCCTTAAGCTGAGTGGGAATCTGGACAAAGTTGATCTGAATAGTGTTTCTACGTATGGGTGCCATGACCTACAAAACAGAACAAAGATGAATCCCCTCTGTCTTTGAAATGGGTTAGTCTAATGCAAGATGCATGCAATGTCATGATGCATGATGTCATGATAGAAAACACACCACAAGTATTCACAGATAGCAAACATGGTAAGGGCAAGCAAGTCACACAGATAGCCCTTAGATTTCAGGCTGGCAAGGAGCTTAGGTACTACCCTCTTTCAGTTCAGTTGGTTCAAACCTGTCCTAGAAATAGTAACCGGGTTCTAGAGGATCTCAATATCACTGACCACCCTCGATCGGTCATAATTCCAGTTTAGCAACCTTTTCTTGCAGCCGGAATCATCGCGAGAGTTTGGTCTCAATGAGTGTAGCATACTGCTACTGTTTTATGGCCAAGTTGGTCAATTATAGGTTCTAAGGTCAGTTGGTGCTTAATGACCCCTTAGCAGACCCATATTCTCCTCGTTGCGCCACAAGGGATATCGGTACAAACTAAAGTGCCACACCAATGTAGCTACTGCTTCAACCGTATCGGTCTACGCCGTACAGTTCCCTCACAGTCTATTGCTACTTACCTAAAGGGTGTCCCCCAGATCCGGGTTAGGATTTATAGTAACTCCGATTCAAGCCCATAAAGATAAAGCATACAAATCAAGCAATTGAAAACAATATGAACTATTCCTAAGGTACACCCCACTTATAAGTTTCCCCAGCAGAGTCTCCAGTTCTGTGATACGGTGGGAAGAATTGACTATTTTTGGAATGCTGGTTTGTGTTTTGTGTTTGTTTTCGCAAAATGTCGCGGTTAGCAAGATTCTCCACCGACTTTTATTTTATCCAACAAGGAAAGGAAAAAAGCACAGAAAAATTCCTTTTTCGAGATATTTCTCGGGTTCGGGGGGTAGATTATAGAAAGGGAAGGTATTAGCACCCTTTCTATCTGTGGTTATCCACGGACTCTTAGGTACTTGCTCATTTGTTTTCAAAATTGTTTTCTTTGTGCTTGTGGGTTTGAAAAAGTTTTTGTTTGAAACTTTGATTTAACTCTTGCTTCTGTCCTCAAGAGTGTAATGAAGTGTTTTGAAAACTTTGTTCGAAAAGGAGTGTAAGTGTGAAAAATTTGTTTTGTTTTTTTGAATGAGCAAGTATCTAAGAACCATCTACCTACTCGAAAAAGGAATCGTTCTATGCTAATCTCCTTTAGACAATGCTATCCCACTATTAGTGAGTGGGTAGCACCGTCGTTGGAGTTTGAGGGTCAATTCGAAAGAGGGACATACAGTCACTAAAGCAATGTTAGGACGCCTTAGCGGTAACCCTAATGTCTTAGATCATTTGTTGGAGGCAATAATATCCGAGGCAACCGTTTCGAGGCGACTATGATCTTTTAGACAAGAGGGCGACCTCTAAAGCGACCTATACTCAATGACCGCATACGAAGGCAACCAAGTGGGGTGTACCCTAAGAGTGCGCATGTGCGAGTGTGTCGTTTTCAATTATTTTTATCTTTGTACATGTTAAAGGTGATCTAATTTTATTTTAAGATTAACATTCAATCTTGTCATACAAACTCTATTATCCAACATCTAGTAGTTATAATTTGCGAGAATAAAATGCGGAATTTAAATTACAAGGCGTCGGGTATTTACATCGCCAAAGACAAACCCTTTGAAAAATAAAATAAAGCGGTAAATAAATAAAAATGTCCTATTTATCTATTACATTCCGTAAGCAGATAGATAATTGGATAAGGAAAAGTAAATCGCGACGCAAAATTAAATCGGATGCATGATTAAGGTTTTGACCCTTTTGAAAGAAAATACTTTTTTGTTGTTTTTATTTTAAGAAAAGAAATTAATTCCTAAATTGAATAACTAAATTAAATTAATAAATTAATTGAATGAAAAATAAATTATGACATATTTTTGGGTTTTTTTGTTATTTTAAGAAAGAAAATAAAATTAATTAAATTAGTAGTTAAAACCTAATTAAATCTAATTAATTTTAATTATGTGCAAAAATAAGTTAGAGTTTTCTAGAATTAAAAACCTAAATTAATTAGTTAGTAATTATTAATAAAAAAAAAGTTTGAATTAAAAAAGTATTTTTTGTGATTTTTGTTAAAAAATAGAATTTTGTTATTGGTTAAAAAATTAATTAAATGAAATAAAACAATTAAATTAAATAAAACAAAATAATAAAACAAAATAATTAAAAGAGAGAGGAGTTGGGCCTGATTTTGAAGGGTGTGAGTAGCAAATCTGTAGGCCCAATAATGCAGACTCGTTTGACTTTTTGGATCCGGTGTAGGCATGTTGACTTGGCCTCTTGATGGACCTCCAATCACTGACCACCAGATCCGGCCATTGGCCATCTGGCGCTTGGATGGGTGAGGGCATATGGTGGGTTGCAAGCTAGCGTATGCACTGGAATACCTGAAAAATAATAACATTGAGAAAGAGGGGGACCTGGGATTCGAACCTAGGTCCTGAAGGGAATACACGCGTTATGTCTACCGCTATGCCAAGCTGCTTCAATTGTTAATATAACATGTACTAATAATAATATATCAAAACAAAACAATTGCCAGCAAAACAAAAAAAAACGCGTAAAATATTTGAACTGGCCAATAGATGGATGACACGAGTTCACCCCTGTCCTCACAATCTCTGTAAATTTACCTGCGGATTTCCATCCGCAGCAAAAAATGCAGGTTCATCCTAACATCGTCCTCAGGCCATATAAATTATTTTCAGGGCTAGGGTTAAGTTTGTCATGATCTCTTGATCATAACCATGTTCTTCTTATGGTCCAATTGTACCTGAAATAGAAAGCCCAAAAAAAAACTCCAAGAACCCTAATTATGGTGATTCTTGTTACAGATCATATAAATGCAATTCGTTAATACCAAAAGCCTGCAAATGTTCTTGTGATTATAAATATGCAATTATTTTGTTCAATGGATGCCAGAATAATGCAAGTCAAAATCAAGAATATGGCTATGTTGCGTGAGACTTACAGTGCACTAGGGAGTCTGAAAATGCGTGGCTTGGATCGTAATAGCTTCTGGAGATGGCCAGCAATTGATTGAGACAACTCTCGCGTCCTGAAACTGCCTCTAACCTGGATTTTGATCTCCAACTTTTTTGTGAATTTTTTCACTTTTATTCTGCCTTTACCAACGCTTTCCAACCCTTATTTCGTGTCCTTCAGCTTGCTTATGTATTGTATGTTGCATTAGGTTCACAAACCTGGCCCAAATCTCTCCATATCAATGCTCATGAATTTGATTTGATTCCACCATTAAAACCTTCCAAATTTGATTTGATTTAGATCTTTTTGTGCATACAAGCCTTTATTCGAATTTGATTGCAATGCTAGCTATGACCAAAGCCTAAAACAACCAGAAAACCATGAGTTATCAATGCCTTGGATTTTATATGATTTTATTTGATTTAAAATGAATAAATTCAAATAAAAATCAAATTAAATAACAAAAATGAGATATGGACACATGGTTGAAGCTAGGGCACGTGGGCAATGAGGCAAACTTAAATCAAGTGGAAAAGAATGGGCCCATTTGGCAAAATTTTATGTTTTAGGGATAGTTGACTTTTGGCAATTTTGCAAGTCCAACTTCAACAATGCATAACTTCTTCAATTTTTAACTTTTGGAGATTTTCTTGGACTTTCTAGAAATCTTGAGATGTCCTCTAATCAACCCTTTTGGTCTCATCTCATTTTGATATTCCATTCTCAAGTTATAATCTTTGAAAAAAAGGTGTTTTTGTTGACTTTCAAAAATGACCTATAATGTCCAAATTCATAACTTCTTATGAGTTCATTTTTTGATCTTGGGGTATGAATATGGATTGTAGGAAATTGCATCCTCTTAAAAATGAGATTTGGATGGGTCATTTCTGCATAAAGTATGAGAAAGTTATGCTTGGTCAAAGTTGAGTTGACTTTTCCTGCAAAACCCTAATTTAGCAACTTTTGAGTCTTGATGAATTTTGAGCAATCCTTGATGAATCATGATCAACCCTTGATCAAATGATGAAATATACTTCAAAATGAGAATGTTGACAAAAAAATCATGAAGTTTGACTGTTTGTAGGTCACAGTTGAATTTTGCCCTAGCACAGTCGATTTTTGGACCTTTGGGCAATTGACTGAGCAAACTTCCTCTGCAAGGCTTGAAATTTGACATGGATGATCTTGAGAACATATTAGGACATTGGGGAACACTTGAGGTCATTTGTACTCAAGGATCTTGATGCAACATAAAACCCTAATTTGGGGTTGACTGCCTTAGGTGATAGCTTGTCTGACCAACTCTTGAGCAACTTGGAGATTTTTCATGCAATGTCTTGAGGAATATGAGAGGGCAAATTTTGGGGTACAACACTGAGGATGTAGATTGGCTGGTCTGCCTTTCGTGATTTGAAGGTGGAAGATGATTGAACACTAGAGTTCCCAAAAATTTGCACTCGCATGAAGTAATACTGGTTGATGATATCGGGAATGGGCTTACAGATACCATTTGGAAGGCGACGGAGAATCTTCGGAGATGGGCTTAAAGATGCCATCCAAAATAAGATACCAGTCGCATAAGAGATTCCTTTGCGAGAATTCCTGTACCTACCGTTGAGGAGGACTTCGTCGGGGAATGTTGATTTATGTCCTAGGAAATAGAGTCTAGGAGCTTCGGCTGTCCATTACTCTACTGGGGAATTAACTATTGATTGATGAGACAAAGTGAGATGCTATCTCGTTGCATTCCAGGCTTCACAGCGGCTTACTAGGGAATATGAAATCGACCGTATCTGGTCGGGTCCAGGTTTTACAGTGTTGTAAACTGTTGTTCAAAGATAAAAGAGAAGAAACCTGGATAGTAGGGTTACTTCGAAATGAACGCCTGGATAGTAAGGCTATGATAAGGAACCTAGATAGTAGGGATACCTCGAAATGAAAGCTTGGGTAGTAGGGCTATGAGAAGGAACCTGGGTAGTAGGGTTACTTTGAAATGAAAGCCTGGATAGTAGGGCTATGAGAAGGAACCTGGGTAGTAGAGTTACTTCAAAATGAAAGCCTGGATAGTAGGGCTATGAGAAGGAACTTGGATAGTAGGGTTACTTTGAAATGAAATCCTGGATAGTAGGGCTATGAGAAGGAACCTGGATAGTAGGGTTACTTCTAAATGAAAGCCTGGATAGTAGGGCTATGAGAAGGAACCTGGATAGTAGGGTTACTTCAAAATGAAAGCCTGGATGGTAGGGTTGTGAGAAGGAACCTGGATAGTAGGGTTACTTCGAAATGAAAGCCGGTATAGTAGGGCTATGAGAAGGAACCTGGATAGTAGGGCTATGAGAAGGAACCAAGATAGTAGGGTTACTTCGAAATGAAAGTCAGGATAGTAGGGCTATGAGATGGAACCTGGATAGTAGGGTTACTTCGAAATGAAAGCCTGGATAGTAGGTCTATGAGAAGGAACCTGGATAGTAGGGTTACTTCGAAATGAAAACCTGGATGGTAGGGCTTGAGAAGGAACCTGGATAGTTGGGTTACTTCTAAAAGAAAGCATGGATAGTAGGGCTATGAGAAGGAACCTGGATAGTAGGGTTACATCGAAATGAAAGCCTGGATAGTAGGGCTGTGAGAAGGAACCTGTATAGTAGGGTTACTTAGAAATGAAAGCCTGGATAGTAGGGCTGTAAGAAGGAACCTGGATAGTAGGGTTACTTCGAAATGAAAGACTGGATAGTAGGGCTATGAGAAGGAACCTGGATAGTAGGTGTCATACAGTGGGAGAACTGACTTGGTGTTTTACGTTTGATCGCAAATGTTGCAGTTAGCAAGAGTCGCCACCGACTTTTCTTGTATCCAAAAGGAAAGGTGAAAAAGCACAAGAAAGACCTTTGAGATTATTTCTTGAGTTCGGGGGGAAGATTATGAAAATGGAAGGTATTAGCACCATTTTCATCCATGGTTTTCTATGGGCTCTTAGTTACTTTCTAGATCACTTGCTTTTGTTTGAAAATGTGCTTTGTTTGGTTTTTGAAGGTATTTTGTAAAGATGCCATTGTTTAGGAAAACTTTGTAATGATTCTCGTTCGTAAGAATGTATACAAAGTGTTGATCTTTTTGAAAATGTTTTCAAATGAGTGTGTTGGTGTATAAAATGTTTTTGTTGTGAGAAGGCGAGCAACTAGGAGCGAACCTACCTACTCAAAAGGCCTTAGATGTTCTTTTCCTCCTCCTTTAGGTGTTGCTATCTTACCATTGATTTGTTGAGAAGCCCCATCGTTGGATGTGAAGGGACGGGCGTGGGTCATCGTATAACCATGATTAGAAATGTTGCAAGGTATCTTAGCATTATCTTTTAGGGACTAAGATCATTTGAAAGGAAACTTAGATAGCGTCATCGAGGGACTATGATCTTGTATTTGCTTTGTTTTTTCTAAGATACCTCACATGCGTAATATGGCCTTTTTGTAAAGGCAACCAAGTGGAATTACCCTAGGGGTGCTTTTATGCAAGTGTATTGTTTTCATGCTTGATTTTATCTTGAATTAGGGTTTTCTAAGTGTTGGTTTTAGTCTTTCCATACAAACCCTAATTACTAGCATGTTATATATAAAGAGATAAATTGCGGAATTTAAAGTTACTACGCTATTACAATACTTCTGGGAGGGGGGTGTACAAATTGTAAATGGGGATTGCAAATAAAATTAAATCCTAAGTTACTATTACAACCATATTGAATGGATAAGAATGTAATAGAAAATGTGAAATGGACTTGTTTTGCTTAAGAAAATAAATCATTTTTGTTTAAGAAAATATTTTTGATCTTTTTGTTTTAAGAAATAAAATAAAGTATGTAAAATGTAAAATGTTTTGGTGTTTTTTTTATTAGTGAAAATAGAAGTGATAACAAAAATAGTACGGAAAAAGAAAATAGAAACAGCGTATTGCTGAACTAAAAGAGATCAGAAGTTCTGACTCTGGCGTGCTGCAAAAAACAGAAATCATATTAGTAGAAATAGGTAAAGTCAGAAGTTCTGGGTCCGTTGGGAACAAAGAAGACTTCGGAAGTTCTGATGCCACTTGTAGAAATTCGTCTCCCTCTCCATGCTAGTCAGAACATCTGCAAATTAGTCATTTCTCAACAAAACAAAAGATACACATATAACAGTTATGGCAGGTTTCATGATGTTTCAGAAACAAGAGATATCAAAACTATAAATCAGAAGTAAGCATGAATTTGCTAATCCTAATTCTGAGTCCTAATTACTTCAAGAAGTTATGGACTGAAATTCTCTCTACTTAGGCAGGCAAATACATGAAACCTCCGAATATGTACAGCATCAGAATCAGGTTGTCTACATTGTACTTTTGAACATGCAAATCTGACAATGCCTAAGTAATATGATGAGAGTCAGTAGAAACTTACCTTGCAACTGGAAAATACTCTGTGAGCTGGAGTCTGGTTCTGAACACTGGTGATTTTCTGAACAACTTCTTCACGTGCTCAACAGGCTGGAAACTTTCCACTTGGGCTATGAATGATTAGAAAAATTATGGAACAACCAAGGGGTAAAGTTCTGACTTTCTTGAGGTGGGTATGGATGGAGAGTGTGTTACAATCTGAACACAGAAGTTGGGATAGCTTCTAATATGTAAATCAGAAACTGTATGGATGGTTTTGGTCAAGAAACACTTGAGGAAAAATGGAGTTTAAACGCAAGAATCAAAAGCTAACAGGTTTTATATTTTTATGTGTTTGCATTTTTGGACTCTTGGAATTTTAGCAGGGGTTCAAGGCTTTTTCTTTCTCAAAATTTTCGACCCTTTTACAGTTGCCAATGAAGTCCAATTTATAGGCAAAGGTTTAGTCGCTTGGAGAGGTCAAGGGGTACAACCATCATATGCTAGGCGTTGACTTGTTCTTGAAGTAGGTTCAAATAGGTATGGTGGTTAGCAGCTTTAGCAGCGCCTAAGCCGGATTTGTAAGCATGAATTAAGGAAAGGAAACCTCAAAAGCAAAGCAACGCATGGGCCCAGCACACTCTTGTACAAAAGTTTGCTTTTCCAAGATAGTAATGGTACTTCTATGCCACACGTGGGGAAATCTTTTGGATAAAGATCCAAAAGTGGTTGTGAGCATTAAATGATGATGAGATTTATCAAACCGGAAATCCCGCAATGTGAGATTTTGCATCATTGCTTAATTCTGGATCAGAAGTTCAGCTTCAGCGTAACTTAGAATAGACATCCAACTTTTGATCTTTGTATCTCCTTGCTCCAGCATGTTCTGAAGGAGTTCTCAAACTTTCTAGGAAGCTTGCAGCACGCTTTGTAACCTTATTTGAATTACCCTTGCAAACTCTGACTGAACCTTTGTGAAAACTGGCCCAGAAGTTCTGACCAAAATCTGCTTTGAAAGTGTCCATAATTTGCTGAATGCTTCAATTTCAGGGACTTGTTTTTGAGGATTTAACTTGAAATTCCAGCATTTCTAGGAGAAGTTCTATTCTGCAATGTTTTAGATCTTATTGAAATCTATAACTTTTGTTCCAGAAGTTCTTCAAGAATCAGCTTGCATCATGGTGATAATCTGATCAGAAGTTCTGAGCTTGTCATATTTCTTAAACACTTAGAAAAATTCTAAGTATTTAGAATTTTGACTTTTCCAAAGTAATTTTGACTTTTGAATATCTTGATGAAACAAATCTCACATTTCAACATTTCTTGATGAAATATAATTCTGGAAACTTGATTTTGATCCAAAAGTCAAAGTTTGACTTTTCAGTGTGCAAATGACCATTTTGCCCTTGTGAATGACTTTCTTGGAAAATTTGTAATTCAAGGCTTGAAATTGGATGGGAACAAACCTGAGGGGTCCAGGGTGATCCTTTAAGAAATGAGAGGGAAAATTTTGGGGTACAACAATTGCCCTTGTTCAATATTCTTACACTTGAAGAGTTAGATTGGCGAATCTGCCATTCGTGACTCGAAGGTAGAAGATGATTGGACACTAAAGTGCCCAGAAATTTGCACTCAGTGATGTGATGGTTGAGGGAATGGGCTTAAAGATACCATTTGGAGAGGTGATAGAAATTTGTTGGAGATGGGCTTGTAGATGCCATTTGGAGATGTGATAGAAAGTTGTTGGAGATGGGCTTGTAGATGCCATTTGGAGAGGTGATAGAAAGTTGTTAGAGATGAGCTTGTAGATGCCATCCAAAAATGATTGTTGAATTATATCTGTAAGCTGAAACTGAATGGGTGTCAGAATGGAATTTGTGTCTGGAGCATATCTGAATTGTATCTGAAAGTTGAGTCTGAAGGAGTATCAGAATGGAATCCGTGTCCGGAGTGTATCTGAACTGTATCTGAGAAGGAAATCTGAATGAGTATCAGAATGGAGTCCATGCCTGGAGCGTATCTGAACTGTTACTGAAAGATGAATCCGAATGAGTATCAGAATGGCATCCGTGTCTGGAGCGTATCTGAATTGTATTTGAGAAGGAAATCTGAATGGGTATCAGAATGGCATCCGTGTCTGGAGCGTATCTGAACTGTATGAAAAGTTGAATCTGAATGAGTATCTGAATGGCATCCGCGTTTGGAGCGTATCTGAATTGTATCAAAAGGAAATATGAATGAGTAACAAAATTGCATTCGTGTCTGGAGCGTATCTGAACTTTATCTGAAGGTTGAATCCGAATGAGTATCAGGATGGCATTCGTGTTTGGAGCGTAACTGAACTGTATCAAAAGTTGAATCTGGATGAGTATCAGGATGGCATCCATATCTAGAGTGTATCTGAATTGTATCTGAAAGTTGAATCTGAATGAGTATCAGGATGGCATCTATATCTGGAGTGTATCTGAACAGTATCTAAAAGCTGAATCTAAATGAGTATCAGAATGGCATTCGTATCTGGAGCGTATCTGAACTGTATTTGAGAAGGAAATTTGAATGAGTATCAGAATGGCATCCGTGTCTGGAGGTTATCTGAACTGTATCTAAAAAACTTTGAACATTATTAATCATAGCTGTTAATCAAACTTTTATCCTGAAAAGGGGTAAAATGTTAGCTAAAATGCAATGTTATGTTGTATGAAATGCAAGGTATGATGCATTTGTGTTATCAATTTTTATGATATATGGATGCGATGTATGCGCATGGGAGCTAATCTGCTACACTGTTGTTGGATTGGGGAAATAAATCCCTAACTGCTGTTGAGGATATTGAGTGTATGTCTTCATGTTGTGAAGTTGAAGTATTGATGAATTTCCACTTAGAGAAATAAACTCTGTTGTCAGGGAAATGCCGTGTGCTGCTTGTAAAATCCTCTCTGGGGAATTCGGATAAATTTGACGACTTCTACTGGGGATTGATAACTGGAAGCTTTGTTCTGCTAGGGATTGAACTGCACACTGCGGGGATTATGGAAATAGCATAGAGAGATTTCCCTACCTCTTAAAGTCATCAGTGATTGTCTTTCTATTTTGTTTATTTATAAATAGTAATTATGTTCAAATTCATATGTTCAAAAATAAATCATTGGACGTTTTTGTAAACAAAAAACAAGAGTAAAGAAAAACAGATAGTTTTGCACTTTCAAAGGGATATCTTTGTATTGACTTTGAGTAAGTATTTTTGTATAACGAGACAAACATTCTAGTAAGAGAATGTTGTCGTAAAAAATGAAAATTTCGATACAAAGAAAAGATAGCTATGTGCAAGAATCCCATGGGGTTCCCATTCTGCTATAGCCTTCGTGTCTCTGAGCATCTTGTCTGTTTGTTGCCTTGTCCAAAGCTGATTGAATTGATCAGAACCACTAAGTTTGTCAGGTTGTCTGTAAGGTGATTCAACAGGACATAGTCATACGCTTTAATTCCCTAATTTTTTCCTGGACTGCCCTTTTGGGTTTTCAGTCCACCGGGATACCCTTTTTTTCCCAAGTCGCCCTTTCGGGTTTTCAACTTGCCGGGTGTACAAATTTTTTTGTTTTATCCCTAATTTTTGCCCGAACCTTTTTCGTTCGCCGGGATGCCCTTGTTTTGCCTAGGTGTGTCAACCTAGTGGGTCTCTTATGCGTAGTATCTTTTGACTATGTCTGCGTTTGCAGGGTGCGGTTGGTCGTCACCATCCATAGTGGCGAAGATCATTGCGCCACCAGAGAATATGTTTTTGATTACGCTTGATCACTAAATCCCCGACTTGATACACTTGGCGTCTGACCTTTTTGTTGAAGGCCTTGATCATCTGTTTTTGATACATTTGACCATGGAAGACAACAATAAGCCTTTTTTCATCAATCAAGTTTAGTTGATCAAGTTTAGTATGGATCTAATCGTCTTCATTTAGCCCTACATCCTTCATAATTCTTAGAGAGGGGATCTGGACCTCAATAGGCAAGACAGCCTCCATGCCGTATACCAGAGAGTAGGGTGTTGCCCCGGTTGATGTGCGAGTTATGGTACAATACCCGTGGAGAGCGAATGGTAGCATCTCATGCCAGTCTTTGTATGTGACTGTCATTTTCTGTATGATCTTTTTACTGTTCTTATTCGCGGCTTCGACAACACCATTCATCTTTGGTCGGTAAGGGGAAGAATTGTGATGCTGGATCTTGAATTGCTCGCACAAGGCGGTGATCATAGTATTGTTCAAGTTCATACCATTGTCTGTAATTATCCTCTCCGGGATGCCGTAATGACAGATGAGATTCTGCTTGATTAACCGGGAGACAACATTCTTGGCAACGAAAGCGAAAGAAGCTGCCTCCACCCACTTGGTAAAATAGTCAATAGCCACTAAGATGAAGGGGTGTCCATTGGAGGTTGTTGGTTTAATTTCCCCAATCATATCAATCCCCCACATAGCAAAGGGCCAAGGAGCCGTCAAGACATTTAGAGGAACCAGAGGTACGTGTACCTTGTGAGCATAGATCTGACACTTTTGGCAGGTTCGAGAGTGTTGATAGCAATCTGCTTCCATGGTAGACCAGTAATAGCCTTCCCGTAGGATTTTCTTTGCCATCGTATGCCTA
The DNA here is from genome assembly GCA_948472305.1 of Vicia faba. Taxonomy (NCBI): domain Eukaryota; kingdom Viridiplantae; phylum Streptophyta; class Magnoliopsida; order Fabales; family Fabaceae; genus Vicia; species Vicia faba. The sequence continues at coordinate 1,183,061,330 of OX451737.1, forward strand.
CTGGAATGGGTTCCAAAAGTGCCTTCATGTAATTCAGCCATGATCCTTTCAGCTTCAACCTTGTCTACACACCGAAGTAACACATAGTCATGGTTGCGTTTGTAAAGAATGCCATTACTAAGGAAGAATTTAGCAGAGAATCTCCTTAAGAACTTCTTATCGTTTACTGAAGCTCCTTCTGGATATTATTGAGCCTCGAGATACCTCTTGACTTCGTGAAACCAAGGCTGGTCCACTACTTCTTCAGTATTAATCTCGTGACAGTGTGCTGGTTCAACCATTCGTTCAATGGTGATCTGGGGAGCTTCGTTATCCCATTTAAGTTTAAACATAGATGACATTATGGCTAGTGCGTCTGCTAGCTGATTTTCTTCTTGCGGGAAGTGCTCGAAGGTAATCTTCTCAAAATGTGGGAGCAATGTCAAAACATGTTCTTTGTAAGGGATAAGGTTAGGGTGTTTTGTGTCCCATTCCCCTTTGATCTGGCTGATAACCAAAGCTGAATCTCCGAATACATTCAAAGATTTGATCCCCAAGTCTATGGCAGCTTTGAGACCAAATATGCACGCTTCATATTCTGCCATGTTATTTGTACAATTGAAGAAGAGTCTTGTCGTAAAAGGAGTATCACATCCTTCAGGAGATATGAGTACAACACCAATACCATTTCCGAGTGTGTTAGATGCCCCATCAAAAACCAGGGTCCATCAGGATCCTTGTTCAGGTCTGTTATATGGCCTGGATTCTTCACAGTTGTTTACCATCATGATGTCTTCATCCTGGAATTCGAACTTCATGGACTTGTAGTCTTCTACAGCTTGGTGAGCAAGGTGATCAGCTAGTACACTGCCCTTTATTGTTTTCTGGGTAGTGTACTGTATGTCGTATTCTGTCAGGATCATCTGCCATCTTGCTATTCTCCCAGAGAATGCAGGCTTCTCAAAGATGTATTTTATTGGATCCATTTTAGATATCAACAAGGTAGTATGGTTCAGCATATACTGTCTTAGTCGGCGAGCAGCCCATGCCAGAGCGCATCAAGTTTTCTCGAGCAGTGAATATCTTGTTTCACAGTCGATAAACGTTTTGCTCAGGTAATAAATAGCATGCTCTTTTCGGCCAGACTCGTCATGTTGCCCCAGCACACACCCCATTGAATTTTCCAAAACAGTCAGATACATGATCAATGGTCTTCCCTCGACTGGTGGCATCAACACAGGAGGCTCTTGCAGGTACTCTTTGATCTTTTCAAAAGTAGTTTGGCATTCATCATTCCATTTGACTACTTGATCTTTCTTCAGTAGTTTGAAGATTAGTTCACAAGTAGCTGTCAAGTGAGAAATGAATCTGGCAATGTAGTTCAAACGTCCCAAGAATCCTCTGACTTCCTTCTCAGTACGCGGAGCAGGCATCTCTTGTATCGCTTTCACCTTGGCAGGATCTACTTCAATACCATTATTGCTGACGAAAAAGCCTAGGAGCTTGCCATACCTTACTCCAAATGTGCATTTATTTGGGTTCAACCTCAGCTTGTACTTCTTTAGCCTCTCAAACAGCTTTTGTAAATGATCAAGATGCTCTTCTTCTGTTTGAGATCTAGCTATCATGTCGTCCACATAGACCTCTATTTCGTGATGTATCATGTCGTGAAATAAGGCTACCATGGCACGCTGATAGGTTTCCCCACCATTCTTCAGTCCGAATGGTATCACCTTGTAGAAAAATGTGCCCCATTATGTCACAAAGGTTATCTTCTCCATGTCCTCAGGCGCCATTTTAATTTGGTTGTAGTCTGAGAAATCGTCCATGAAGGAAAACACCTTGTGTTGTACCGTATTGTCAACTAAAATATCAATGTGGGGAAGTGGGAAATCATCCTTAGGGATTGCCCTATTCAAATCTCAGTAGTCCACACATATTTGTACCTTGCCGTCCTTTTTGGGCACAGGAACAACATTGGCAACCCATTGCGGATAAGAGGTGACGGCCAAGAATCCAGTGTTGAACTGTTTCATGACTTCTGCTTTAATCTTCTCCGACATATCTGGTCGCAGATGACGAACCTTTTGTTTTACTGGTGGGTAATCCTCTTTCGTAGGTAGACGATGTACCACAATATCTGCATCAAGTCCTGGCATGTCTTCATACGACCAGACAAAGACCTCAACATATTCGTGTAGCAACTGAATCAGACGCTCCTTGATACTGAGTTCCAGATTGGCACCCACGTTTACTTCTCTTTTGTCTTCCTCGGTACCTAGGTTGATTGTATCCACGGGTTCCTCGTGGGGCTGAATGGTTCTCTCTTCTTGTTGTAGTAATCTGGCAAGTTCCCCTGGTACTTCACAATCTTCCTCACCTTCGTCTTTGGCTTAGTAGATTAGATTTTCAGAGTCACAAAAAGCCATAGCAGAACCGTTACCCATGGGATCCCGAATGGATGTAGACCTACATTTGTGAGTGTGAGTATGTGTAAGAGTATAACTATCTTTGAAATAAATGAAAATGTAAAAAGAAAAACAATGAGCACAAAGTTTGTATGCAAAAAAAGTCCATGATTCATTGATGTCATATGGAAATGAGATAATAACCCTTACAAATGGACCATTGTGCCTCGGGTAAGACACAAGGTTTTAAGGGTCTGAATTGTTTAAATATTACAGATCCAATAAAAGGTAAAGACAATTATTGTGGGATAAAAGTGATCGGGACAAAATCTCTAGCCTCCCAGTTGCTGAGCCCTCCACTGACAGTTGGGAAAATCCAATCCTCCAGGTTGTAGCTGTCTTCATCATCTTCCACCGTATTGACTTCGCGGTTGCTGATCTTCAAGGGTGGTCCTCCAGCACGAATGCGGCGTACAACCTTCTGAGTACCTGAAGTGAAACTCAGGCCAAACTTGTCAGATTTGTATGGGATATCTGGGAGTTGTCCCTAAATAGTGCACCCACCTTCTTCTATCACTGCCTTGGCATCCTTCAAAGATGACATTCTGAGTGGAGGCCTTGTGATCTTGGGAACATGAGACACAACCTTGGTCACCACCACATCTTGCAGGACTTCTTCAAAGTGCTGGAATGGAGTTTCAATAAATTCACCATCTAACTCCAGATATCTGAAGGAATTGAGATGGTTGATCATATACTATTATTCTCCATGAACAGTGATGATTTTCCCTTGAATGGGATATTTCAGCATTTGGTGCAGTGTAGAGGTGACAACCCCAACATTGTGAATCCATGGTCGACCTAGCAAGTAGAAATATAAAGGGCGAATATCCATTACATAAAAAGTTGAATCAAATGTTCGGGTTCTAACCTTTATGGGGATATCTGCTTCCCCGTGCACCATCCTTTTTGAGTCGTCAAAGGCCCTCACTTTATGTTTCTTGGTTTCAATGTTAATCCCTCACAATTAAGCATATCAAGAGCCTTTTTAGGAAATACATTCAGAGACGAGCCAGTGTCCACTAAGACATGAGCCAAGGTTGTGCCCATGTATTCCACTGAGACATGAAATGCCTCATTATGTTTCCTTCCTCTTGGCGTTAAATCAGCATCCGAGAAACCTAGACCATTATCTGCAGTCAAGCTGGCTACGCAGTCTTGGAATTGATCGGCAGATGTTTCTTGGGGTACATGAGCAGTTTTCAGGAATTTTACCAAGGCTTTTGCATGCGCCTCAGAATATAGTAGTAAAGCCAGGATGGAAATTTTTTATGGAGTTTGCCCCAGTTGCTCGACTACGTTGTAGTCGCTTCTTTTTATAATCTTTAGAATTTCCTCCATCTCTTTCCAGGAGGTCTCAGGGATAGCCAATGATTGTGCCTTCGTCCGGACAGGCTCAATCAGAATACTTTTACCTCGAGTCTCAGTTGACTTGGCAGCAGGAATGTCAGTATGGGTTATAACAGGGATTGTAACAGCTTTGTCAGCAGGAGTATTTGCAGGACTGGGAATAACCTTTGGAGGAGAAACAACAACAGGAATGATTACGGGTCCAGAAACTGCTTTTGGGGGAGTAACTTCTGGAGAGAATATCCTTCTGCTTCGGGTAATCTTTCTAGTCCCTGCAATATTACTTATATTAGAGTCAACCTTCTCAGAACTTGAATCTTCGGCAGCTGACCAATCTTGCTTGATACTGTGGTAGTAGATGAAATTCTGGCAACAGATACTCAATGTTACAGTGAATGTTATGACACCGTATCTGACTTTCTATAAGACAGTAAATAAAAAAACAGTAAAGAACACAGTCAATTGTTTACCCAGTTCAGTGTGAAACAACACCTACTCTGGGGGCTACCAAGCCAGGGAGGAAATCCACTATAAGAGATATTAATTCAGGAATAAACCAACCAGTTTATCTCCTTCACTTAAGACCTACCCAATGCAACTTCAACCTAAGTTCAACTTAAACCTGAGTTCCTACTCACTCCCCCTCAATCACAGCAGTGATACTAAACAATTGACTAATGAAATTATGAAGACACTATTCAGAACATACACTTGATTATGCTTCACAGCTTTTAATCAAGTAACACAAACACTCGTGCTTCAAAGCTTTGAGTGATACATAAACCTAACTTGACCTTGCTTCAAAGCTTTAATCAAGTGACACAAACACTCTTGCTTCAAAGCTTTGAGTGATACACAACCCTTACAATCAAAACCTACTCCAAGTCACTTATCACAATGATACTTGCTTGGATTACAGTAGTTAAAACTATACAACTCCTTGTAGATCTTCTGTTTAAAAGTGTTGATCCTCCCAACAGCCTTCCTGTTGAATATATATGCAGCTGTTTCTTCAGTTAGGGCTTCCACGAAAAGCTAGGGTTAATTAGGGTTAACCTCAAGACTTGGTCACAAGACTTTATCAACCAGATTAGGGTTGAGCTAAGTTAACCTAAGGTCCACGTGAGATTCTGTTATGGAATGTATGAACCAAATTCCTGAAAAATCTCAGAATTAACCAAACTGCATAACTGTTAGATCAGTACAGGATGTCTTAACATTGGATATGACAACAGGAATCCTGTTTACTGATTTTGGTAGAATGTAATAAATGTGATCATTGCAAAATGCTCATATACACACTCATGAAGAGCAGCTACTATATGCCGTTCTTTTTCTACATAAAGTGCCTAATAACCCAGAATGTTATGACATCAGTCATGACATTCACACACCTGGTTTTACCAAAAATACATGCCAATAACTAAACACTTACAAACTCCCCCTTTGGCAAATTTTTGGCTAAAACCCCTAAACAATCTGAGAATAGAGAGCAGCAGAAATAATATGCCTGCAGAAAAATTAATGTCTACCAAGAATAATTAACACATAATCTTCTCCCCCTCTTTAGCCATAAATAGGCCAAAGATACAAGTATTTTTAGGTTATAAAGTCATCCAAAATGAATAATAAAAACAACAAAAAGTCTGAAATCACTTGCAGCAACAGGAATCAGCAGCAAGCTTGACACTCCACTGATCTTCAAGCACTGTCATCTTCAGAGGAGGCACTATCTTCAACATTAAGCTGATCTTCAGCAGCATCCTCTTCCCTTCTTTGTCCTTCAGTCTCCTCCTGTCCTAGTCTGGAAATTAGGTTCTGAGAGAGATGTCTTCAGCATCAACTTCAAATTCTGATTCCTCATCAGAATCAGAAGGTTCAGGCTCTTTCCTTTTCTTTGCTATTGGTTGTCTCACAGGCTTTGAGAGACTACCAGCATGTACTCGGGTTTTCACCTTCCCTTTGGAAAATCCAGTCTTCACAGTTTCTACACCAGTCTTGCCTTCAGACCTGGTTTTCTTATGAGCAACATCATCAGTCTTCTCTTTGGTCAGACATTTTGCAGCATCCTGCTTACCTTTTCTGTTCATCATCCTCCTAGCTATGCTAGGGTTGATATTTGCAATTAGGTCATTGTCAGAGTATTCTTCATCCACATCAATAACCGGTGGTTCAACATCCTTCTCTGAAGGGTTCTGGATATCATCAAGATTTTCAAATGTTTTCTGAATGTTGTCATCCGGTGTCTCAACATTCTTAGAGACATCTGGATTTATTTCCACATTTGGACTAGCAGATTCTTGATTTAAAGGAACAGAAATGCCAGGTACATAGTGGTTTTCATTCAGAATTCTTGTAACAAGTCTAGCTATTGCTTGATGAACATAAGCTGTGCCTTCCCTATTTGCTATTCCTGAGGGAACAAAAGATGATGGTTTAGAGGGATTACCTGATGACGTAGCTTGAGGCCTTCCTGCATGCCTTGTTCTCAGCTTTTTAACCTTAGAGGGGTTAGTTGCCAGTTCTCTAAGAGGAGTAATCTCTAGGACTTCAGAATCCATGCATGTTGTGATTGCCCTAGGATCTCGATCAGAGGATGCAGAAGAAACAGTCGTCTTGGAAGAGGATGATGTTTGAGACATTTTGAGAGTCTTAGAAAACCAGTAACAACGAGAGAGAAATCTTTGATTGAGAGAATGGGGATTGTTGCAGAGCCGAGAGAGGAAGGAGGTAAATGAATGTCTATTCAACTTCTTAACAATTTTGAAAGAAATAGGAAAACATATGATTAACCCAATCAAAATAGACTTAACACAAAAAACTCCTTCATCCCTTATTTTAAGCAAAATTAATTGCTACATTTCCTCATGTTGGCAAATACCCAACTTGCCCCTCAAATTTTCAAATTGATTTGCATCAAGTGCTTTGGTAAAAATGTCAGCCAGCTGTAGTTCAGTGGCAACATGTTCCAGTTTAATCGTCTTCTCCTCTACAAGATCTCTGATAAAATGATGTCTAATGTCAATATGCTTGGTCCTGCTATGCTGAATAGGATTCTTGGAAATGTTGATTGTACTCAGATTGACACAGTACAATGTCATAACATCTTGTGTGACATTATACTCAGTAAGCATCTGTTTCATCCAGATCATTTGAGAACAGCTACTACCAGCTGCAATGTATTCAGCTTCAGCAGTAGAGAGAGACACACAGTTCTGTTTCTTGCTGAACCAGGAGACCAGATTACTTCCTAAAAAGAAACATCCTCCAGAGGTGCTCTTTCTATCATCAGCACTTCCAGCCCAATCAGCATCACAGTAACCAGTCAGAGTTGGTTCACAACCATGAGAGTACAACAAGCCATAGTTGTAAGTTCCACTTACATACTTCAAAATTCTCTTCACTTGGTTGATATGACTGACTTTGGGATCAGCTTGGTATCTTGCACATACTCAAACTGCAAAAGCAATGTCAGGTCTGCTGGCTGTTAAGTATAGCAGACTTCCTATCATGCTTCTGTACAGGCTTTGGTCCACCTTAACCCCACTTGAATCTTTGGATAGCTTTAAATGAGTAGGTGCAGGAGTCCTTTTGTGGCTGGCATTCTCCATACCAAACTTCTTGACAATGTTCTTTGCATACTTGCTTTGAGACAAAAAAATTGAGTCTTCCATCTGTGTGACTTGCAGTCCAAGAAAGTAGGTCAATTCTCCCATGAGGCTCATTTCGAATTCAGCCTGCATTTGGTCAGCAAAATGTTTAACCATTTTATCTGACATTCCCCCAAACACTATGTCATCAACATAGATTTGAGCTACCATTATCTTTCCTCCTTCATTTTTGACAAAGAGGGTTTTATCCAAGCCTCCTTTTCTGTATCCTTTGTCAGAGAGAAATTTTGTCAACCTGTCATACCATGCTCTAGGAGCTTGTTTCAGGCCATATAAAGCTTTCCTCAATTTGTAGACATGATCAGGGTAGTTTGGATCCACAAAACCTTTAGGTTGTTCCACATAAACTTCCTCATTTAAGTACCCATTTAGGAAGGCACTTTTTACATCCATCTGAAATAACTTGAACTTCAGGAGACAAGCAATTCCCAATAGGAGTCTGATAGATTCCAGTCTGGCTACAGGGGCAAAGGTCTCATCAAAATCAACCCCTTCAACTTGAGTGTATCCTTGAGCAACAAGTCTTGCCTTATTCCTGGTGACAACTCCTTCAGCATCTGATTTGTTCTTGTATATCCATTTTGTGCCAATGATGTTTGTTCCTTCTGGTCTAGGAACTAACTCCCATACTTCATGTTGCTTGAATTGGTTCAATTCATCTTGCATTGCACTAATCCAGTATTCATCAGTTAAATCCTCCTTAACATTTCTTGGTTAAATTTTAGACACAAAGCAAGAGTTTGAGATGATTTCTCTAGATCTTGTAATGACTCCACTGTTAGGATCTCCTATGATGAGTTCTTTAGGATGATCTTTCTGAATTCTGATGGAAGGGATTTTGCTAGCTTCCTTGGATTCAGAGTCTGCTGCAGTGGTGTTAGGTAGGTCATTCTGTTGAGTTGAAGTCTCAAAGAATGTCTCAACATTACAAGGGACATCTGTTTCCTCATGATAATCATCAACTATGACATTTATTGATTCCATCATGACTTTGGTCCTGGAATTGAATACCCTATAAGCTCTGCTGTTGGTGGAGTATCCTAGAAATATTCCTTCATCACTTTTAGGGTCCAACTTTCTCCTTTGATCACGATCTGCCAGAATGTAGCATTTGCTACCAAATACATGGAAGTACTTCACTGTTGGCTTTCTTCCTTTCCAGAGTTCATAAATGGTGGATGAGGTTCCCTTTCTCAAGGTGACCCTGTTATGGACATAACAGGCTGTATTCATAGCTTCAGCCTAAAAATGAATAGGAAGTCTTTTGGCATGTATCATTGCTCTGGCAGATTCCTGTATGGTCCTGTTTTTCCTTTCTACAACTCCATTTTGTTGAGGAGTTATAGGAGAAGAGAATTCATGATTAATTCCTTCTGAGGAACAGAACTCATTAAACTTACTGTTTTCAAATTCCTTGCCATGATCACTTCTGATTCTGACAATGCATCCTTCTTTTTCTCTTTGAATTCTTTTGCACAGTTCTTTAAAAACTTCAAATACATCATATTTTTCCCTAATGAAGTTAATCCAGGTGAATCTGGAAAAATCATCCACAATAACATATGCATATCTTTTTCCACCAAGACTTTACACCTGCATTGGTCCCATCAGATCCATATGTAGAAGTTCTAGAACCTTAGAGGTGGTCAGATGTCTTGACTTTGGATGTAACATCCTAGTCTGCTTACCAACCTGACATTCACCACATACTCTCCCTTTATCAATTTGCAGTCTTGGAATCCCTCTGACTGCCTCCATGGATATAATCCTTTTCATTCCTATTAGATGTAGATGGCCAAGTTTTTGGTGCCACAGTTTCACTTATTTTTCTTCTTTTGCAATAGAACACACAGTAGAGTAATTAGTGTTCTCAGGCTCCCACAAGTAGCAGTTGTCTTTAGATCTGAATCCTTTCATTACAACTTCTTGTTTCTCATTAGTTACAAGACATTCAGATTTTGAGAAGTTGACCTTGAATCCTAGATCGCATAATTGACTGATACTTATGAGATTAGCAGTCAGGCCTCTTACCAGCAATACTTCATTTAGATTTGGAACTCCAGGGCAGTCCAAGTTTCCAACTCCTTTGATTTCTCCTCTAGCACCATCTCCAAAGGTCACATAACTAGTGGTGTGAGGTTTAACATTATTGAGAAGGTTCTTGATTCCAGTCATGTGCTTAGAACATCCATTGTCAAAGTACCAGTCTTCCTTTGCAGAGACTCTAAGGGAAGTGTGAGCTATCAGGGTAGTAGCCTTTTTCTTCCATTGTGGAGTATATGGTATCTTGTTAAACTTAGGTTTGACACCTGGGTTCTGATTAGGATATCCATATAATCTGAAGCAGAATGGCTTTATGCGACCAAACCTCCCACAATGATGACATCTCCATCTTTGATACTTTTTCTCCATATTTCTCTGTTCACGATGTTGAGTGCTTTGTTGTGACATCTGCTTTGACATTTATTTATCAGGCCTGATCTTCTTGTCTGTACCAGATTTCTTTGCTGCCACAAATCCTAGACCAGACTTGTTTCCCACATTTTGTCCAACCTGAAGGATTTCTTCCAATTTGTCTGTTCCATTTGTCAGCATCTTGACAGATTTGGTCATCTGGTCCAGTTTTGAGTTTAGCATTTGAACTTCCCCTTCTAGATGACTTATAGTATCAATGTCTGCCCTTTTCTCAGCCTCCAACTTTAGTATGAGTTTTGTTTGTCTCTCATTTTGCTGACAGACTTCAGCACTTCTGATACATAATTTCTTGTAGGAATCAGCCAGTTCTTCGAATGTCACTTCCTCATCACTAGAATCACTACCAGAGTTACAGATACCAGTTAGTGCAGTAACTAGTTTGGCAGATTCTTCTTCAGAATTACTTTCTGAATCACAGTCATACCAAGTAACAGACATTCCTTTCTTTTGTTTCTTAAGAAAGGTAGGACATTCAGCTCGAATGTGCCCATATCCTTCACATCCATGGCATTGAATTCCTCTGCTTTGATTTCCCTTCTCTTCAGACTTTGGTCTTCTGCTGGAGTCATAAGATCTGTTAATGTCAGAAGGAATGTTCTTGACATTTGACCTTGACTTTGGATCCATTCTCTTGATGAGTTTGTTGAATTGTCTTCCAAGCATGGTGTAGCGATAAAAAATGTAGCGGGGTAAATCGGAGATCAAATTATTGATTAATTCGTCTCGCAAAAAGCAAGAGTCGCCACCGCGCTTTATTGTTTCCAAAGAAAAAGGGAAAAGAGCGAAATAAAACCCTAAATATGCAATGTAAATAATACTTTTTAAAAGTAATGAAAATACAAGGCGTTTTTGAAAAGAGATCTTATGGTTCGGGGGTTGGTTATACAATGGGAAGGTATTAGCACCCAATGTATTTATAGTACTCTATAGGAACCTTTTGAAATATCTGTTTATTTAAAATTGATTGTTTGATTAAAAATGAATCGTTTTGGCCGAAAAGGGATACAGACGGGTTTTTTTGAAGATACGACGACCTAACGTCGAAGTTTTTGCTTAAAGGGCATAAATTTTGAAAAGATTGAATACTTGAAGGAAAATTATCCTAAGTTTTAATGAAAATGCAAATATTCGCGCGATTAGACTCGAGGACATGAAGTCAACAAATTTATCGTTTTTCCATTTGGATTTAAACGTAAACGGAATAAACAAATAAGTATGACATAAATACACAGAAAATTATGCGGATAATGATTAAATAACAATAGTTAAATGATAGACTAAATGATGTGAATAATGCATTTTTATGATTTTTGTTTAATATTAATGAAAAGAAAGTATTTTTCATAGTTTTCAATTTTTACGCATTTTTTAATATGGATAAAAAGCATGAGGATTAATTAAAGGAGTCAAAATATTTTTTTTAGTTTTTTAAGTCTCTATATTTTTTATATATTTTAGCATTATGATAGAAATGTTATTTAAAGCTTTTTTAATTCTATTTTGTGTTTTTAGAGTTATTAAATAATGAAGACCTAAAAGTTGTTAACTTAAAACCTAATTAAAAAAGGGGATATATTTAAAAAATTATTAACTTAAACCCAAAGTTTTAAATTAATAAAAGTGATTCAATTATTTAAAAAAGTTTTTGATATGAATTATCTCCATTTAATTAAATTTATAATTTAAAAATTAAACTAATAAAATTCTAAAGGGCTAAAGAAATCAAATAGAAAGAAAAAGGATCAAAATTAAAAAAAAGAAGTAAAATAACAAACCAAAGTGGGCTAGGGAGTTTTGAAAGAGGCCCAAATCTGTCTAAGCAGAAGACAAAAACGGGGGTGTACATAAGAAGTTTCGTTAGGCTTGGGGGTGGAAACAAGGTTAAAGGCCCAAACAATTTGTTAAGGGTTAAAAGTTGTTTGTAATTGGGATTAGGGTTCTCAATGTTTGGCAGAGCGGCGCTTTCTTGTATATCGTCTTCTTCTTCGCTCCATCTTTCCATGCCTTTTGCTTCTGAGTCCCTGAGTTCGCTTCCAAGCTCCTTGCCATGGCCACCAGTGATCTTCAACCTCCTCTTCCCTCCGGCCAAGGCGTTAGGGAGATTGATTCAAGGTAAAATGTGTTATTCGTTAGGTTTTGTTATATTTGCATGCATTGATTTTGATTATGTTTTGATTCTGATTCTTATTATTGTTGTTGGAGGTATTATGGAAGTAAAAAGGGGAAAGGAAATCGTTACCTAGAGGCGGAGACGGAGGAGGACGGTTGGACGAGCTAGAAGGCTAGGCGGTGAGGAAAGGAGGCGCGTCGCGAGCTTGCTTCGGTGGCCGGTACTCTGTATTTGGCTTCCTTCTTCTTGCCCTGGTACTGTGTATTTCAATGTTGCCTCGATGCTTTTGTTGAAACGAAATCCGACTAGCTTGCCTTCTTCTTCTTTCTGACTTTGATACTGCTACTGTATTTTGAACGCTTATGTTGCCTATGATGCTATTATTTTGACATGGTTTGATACAGTAGGAAAGGTTTTAGGCCATATATTTTGGTATGTGGTTTTGGTTCTGGTAATGCAGTAGTTTTATTGCAGGTTAATGGTATGTCGGTTGTGTATGGTTGATGGAAACATGGGAATTGGTCTTCGTGGTTAGGCCATAAGGTTTTGGTAATATGCAGGCTTATGGTTTATGACAGGTTAACGGTATGTTGATAATGCAGTAGAATGGTTTAGGCCATATGTTTGTGGTTTTTGATATATGGTTTTGAAATGGTGATAGGCAGGTTTGATAATGCAGTAGCAGGTTAAAATGACTTAGGAAATAGTTTTTTGATATATGGTGATATTGGTTTTATGGCTCAATCAGGTTGGTAAGGATTTCTATGGTTTAAACAAGTTGTTGAGGTTTAATGGTGTTTGAAATGGTTCTGCAATGGTTCTATGCAGATTGCAGGTTTAGGGGGGCTTGAGGAAAAAAGTTTTGTTCTTTTGATAGTTTTTTCTCCCTTTGTTTCTTGCTTGGAGGTTGATAGATATGGTGTAGTGATTTTGTTATGTTATAATAGTTTTCTCTTCCTTCAGGTTTACGTTGAGGGCTTGGTATATTTTTAGTATTTCTTTACTTCTGCACCCTTACTGCTCCATATGGTTTGTCTCTATTCCTATTTCATGTTTTTACTTCCTACTGACTGTGTTACTGCAGTTTGTCTTGTATCTCTTCCTGCCTAAACCAAACCTGCAAAACCACACTTCTATCTCTCTTCTCTCTCATAAGTACCATTTTGACATTTAAATGATGTACTGCTTTATTTTCTGAAATTGCAAAAGTGCTGGAATATGATGAAAAGGGAATGTAACATTGCTTGCAAAATTGTTCAAACTGCATATTTTAACTTGTCTACTGCATGGCACTGTGGGAGCCTCTTTGTATGCTTGGCCTCTTCCTATATGGGCATGTTTACGTTGCAATTTGGCTTTGAAAGTGCATATGCTGTTGATTTTTTTGTATGCTATTTGTCAAACATTTGAATTGATGCATATTGTTTTGAACCATGCAGTGGGCTTTTGAAAATGCAATTGATTTAAAAAATGCAATTTTTGACAAAAATGAATTTGTGCATTCATTTATAAAAATTCCTCTCTTTTTGTGAACCGGGAGAAATCCCGTGATTTGCAAAAAAGGGTAAACTGATTCCAGTCATTGCTTTTAATGATGAACATTAAATAATTTTTTTTACTTTTAATTATCTGTTCAAATCTAATTTTCTTTTAATCGTTTTGCAGGTAAAATCAAGTGAGCAGACAAAAAGGAATTGGATTAGAAGATTTAGAATTAGGAAACATTAGATTAATTTTTATTTCATTTTAACTTTGTAAAATTATTATTGTAAATTTGTTGTAATAAATACAATATTTACACAATAATTGTACAATTAGGAAAAAATGAATAAAATTCCAATATTTGCCAATTAATTTCCTCTTTCTCTCTAATTATTTACTTTATCGTTTATAATTCTTTAAATTGTATAATAATTGAAAATAAATCTCAATTACCTAAATTCAGAATAATAAACAAATAAATAAATAATATCATTGATCAATTAATAGTTTCAATTATTTAATTCATTATTCATAATTTTCTAAATTATAATAATTAAAATAGAATTTCAATTATTTAACTTAGAATGATAAATAATTAAATAATCATTATTGACCAATTAATGAACTTTTCAAATATTTATTATATTATTCATAAATCTTTAAATTATGTAATAACTGAGAATAAATTCCAGTTATTTAAATTTAAGATAGTGAATAATAAATAAACACTGTCCGCATGATTAATACGCCTCTTTTCTAATATTTATTTTATTATCTATACATCTTTAAATTATATAATAATTGAAAACAAATTCCAATTATTTAAATTTAAGATAATAAATAATTAATAAACATTGTTTTAGCATGAATCGATTAAATAATTTAGTGTTCAAAATAAATAGCTCTCGGCCTGAAAAAGTTATGAATTTTTAAAATCAATAGATCAAAACACTTGTAATGTAATGATGCAGATGGGAGATGGTATCTTAGGTCAAAATTTGGGGTACAACAACTGCCCCTATTTAAGTTTCTTCTATTCGGAGATATAAAGATCGAAATCTTCGTTTCGACGAGATTGAAGGTACTTAAATACATAATTACGCAAATTTTGTCCTAAGATGCCGCCCTTATGTTTAATATGAATGCAACGATTGAATTCACAGAGAAAGATATCGTATGAAACAAGACAATGTTGGAGGAATCGAACACCAACAAAACACAGAGACATGGATTATTCATTACTGGGGAAAATAAGTTATCGACTTCGATCGACGAACTCTTGACGGCGAATAAAATCGAGGGAATACGACCTCTGACCCTAACAAAGAGAGCATCTTGCATAGGCCATAACATATTATTGACCCAAAACAGTGAGTTTGCAATCCAAGGTTAATGATAGACAGAGAGTATCAAATTGCTGATAACTGATTACCGATCTCTGAAGGTAATGATTCATGACAAGCTTCTCAGCGAGATTCTCGGAGATATACTCATTAATGCTGATATAATAACATGGTTGTAGATACACAAGCTGCTCAAATAAAGAAGCTGTCACTTGTTGTCGTCCAAAGAAAATACCGATAACATACAAGCTGCTCAAATAAAGAGGCTGCCACTTGCTGTCGTCCAAAGAAAATACCGATAACATACAAGCTGCTCAAATAAAGAAGCTGCCACTTGCTGTCGTCCAAAGAAAATACCGATAACATACAAGCTGCTCAAATAAAGAGGCTGCCACTTGCTGTTGTCCAAAGAAAATAATAACGCACAAGTTGCTCGTGAAGAGCTTCCGCTTGTCGTTTTCCGAAGATAAAAACAACGTACAAGTTGCTCGTGAAGAGCTGCCGCTTGTCGTTTTTACACAAGATAATAATGCACAAGTTGCTCGTGAAGAGCTGCCGCTTATCGTTTCCTGAAAATAATAATAACGTACAAGTTGCTCGTGAAGAGCTGCCGCTTGTCATTTTCCACAAGATAATAATAATGTACAAGTTGCTCGTGAAGAGCTGCCGCTTGTCGTTTTCCACAAGATAATAATAACGTACAAGTTGCTCGTGAAGAGCTGCCGCTTGTCGTTTTCCAAGAATAACCCAGAAGGAACTTGCGATGACACTGGCAGAGAAATAAATCTTCGTCAAAGAGAAACATGAATCAATCCTTCCCGAGGAAATCACATACTCAAATGTGCAAAATAAATGCACCATCTGTCTAGGTCGCAACTTCACTGGGGAAAATCAATGAGATAGCCTATGCAAGAGGCGACAACTTTCCAGGAATAACCAGAGGGAAAAACAGTCAAACGAGACTCTACCCAATGAGAAAGTAATTCGATTGAGGAATTCATCCTATCCAGAAATGGACAAGGTAAGCTGAATCAAAAATCATCCACGAGGATTAGCTCAGTTGGGGAATTTAGAAAGGAAGCGCATTTTCTGCCTAAGCTAACCTTCTACTTGGAAAGAAACATGTACATTATTTGAATAAACAAAGTACAACCCCATAATCGATGGCAAACGTGAATATGTATGCGTGATATGAGTGCGAATGAATAAATGAATGTTATGCTGACAAAACAAACAGATGGGATGTCTTGAAGATAATAAGATATCACAGCACGATAGATGCTCAGCCAATCCTAAAAGACGGAAGATAACCGGAACTAGAAACACAAAGCAACGTCGGAGCGTAACACTACAAGGCTCAAGTCTTCTGAGGAGAAAAGCATCCAAATCCAGACTTACAATACCAATAAACCACTGGCATGAGACGAAGTATACCGCACTTCAAAATCTCCCCAAACAAAGGTAGCTAAAACAACACTTAACTGGAACAACTGGGGAGTCACCAAACTTAGCACCACTATAACCAAGCGCGCACACAGCCAACACTTCATGACGATTTTGAAAGAAAACAAGTTCATCATGCAAGTATAAATTACTGTACTGTTTTGCATTTCATGGCTTGACCATCTTCGGAACGACTGTTAATATTCCTTTCGTTATTCACGACACATTTTAGAAATAAGAATATTTTAAATACTTTGTTTCAAATATTGCCGTAAAAAAATTAAAATTTTGCCCACAAAAGGTAATGCTCAAATTTCATTAATAAGCTGGTGGTTCGCTAACAATGCGCCTCCAACAGTTTACAAAAGTTTGGGAAATAGTACATGAAATAAAAGGTTACCCAAAAACAATGATCACTATTCTCCCTAACAACTTTGAATTCCAAAATGTGCTCGAATGCCTCAGCCGGGATGACCAAAAACTTGCCTAAGCGAAGTACTTCTTGACTGCATCGGCGTTCAAGGGACGCGGGAGTTCTTCACCGTCCATATTGGTGAGAATCAAAGCACCTCCAGAGAAAACTTTCTTAACAACATACGGTCCTTCATAATTCGGAGCCCACTTGCCCCTAGAATCAGGTTGGAAAGACAATATCTTCCTGAGCACGAGGTCACCTTCTCTGAACTCGCGTGGTCGAACCTTCTTATCAAAAGCCTTCTTCATTCTCTGCTGATACAATTGACCGTGACACAAAGCTGTCAATCTCTTTTCTTCAATTAAATTCAACTGATCATATCTACTTTGACACCATTCAGCCTCAGAAAGTTTAGCTTCCATCAACACTCTCAGAGACGGAATCTCAACCTCCACGGGGAGTACTGCTTCCATACCATAAACTAGGGAAAAAGGGGTCGCGCCCGTTGAAGTTCGAACTGAAGTACGGTATCCGTGTAAAGCAAACGGAAGCATTTCATGCCAATCCTTATAAGTTACCACCATCTTCTGGACAATCTTCTTGATTTTCTTGTTAGAAGCTTCAACAGCCCCATTCATCTTCGGTCTGTAAGGAGAAGAGTTATGATGTTCGATCTTGAACTCTTCACAAAGCTCTCTCATCATCTTGTTATTCAAATTCGAACCATTGTCAGTGATGATCTTGCTCGGGATACCGTATCGGCAAATGATCTGATTCTTGATAAATCTGACTACCACCTGTCTGGTTACATTAGCATAAGATGCTGCTTCCACCCATTTAGTAAAATAATCGATCGCTACCAAGATGAAACGATGACCATTTGAAGCTTTGGGTTTAATCATTCCAATCATATCAATGCCCCACATAGAGAAAGGCCAAGGTGAAGAGATAACATTGAGGAGGGTCGGCGGCACGGGCATCTTGTCCGCATAAATCTGGCATTTATGACACTTCTTCACATACTTGCAGCAATCAGATTCCATGGTCATCCAATAGTAACCAGCTCTCAACATCTTTCTAGCCATTGCATGTCCATTGGCATGAGTGCCAAAGGATCCTTCGTGTACTTCTTGCATCAGCATTTCTGCTTCACGTCTGTCCACACATCTGAGCAAGACCATATCATAATTCCTCTTATACAAAACTTCTTCATTGAGAAAGAAACTGCTTGCTAACCTTCTCAACGTCTTCCTATCTTTATTGGATGCCCCAGGCGGGTACTCTTGAGTTTGAAGAACACGTTTAATTTCATAGAACCACGGTTTGTCGTCGGTGACCTCTTCTACTGAGAACACATGAGCAGGTCTGTCAAGGCGCATAACCCGGATTGTAGGCACATCGTTCCAACCATTCACTTGAAACATTGAAGACAAAGTAGCTAAAGCATCAGCCATTTGGTTCTCATCTCTAGGGATATGATGTAATTCCACTTTGTTGAAGAAGGTTAACAACCTTCTAGCATAGTCTCTGTAAGGGATCAAACCAGGATGACGAGTCTCCCATTCTCCTTTGATTTGATTAATCACTAATGTTGAATCTCTGTAAATATCAAGAATCTTAATCCTTAGATCCACTGCTTCTTCGAGACCCATGATACATGCCTCATATTCCGCCATGTTGTTCGTGCAGTCAAACTTCATTCTTGCCGTGAACGGGATATGAGTACCTCGGGGAGTGACGATGATTGCCCCAATTCCATTTCCATAGGAATTCACAGCTCCGTCAAATATTAAACCCCAACAGGATTTAGGATCAGGTCCTTCTTCAGGTAACGGCTCTTCACAATCTTTAGCTTTCAAGTACATAACATCTTCATCTGGGAAATCAAACTTGATGGATTGATAATCGTCAATTGGTTGGTGAGCCAAATGATCGGCTAAAATACTCCCTTTGATCACTTTCTGAGTGTGATACTCAATGTCATATTCAGATAACAACATCTGCCAACGGGCTATTCTTCCAGATAAGGCGGGCTTCTCAAAGATATACTTGATCGGATCCATTTTGGAGATCAACCAAGTAGTGTGATTAATCATATACTGGCGCAGACGGCGAGCAGCCCAAGCTAAAGCACAACAGGTTTTCTCAAGCAATGAGTATCGAGACTCACAGTCTGTGAATTTCTTACTCAGATAGTATACAACATGTTCCTTTCTTCCAGTCTCATCTTGTTGACCAAGCACACATCCCATGGAATCTTCCAATATAGTCAGGTACATAATCAGAGGTCTTCCTTCCATCGGAGGAATCAAAATGGGAGGTTCAAGCAAATATTCTTTGATGCTGTCAAAAGCTCTCTGACAATCTTCTGTCCACACACATCCTTGGTTCTTTCGGAGAAGCTTGAAAATCGGCCCACAGGTAGCAGTCATATGAGATATAAACCTAGAAATGTAATTCAGTCTCCCAAGAAATCCTCTTACTTGTTTTTCCGTCTTGGGTGCGGGCATTTCTCGAATAGCATTGACTTTATCAGGATCTACTTCAATACCTTTCTGACTGATAATGAAACCCAGAAGTCTTCCAGAACGAACACCAAAAGTGCACTTGTTGGGATTCAGACGGAGTTTGTACTTTCTCAAACGCTGGAATAACTTCAACATATGTTCCAAGTGATCTTCCTCAGTCTGTGATTTGGCAATCATGTCATCCACATACACTTCGATCTCCTTATGCATCATGTCATGGAACAAAGCAGTCATGGCCCTTTGGTATGTTGCGCCAGCATTCCTCAGACCAAACGGCATAACTCGATAACAAAATGTTCCCCAAGGTGTAATGAAAGCGGTCTTCTCCATATCTTCTGGTGCCATCTTGATTTGATTGTAACCAGAGAAACCATCCATGAAAGAAAAGACTTTGAACTTGGCAGTACTGTCGACCAATACGTCAATATGAGGTAATGGGAAGTCATCCTTCGGACTAGCTCTATTCAGATCTCTATAGTCTACACACATCCGAACCTTGCCATCTTTCTTTGCAACAGGCACTATGTTGGCTAACCACTGAGGATAGACCGATGTAACAAGGAAACCTGCGTTAATCTGTTTCTGAACCTCCTCTTTGATCTTGTCAGCCATGTCGGGACGAGTCCTTCTCAACTTCTGCTTGATTGGCGGACACTCGGGTCTCAACGGTAAACGATGCTCCACAATGTCATTGTCCAAACCTGGCATATCTTGGTAGGACCAAGCAAACACGTCAACATACTCTTGGAGAAGCTCCAACATTTTCTCTTTAACTTCCGGGATAAGCAACGCTCCGACTTTGACTTCCCTTCTAACCTCTTCATCACCCAAGTTGACCAACTCTAAAGGTTCTTCAAATGGTTGAATAATCTTCTCATCATGCTCAAGCAAACGGGAAATTTCAACAGGAATCTCTTCATCATCCTCTTCTTCAGCTCTGAACACAGGGAATTCAAAGTTGGGAGAGGGCATAGGATCATTGTTTTCGATGGTTAAGTCATGGATTAATCTGCACATATGATTATGCTTTATTTTAGAAATCGATTTGTGCAAATAAAACAAAAGGTTATTAATTAATTTCATTATTATTTCCCAAAAAGTGAAAAAAATAAAACAGTAGTGGACAAAATAACGTTTTTATTCATTAAAGGGAAATATTTGAAACAAAGAGCCCAGACATTTCTCTTTTGCCTTGGGCAGAGCAAAAGGAAATATTTTTCATAGCCCGACACAAAAATACGTTTCGCCTTGGGCAGAGCGAATTTTTCAAAGAAAAACAAAACAAAACATTACTCAGAAATGTGCATAACAACAGGAACATCAACAGCTATCCAGTTTTGGCAAGCCAATCCAGGCGTCACAAAAACGGGCAAATCTTCGTCGAAATCATCATCTATGATAGCATCAACCTCAGGATGTACAAACCCTGCACTTCGGAAAACCTCTTGAATCGGACGAACAACCACCTCTTTCTTGACTCTTGCAGATACTGGATGAAAACCCAGACCTTCCCCCGACTTGTTCTCAGGTAACGTCAACACCTGGCCCCATCCTTCGGCCGAACCACTTTCCACCACTCGCCGTGCATCCTCAAAAGAAGAGATAGATGCCCCTTGCTTCTTCACTGTATTCTTAGCAACAGAAAGACCTTGGAACTGGGTTCCAACATCCTCGTCCGCATCAATAAAAGAGAATGACGATAAATGGCTTACCACCATAGCTTGCTCTCCCCCAATCATCACTAGCTTCCCATGCCTTACAAACTTTAGTCTCTGATGGAGCGTAGAGGTGACTGCCCCGGCATCGTGGATCCAGGGACGACCCAATAAACAACTGTAGGCAGCACGGATATCCATCACTTGGAAAGTGATTTGAAAAGTGTGGGGACCAATCACTATAGGAAGATCCACTTCACCAATGACTGTCTTCCTAGAACCATCAAACGCTTTAACAATTACTCCACTAGGTCTCATAGGAGCACCTGGATATGAGAGCCGAGATAACATAGTCTTGGGCATCACATTCAACGACGAACCTGTATCCACCAACACACTTGATAAGGTATCATTTCCACAACTTACTGAGATGTGCAGAGCCATATTATGGTTTCTCCCCTCCTCCGGGAGTTCTTCATCACTGAAACCAAGATTGTTACATGAAGTAATATTCCCTACAATTCCATCGAACTGGTCAACCGTCACGTCATGATCCACGAACGCCTGGTCCAAGACCTTCATCAAGGCTTCTCTATGCGCACCAGAATCTCTCAATAAGGCAAGCAAGGAAATCTTGGAAGGTGTTTGCAAAAGTTGGTCCACAATCTTATATTCATTTCTCTTGATAAGCTTCAGAATCTCATCATCCTCAGGGTGAGGGATAGGTTCACTGGATCAGCCTATCTCAACCCTTGGTTCAACATTTCTCACTGGAATCTCCGCCGGTATGGGCCTCCTAACTTGAACTTCTGGTCTCTTCAAAGGTACTGCTGCAAAAACACGTCCACTTCTCGTAACTCTACTCACATCAGCAATGTTAACAAAAGACGGTCTTGTTGGTATAGGGACTTCCACCCCATTCTCAATCATTGTGGCGTTATACTTATACGGTACAGCTTGGTCCGAGTTGTAAGGCACAGGACCAGGTGGGTAAATAATCAAAGGATCAACAGGTGCAGTCTGACTGTCGTAAGCAATCTCTACTGATTCAGGCAAATTGAATTGTGGTATGATAACATTCACTTCATCCTCCGGATTTCGGTCATAGGTAATAGTGATAACTCTCTGATCTAGCAACTTCTGAATATCCTCCTTCACAGTAGGACAATCATCCTCTCTTGAACAAAATTCACAAACATCATAATCATGCTGGTGCCTCACAAAGGCAAGTCTTCTCAAACTCTGGTGTAACCTGATCAACGACTCTCTTATGTGTTCAACTTGAAAAACTCGAAACTTCCCCGGACAACCTTCCACCATATTCACTGAAGCTGCCCCATGTCGAGGCAAAGGATTATCTCTAACATTTGGATTAACATCCTTGAAAGACAAGATACCATTCTTAATCAATCTCTGTACGTCCGCCTTCAGAGCAAAGCAATTCTCAAGGTTGTGCCCCGACGACCCTTGATGATATTCACAAAACTGATCTGCCTTGTACCACGGAGAAGCACTATTCGGTGCGACAGGAGGAGGCTTTGTCGTGATGAGATTCTTTCTGATAAGAGCAGGGAACAAATCAGTATACGTCATAGGAATGGCATCGAACTGCGGTTTTCTGGGTGAACGGTTCTGATTGTTGAATGGATAAGCCTGTTGTCGAGGCTGCTGCTGAAAAGGCCGTTGTTGAGTTGGTGGAGTTTGATGAGCTGGGGTCATCAAAGTTGGGCGGACTGCCGGAGTGACTGCCGCAACACGAGAGTAACCTCTCCTAGGTCTACCTGGGAACAAAGCGCTGACATCCTGCTCTTTTCTTTTCGGGAAAACACTTCCAAACTTCTTCGCACTGCTAGACAGACTCCCTTCTTTAACCAAACGCCCTTCGCGAATCCCTTCCTCTAATCACATACCCATGCTTACCATTTCGGTGAAGTCACTGGGTGCGCTGGCTATCATTCTTTCATAGTAAAAGGACCCTAAAGTCTTCAAAAATATCTTAGTCATCTCCTTCTCCTCAAGAGGTGGATAGATTTGAGCAGCAATTTCACGCCACCTCTGGGCGTACTCCTTAAAAGATTCCCGGTCTCTCTGCGACATCGCCCGGAGTTGATCCCGGTCCGGCGCCATGTCAACGTTATACTTGTACTGATGGACAAAGGCTTCGCTAAGATCGTTAAAGTTGCGGATCCGAATACTGTCTAAGCCCATATACCACTTTAGAGCAGCACCCGTCAAACTATCTTGAAAATAATGAATCAACAAGTCATGATCATCGGAATACGTAGACATCTTTCTCACATACATTGTCAAATGACTTCTAGGACACGAATCACCTTTATATCTCTCAAAGTCTGGCACTTTGAATTTTGCTGGAATCTTGACATTCGGAACTAAACAAAGGTCATGCGTGTTCTTCCCAAACAAATCCTTCCCTTTCAATGCTCTAAGCTCCTTCTGCATTTCCTGGAACTGATCCTGAAATTCTTCCATTCTATCAAAGAGACCCAAACTTTCAGCAGGCTCGGCAGGATAAGTAGGTTCATTCAAGTAAGGCACAGAGTGGACCACAGGAGCAACGGTTGTCATAATCGGTTGCGGAAAAGGTGTTACAGACGGAATTACTGGCGGCATAGCAGTTGTCTCTGGTTGAGGAAGAGACAAAGCAGGTTGAAATAAAGGTTGTACGGCAGGCTGATACCCCTCTGGCACAAAGTTGTAAGGCATTCCCCACGGAAAACCTTTCGGCATCTGATGTTGAAGAGGAGAGTTGATTTGAGTCACGGAGGCAGGAACGGTGACAATCTCGGAAACCACTAGAGTTGAAGTCTGGATCTCGGCAGATGTAGTTGATGGCTGATTCTGAACAGCCACCAAACTTTCCACTAACGCAGTTAACTTTTCCATCTCGATACGAAGTGTAGCAACTTCCCCATGAAGCTCATGATTTTCCTGTTCCAAATCCTCCATTTTCCTCTGACGATTGGCCCGAGTGTCGTATCGGTGAGACAGCTTGACAACCTTCGGGAGTGGAAAAAGAACAAGGATAAGACTCTAAAACATGTGAAGTGGAATGTGGAATGATGCATGATGTGCGATGCAAATGATGATTCATTTTAAAAGTTTTTCAAGGAACTTTAATAATTTTGCATACATCAATGGTAAAGGAATTTGGAACAACAAAAACTCAATCCATTAATCGAAAGCGATAAATTACAACTTACAAGTTGGAATATCAAAACAGTAAATTACAACTTTGGGATAACAAATCCAATAATGAAAGCAATAAATTACAACTTCGAAACATGAAATCCATAATAAAGTGATAAATTACAATTTTAAAACATGAAATCTAAAATAAAGCAATAAATTACAACTTTGGAGCATGAAGCCCATAATAAAACAATAAATTACAACTTCGGAGCATGAAGCCCTTTTACATAGTTTTACAAAATGACATCAATAAAACAAACTAAAAGCTAAAGATCACTCGGAATCCTCAGATGAAGGTCCAAACACCAATTGTAACTGGAGCTTCTTGATCTTCTCTTCATAAAAGTCTTCCATCTCTTTCTTCTCAGCTATCAGTCGATCAATGACTTCCTCCTGCGGATTAGGAACGAGAGCCACGCCTACCGAACCTTCCCTCTTTCTCTTCCTTTCACTCGCATACTTCTTCAGCAAGGCATCCTTCTGACGAAGCTTCTCATCGTGATCAATGAACCGGCCGTCTTGAATAAGCAACAACTCCTCCTTCTCTTTTAACTGTCGAGTCAGGACTCGATTCTCATATTCAGACATATGGTACTTTTCCTTCCAAGCATCCCTCTCGGACTTCATCCTAGCCAGATTTCCTTGGTACTCTCCTATATCCGCGATAGGGATAACAACAGATGATGGTGCAATGGCAGGGAATAAAGGCTTCTCAAGTTTATAGGGCATCTTGAGAGCACAAGCCCTAGCACGGACCCACTGTAAGTAAGGCTCCAAAGAAACGGCACCTCTATGTCCCAACATATCTCTCCCTTTTCTATGGATGTGGCGCCAAGCTCCTTCGATCTCCCTGCTAGCGGCCTGATGATCTTGTCCTTCCTGAAGAAAGAAACCACTCACATGGATGTTGTTTGGTTTATCTCTCATCGGGTACCCGAACTGACGGCGCGCAAGAACAAGGTTATAGTTGATTCCACCTCTCGTACCGAGAAGAGGTACGTTAGGAAAAGCCCCACAGCTATCAATGATCTCCACGTTGTGGTAAACTCGATTATACCAGTCAATGTCGAAATGAGTGAGAGCCATAATCTTTAGCACCCAACGCGGCTCCTTCTCGAGATCCCAGAAAACATCAGACCCAGGTAGATGCGAAACATACCACTGATACAGCAATGGTGCACATCAAATAATCATCCCTCCTTGATAAGAGTTTCGAAGGTGGATGGAGTAGTATGCATCTCCTAGCAGCGTAGGGACCAGATTTCCAATCAGGAAAATTCTGATGGCGTTGATATCCACAAACTTATCAATGTTAGGGAATAAGAATAGACCATATGCGAGCAAAGCAAACACGTCTTCGAAGGCAACAATATCCTTTGTCTCAGCAAAATGACGAGCTTTCTTCAACAAAAACTGCGCCGACAAACCCCGGATTCCCCCTTTCGTAGTCATGTTCTCCTCTACCTCTGACTTCTTTAAGTGGGTGATGGTTGCTATCTCGTGAGATTTGGGCTCCTCTTCTAATCCAGAAAAAGGAACACGGTCGACGATCGGCAAACCAAGAATATAGGAGTACTCCTCTAAAGTGGGCATCAACTGATAATCCGGAAAGGTGAAACATCGGTACAAGGGATCATAGAACTGAACCAACATGTTGAGGATGCCTTTCTTCATCTTGCGCTTCATGAGCGGTACGATGGACCCATATTTCTTCTGAAAATCCGTCGGACTCTTGATCTTCGGAATCAAACTCTTCAGTTCTTCAATCTCGGGCTCCTTGAAACTAAAGCTTCGAGTATTTCTCCTTCCAAGTTCCATAACAATCTGAGATGTCTGCAAAAATCATTCCGAAGTTCCTTGAAAAGCAAGTTTTTTACAAAGATGTTGATGAATGCATGAATGAATGATAATGCAACAGTCACACACAAGCTTGCAAACATGGGGTTCAAGGGTTCAACGTTCAGCATGGAGTCGAGGGTAAAGCCCACCCCAAGGTATGTACTAATGGTTCAATCACACCTGTAAGACAAGGTTCTAAGAGTTCCCAGGGTCTACATTCCTCCTTCGGATATTACCAACGTCTTGATTACTCAATAATTAGCAATATTCTCAAGAGAAACTCGTCCGAGCGTAGCATCGCGTAACAACTACTTCCGAATTACTCCGTTATAGTCTCCGCGCTACACCTAAAAAGGCCAAGATGGGTTAGGGTTCTACGGTCCTCAACTTCTCGGGCTCCTAGGTCGAAAATAATAATGTCTTCCCGATTACTCGGTAAACAAATATTAAGTTCAAGAGGGCCTTCCATTGAGTGGGGGATCTCATGCCTCCTTCTTCGGGATTACTCCCTCAAAGTTAACATGACTATACCGCCCGTCCTATTCCTTAAGTGTTACTTAATCCGGGTATAGGATTCGTCCTTTGCAAAAAACCCAAACACCCCAATTTAAATACATAATCAAGCAAATCAAATAATAGTAAAACAGATAAGACAAATTAGGCTTAACCCACTTAGGGATGGACCAGCAAGAGGTCAATCTTTCCCCAGCAGAGTCGCCAATTCTGTAGCGATAAAAAATGTAGCGGGGTAAATCGGAGATCGAATTATTGATTAATTCGTCTCGCAAAAAGCAAGAGTCGCCACCGCGCTTTATTGTTTCCAAAGAAAAAGGGAAAAGAGCGAAATAAAACCCTAAATATGCAATGTAAATAATACTTTTTAAAAGTAATGAAAATACAAGGCGTTTTTGAAAAGAGATCTTATGGTTCAGGGGTTGGTTATACAATGGGAAGGTATTAGCACCCAATGTATCTATAGTACTCTATAGGAACCTTTTGAAATATCTGTTTATTTAAAATTGATTGTTTGATTAAAAATGAATCGTTTTGGCCGAAAAGGGATACGGACGGGTTTTTTTGAAGATACGACGACCTAACGTCGAAGTTTTTGCTTAAAGGGCATAAATTTTGAAAAGATTGAATACTTGAAGGAAAATTATCCTAAGTTTTAATGAAAATGCAAATATTCGCGCGATTAGACTCGAGGACATGAAGTCAACAAATTTATCGTTTTTCCTTTGGATTTAAATGTAAATGGAATAAACAAATAAGTATGACATAAATACACAGAAAAATTATGCGGATAATGATTAAATAACAATAGTTAAATGATAGACTAAATGATGTGAATAATGCATTTTTATGATTTTTGTTTAATATTAATGAAAAGAAAGTATTTTTCATAGTTTTCAATTTTTACGCATTTTTTAATATGGATAAAAAGCATGAGGATTAATTAAAGGAGTCAAAATATTTTTTTTAGTTTTTTAAGTCTCTATATTTTTTATATATTTTAGCATTATGATAGAAATGTTATTTAAAGCTTTTTTAATTCTATTTTATGTTTTTAGAGTTATTAAATAATGAAGACCTAAAAGTTATTAACTTAAAACCTAATTAAAAAAGGGGATATATTTAAAAAATTATTAACTTAAACCCAAAGTTTTAAATTAATAAAAGTGATTCAATTATTTAAAAAAGTTTTTGATATGAATTATCTCCATTTAATTAAATTTATAATTTAAAAATTAAACTAATAAAATTCTAAAGGGCTAAAGAAATCAAATAGAAAGAAAAAGGATCAAAATTAAAAAAAAGAAGTAAAATAACAAACCAAAGTGGGCTAGGGAGTTTTGAAAGAGGCCCAAATCTGTCTAAGCAGAAGACAAAAACGGGGGTGTACATAAGCAGTTTCGTTGGGCTTGGGGGTGGAAACAAGGTTAAAGGCCCAAACAATTTGTTAAGGGTTAAACATTGTTTGTAATTGGGATTAGGGTTCTCAATGTTTGGTAGAGCGGCGCTTTCATGTATATCGTCTTCTTCTTCGCTCCATCTTTCCACGCCTTTTGCTTCTGAGTCCCTGAGTTCGCTTCCAAGCTCCTTGCCATGGCCACCAGTGATCTTCAACCTCCTCTTCCCTCCGACCAAGGCGTTAGGGCTATTGATTCAAGGTAAAATGTGTTATTCGTTAGGTTTTGTTATATTTGCATGCATTGATTTTGATTATGTTTTGATTCTGATTCTTATTATTGTTGTTGGAGGTATTATGGAAGTAAAAAGGGGAAAGGAAATCGTTACCTAGAGGCGGAGACGGAGGAGGAAGGTTGGACGAGCTAGGAGGCCAGGCGGCGAGGAAAGGAGGCGCGTCGCGAGCTTGCTTCGGTGGCCGGTACTCTGTATTTGGCTTCCTTCTTCTTGCCTTGGTACTGTGTATTTCAATGTTGCCTTGATGCTTTTGTTGAAACAAAATCCGACTAGCTTGCCTTCTTCTTCTTTCTGACTTTGATACTGCTACTGTATTTTGAACGCTTATGTTGCATATGATGCTATTATTTTGACATGGTTTGATACAGTAGGAAAGGTTTTAGGCCATATATTTTGGTATGTGGTTTTGGTTCTGGTAATGCAGTAGGTTTATTGCAGGTTAATGGTATGTCGGTTGTGTATGGTTGATGGAAACAAGGGAATTGGTCTTCGTGGTTAGGCCATAAGGTTTTGGTAATATGCAGGCTTATGGTTTATGACAGGTTAACGGTATGTTGATAATGCAGTAGAATGGTTTAGGCCATATGTTTGTGGTTTTTGATATATGGTTTTGAAATGGTGATAGGCAGGTTTGATAATGCAGTAGCAGGTTAAAATGACTTAGGAAATGGTTTTTTGATATATGGTGATATTGGTTTTATGGCTCAATCAGGTTGGTGAGGATTTCTATGGTTTAAACAAGTTGTTGAGGTTTAATGGTGTTTGAAATGGTTCTGCAATGGTTCTATGCAGATTGCAGGTTTAGGGGGGCTTGAGGAAAAAAGTTTTGTTCTTTTGATAGTTTTTTCTCCCTTTGTTTCTTGCTTGGAGGTTGATAGATATGGTGTAGTGATTTTGTTATGTTATAATAGTTTTCTCTTCCTTCAGGTTTACGTTGAGGGCTTGGTATATTTTTAGTATTTCTTTACTTCTGCACCCTTACTGCTCCATATGGTTTGTCTCTATTCCTATTTCATGTTTTTACTTCCTACTGACTGTGTTACTGCAGTTTGTCTTGTATCTCTTCCTGCCTAAACCAAACCTGCAAAACCACACTTCTATCTCTCTTCTCTCTCATAAGTACCATTTTGACATTTAAATGATGTACTGCTTTATTTTTTGAAATTGCAAAAGTGCTGGAATATGATGAAAAGTGAATGTTACATTGCTTGCAAAATTGTTCAAACTGCATATTTTAACTTGTCTACTGCATGGCACTGTGGGAGCCTCTTTGTATGCTTGGCCTCTTCCTATATGGGCATGTTTACGTTGCAATTTGGCTTTGAAAGTGCATATGCTGTTGATTTTTTTGTATGCTATTTGTCAAACATTTGAATTGATGCATATTGTTTTGAACCATGCAGTGGGCTTTTGAAAATGCAATTGATTTAAAAAATGCAATTTTTGACAAAAATGAATTTGTGCATTCATTTATAAAAATTCCTCTCTTTTTGTGAACCGGGAGAAATCCCGTGATTTGCAAAAAAGGGTAAACTGATTCCAGTCATTGCTTTTAATGATGAACATTAAATAATTTTTTTTACTTTTAATTATCTGTTCAAATCTAATTTTCGTTTAATCGTTTTGCAGGTAAAATCAAGTGAGCAGACAAAAAGGCAGTGGATTAGAAGATTTAGAATTAGGAAACATTAGATTAATTTTTATTTCATTTTAACTTTGTAAAATTATTATTGTAAATTTGTTGTAATAAATACAATATTTACACAATAATTGTACAATTAGGAAAAAATGAATAAAATTCCAATATTTGCCAATTAATTTCCTCTTTCTCTCTAATTATTTACTTTATCGTTTATAATTCTTTAAATTGTATAATAATTGAAAATAAATCTCAATTACCTAAATTCAGAATAATAAACAAATAAATAAATAATATCATTGATTAATTAATAGTTTCAATTATTTAATTCATTATTCATAATTTTCTAAATTATAATAATTAAAATAGAATTTCAATTATTTAACTTAGAATGATAAATAATTAAATAATCATTATTGACCAATTAATGAACTTTTCAAATATTTATTATATTATTCATAAATCTTTAAATTATGTAATAACTGAGAATAAATTCCAGTTATTTAAATTTAAGATAGTGAATAATAAATAAACACTGTCCGCATGATTAATACGCTTCTTTTCTAATATTTATTTTATTATCTATACATCTTTAAATTATATAATAATTGAAAACAAATTCCAATTATTTAAATTTAAGATAATAAATAATTAATAAACATTGTTTTAGCATGAATCGATTAAATAATTTAGTGTTCAAAATAAATAGCTCTCGGCCTGAAAAAGTTATGAATTTTTAAAATCAATAGATCAAAACACTTGTAATGTAATGATGCAGATGGGAGATGGTATCTTAGGTCAAAATTTGGGGTACAACACATGGCTATAGCTTCTGAAATATTTTCTTCTTCATCCTCCTTGTTTTCATCTTCAGTGTTAGATACAAGTGTTATGCTCTTGTTTTTCTTGTCGACATTGTCACTGATCCCCATCTCAAAGGTCTGAAGAGACCCAATGAGTTCATCCACCTTGAAATTGTTGATATCATGGGCTTCCTCTATAGTAGTTACCTTCATTGCAAATCTTTTAGGCAAGGATCTGAGAATCTTTCTCACCAGTTTTTCTTCTGACATCTTTTCTCCCAATGCTCCTGAGGTGTTGGAAATCTCCAAGATGTTCATATGAAACTCATGAATGGTTTCATCTTCCATCATCCTTAGGTTCTCAAATTTGGTAGTCAGCATCTGAAGCCTTGACATTTTTACTTTGGATGTGCCCTCATGGGTAGTTTTGAGAGTGTCCCATACTTCCTTGGCCAGTTCACATTGATGTACTAGTCTGAATATGTTTTTATCAATTCCATTGAACAAGGCATTTAATGCTTTGGAATTTCCCAGAGCTAACTCATCTTCTTCTTTGCTCCATTCTTCCTCAGGTTTCAGACTGATTGTCCCATCTTTCTCAGTTATGGTGGGATGGTTCCATCCTTTGTCCGCAGCTCTCCAAGCCTTTTTGTCCAGTGATTTTAAGAAGGCAACCATACGAGGTTTCCAGTAGTCATAATTTGATCCATCCAGAATGGGTGGTCTGTTTCCAAAAACTCCTTCTTTGTCCATAGCGCCAGAAAGTGATATCCCTAGATCTCACCCAGTAATACAGGCAGGGTGCCTGCTCTGATGCCAATTGAAATTCTGGCAACAGATACTCAATGTCACAGTGAATGTTATGACACCGTATCTGACTTTCTATAAGATAGTAAATAAAAAAACAGTAAAGAACACAGTCAATTGTTTACCCATTTCAGAGTGAAACAACACCTACTTTGGGGGCTACCAAGCCAGGGAGGAAATCCACTATAAGAGATATTAATTCAGGAATAAACCAACCAGTTTATCTCCTTCACTTAAGACCTACCCAATGCAACTTCAACCTAAGTTCAACTTAAACCTGAGTTCCTACTCACTCCCCCTCAATCACAGCAGTGATACTAAACAATTGACTAATGAAATTATGAAGACACTCTTCAGAACATACACTTGATTATGCTTCATATCTTTTAATCAAGTAACACAAACACTCGTGCTTCAAAGCTTTGAGTGATACATAAACCTAACTTGACCTTGCTTCAAAGCTTTAATCAAGTGACACAAACACTCTTGCTTCAAAGCTTTGAGTGATACACAACCCTTACAATCAAAACCTACTCCAAGTCACTTATCACAATGATACTTGCTTGGATTACAGTAGTTAAAACTATACAGCTCCTTGTAGATCTTCTGTCTAAAAGTGTTGATCCTCCCAACAGCCTTCCTGTTGAATATATATGCAGCTGTTTCTTCAGTTAGGGCTTCCACGAAAATCTAGGGTTAATTAGGGTTAACCTTAAGACTTGGTCACAAGACTTTATCAACCAGATTAGGGTTGAGCTAAGTTAACCTAAGGTCCACGTGAGATTCTGTTCTGGAATGTATGAACCAAATTCCTGAAAAATCTCAGAATTAACCAAACTGCATAACTGTTAGATCAGTACAGGATGTCTTAACATTGGTTATGACAACAGGAATCCTGTTTACTGATTTTGGTAGAATGTAATAAATGTGATCATTGCAAAATGCTCAGATACACACTCATGAAGAGCAGCTACTGTATGCCATTCTTTTTCTGCATAAAGTACCTAATAACCCAGAATGTTATGACATCAGTCATGACATTCACACACCTGGTTTTACCAAAAATACATGCCAATAACTAAACACTTACAGTAGACATCCCCTCCATAATTCCATGGTACGGTTTTGTCTGACAAATACGGGATTGGTCCAGGCATTGTAATTATCAAAAGAGCTACTCTAGGAACTGATGTAATTCTAATGGGTCTTTTGGTTGAGACCCTGGAAGAATTGTCGGAAATGGTCACGATGGAAACATCATTATAAGAAACAGGTGGAACAAAAGTCTTTTCGAACAAAATTTCCTTGTTATCTATTAGGCACTGAACTCCTGCTTTCAACAAAGGACAGTTGGTTGGTGAGGACAAATAGAAATAACAGCTTTCATCACAGCCTGGGAAAACACTGGTATTCAATAAGTTCTTTTTGATAATCAGGAATGGGATCATAAGTTCATCAACTGAAGTAACAAACATATCTTCCTCAATGGCATTGGTAGTATGGCCATGTTTGGGCATAAGGGCAGAAATGACATTGGCCTTTTCTGGCGCGTCGAATTCAATCTTTTTGGCTTCAAGGAGGTCTTGTACTTTTTTCTTTAGAGCCCAACAGTTGTTAGTGTCATGGCTGGGACTCTCAGAATGGTATGCACAACGGGCATTAAGATGATAGTGAGGAGATGTTGTGTTAGGGTTCTTTGGAGCTTCTTTCAAGGTCACTAGATTGGATCTTAACAGATGCGGCAATACTTGAGATAGGGTCATGTTAATTTTGGTGAATTATCTGAATGGTCTTTCCATTCTTGGTTGGTTGTTTCTTTGCTGATCAGGCGCAGGTCTAGGAATCATAACAGCCCCCACCATTGGATGACGTTCAGTCCTATCTTGATTTCTCCGAGGATATACAGTGACCACTTCTTTCTTTATGATGAATGGCTTCCTTACAGTAGAAGAGGATGCATCTTTTTGAATCTTTCCATTCTTTATCCCGGCTTCTACCCTTTCTCCGGTCAATATCAATTCAGTAAAACCTGTCGATGCACTCCC
This sequence comes from Vicia faba, assembly GCA_948472305.1. Lineage (NCBI taxonomy): Eukaryota > Viridiplantae > Streptophyta > Magnoliopsida > Fabales > Fabaceae > Vicia > Vicia faba. Next base: position 1,183,094,797 of record OX451737.1, read on the forward strand.
AATTAAATGATTGAAGAAGGGAACAGACAAGGTGCCCAAAAACATGTCCACCAACTCTCTTTCAGATAGGGGAGGTTGAACTCTTCCGGCCAAGTCTCTCCATTTTTGTGCATAGTCCTTGAATCCTTCACTTGAAACCATGGTCATACTCTGGAGTTGAGTACGGGTAGGCGCAAGATCAGCATTGTATTTGTATTTTTTGTAAAAGGTGGCGACCAGATCTTTCCAGTTATGAATATTGGCTCTTCCCAGCTGATAAAACCAATCAAGTTGAGTTCCAGACATACTGTCTCAGAAGAAGTGTACCCATAAATCTTTTCCAGCGGTATGGGGCTGGATTTTCCTCACATAGGACCGGAGATGCATTTTCGGGCATGAGACTCCGTCTTATTTGGCGAACACAGGTGCTTTGAACTTTGGAGGGATGAAAATTCCCGATACTAAGCCCAACTCCTCAAAGTCCAATCCAGGCACTTTTTGGATTTCCATTGCACTCAACCGCTCTTCTAGATGCTTATACTTGTCGTCGGCTGAAGGGTATTGTTCTTCAGAATAGTCTTCTTCTTCCTCTTCCTCTTCTGAATCAGACTGAACAATTGTTTCCTTACCCTTCCCATCTTGATTGTCTTTCTCACCGGATGTCGTTGCAAAGTCTAGGGTCCTTCTTGTCTGCTCGTGGAATCTTCTTCCCATGTTCAGAATTCCGGTTATTTTCTTCGTCTTCTTTTTCTTCTCTTCGACCAGAAAGGTCTTCAACTCTTCTTGTCCTTTGGCCAGAGTTAAGAACAACTGTTGAAACTGTGCATTCTGAGCTTGAAGGTCCTTCACCATTTGCTCGAGATCCATCTTACTGAAATAAAGAGTAGAGAGATGAGGATACTTGTTGCAAGAAACCTGCTTATGTTATGATGAATGATAAATGCGTATGCAATGATTTCAAGGATTTTACGATTCAAATTTGTTTTAGACAAAAAGGAAATACACGTTATATTAATGAGTTAAAGCTTGAGTACAATAATGCCTCCTTGGGCCAAACAACTACAGAAACTCTAAGATAAAAAGGTAGTGTGCATCCTCTTTGGTGCAATGTAGGCATTCATAGTCTGCTCCTCATGAAGTAGTCTAGTGAGTTCCAAAACCTTCTTCTCACTTGCATAGAATTGGGCTTCGAAAGTATCTCGCTCCACCTTGAGTTGTATCCAATCCCTTTGTAGGTCTTCAAGAGAGGTGGTCATGTTAGGATGTAGGATAGTATATGGAACATCTCCTTCCATAACAGGATTAATGATTACCGGGATAAATAAGGGATAAGGAATCATCATACTTTGAGCACGAATTCATACCCATTTGAGGTAAGGCTCAAGAGGGATGGAATTCTTGTGCCCCAAAGTCTTGCTATCTAACTTGTTCAACATCCTCCAAGCTCGGATAAATCTCTGGCGAAGACCTTGATCTTTGTTGTCATAGTCAAATACCAAACCTTAAATCAGCATCTCATGCGGGCCATCCCTTCAGGCATAACCAAACTGTCTTAAAGCTAAACAGGGATTGTAGGTGATACCTCCCCTAATTCCAAGTAAAGGGACATTAGGAAATTCTCCACAACGATCGACAATAGTAACATTCTTTATGGATCGGGAGCACAAATGAATATCTGAATGTCTAAGCGTCATCAACCTTTGTGACCACCTTGAGCCTTGCTCATTCTTCAATACTGATTGGGGAAGATGCGAAATAAACCATCTTGCCAAGAGAGGAGTACAACACATAAGAACACCTATTTTACTCATTGTGCGAGTGTGAAAAGAGTGTAGGATATCCCCTAGCAATGTAGGCACCAGGTTGTGGGATATGAAGATTTTGACGGTGTTCACATCTATGAGTTGATCAGGATTTAGAAACAAAACCATCCCATAGATGAGGAAAGCCACAATTTCCTCAAAAGCTTGCAGGTCCAAAGAATTCCAATAGTTTTGGGCTTTCTCAAACAAGAACTTTGCTAGCAAACCTTTGACACCATTCCTTGCTTCCCAATAAGTTGTGACATCAGATGAGTGCAAGTGTAGAGCTTGAGCAATCTCTTCTGGCCTTGGGTCTCTTTCCGTACCATTGAAGGGTAGTTGGTTGAGAATGGGAATCCTCAAAAGTCGGGAGAATTATTCCAAAGTAGGCACATGTTGATAGTCGGGAAATATGAAGCAATGGTGTAAAGGAAAGGTGAAAAAGCACAGGAAAGACCTTTGAGATTATTTCTTGAGTTTAGGGGGTAGATTATGAAAATGGAAGGTATTAGCACCCTTTTCATCCATGGTTTTCCCTGGGCTCTTAGTTACTTGCTAGATCACTTGCTTTTGTTTGAAAATGTGCTTTTTGTGGTTTTTGAAGGTATTTTGTAAAGATGCCATTGTTTAGGCAACCTTTGTAATGATTCTCGTTCGTAAGAATGAATACAAAGTGTTGATCTTTTTGAAAATGTTTTCAAATGAGTGTGTTGGTGTATAAAATGTTTTTGTTGTGAGCAAGCGAGCAACTAGGAGCGAATCTATCTACTCAAAAGGTCTTAGATGTTCTTTTCCTCCTCCTTTAGGTGTTGCTATCTTACCATTTATTTGGTGAGAATCCCCATCATTGGATGTGAAGGGACGGGCGTGGGTCATCGTATAACCATGATTAGCAATGTTGCAAGGTATCTTAGCATTATCTTTTAGGGACTAAGATTATTTGAAAGGCAACTTAGATAGCGTAATCGAGGGACTATGATCTTGTATTTGCTTTGTTTTTGCTAAGATACCTCACATGTGTAATATGGCCATTTTGTAAAGGAAACCAAGTGGAATTACCCTAGGGGTGCTTTTGTGTAAGTATATTGTTTTCATGCTTGATTTTGTCTTGAATTAGGGTTTTCTAAGTATTGGTTTTAGTCTTTCCATACAAACCCTAATTACTAGCATGTTATATATAAAGCGATAAATTGCGGAATTTAAAGTTACTACGCTATTACAATACTTGTGGGAGGGGGTGTACAAATCGTAAATGGGGATTGCAAATAAAATTAAATCCTAAGTTACTATTACAACCATATTGAATGGATAAGAATGTACAAGAAAATGTGAAATGGACTTGTTTTGTTTAAGAAAAGAAATAAGTTTTGTTTAAGAAAATATTTTTGATCTTTTTGTTTTAAGAAATAAAATAAAGTATGTAAAATGTAAAATGTTTTGGTGTTTTTTTTATTAGCGAAAATAGAAGTGATAGCAAAAATAGTAAGGAAAAATAAAATAGAATCAGCGTATTGCTAAACTAAAAGAGATCAGAAATTCAAGGCTTGAAATTTGATGGGAACAAACCTGAGGGTCCAGGGTGATCCTTTGAGAAATTAGAGGGCAAATTTTGAGGTACATCAGTAGGGTTACTCGGAATGAAAGCCTAGATAGTAGGGTTATGAGAAGGAACCTGGATAGTAGGGTTACTTCAAAATGAAAGCCTGGATAGTAGGGCTATGAGAAGGAACCTAGATAGTAGGGTTACTTCGAAATGAAAGCCTGTATAGTAGGGCTATGAGAAGGAACCTGGATAGTAGGGTTACTTCGAAATGAAAGCCTGAATAGTAGGGTTATGAGAAGTAACCTGGATAGTAGGGTTACTTCGAAATGAAAGCCTGGATGGTAGGGCTGTGAGAAGGAACCTGGATAGTAGGGTTACTTCGAAATGAAAGCCTGGATAGTAGGGTTATGAGAAGGAACCTGGATAGTAGGGTTACTTAGAAATGAAAGCCTGGATAGTAGGGCTGTGAGAAGGAACCTGGATAGTATGGTTACTTCGGAATGAAAGCCTGGATAGTAGGGCTATGAGAAGGAACCTGGATAGTAGGGTTACTTTGTAATGAAAGCCTGGATAGTAGGGCTATGAGAAGGAACCTGGATATTAGGGTTACTTCGAAATGAAAGCCTGGATAGTAGGTGTTGTACCCCAAAATTTTCCCTCCCCTATTTCTCAAAACATTTCAAGAAAGATCCCCAAGTTGCTCAAGGTAGTCCAAGGGTTGGCCAGACAAGCTCTCTCCTAAGACAGTCTACCTCAAATTAGGGTTTCATGTTGCATCAAGATACTTGGGTCCAAGGGATCCCAAATTCTCAACATTGTCCCAATATGTTTTCAAGAACATCCATGTCATGTTTCAAGCCTTGCAGAGGAAGTTTGCTCAGTCAATTGCTCAAAGGCCTGAAAATCGACTGTGCTAGGGAAAAAGACAACTGTGGCCCACATACAGTCAAACTTCAAGATTTATGGTCAACATCCTCATTTTTAATTATATTTCATCATTTTATCAAGGTTTGATCATGATTCATCAAGGATTGCTCATAATTTATCAAGAACCAAAAGTTGCTAAATTAGGGTTTTGTAGGAAAAGTCAACTCAACTTTGACCAAGTATAACTTTCTCATACTTTATGAGAATAGACCCATACAAAGCTCATTTTGAAGAGGATTCAATTCAATACAATCCATATTCAGCTCCCAAGTTCAAAATATGCACTCACAAGAAGTTATGAATTTGGACATTATAGGTCATTTTGAAAAGTCAACAAAAACACCTTTTTTTCCAAAGCTTAATACATGAGCATGGAATATCAAAATTAGGTGAGACCAAAAGGGTTGATTAGAGGACATCTCAATATTTCTAAAAAGTCCAAGAACACCTCCAAAGAGTCAAAATTGAGGAAGTTATGCATTGGTGAAGTTGACCTTTTTTGCAAAATTGCCAAAAGTCAACTATGCCTAAAACTTCAATTTTTGCCAAATGAGCCCAATCTTTTTCACTTGTTTTGAGTTGGCAAAATGGTCCACGAGCTCTAGCCCGTGCCACTTGTCCTTATCATGTTTTTATTATTTATTTTGATTTTTATTTGAATTATTTCAATTTAAATAAAAATAAATCATATAAAATCCAAAATATTGAAAACAAAAGATTTTGTGCTTGTTTCAGGTTTAATTACAGCTAGCATCAAATCAAACTCGTGCAAGGCATTAGGGTGGACAAAAAGATTGATTTTAGGCTAATTTTGGAAAGATTTTTAAGGTGTATCAAATCAAGATCCAATTCATTGATGGAGGAAGATTGAGATCAGTTATCAACCCTAATCCATTCCTTGATACATATAGAACAAAGGCAGACTAAAAACTAGGTTAGAAAGGGGCGCAGCATCAAGAACACAAACTTGAAAAATCAAGAAAAAGTGCAAACACGAATTCCCATGTAGAGGCAATTTCAGGACTTTTGAACCATCCCAATTGTTTCCTGAGGTTATCAACAAGCCAAAGCAATCCAAAGCAAGCGTTTCCAAACCCTATAAAGCGCTGTAAGTCCATCACGATATCCATGAATTTGTGAATTCGGTTAGCACGATTTAGGCATTGTTAGCATGAATTAATCATATATTGTTGATCCATAGAACATTTGCAAGCTTTCTTCATCGTTTAATTTCATTTATATGCCCTGTACAAGATTTCACCATGGCTAGGGTTTCTAGCTTCAAATTGGGATTTTCGTTTACAGGAAAAATTGGGTTATAAAAGGGCCACCTTTGTGTTCAGCAAGGCCAGACGAAGCCATCCATGGCCTTTGTTTTGATTTATAACGCTTGTGTTGAGTTTTGAGATTTACAGGGGCAATAGCTACGGACAAACGTCCGTACGTAAAAGTTTGGAACTTTTACCAACGGATCGAAGGAAGGAGATGACCAGCTGGCGAACGACCACTGGCTTGTTCAAATTTTCGCATGTTGGTTTGATACATAGGGCCTTTTTAATATTTGTTTATTATTTTGTATAATTATGACAAGAAGAACAATTGGCCCAGTGGTAGCCAGGCAAGCGTTAAGGCATTGGAAAGCTTGAGGTCAGGGGTTCGACCCCTGCCTCCAACATTTGTTATTTTTCTTAATTCCTTTCAGGCAATTCAGTGCATACACAAGCCAAGGAGCACCATGCTCCCTCAAGATCCAACCATTCAGGAATCCTAGAAGCCAGATCTGATGGCTATGATGTGATGACCATTGTGTGCCTCAGTCAAGGCAATGCGCTGGATCTCAAAAGTCAACATGGACTTCCATCTTTGGGCCCATAATTCTGATTCTTGCACCCCCCTAATTTCAGGCCCATTCTCTCTTTCTATTTTCTTTTATATTGTATTTTATTTCTTTTAATTTATTTATTTATTTACTAACCAATTAAATTATTTTCTTTTTTTATCAAAAAATCACAAAAACATTACTTTTCATAAATTAGGTCTAGATTTTATTTTTATTAAAAAATTAATTAATTTAATTAGGTTTGTTAATTTAGATAACTTTAATTTCTTTTTTGTACATAATTAAAAATAATTAGAATAATTAGGTTTTCATTCCAAATTTAATTTTTCTTTCTTTTCTTAAAAATAACAAAAAAACAAAAAAAAAGGCTATGTAATTATTTTTATTAATTAATTTAATCATTAATTAATTTGTACATTTATTTTAAAAAAACCTAATCTTTTTTTCTTTAAAAAATATTAAAAACAACAAAAACATTTTTCTTTTCATTAGGTTAGAAGGGTCAAAACCCTAATTTCTTCCCGATCTTAATTTTTCTCGCGCGTTTTATTTCTATTATTTATCATATTGATGTAACTTCCTACAATTTGTAATAGTTAATTAGGACTTTTTATTTCCATTTATCGCTTTAATTTCAAAGGGTTTGTTTTTGGCTATGTAAATACCCGAAGCCTTGTAATAGCGTAGTTTAATTCCGCAAATTTTCAACTGTTAGATGTATGAATAATTAGGGTTGCATGACAAGAATGTATGAAAACTTTAAAAAAATTAGCGAACCCTAAATGTGCAAAGATAAATAATCTGAAATTGAATCACTCGCACATACGCACTCCTAGGGTACACTCCCACTTGGTTGCCTTCGGTAAACGGTCATTGAGTATAGGATGCTTTAGTGGTCGTCCTTTTGTCTCAAGATCATAGTTGCCTCGGAAAGGTTGCCTCGGATATTGTTGCCTCAGATAAATTGATCTAAGACATTAGAGTTACTACTAAGACGTCCTAATATTGCTTTAGTGACCGTACGTCCCTTTCGAATTGACCCTCAAAACTGCAACAATGGTGCTACCTACTCACTAATAGTGGGATAGCGCTATCTAAAGGAAACGAACATAGAACAATTCTTTTTTCGAGTAGGTAGATTAGCTCTTAAGTACTTGCTCAATCCAAACAAACTTTTTCACACTTACACTCCTTTACAAACAAGTTTTCAAAAACACTTCATTACACTCTTGAAGACAGAAGCAAGAGTTAAATCGAAGTCAAAACAAAAACTTCTCAAAGCACACAAACGCAAAGAAAACAATTTTGAAAATGATGAGCAAGTACCTAAGAGCCCGTAGATAACTACGGATAGAAAGGGTGCTAATACCTTTCCTTTCTATAATCTACCCCCCGTACTCAGAAATATCTCAAAAAAGGAATTTTTCCGTGCCTTTTTCCTTTCCTTGTTGGATAAAATAAAAGTCGATGGTGACTCTTGCTTACTGCGACATTTTGCAAACACAAACGCAAAACACAAATCAGTAATTCCTTAAAAAAAGGGAAACACGTCCCGGTTCTGGCCACCATATCACAGAATTGGCGACTCTGCTGGGGATTTAATAAGTGGGGTGTACCTTAGGATTAGTTCATCATATTGTTTTCAATTGTTTGATCTGTTTGCTTTATCTTTGTGGGCTTTGTATCAGAGTTACTATAGATCCTAACCCGGATCTGGGGATACCCTTTAGGTAATTAGAAATAGACTGTGAGGGAACTGTACGGTGTAGATCGATACGGTTGAAGCAGTAGCTACGTTGGTGTGACACATTAGTTGGTACCGATATCCCTTGTGGAGGAACAAGGAGAGTATGGGGCTGCTAATGGGTCATTAAGCATCAACTGACCTTAGAACCTATAATTGACCAACTTGGCCATAGAAAGTAGAAGTATGATACACTCATTGAGACCATACTCTCGCGATGGTTCCGGCTGCAAGAAAAGATTGCTAAGCTGAAACTATGACCGATGGAGGATGGTCAGTGATATTGAGAACCTCTAGAACCCGATTACTATTACTAGGACAGATTGAACCAACTAAACTTCAAGAGGGTAGTACCTAGACTCCATGCCAGCCTGAAATTTAAGGGTTATTGTGTGACTTGTTTGCCCTTACCATGTTTGCTATTTGTGATACCTGTGGTGTGTTTTTATCATGACATCATGCATCATGATATCGCATACATATTTCATTAGACTAACCATTTCAAAGACCAAGGGGATTCATCTTTGTTCTGATTTGCAGATCATGGCTTCTATGCGCAAAAATACCATTCGAGTCAACTTCGTGCAGATCCCTGCTCAGCTTAGAGTAGTTGGTTTCAAAGGTTCCTGATACTTCTTCCTTTGTTAGAAGACATGGTCATCTCCTTACCTTGGTCACTTCCAAGTTGGATGAGAAAATGATGAGTGTGTTGTTCCAGTTCTTTGACCTGTTGCATCACTGTTTCACCTTCCCGGACTATCAGCTAGTCCCTACTTTGGAGGAGTTTTCTGATTTACTTGGCATATCTATTCTAGAGCAGACACCCTTTACAGGTTTGGAGATAGCTCCTAGGCCATAGGATATCGCTTCAGCCCTACATCTAACAATGGCTGATGTAGTATCTAACTTGGAGATTCAGAGTGGGGTTAAAGGTTTCTTGGCAAAGTTTTTTATTGATCAAGCTCAACAGTTCTGGGATAGTTTGGACTTTCAAGCATTTGAAGACATCTTGGCTCTCCTCATCTATGGCCTGGTTCTGTTCCCAAATTCAGATTCTTTTGTCGATGTGAACGCAATCAAGATCTTCATGTCCCGTAACCCAGTGCCTACACTCTTGGGTGATATTCTGCATACTCTTTATACCCATACTGTTCGGAGAAGGGGAACTCTCATGTGTTGTACACCGCTGCTGGCGAGGTGGTTTATATCTCACCTCCCCAAATTTGTATTGAAGAATGAGAAAGGTATGGGTTAGGCTTACAGAATCATGTCCCTTGCTCATACAGACATCCTTTGGAGTACTAAAGATATGGAAAAAGTAGTTGTCATTGATCGGTGTGGGGAATACTCCAATGTTCCATTGCTGGGAAATAGAGGAGGAATAACCTATAATCCTTGCTTGGCCTTACGACGATTTGGACGAGCTCGAACGGACGGTCCTAATGAGTTGCTGCTTCCAGACATTGTCTTTGACTTCAAGGGGGATGTTGAGGTACATCGCCGCAGATTTATACGAGCTTGGGACAGGGTGAACAAGTCTGATCCACATGAGCTAGGAATGAAGACTTCTCTCCCAATGCAACCGTATCTCCAGTGGGTTGGAGCCCGTGCTCAAAAGCTGGGGATGCCATACGAAGCTGTTTTGCCGATGATTGTGGAGCATACTGATGAAAAAGGTGTTCCTTATACGATCCTCCATCCCTATATGCCTACTGATCTAGGTGAATTGAAGAGGTATTTGATCCAGTTAAGGGAAGAAAGGGATACCTACAAAGAGAAGTATCATGAGCAGGAACGGAAGATCCTGAAGCTTACAAGGCAGCTAAAGACTGAGAGGACAATCAACGATTACGTCAACATGAAAGGAAAACGACCATGGGAATTCTGATGTTTTTTTTTATTGTTTCTAGTTTAGATTTGCTTTTCAGTATTTCTTTTGTAACGCCTTAAAGGCATTTGTTAAACATTGTTTCAAGTTTTAATCTAATAAAGTGTGTTTTGTTTTGGTTTACAAATTTGAATTTCCCTAAGTCTTTGAAATCATTTCATACGCATTCCATTACCATGCACCTCATTACAGGTACCCTTACAAGTTTCTCATCTTCTTCGCTGTTTATTTCAGCACAACATGTCTTCTGAAACACCTACTGATCAAGCTATTAAGGCTCTTCAAGCTCAGAATGCTCAGTTCCAGGAGATGTTCTTGAACTTAGCCAAAGGTCAACAAGATTTGAAGACTCTCATCTTGAAGGACAAGAAGAAGAAGAAGAAGAAGAAGAAGAAGAAGGTGGTCCTCCTGAATATGGGTCACAAATTTGGGAACAGGTTGAGACAGGAAGTTGATTTATCTCATTCATCTGGAGGAGGAGAGAATCAAGAGGAAAGAAAGGGTCCTAGCCCTGTGGTTTCTGACAATGACACTTACTTTGATGAAGACCAGTATCCTCCGGCTGAGGACATGTATAAGCAAATTGAAGACCGGTTAAGCGCAATGGAGATCCAGAAAGTTCCTGGTCTGGACTTTGGAGATTTGGGTTTGGCATCTGGGGTGGTGATCCCACACAAGTTTAAAGCTACTGTCTTTGCTAAGTACGACGGGGTCTCCTGCCCAAAGCTACACCTCCGCTCGTATGTCCGAAAGATTCAACCATATACTGCTGATAGGAACCTTTAGGTTCATTTCTTTCAAGATAGTCTGTCAGGGACTCAACTTGAATGGTTCTATCAACTGGAAGGAGCTAATATCCACAACTAGGAGGGCCTTGCTGCTGCTTTTTACAAGAAATACCAGTATAATTCCGATCTTTCTCCCACGCGTACCCAACTTCAGGGTATGTCTATGGGTGCGAGCGAAAGTTTTAAGGACTATGCTCAGAAGTGGAGAGATCTTGCTGGAGGAGTCCAACCCCCTCTGGCTGATAGGGAGTTGGTGTATATGTTTCTTGTGACTTTGTCTGGTCCGTATTTCAATCATTTGATCAGAAGTTCATCGTCTGGGTTCACTAAATTGATTATGACTGGGGAGAGATTTGAGGCCGGTATCAAAAGCGGCAAGATACATAAGGGTGCTTCATCAAGTACAGAGAAGAAACCTTTCAAGAAGGAATCTAGTGCAGTTTACAGCTCGAGGAGCCAAAATCGACCTGAGCGCCGCCAAGCAGTTAATGCGGTAGTTATATCAAGACCTGTTGTTTCCCCATAACGCAACACTCAACAAAGAGTGGAGAGACCACAAAGGCAGTATACTCGGCTCAATATGACTCTATCTCAAATTCTGCCGCAATTATTGAAAACCAACTTGGTGATTCTGAAGGAGGCTCCAAAGAATCCCAGTACTACATCACCGCTGTATAATCCGAACGCCCGCTGTGCTTATCACTCCGATAGCCCAGGGCATGATACCAATAACTACTGGGCTTTGAAGAATAAAGTGCAGGATCTGATTGATGCTAAGGAGATCGAGTTTGAAGCACCGGAAAAACCCAACGTCATAAATGCTCCTATGCCAAAACATGACGCGGGAGTCAATGCAATTGGAGATGATGAAGAGGAGTCATATGTTGACAGCTGGATTTACCCGACTACCAACGGTGGATTAAGCAATTGGACGGCAAAGGACTTCGTGCCCATTTCTTTTATTACACAGTAATAAGACTTTTGTTTTGAGATTTGTAACAGACAATCTTAAACTTTATGGCCCGGTGTCTTACCCGAGGCACCGTGGCTTTGTTTGGGAGGGCTTTATATTTGTCATTTCCATATATCATCAATAAAAGCATTTGACATTTTTCTTGCATTACAAATTTTTTGCTCCTTGTTTTTCTTTTCTATCTTGCAAAACATCTATTTGTCTTACACACACTCACATATACAGGTCTACATCCACTCTGGATCCCACTGATAACGATTCTGCTACTGCCAATTATGACTTCGAAAGTCCGATCAACCAAGCTGAGGACGAAGGTGAGGATGATTGTGAAGTGCCTGGGGAACTTACTAGACTGTTACTTCAGGAAGAGAGGGCCATACAGCCGCATGAAGAGCCAGTGGAAACAGTAAATCTGGGTGCAGAGGAAGACAAGAAAGAGGTCAAGATCGGTGCAAATCTGGAGCCTAGTGTTAAGCAACGGTTGATTCAGATGTTGTAGGACTATATTGAGATCTTTGCCTGGTCTTATGAAGATATTCCTGGGTTGGATACTGATATTGTGTTTCACCTCCTGCCCACCAAGGAAGACTGTCCTCCAGTGAAACAGAAAGTTCGCCGAATGCGCCCAGAGATGTCTGAGAAAATCAAGGCTGAGGTTATGAAACAGTTTGATGCCGGTTTTCTAGCAGTTACTTCTTACCCGCAGTGGGTTGCCAACATGGTTCCGGTTCCAAAGAAGGATGGTAAGGTTCGCATGTGTGTGGACTATAGGGATCTGAACAGGGTGAGCCCCAAGGATGATCTCCCTCTGCCTCATATCGATGTTCTGGTCGACAACAACACACAACATAAGGTATTCCCTTTTATGGATGGTTTTTCCGGTTACAATCAGATTAAGATGGCTCCCGAAGACATGGAGAAGACAACTTTCGTCACGCAGTGGGGTACCTTTTGCTACAAAGTCATGCCTTTCGGATTGAAGAATGCTGGGGCAACATATCAGCGCGCCATGGTCGCTTTGTTCCACGACATGATTCATCATGAGATTGAGGTATACGTTGACGACATGATTGCAAGATCCCAAACTGAAGAAGAACATCTTGACCACCTTCAGAAGCTATTTGACAGGTTGAAGATGTATAAGCTGAGGTTAAACCCGAACAAGTGCACCTTCGGGGTGAGATCTGGTAAGCTGCTGGGTTTCGTTAGTGATAAAGGTATTCAAGTGGATCCTACAAAGGTGAAGGCTATACAGGAAATGCCATCTCCTCGAACTGAAAAGGAAGTCAGAGGGTTTTTGGGATGTTTGAATTGCATTGCCTGATTCATTTCACACCTGATTGCTACTTGTGAACCAATCTTCAAACTGCTGAAGAAAGATAAAGTGGTAAAGCGGAATGATGAATGTCAAGCGGCTTTCGATAGGATCAAGGAATATCTCCAAGAGCCACCTATTCTGATGCCTCCAGTTGAAGGGAGACCTCTGATCTTATACTTGGCAGTACTCGACAATTCAATGGGGTGCGTGCTGGGGCAGCATGACGAGTCTGGCCGAAAAGAGCATGCTATTTATTACCTTAGAAAAAAGTTTACCGATTGCGAGACTCGATACTTGTTGCTTGAGAAAACTTTCTGCGCTTTGGCATGGGCTGCTCTCCGGCTGAGACAGCATATGCTGACTCATACTACTCTATTGATATCAAAGATGGACCCAATCAAGTATATCTTCGAAAAGCCTTCCTTGTCCGGAAGAATAGCAAGATGGCATATGATCTTGACTGAGTATGACATCAAATACACGACCCAAAAAGCAATTAAGGGAAGTGTGTTGGAAGATCATCTGGCACATCAAGCAATGGATGATTACCAGTCTATGAACTTCGAGTTTCCGGATGAGAGCATCATGTTGGTAATTGACTGTGAGACACCTGGACCGGATGAAGGACCTGAGGAGGGATCCTGATGGTCTATGTATTTCGATGGAGCTTCAAACACTTTGGGTAATGGCATTGGCGCCGTGATCATATCTCCTGAAGGCTCTCATACTCCGTTCACCGCCCGACTATGTTTCAACTGCACCAACAACATGGTGGAGTATGAAGCATGCATCATGGGTCTTCGAGCAGCTATTGACCTAAGGATTAAGTTCTTGAGTGTATTCGGAGATTTCGCTCTCGTGATCAGTCAGATCAAGGGCGAGTGGGATACGAAGCACCCAAATCTTATTCCTTACAAAGAGTATGTATTGATGTTGCTTCCACACTTTGAGGAGATAACCTTTGAACACTTCCCCAGAGAGGAGAATCAGTTAGCATATGTGCTAGCTATGATGTCTTCTATGTTCAAGGTCAGGTGGGACAACGAGGCTCCCCAGATTACCATTGAAAGGTTGGACGAACCCGCATATTGCTGTGACATTGAGACTGCAGAGGTAGCGGATAAACCCTGGTTTCACGAGGTAAAGAGGTATCTTGAGGCTCAGGAATACCCCGAGGGTGCATCTGTTAATGATAAAAAGTTTTTGAGGAGGTTCGCGGCGAAGTTCTTCATCAGTAATGGTATCCTTTACAAGCGTAACCATGATTCGACCTTACTGCGATGTGTGGATAAGAACGAGGCATAAAGGATTATGGTGGAGTTACATGAAGGTACTTTCGGAACTCATTCCAGTGGACACACCATGGCAAAGAAAATCCTACGGGAAGGATATTATTGGTCTACCATGGAAGCCGACTGTTATCAGCATTCTCAGACCTGTCATAAGTGCCGAGTCTATGCTGATAAGGTGCACATACCTCGAGTTCCTATGAACGTCTTGACAGCACCTTGTCCTTTTGCAATGTGGGGCATCGATATGATGGTGAGATCAGACCTACTGCGTCTAACGGGCATCATTTCATCCTGGTATCAATTGATTATTTTACAAAGTGGGTTGAAGCAGCTTCCTTTGCTACTGTAACCAAGAACATCGTGGCACGATTTATTCGACACAATCTGATCTGTCGATATGGTGTACCAGAGAGGATTATTACGGATAATGGTACAAATCTCAACAATACAATGATCACCGAGCTCTGCAAGCAGTTCAAGATACAGCATCACAACTCTTCTCCCTACCGGCCGAAGATGAATGGGTTTGTTGAAGCAGTTAATAAGAACATCAAGAAGATTGTGCAGAAGATGACGGTGACATACAAAGACTGGCACGAGATGTTACCATTTTCTCTTCATGAGTACCGTACCTCAGCGCGTACGTCAACAGGGGCAACCCCCTATTCCTTGGTATATGGTATGGAGGAATTCTTGCCCATTGAAGTTCAGATACCCTCTCTTCGGATTATGAAGGATGCAGGTTTGAGCGAAGATGACTGGATCCAGACCCGGCTCGATCAACTGAACTTAATCGACGAAAATAGACTTACTGCTATTTGTCATGGTCACACGTATCAAAAACGGATGATCAAGGCATTTAACAAGAAAGTCAGACGACAAGAGTATCAAGTTGGGGATCTGGTGATCAAGCGCATCATCCTACCACAAGGTGATCCCAGGGGCAAATAGACCCCTACGTATGAAGGGCCATTTGTGGTTAAGAATATTTTCTTAGGAGGAGCTATGATTTTAACCACCATGGATGGTGACGACCTTCCTCACCCCGTCAATGCAGACATAGTGAAAAGATACTATGCATAATCAAAGACCCGCTAGGTCGACTGGCCTAGGTAAAAATAAGGGCTTCCCGGCGAACCAAAAGGGTTCGGGCAAAAATAAGGGATGAAAATGAAAAAATCTGTACACCCGGCAAGTCGAAAACCAGAAAAGGCGGCTTGGGCAAAAAAGGGTATCCCGGTGGACTGAAAACCCGAAAGGGCGGGTCAGGCAAAAATTAGGGATTAAAGCGTAACATTATGTCTCATTGGATTACCTTGCAACCAGACTTCAGTATCGACTATCAAGCTTGGACGACACTAATCAATCTGATCTACCTTCAACCAAGTAGAAAAGTGATGAGATGCTCGAGGATATAAAGGCAATAGTAGAGTTGGAACTCAGTGGGATTATTCACATAGCTGTTTTTCTTTGTTTTTTCAAAAATTGTATAAATTATATTTGTTCGGCGGCGTTCTCTTACTAGGACGTCAGCCTCTTGTACAAAAACGCCTATTTACAGGCCAAACTTCAGAGTTAATACAATTCATTTTCACAAAGAAATTTCAAAATTATTTTTCTTTTTCTGTTTTGTTTTGCAAGAACATCCAATGTTCATTTTTGATATATGCATTTGACAATAATTGCTGCTCATAAATATTTACATGCGAAACAAAGGACGATTACTCGTAATATCAGAAACAGGGGCAAACAAGAAATGTCTAAACCATACAGTTCCTCTGTCCACCAGGTAAAGGGATAAACCTAGATGAAGAATATGGCCATGGTACATTCACTCCCTACAGAGTAAGAAAAAGACAGTGATATTAGCGGTCCAGAATAGGACACCATTCTCCCCAACTGAGGATCGCAACTGCGAATGAGTCGGTAAAATTCTCTCCAAGCAGAGTTTATCTATCATCAGCACTGGAAAATTATCCCCAGTAGAGTCTGGAAAACTGTCCCAGTAGAGTCTAAAAGGTTATCCCCAGTGAAGTCGCAACTGGAAAATCATCCCCAGAGGAGTTCATTCCTTCCACAAACAGAAATTCAATCCCCAACAGGTTTCATTATCACCAGCAACGGTAATTCATCCCTAGCTAAGGTTATTCTTCCAAATCAACAGGTCCTCTAGCAGAACATGTCCTCCCCACAGAGTCATTTCCTCATCAGTCTATTCCCCAACAGAGTTATCCTCTCCCGCAGGTTTATTCTCACAATCATCTTCATTCATTATCCCCAGCGGAAACGAAGAATTTAACTCTTTTCTCCAGCAGCAATCCGGGATTTATTTTCCCCAGCTAAAAACATCACATTTCCATACATCATGACACATGCATATACGCATCATACAACCACAATCTCATTTATTTTGAGAACATCATTGCTTGGTACATATCATGCATTACATACAACTAATCTTTACCTTTCAGGAAAGATACAATCAAATTCTCACAAAATTCAAGCTATGAAGCTTTTACCTCAGTTGAATAACGGACGACCGAAATTCCTAAATGTCAACGGAGATGATTCCCCCAGTTGAATACGGACGAATGAAGCTCCTAAAATTCAACTTTCCTCTTCAATATAGATGATTCCTCAGTTGAATACGGACGACCGAAGTTCCTAAAATTCAACAAAGATGATTTCTCGGTTGAATACGGACGACCGAAGTTCCTAAAATTCAACAGAGATGTTTCCTCAGTAGAATACGGATGACCGAAGTTCCTAAAATTCAACAGAGATGATTCCCCAGTTAAATACGGACGACCGAAGCTCCTAAAATTCAACTTTCCTCTTCAATAGAGATGTTTCCTCAGTAGAATATGGACGATCGAAGTTCCTAAAATTCGACAGAGATGTTTCCTCAGTAGAATACGGACGACCGAAGTTCCTAAAATTCAACAAAGATGATTCCCCAGTTGAATACGGACGACCGAAGCTCCTAAAATTCAACTTTCCTCTTCAATAGAGATGTTTCCTCAGTAGAATACGGACGACCGAAGTTCCTAAAATTCAACAGAGATGATTCCTCAGTAGAATACGGATGACCGAAGTTCCTAAAATTCAACAGAGATGATTCCTCAGTAGAATACGGACGACTGAAATTCCTAAAATTCAACAGAGATGATTCCTCAGTAGAATACGGATGACCGAAGTTCCTGAAATTCAACAGAGATGATTCCTCAGTAGAATACGGATGACTGAAGTTCCTAAAATTCAAACAGAGACGAATCACCAACAGAATAAAGGACGACCAAAGCTCCTAAAATTCTACTTCTCTCAACAAAGATCAGCCTTCCCTAGTGGAATCTTTCTCAACGACAGGTATACCAGCTCTCGCTAAGGAATCTCTTACGCGATTGACACTCCTTCGGATGGCATCTTTAATCCCATCTCCTGTCATCAGTATCCAAATGGCATCAATAAGCCCATTCCCGACATCACAAGACAATTACCACTTCATGCGAGTGCAAATTTCTAGGCACTCTAGTGTTCAATCATCTTCCACCTTCAGATCACGAAAGGCAGACAAGCCAATCTAAATCTCCAGGTTTATGAAGATTGAACAGGGGCAGCTGTTGTACCCCAAAATTTTCCCTCCCCTATTTCTCAAAACATTTCAAGAAAGATCCCCAAGTTGCTCAAGGTAGTCCAAGGGTTGGCCAGACAAGCTCTCCTAAGACAGTCTACCTCAAATTAGGGTTTCATGTTGCATCAAGATACTTGGGTCCAAGGGATCCCAAATGCTCAACATTGTCCCAATATGTTTACAAGAACATCCATGTCAAGTTTCAAGCCTTACAGAGGAAATTTGCTCAGTCAATTGCTCAAAGGCCTGGAAATCGACTATGCTAGGGCAAAAGTCAATTGTGGCCCACATACAGTCAAACTTCAAGATTTTGGTCAACATCCTCATTTTGAAGTATATTTCATCATTTGATCAAGGGTTGATCATGATTCATCAAGGATTGCTCATAATTCATCAGGAACCAAAAGTTGCTAAATTAGGGTTTTGTAGGAAAAGTCAACTAAACTTTGACCTAACATAACTTTCTCATACTTCATGAGAAATGACCCATCAAAAGCTCATTTTGAAGAGGATGCAATTCCCTACAATTCATATTCAGCTCCTAAATGTTCAAAATATGCACTCACAAGAAGTTATGAATTTGGACATTATAGGTCATTTTGAAAAGTCAACAAAAACACCTTTTTTCCAAAGCTTCATACATGAGCATGGAATATAAAAATGAGATGAGACAAAAATGATTGATTAGAGAACATCTCAAGCTTTCTAAAAAGTCCAAGAACACCTCCAAAGAGTCAAAATTGAGGAAGTTATGCATTGGTGAAGTTGACCTTTTTTGCAAAATTGCCAAAAGTCAACTATGCCTAAAACTTCAATTTTTGCCAAATGAGCCCAATATTTTTCACTTGTTTTGAGTTGGCAACATGTTCCACGAGCTCTAGCCCGTGCCACTTGTCCTTATCATGTTTTTATTATTTATTTTGATTTTTATTTGAATTATTTCAATTTAAATCAAAACAAATCATATAAAATCCAAAATATTGCAAACAAAAGATTTTGTGCTTGTTTCAGGTTTCAATTACAGCTAGCATCAAATCAAACTCGTGCAAGGCATTAGGGTGGACAAAAAGATTGATTTTAGGCCAATTTTGGAATGATTTTTAAGGTGTATCAAATCAAGATCCAATTCATTGATGGAGGAAGATTGAGATCAATTATCAACCCTAATCCATTCCTTGATACATATAGAACGAAGGCAGACCAAAAACTAGGTTAGAAAGGGGCGCATCATCAAGAACACAAACTTGAAAAATCAAGAAAAAGTGAAAACACGAATTCCCATTTAGAGGCATTTCAGGACTTTTGAACCATTCCAATCGGTTCCTGAGGTCATCAGCAAGCCAAAGTAATCCAAAGCAAGTGTTTCCAGACCCTATAAAGTGTTGTAAGTCCATCACGATATCCATGAATTTGTGAATTCGGTTAGCATGATTTAGGCATTGTTAGCATGAATTAATCCTATATTGTTGATCCATAGAACATTTGCATGTTTTCTGCATCGTTTAATTTCATTTATATGCCATGTACAAGATTTCACCATGGCTAGGGTTTCTAGCTTCAAATTGGGATTTTCGTTTACAGGAAAAATTGGGTTATAAAAGGGCCACCTTTGTGTTCAGCAAGGCCAGACGAAGCCATTCATGGCCTTCGTTTTGATTTATAACGCTTGTGTTAAGTTTTGAGATTTACAGGGGCAATAGCTACGGACAAATGTCTGTAGGTAAAAGTTTAGAACTTTTACCAACGGATCGAAGGAAGGAGATGACCAGCTGGCGAACGACCACTGGCTTGTTCAAATTTTCGCGCGTTGGTTTGATACATAGGGCCTTTTTAATATTTGTTTATTATTTTGTATCATTATGACAACAAGAACAATTGGCCCAGTGGTAGCCAGGCAAGAGTTAAGGCATTGGAAAGCTTGAGGTCAGGGGTTCGACCCCTGCCTCTAACGTTTATTATTTTTCTTAAATCCTTTCAGGAAATTCAGTGCATACACAAGCCAAGGAGCACCATGCTCCCTCAAGATCCAACCATTCAGGAATCCAAGAAGCCAGATTTGATGGCTATGATGTGATGACCATGGTGTGCCTCAGTCAAGGCAATGCGCTGGATCTTAGAAGTCAACGTGGACTTCCATCTTTGGGCCCAGAATTCTGATTCTTGCACCCCCCTAATTTCAGGCCCATTCTCTCTTTCTATTTTCTTTTATATTGTATTTTATTTCTTTTAATTTATTTACTAACCAATTAAATTATTTTCTTTTTTCATCAAAAAATCACAAAAATATTACTTTTCATAAATTAGGTCTAGATTTTATTTTTATTAAAAAATTAATTAATTTAATTAGGTTTGTTAATTTAGATAACTTTAATTTACTTTTTGTACATAATTAAAAATAATTAGAATAATTATGTTTTCATTCAAAATTTAATTTTTCTTTCTTTTCTTAAAAATAACAAAAAAACAAAAAAAAAAGGCTATGTAATTATTTTTATTAATTAATTTAATCATTAATTAATTTGTACATTTATTTTAAAAAAACCTAATCTTCTTTTCTTTAAAAAATATTAAAAACAACAAAAACATTTTTCTTTTCATTAGGTTAGAAGGGTCAAAACCCTAATTTCTTCCTGATCTTAATTTTTCTCGCGCGTTTTATTTCTATTATTTATCATATTGATGTAACTGCCTACAGTTTGTAATAGTTAATTAGGACTTTTTATTTCCATTTATCGCTTTAATTTCAAAGGGTTTGTTTTTGGCTATGTAAATACCCGAAGCCTTGTAATAGCGTAGTTTAATTCCACATTTTAAATTCCGCAAATATTTAACTGTTAGATGTATGAATAATTAGGGTTGCATGACAAGAATGTATGAAAACTTTAAAACAGTTAGCGAACCCTAAATGTGCAAAGATAAATTATTTGAAATTGAATCACTCGCACATACGCACTCCTAGGGTACACTCCCACTTGGTTGCCTTCGGTAAACGGTCATTGAGTATAGGATGCTTTAGTGGTTGTCCTTTTGTCTCAAGATCATAGTTGCCTCGGAAAGGTTACCTCAGATATTGTTGCCTCAGATAAATTAATCTAAGACATTAGGGTTACTACTAAGACATCCTAACATTGCTTTAGTTACCGTACGTACTTTTCGAATTGGCCCTCAAAACTACAACGGTGGTGCTACCTACTCACTAATAGTGGGATAGCGCTGTCTAAAGGAAACGAACATAGAACAATTCTTTTTTCGAGTAGGTAGATTAGCTCTTAAGTACTTGCTAAATCCAAACAAACTTGTTCACACTTACACTCCTTTACAAACAAGTTTTCAAAAACACTTCATTACACTCTTGAAGACAAAAGCAAGAGTTAAATCGAAGTCAAAACAAAAACTTTTCAAATCACACAAACGCAAAGAAAACAATTTTGAAAATGATGAGCAAGTACCTAAGAGTCCGTAGATAACTATGGATAGAAAGGGTGCTAATACCTTCCCTTTCTATAATCTACCCCCGTACTCAAATATCTCAAAAAAGGAATTTTTCTGTGCTTTTTTCCTTTCCTTGTTGGATAAAATAAAAGTCGGTGGCGACTCTATCTTACTGCGACATTTTGCAAACACAAACGCAAAACGCAAACCAGCAATTCCTTTAAAAAGGGAAACACGTCCCAGTTCTAGCCACAATATCACAGTAGGGCTATAAGATGGAACCTGGATATTAGGGTTACTCGGAATGAAAGCCTGGATAGTAGGGATATGAGAAGGAACCTGTATGGTAGGGTTACTTCGAAATGAAAGCCTCGATAGTAGGGATATGAGAAGGAACCTGGATAGTAGGGTTACTTCGAAATTAAAGCCTAGATAGTAGGGCTATGAGAAGGAACCTGGATAGTTGGGTTACTTCGAAATGAAAGCCTGGATGGTAGGGCTGTTTGAAGGAACCTGGATAGTAGGGTTACTTCGAAATGAAATCCTGGATAGTAGGGTTATGAGAAGGAACCTGGATAGTAGGGTTACTTCGAAATAAAAGCCTGGATGGTAGGGCTATAAGAAGGAACCTGGATAGTAGGGTTACTTCGAAATAAAAGCTTGGATAGTAGGGCTATGAGAAGGAACCTGGATAGTAGGGTTACTTCGTAATGAAAGCCTGGATAGTAGGGCTATGAGAAGGAACCTGGATAGTAGGGTTACTTCAAAATGAAAGCCTGGATAGTAGGGCTATGAGAAGGAACCTGGGTAGTAGGGTTACTTCGAAATGAAAGCCTGGATATTAGGGTTGCCTCATTTGATCACGTAGATTAGTTGACCCATTTGGTTTCGAGAACTGATTTTCCATTAGTTGTCTGCCGATCTGACATGTATAGCTTCATGGATTTAACCTTGAACTGTTGGAATTGTTGATGATAACCATCTTTCCAGAAAAGGTACATGATTAATTATATGATGCATGAAATGCATTGTGTGATGATGTTCTCAAAATAAAATAAGATTATGCTGTATGCAATATGTATGCCCAGGTCATGATGTATGAACGTGAAATGTTGTTATGACATATCCGAGTCTGGGAAAATAAATCCCTGACTGCTTCTGGAGAGTACAGGAAATTGAATTCCTGACTGTTGTAGAAAAAGTGGTTCTTCTACTTCCACTGGGGATGGTGAACGTAGATGACTATGCCGTGAATTCACTCCTTTCTGTTTGAATATTCTTCCGGCGAGAGACTCTGCTTGAGAATAACTCTGCGGGGGAATAACTCTATCTGAGAGAGTAATAAACTCTGTTGGGGATTGAGCTTCTGTATTCATAGAAATAAACTCTACTCGGAGAGAACTTTATGAATCACTTGCGATTATAAAGTTCGGCTGGGGAATATAGATGTCAGCTTTCTGCAGGAACTTTGTTGGGAAAGCAGCTCATGTTTGGGGAAGTCGATAGCAAAGCTTTGGTTGCCTCTACTCTGTGGGGAGTGTAGATGTCATGGGGTTGCATGTGGTGGTGACTACGTTTCAAAGTTGTCCCTTCCCCTGTACCATGCTGGAGGGAGTAACTGTCGGGATTAGGCTTTGCCCCGTTCCTTAAGTCATGAGCAATTGTCTTTCTGTTTCATATGTAAATATTTGTGAATAGCAATCATATTCAAATGCATATGTCAAGAATAAATCATTGGACGTTTTTGCAAAACAAAACAGAAAAAGAAAAACACATGGTTTTGTAAAAATGACTTGTGTTAATTTCTGAAGTTGGCCTATAACATGCGTTTTTTGTACAAGGAAGTTGACGCTCTAGTAAGAGAATTTCGCCGTGAAAATGAAAGATATACAATATTGTGTACAAAGAGAAGAAAACAGCTATGTGCAATAATCCCATTGAGTTTCAATTATGCTATTGTAGCCATGTCTTCGAGCGTCTCATCACTTTGCTGCTTGTCCGAAGCTGACTAGATTGATTGGTGTCGTTCGAGCTTGATAGATGATACTGAGGTCTGGTCGCAAGGTGATCCAATGGGACATAGTGATACGCTTTACATCCCTAACTTTTTCCTGGACCTCCCTTTCGAGTTTTCAGTCCACCGGGATACCCTTTTTTTCCCAGGCCTTCTTTTCAGGTTTTTGACTTGCCGGGTATACAGATTTTTCGTTTTCATCCCTAATTTTTGCCCGAACCCTTTTGGTTCGCCGGGAAGCCCTTATTTTTTCCTAGGCAAGTCAACCTAGAGGGTCTTTAATCATGTGTAGTATCGTTTCACTATGTCCACATTGACAGGGTGAGGGAGGTCGTCACTGTCCATGGTGGTCAGAATCATGGCTCCACCCGAAAAAACATTTTTGATCACAAATGGCCCTTCGTATGTGGGAGTCCATTTGCCCCTGGGATCACCTTGCGGTAGTATGATGCGCTTGATCACTAGATCCCCGACTTGATATGCTTGGCGCCTGACCTTTTGTTGAAAGCCTTGATCATCTGTTTTTGATACATTTGACCATGACAGACAATAGTAAGTCTCTTCTCATCAATCAAATTCAGTTGATCAAGTCGAGTCTGGATCTAGTCATTTTCGTTCAAACATGCATCCTTCATAATCCTTAGATAAGGTATCTGGACCTCAATAGGTAGGACTACCTCCATGCCATATACCAGAGAGTAGAGTGTTAGGCCTGTTGACGTCTGTGCTGAGGTACGGTACCCATGAAGAGCAAATGGTAACATCTCATGACAGCCTTTGTACCGTCATCTTCTGTATGATCTTTTTGATGTTCTTGCTAGCAACATCAATAGTGCCATTCATCTTCGGCCGGTAAGGAGAAGAGTTATGATGTTGTATCTTGAATTGCTTACAGAGTTTGGTGATCATCATGTTATTGAGATTCGTACCATTGTCAGTGATGATTCTCTCTGGCACACCGTACCGATAGATCTGGTTATGCTTGATAAACTGCACCACAAAATTCTTGGTAACAGTAGCAAAAGCGGCAACTTCAACCCACTTCGTGAAGTAATCAATGGCCACCAGGATGAAGTGATGCACATTGGAAGCGGTAGGTCTAATATCTCTGATCATGTCAATGCCCCACATTGCAAAGGGCCAAGGAGCCGTCAAGACATTCAAAGGAACCGGAGGCACATGCACCTTATCAGCATAGATCTGGCATTTGTGGCAAGTTCGGGAGTGCTGATAACAATCTGCTTCCATAGTGGACCAGTAGTATCATGCCCGTAGGATCTTCTTAGCCATGGTATGTCCACTGGAATGAGTACCAAAGGTACCTTCATGTAAATCTTCCATAGTCCTCTCTGCTTCGCTCTTGTTTACACACCGCAGTAAGGTAGAGTCATGGTTGCGCTTGTAGAGGATTCCATTACTGAGGAAGAATTTCACGGCGAACCTTCTCATAAACTTCTTATCATTGACAGATGCCCCCTCAGGGTATTCTTGAGCCTCGAGATACCTTTTTACTTCGTGAAACCAAGGTTTGTCTGCTACCTCTTCAGTATCAATTTCACAGCAGTACGCTGGTTCATCCACCCTCTCAATGGTGATTCAGGGAGCTTCGTTGTCCCACCTGACCTTGAACATAGAAGACATGGTATCTAGCGTGTCCGCTAGCTGATCCTCCTCTCGTGGAAAATGTTTAAAGGTGACTTCTTCAAAGTGTGAGAGTAATGTCAGCATATGTTCTTTATAAGGGATGAGATTAGGGTGCTTCGTATCCCATTTTCCTTTGATCTGAGTTATCACCAAGGATGAATCCCCGAGAATGTTTAAGAACTTGATCCTCAGGTCGATAGCAGCTTTGAGTCCCGTGATGCATGCTTCATATTCCGCCATGTTGTTGGTACAGTTGAAGCATAGCTGGGCAGTGAAAGGAGTATGACAGCCTTCGGGGGATATGATTACAACACCAATTCCATTACCGAGTGCGTTCGAAGCTCCGTCAAAAACCATAGTCCATATGGATCCTTATTCAGGTCCTTCATTCGGTCCAGGTTTTTCAGAGTCAGTGACTAGCATAATATTCTCGTCCGGGAACTCAAAATTCATGGACTGGTAGTCAGCTACAGCCTGATGAGCCAAATGATAAGCTAATACACTTCCCTTGATTGCTTTCTGGGTTGTATATTGGATATCGTATTCAGTTAAGATCATCTGCCATCTTGCTATTCTTCCGGAGAGAGCGGGCTTCTCGAAGATGTACTTGATTGGATCCATCTTAGATATCAACAAGGTGGTGGGTCAACATATATTGTCTTAGTCGGTGAGCAACCCATGCCAAAACGCAACAAGTTTTCTTGAGCAGTGAGTATCATGTTTCACAGTCGGTAAACGATTTGCTAAGGTAGTATATTGCGTGCTCTTTTCGATCAGACTCGTCGTGCTTCCCCAGCACACACCCCATTGAATTGTCTAATACTTTTAATTACATTATCAAAGGTCTTCCTTCAATCGGAGGCATCAGAATTGGTGGTTCTTGAAGGTATTCCTTGATTCTTTCGAAAGCAGTCTGGCATTCGTCATTCCACTTTACCACTTGATCTTTCTTCAGGAGTTTAAAGATTGGCTCACAAGTAGCATTCAGATCTGAAATTAACCTGGCGATATAATTTAGGCGTCCCAAGAAAACTCTAACTTCCTTCTCAGTACGGGAAGCCGACATCTCTTGTATGGCCTTCACCTTTGCAGGGTCTACCTAAATGCCCTTGTCACTGACAATGAAACCTAACAGCTTACCAGACCTTACCCCGAAGGTGCACTTGTTCAGATTCAACCTCAACTTGTATGTCTTCAACCAATCAAACAACTTTTGTAGATGATCAAGGTGTTCTTCCTCAGTTTGAGACTTGGCTATCATGTCATCAACATAAACCTCTATCTCATGGTGAATCATATCTTGGAACAAAGCTACCATACCTCGCTGATAAGTTTCTCTAGCATTCTTCAACCCAAAAGGCATCACCTTGTAACAGACGGTGCCCTAGTGTGTGACGAAGGTTGTCTTCTCCATGTCTTCGGGTACCATCTTGATCTGGTTGTAGCCAGAGAAACCATCCATGAAGGAGAAGATTTTGTGTTGTACAGTGTTGTCAACCAGAATATCAATGTGGGGAAGCGGGAAGTCATCCTTGGGGCTTGCCCTGTCCAGGTCTCTGTAGTCGAGACACATCTGTACCTTGCCGTCTTTCTTTGGTACCGAAACAACATTAGAAACCCACTGCGGATAGGAGGTGACAGCTAGGAACCCAGTTTTGAACTTTTTCATAACCTCTGCTTTAATCTTCTCTGACATTTCAGGGCGCATACGGCGGACCTTTTGCTTAATCGGGGGATTATCTTCTTTAGTCGGCAGATGATATACCACAATATTAGTGTCTAAACCAGGCATGTCTTCATATGACAAGGCGAAGATCTCAACATAATAGTGCAACATTTGTATCAACCACTGTTTGACATTAATCTCTAGATTTGTGCCGATCTTGACTTCTTTTCTGTCTACCTTTGTGCCTAATTTTATCGTCTCAACTGGCTCTTCATGAGGCTATATAGCCATTTCTTCTTGCTGCAATAGTCTAGCAAGTTCTCCAGGTACCTCACAATCCTCCTTACCTTCTTCCTCGGCTTGGTTGATCGGATATTCGAAGTTATAACTAGAAATAGAAGAACTGTTATCAATAGGATTCAGAGTGGATATGGATCT
Source organism: Vicia faba (assembly GCA_948472305.1). NCBI lineage: Eukaryota > Viridiplantae > Streptophyta > Magnoliopsida > Fabales > Fabaceae > Vicia > Vicia faba. The sequence continues at coordinate 1,183,121,716 of OX451737.1, forward strand.
GCAGTTTGATATGTGAGTGTGTGTAAGAGCATAGCTGTATTGATAAAGTAAAAGGCAGAAAAGAAAAACAGAGAGTGCAAAATTTGTATGAAAGAACGTCCAATGTTTTATTGATGTCATATGATAATGACATATAATAACCCTCACAAAGAAACCGTTGTGCCTCGGGTAATACACAAGGCCATAGAGTTTATATTGTTTATTACAAATTCGAAAAATAAGTAAGACAATTATTGATGAACAAAAGTAATCGGCACAAAATATTCGGTCGTCCAGTTACTAGGTCCACCGTTGGTAGTAGGGTAGATCCAGTTGTCAATATCAGAATATTCATCATTTTCTTCTATAGAATTGACCCCATAATTGCTGATGCGTAGGGGAGGTCCTCCCGCTCGAGCACGTCGAACAGCCCTTTGAGCTCCTGAAGTAAAGCCCAAACCAAATTTGTTAGTTTTATGAGGAAAATCAGGGAGTTGTCCCCAAATGGTACACCCATCTTCTTCAACTACTGCTCTGGCATCCTTGAGAGAAGCCATCTTCAAAGGAGGTTTGGTGATCTTTGGCACACTGGTGATAGTCTCGGTTGATGCCATAGTCTGGGGAACCTCTTCAAAATTTTGACAAGGCGTCTCTATGAATTCATGGTCCATTTCCACATACCTGAAAGAGTTCAGGTGTCTTACCATATACTCCTCTTAACCATGTACGGTGACAATATTTCCCTTTACTGGATACTTCAGCATTTGGTGCAGTGTAGAAGTAACGGCTCCAGCTTCATGGATCCAAGGACGGTCCAATAAACAAGAATAAGATGGCATGATGTCCATCACGTAGAAGGTGGATTCAAAGGTCTAGGAACCCACTTTGACAGGGATGTCCACCTCCCTGTGCACCATTCTTTTTGAACCATCAAAAGCCCTCACCACAATGTTACTGGGCTTTAAGGTCAAGCCTTCACAATCTAACTTATCAAGAGCCTTCTTGGGTAGAACATTTAGTGGAGATTAAATGTCCACTAGCATATGGGCCATAGTATTTCCCATGAATTCGATCGAGACATGCAGAGCATCATTATGCTTTCTCCCCTTGGGTGTCAAATCGGCATCAGAAAAACCCAACCCATTATCGGAAGTCAAAGTGGCCACACAGTCTTTGAATTGGTCGGCAGAGGTTTCTTGCAACACATGCACAGTCTTGAGAAATGTAATCAAAGCCTTTGCATGGGCCTCAGAACATAATAGCAGAGCCAGCATTGATATCTTCGAAGGGGTCTGCCCTAGCTATTCAACCATATTGTAGTCGCTCTTCTTGATTATTTTTAAAATCTCCTCCATTCTTGTTTAGAGGATTCCAAAATAACTTTTCTAGGTGCCTCCGACCGGGTAGGCTCACCTATAGCTTATTTTCCTCGAGTCCCAGATGACTCATCAGAAGGGATAACAACTGGAGTAAGGATGGGAGTAGTAGCAGAAGTACTAGCAGGAACAACAAATGGAATAACAACAGGCTTAGCAACAGTCTTCGGGGAGATTTCGGGATAGAAAACCCTTCCACTTCGAGTAATTTAGTTGGTCCCAAAAATGTTACCGATATCGGGATCAGCCTCTTTAGCTTCTTCATCTTTAATGGTTAACAGATCCTGTTTGACGCCATGGTAGTAAACGTCAGCACCATAATTCCAAGGAACAGCTTTGTCCGAGGAGTATGGTACAGGGCCAAGAAAAGTGATTATTAATGGAGCAATTCTTGGAGCAAGTGTAATCCTAACAGGTATTTTGGAGGAGACCTTGGAAGGATTGGCGAAAATGGTTATGATAGCAACATCTTCATGTAGAACAGTTGGAAACAGAGTCCTTTCGAACAAAATCTCTTTGTTATCCATCAGGTGTTGAACACCTGCTTTCAGCAAATAACAACCAGAAGGCATAGATAAACACACGTGGCAACCTTCACCACAGCCCAGAAATAAACCGGCTAGCAACAAATTTTTCTTGATAGTCATGAGAGGAGTGGAAACTTCATCAATAGAGGTAACAAATAGATCAGTATCAACGGCATTAACACCATGGTTGTGCTTGGGCATGGGAGAAGTTATGACATTAGGATTCTCAAGAGCATCAAACTCAATCTCCTTTGCTTCGATCAGATCCTATATCTTATTCCTCAGAGACCAACATTCGTTTGTATTGTGGCCTGGACTCTCAGAATGGTAAGCACACCGAGCGTTTGGATTGTAACGAGGAGATGTGGTGTTGGGATTCTTGGGAGCCTCCTTTAAGGTTGCCAGGTTAGATTTTAATAGATGGGGTAAAACCTCAGACAACGTCATATTGATCCGGGTGAACTGCCTTTGAGGTCTTTCTACCCTTGGCTGATTGTTTCATTGTTGAGTAGCCGCATGCCTAGGTATCATTACAGCCCCTACCATTGGACGACGCTCGGTTCTGCTCTGATCTCTTGGATTATAAATAGCATTAACCTCCTTCTTACCCCTTAATGGCTTTTTCAATGTACTCGAAGAGGTGTCTTTCTGGATCTTGCCACTTTGGATCCCAGTTTCTACCCTTTCTCCAGTCAGTATCAGCTCAGTAAAACTAGCTGAGGAGCTACCAATCAAGTGATTGAAGAACGGACCATATAGAGTACCAAGAAACATGTCCACCAACTCCCTATCAGACAAAGGGGGTTGGACTCTCCCTGCCAAATCTCTCCACTTCTGCGCATAGTCCTTAAAACCTTCGCTTGCACTCATAGACATACTCTGGAGTTGAGTACCTATAGGGGCAAGGTCAGCGTTATATTGATACTGCTTATAAAAAGAAGCAGCCAGATCTTCCCAGTTGAGGACATTGATTCCCTCTAGCTGATAGAACCACTCAAGTTGAGTCCCAGACAGACTGTCTTGAAAGAAATGGACCCATAAGTTCCTATCAGCGGTGTGCGGATGAATCTTCCTCACATAAGAATGGAGATGAAGCATGGGACAAGACACCCCGTCATACTTTGCAAATACCGGAGCCTTGAACTTTGGTGGAATGACAACCCCAGATACCAAACCTAGCTCCTCAAAATCCAGCCCTGGTACTCTTTGGATCTCCATTGCACTCAGAATATCCTCTAACTATTTGTATCTATCCTCAGCGGGAGGATACTGTTCATCATTGTAATCATATTCATCCTCTGAAACCCTTGGACTAGGGTCTTCCTCCCTTGTTTCACCCTCTTGATTCTCCCCTTCTTTGGATGAAGAGGTAAGATCAACCAGTTACTTCAACGGTCCCCTGAATCTTCTGCCCAGATTCAGGACACCAGCAGTCTTCGTTGCCTTCTTCTTTCTATCTTTCAGAATAAGGGCCTTCAGATCTTCCTGCCCTTTAGCCAAAGCTACGAACATTTGCTAGAATTGGGCATTTTATGCCAGGAGATCCTTGATACTTTGTTTAGAAGTCAGTATTGGCTGAAATAAACATCGCAGAAGATGAGAAACCTGTCATGAAACTTGTTTATGGAATGTCATAGATGATATGTGTATGCAATGATTTCAAGGATTCTTAAAGGCTCAAATTTGGTTAAACCAAAGGAACACACATTAATTGTATTAATAAGTTTGAATCGTTACAAAGAGTGCCCTTTAGGCTTACAATCAAACCAAATAAAACTTAAAGCAAAAAGAAAATTAAGTTTCCCATAAGCGCATCCTCTTTGGTGCAATGTAGGCGTTTATATTCCTCTCTTCATGAATTATCCTAGTGAGTTCCAGGACTCTCTTCTCGCTGGCGTAGAATTGAGCTTCAAACGTATCCCTCTCCTCTTTAAGTTGAACCCAGGATTTTTGTAACTCCTCATGATCAGTTGGCATGTCAGGATGAAGAATAAGATAAGGAGTGTCTCCTTCAGCAACCGGTTCCATAATCATAGGTAGGATGGCGGGGTAAGGCATCATAAGACTTTGAGCACGGGCTCGTACCCATTTGAGATAAGGCTCAAGAGGGATTGAATTCTTGTGCCCCAGTGTTTTTCTATCAACTCTATGTACCATGCCCCAAGCTCGCATGAACCTTTTACGGTAACCCTGAGCATCATTCTCGTAGTTGAAGACGATTCCTTGGATAAGTGTATCATGAGGACCATCCCTTCTTGCATATCCAAATTATCGCAGTGCCAAACAAATATTGTAAGTGATTCCTTCCATAATGCCTAAGAGAGGGACATTCGGAAATTCTCTGCATCGATCAAGATGGTAACATTCTCCGAGGATCGAGGACACCAATGAATACATAAATGTGTAAGAGTCATTAGCCTATGAGACCATCTCAAACCGTGTTCATTCTTCAAGATGGATTGGGGTAGGTGCGAAATAAACCACCTAGCCAAAAGAGGAGTGAATCACAGAAGGGTCCCTCTTTTCTTTATAGTGATGCAGAGAATGTAGGATATCTCCAAGCAGAGTAGGTACCGGATTGCGCGACAGGAAAACCTTAATTGCATTCACGTCTATGAGCTGGTACGGATTAGGAAACAGTACCAACCCATAGATGAGAAGGGCTAACACCTCTTCAAAAGCTTGTAAGTCCAGGGTATCCCAAAAATGATGAGCTTTCTCAAACAAGAACTTATCCAAAAAAAACCTTGACACCTCTCCTGGTTTCCCAATTTGCTACTACATCAGACCATTGTAAGGACAAAGCTTTAGCAATATCTTCAGGTTTAGGGTATCTTTCCATACCATTGAAAGGTACCTTGTTAAGGATAGGCACCCCCAGTAACAGAGAAAACTCCTCCATAGTAGGCACTAACTGGTAATCCAGAAAATTGAAGCAGTGATGTAGAGGGTCAAAGAACTGAAAGAGCACTTTTAACATTTCTTCATCAGGGTTTCATGAACCCTTGATACTAACTCCTTAAGTTGAGGAGGTATCTTTACCAGACTGACTTGGATAGTGAATCTGTGGGCGAGGGTCATGTCCTACAAAACAAGACAAAAATAAACCCTAAGAATCCTTGAAATGGTTAGTATGATATGCTATGTTATGATGTCATGATTATGCTCAGATATAGCAGATATAGAAAACATAAGCAAATCACACAGAGACCTTAGGTTTAAGGCTTGCATGGATTTTAAGGTAATACCCTCTTAAAGTTGGGTTGGTTCAACCTGTCCTAAATATAGTAATCGGGTTCTAAGGGATCTCAATATCACCGATCTTTCCCCCAAATTTTGTTCTGATAGACAATTGACTTGCCACCAAACATAACTCAATAGTCAAACCTCAATGAGTGTAGCATCGAGTATCAACCGAATTTAGGTTTACACCAAAGACAACTATCTCACTAAGTCCTAAAAGCCAAGTTGGTCAGTTAAGGTGCTAAGGTCAGTTGACACTTTATGATACCACGCAAGGGCCTCGTATTCTCCTTGATTAATCAAGGGCTACCGGTACACACCAAAGTATCGCATCAACGTAGCTACTATTTCAACCGTGTCGGTATACCTCACACAACTCCCTCACAGTTTATTGCTACTTACCTAAAAGGAATTCCACTATCCGGGTTTAGGATCCAAACAACCCAAATAGACACCCTTAAAAATAAATCAAGCAAGACAAGTCAAAGAAGAAATTAAGAATGACCCAGATCCTAAGGTAAACCACACTTTTTTAGTCCCCAGCAGAGTCGCCAATTCTGTGATACGGTGGCAGAACCGACTATTTTTTTGTTACTATTGGTTTTACGTTTTTTGTTTGAAAATGTACGGTAAGCAATATTAGCCACCGTCTTATATTTCATCCAACAAAGGAAAAGGGAAAAAGAACAGAAAAACCTTTTTCGAGATGTTTCTGAGTACGGGGGGTAGATTATAAAAAGGGAAGGTATTAGTACCCTTTCTATCCATGGTTTTCCATGGGCTCTTAGGTACTTGCTCATTCTTAAATTTTGTTTGTGTGTTTGAAAAATGTTTTGAAATTGCCTTAGTGCGACGTTTCACTTTATGGTAACCCTTGTATCAGTCTTCAAGGGTGTGATAAAGTGTTTTTGAAAACTTTGTTTGAAAAGTTTATTTGAAAGTGTATGGTGTGAAAATTATTTTGAGCAAGTACCTAAAAGTTTCTACCTACTCGAAAAGGACTGTTCGTTTTTTCTTATTTCCTTTAAACATCGTTATCCTACTATTAAAGAGTAGGCAGCTCCATCGTTGGAGTTTGAGGGACAATCGAAAGGGACGGGTATGATCACTAAAGCAATGATTAGGAAACCTTAATAGTTACCCTAGAGTCCTAAAGATCTTTCCAAGGCAACATTTGAATGGGTTGGTTTTGATCTTTTGGGACTAGAGGGAAACCACTAAAACTACCTATACTTCATGACCGTTTACCGAAGGCAACCGAAGTGGGGAAAACCCTAGAAGTGAGCATGTGCAAGTGTTTGTTTTTCAGTTATTATCTTTCCATATTTAGGGTTTTCTACTGTTTTAAATTATGATCTTTTACATACAATCATATTATCAATCATCTAACAGTTTATAATGACGGAAAGTAAAAGTGCGAGAAATTAAAACCTAGCTATTACAAGGCCTTTGCAAGGGGTATTACATAATCAAAAAACTTGGGGAAAACAGTAAATAAAAATAGTAAACCTAAGTTAAAACTATTACAAATTCGGAGCAATTACATTAATTAGAAAAATGAATAAAGAAATACGCGCAACAAAATTAAACGAGGAATTACAATTAAATTCGAAGGCATTTAATTAGTGAATAAAGGAAAAATATTTTTTTGGGTTTTTTGGAGAAAAGTAATTATTTTTGCAAATTAACCTAATTTATAATTAATTTTAATTATGAAAAAGGGGATTTAAATTATCCTAATTAACCTAATTAGTTAATGAAAAAAATATTTTTTGAAAAATCTAATTTTAATGTTTTTTGTGATTTTTGTGATTTTTTGATTTAATTAAAAAAACAATGATTGTTTTATAAAATAACTAAAAGTAAAAATTAAATAAATAAATTAAAAAGAAATAAAGTGGGCCTGGCATGAGAAGTAATTCTGGGGGTGTGAATTGGAATTTCCCATGCCCAGAATAGCTGGCCCATTTGCGCTGGATCCAGTGGGGATCACCTTCAGGGAGTGCACCATGGATCTTCAATCCTGGAGCATTGGATCTGCTTTGAGATTATCCAAATAGTGGGATCTGAGGACACATGATGGACGCTTGGCTAGGAGATGCGTTGGATTTGTAAGGAATTATCAAGAAAAATACAAAAGTACACGCTTGGGATCGAACCCAAGATGTTTTCCTTACACGTTCCTTCCTTGACCATCTGCGTTGGAGAGCTTATTTATTAATATAACAAAACAAATAAAACATAAGTCAAACAAAGTAGTATGCCTAGCAAAAAGTGAGCGTGATTCAAACCGTCCAACCAAGCTTGGACACGCCATCATCTTCCTCACTGAAACTATTGTTTTAGAAAGGAATTTTACCTACAGGCCAATTCGTCACTATAGGCTATAGTGACGGTTTTTGATTGTGGCTATAAACCTGTAAAACTCTAAAATACAATTCAAGCAGAATAAATTCCATCCAAAGATATTGATCGATTTCAAACCAACCCCTGAACACGAAGAGGCCCTTAATTTGGCTTAGTTTTACCTCTAACTAGGGTTCCCCAAATTGGAGCTCCAGAACCCTAGCCATGGCAGATGCCTATACCTACACTCAAACTCCAATCAAAGTATTCCAGCATGTTGTAAATATGATAAAAAGCATATATATATAATCAAAATATGTTTATGATGCCAGAATCATTGGAATCGAGTTTTGGAAAAAAAGGAAAACCGCGACTGTTCTTGCGCTTGATTCTTGATGCTTCAGGCTGTGGGAATGCTTACAAAAGCTTCAGTGAGTGTCTTTGATCCTTGGAATGGCTTGAAACGTCCTGGGGAGAAGAATCTGATCTGCAATTTTTTTTACAAAAATTGACACTTGTTCTTGCTTTTAGAGAGGCAGGTTGCGCATGAATTCTTCTTCTCTAGGGTTGCCATACTTTGTGTATATGTACTGAATCAAATTAGGGAAATATAATTGGAAATAATCAAAGATATAATGGTTTTGAATTTTGATTCCAATATTTCCAAATTTGAAGATTTTCTCTTGTTTTGGAGCTTGCACGATTTGTTTTGGCTATTGACAGCATATGAGATCTCCATTCAATGCAAAAATCCTTCCTAAAACAAATTATATGATTTATTTGGATTTATTTTATTTTATTTTATTTTTAAATGAATAAAAATCAAAATAAATTAAATAAACAAATAAAAAAGGCATGGAGGGTCCCATAGGTCATGGACCATGCTAGGACTGAGATTCAATCTTGAAAAGATGGGCCCATGTGGGAAAAATGCAATTTTGGGCATTGTTGACTTTGTGCCAATTTCCAAAAATGTCCAACTTTGACAATTCATATCTCTCTCAATTTTGACCCTAAGAGGGTGTTCTTTGAATTTTTAGAAATCTTAAGATGTCCTCTAAACAACCCCTTTTTTTAATCTCCATTGGGTCTTCTCTGTTCATGTAAGAAGCTTTGACCCAAAAGGTGTTTTTTTTGACCTTTTGAAATGACCTACAATGTATAAATTTATATCTTTTCATGAGTGAAGTTCTTGAACTTGAGGGATGAATATGAGTTGTATGGAATTGGATTCTCTTCAAAATGAGACTTGTATGAGAAATTTATGATAAAGTATGAGAAAGGTATGCCTGGTCTAAGTTTGGTTGACTTTTCCTATAGGAACCCTAATTTAGCAACTTTTGAGTTTTAATGAATTTGGGGCATTCCTTGAGGAATCATGATCAACCCTTGATCAAATGATGTATGTTACTTCAAAATGTTGATGTTTACCAAAAATCTTGAAGTTTTACTATATGCGGGTCACAGTTGACTTTTGACCTAACATAGTTGATTTTCAGGTATCTGAGCAGTTGACTGAGCAAACTTGTAGTGCAAGGCATGAAACTTGGCATGGATGATATTAAGGACATATTAGGGTAATGGAGACCATTTGGGACCCTTATAAATCAACCATCTTGCTTGAAATTGAAACCCTAGTTTGAGCCTTGTTGCCTTAGGAGGGGGATTTGTCTAGTCAACCCTTAGTCAACCTTGAGCAATTGAGGACCTCTAGAGGCATGTCTTTGAGTGAAATAAGAGGGAAAATTTTGGGGTACAACACGTAGATAAAATTGTACACTTTGAAAAGTAATTCTATTTTATGCACAGTGAGTTTTGAAATCGAAGTTTGAATATAAATGGATGATTACATATGGAGATTCGAAGAAGCGAAGTGGTTAGCAATAATTTTAACAAACATAGAAGTCAGTTTAACATAAATTTTGTCGAGTATGCTTTCATAGTTAACCTCACTTATATTATGACTTTTGAAGGTTGTAATGTGTCCTTGGTTCGTGGTTTAAGAAACAGAGGATATAAGACTCAAAATTTATTTAGTCCACCCATTCTCCTTAATCTTCTCCAGTCCTAAATCTAATTAACCTAATGGATGTGTTTAGTCTGCAAGCGAATATTTGTAGTTGTGATGATGAGTAGAAGCATTGATAAGATTTAAGCGCTGCTGAGAAGTACTGATAATCCTTGATGTAGCAGTCACAAGCTTATTCCCCAATTCCTTTGCTTTGAATCCCTTATTTTTGCATGGAGCAATTCTTTTGAATTTTGGTCCATCGGGATACCCTAACTTTTGTCTAAGTCAAAAATTTGATTTCCTTTGACTTAGCAAGCTATTTCTTTTTTGAATTTAGTTTTTGCTTTTTTAACTTTGAATGTTTGAGACTTCCATGTTGATTTTTGCGAGCTTCGTCTTTATTGCTTCCTTGATCTTGAATGTTGTACAGAGGAAGAAGATATTGAGAGCTTCATGGATTCCCCATTCTTGGATGATGGATGCGAGGAAAAGGATGTGCTTGAACCCTTGCTTAGATTTTTTCATCAATCCTTAATGATGTATCGATGAAGAAGATATGCTTGAACCTTCACTTAGATGGACTTGGTTTTCCCAAGATTTGAATGCACCATTGAATTAATTGAGATCTACCCTTCCCCTGGTTGAAATTAAGGTTTTTTATTTTAGAAAATAGAACAAAACTACAACTCCTGACTCGAGGGGGTTAACTATAGACTATCTCCTTATATCTCCATTTTTTGGGAAGTGAAACAATGCCTTACATCGTCATCTTGGTCTTTCCATTGAAAGCATAGTTTAGCAAAATTCAGTTATTTAGTTTTCATCATTCTCCCTTAAAGTTTGTTAAAGGTAAAAATGGAAAAGAAACAAATGGATTTTAAAAAAAAATTGTTTCATTTTTTTTTGTATATGGAAATTGATGGCATAAGAAATAGTGAATACAGGTGGATTAATTCCAAAAACATGCATGATTACTTTATTAGAATTATTGATCAAAGAGTACAAAGTTTATAACAAATAACACTTAGCAAGAAATAAATTACATATGATAAAGCTTGATGATCCTAAGGATGAGCTTCTTTAGTGATCCACCAATTCTTCGAGAGGCTTTTTGAGGTCTCCGCTTTTTATCAAGGCGAGGGGTTCTCCACCATGTGCGGGCCATCTTCTTCAAAAGTCAGCTTCTTATTGTTAATCAGATCTTGTACCACTTCTTTGAATGAATTGAATTCTTCAATTGATTGCCCAACTACTCTATCATGAAACTCACATTGAACACCCGAGTCGTACCAAGGAGGAAATGAGACTTCATGGATCTAGTTTGCCTAGGGGTCATTGATGAATTTTGGACCAGATATGACCATAATTGACTGTATGTCATAGGGATCTGGTCAAACTGACGAGTTTCCCCTTCTTGGCTATTTGGGCACCTATGTTGATCCTGGTGTTGATGGTGATTGTTTCGATTCTGAACCGGTCGATTCTGACATTGATGTTGAGGTGGAATCTTAGCTTGCTGGTTCTGTGGTAGAGGCCACGACTTCTGGTATTGAATACCAGAGAGTGGTTGTTGGCAGTGAGCATCTACTGCATACAAATATTGATGATAAGGCACATGAGACAGAGCTTCTAGATCTCTATGAGTTTCCCATATTGCATTTATTTTATTTTCTTATTCCCCTTGGAAATCTCTAATGGATTCCTTCTCACTAGTCGGGTTACTCGAGATGCTTTGGATTTTTCTATTTTGATGTTGTTCTCGATGCGTTCCCCAACTATTACTAGGTCAGAGAAGCGTGACGATACACTACCCAACATTTTTTCATAGTACTAACCTCGTAGGGTGCTCATGAACATGTCTACCAACTCCTTATCTAACAATGGTGGTTGTACTCGAGCAGCCAACTCCCTCCATCTTTGTGTGTATTCTTTGAAGGATTTGTTACTCTTCTAACTTAAATCTTGGAGTTGCATGCGACTTGGAGCCATGTCAGTGTTTTATTGATAATGCTTTTGAAATGCCAAAGCCAAGTCATTCTAGGTGTCAACATGGTTTCTTTCCAATTGCGTATACCATTTTGGTTATGCCTCACTGAGACTGTCTTGAAAATACTGGATAAGTAACTTGTCATTGAATAGATATGCTGCCATTTTCCTAACATACATCTTCAAATGAACCTTAGGACAACTAGCTCCTTTGTACTTTTCGAAATATGGCATCTTAAACTTTGAAGGAATCACCACGTCTGCAACCAAACATAAAGCAAAAGCATCAAAGCCATGAGTATCATGTCCTTCTATGGCGCTAAGCCTCTTTTCCAACATGCGGTATCTTTTGATATCCTTAATATCTTGTGGCTCTTCAATATTCATGGTCAGGTTTGCCCCTTGGGGATTTGGCATAGGGAATACAAATTGATGATACTCAATAGAGTCATGGGATGGAATATACCCATCTCGGAAAATGGCGTGTTCTTGCACACAAAGGTTCTTAATTGAAGCTTGTATAGGCCAAGGTTGATCCTGAGTGTTTTCTTGAGGTGTAATGACGTCCTCAATTATGGCTTGTTGACCCTCTCTCATTGACATAAATAACGTTACGCTTGCTTCGTGAGCTATTTCGAGTTCGTTTTGAGTATCAAGGAATCACCTTGTTGGATTATGGTTGAAGGTTCTCTAAAGGTGGAAGAGATGTGAGCTTTACGCAAATGGATGAAAATGAAAATGTATGAAAATGCTTGAGTATGCACTATAGTGGTAGGATGACAAGGATGTTCTTAGTTGGTAGGTTCCTAGTTTCGGCCTACAAATATTCTACCCTCCCTATAAGGTGGTTTCCTTAAGGGTATCATGGATAACACTAGAGGGGAAGGCATAAGGGCCTCCCTTAAGTGGAGCCTCTTTGCAGAACGAAACTTTCATCTCTAGGTCATGAAAGGTCTCACCGTGAAATTTTGGTTTAAGGGTTATACAAAGAGTCACAAGTTTCATTCTAAAGTCCTACCCCGAGAGGATGTCTCTTGAGACATATTCCTTTTTCGGAATTCCACCGACTCTAGGCGAAGTTGTCACATAAATTCATAGGGCTGATGTATCCCCTTGGCTAATAGACGAACCTTCTTTCTAATGGTTTTTGAAAAATATTTTAAAAATAAAAATAAAAATCCCACCACATATATAATATCATAATAAAAATTTCAATAAATAAATAAACAAAAATAAATGAATAAAATAAAATAAATAAAGCAAATATCGAAAAACACCAAAACCCAAACTAAGCCCTAAACCTAAGAGGAAAGCTTCTAAACCCCAGAGTTAAATCCCCAACAGAGTCGCTAACTATTGTAACCAGTTTTAAAATGAGAGTCGTCACCCTTAATTTTTATCTTTGGAAAGGGAATATAAAGGATAACTCTAAAGTGGTCAGAGATTCTAAGTTTTTTATTCGTTTTAGACGAAGGAAAGGTGTTAGGCACCCCTCATCTACCTTGTTCACAAGGATATTAGGGTTTAGAATTAAAATTTAGGAAATAGGGTTTTAATTTTAATTAGGGAAATTCACTACGATTTTAGTCGTATGCATACGTATCCTCTTAGAAAGAATCAGAGTCCCAATTTATAGTTCACAGTTGGTTGGTGTTTTTTATGAATTACGAAGATATTTCGAATTAACCTTGAACCTTGTCTAGGTTTGAAAATAGCGAAGTATTTAGACGAAGTTCGCAGTTAATGAGAAATATCTCCATGATCCTTTTTGAAAATTGTTTTAAATTAATTAAGTTATTAAGAAAATAATTTGTTATTAGTTAAATATTTTTTAAATGTATTAATATATAAAAATATTATTAATGCATGGTTAAAAACAATTATTATGCAATGAATAAATATTTGGATGAGTTAGAAAATAAATATTTGATTTTATAATAATAGTAAAATAATATTAAAATATAAAAAATAATAATTATAAATAATAAAAGAAATTAAAAAAATGCAGAGGGTGTATTTTGTGTTAGGCTAGCAAAACAGGAGGGTATAGGTAGTAGGGTCTTGAATTTAAATGTTGAATTCAGGCCTAAATGCAGGATTTAATAATATCTTTGTAAAATATTAAATTAAATTTATTTAAGAAAATATTTGAATTAATTTAATTTAGATTAAAAAGTTTTTTGATTTCATTTAAATGCCAATAGTTATTCTTAACTATAAACTAGTGACACATTCTTGATTTTTGTAACTTTGATAATGATCGTTTTAAAACAATTAAGTTAAAATTGGTTAAAATCTAACAAAACTAAAACTATTTTTTATATTTCTTATTAAATGAAAAAAAGGATTTCTTGTTGTTTATATTTTTACAAGTTGATATGCTAAGAACGAACAAAAACAATAAAACAAAAACTATAAAAAAAAAAGTTTTTCATAGAAACTAGACCATAAAATATTATTCAATATTGTGATTGAAATCAAACTAACAATAAAAAAACCTGAAAAAAAATTATAAAAAAAACTAATGCAAGTAATGTTACGTTATCACCTGTCAAATTTTTTAGCAATATATGTGAGATTTAAATGAGCATTAAATAAATTGGAAAAAAGATTAAATATAAATAAGTTTGAAATAAACCAATTTTATCTCTCCTTTATCTCATAATTGCAAAATCGGAGAGGCTTTTACATTCACCGATTTCTATAGTGTGACAATTGATTTACATTTTTGACTTTTTCCATTAACATTAAATCCAGTCAATATTAGATATGTGGCCAGACTTAATTAAGATTTAAAAATAAAATACACAAATTAATATACAACAATAACATAATAATGGTGAAAAACAAGTTTTTTTGTGTAGTTTTCTTTATAACATTATGTTAATAATTGTTAATGATAACAACTACATATGATTAATAAAAATAAATATATTATTAAAAATAAATTTTAAAATAAAAATTATGTACAAAATGATCATAGACAAAGAATAAATCGAATTTTGGATTCAGACATCAATCAAAGAAACACATCGAGCAATTAACCCAACAGCGAGCAATCATGCACAAGTTTAAGCAAGATGGTAAAAGAGAAACCAAACTGGAGTACCGTGACCAAACTTAAGCTGCTTCCTCTAAGCTCCTTTCTTCTTTCCTTCAGTGCAGAGACTTTTTTCAGGTTGATGGAGGCTTTAGGGTTTCTTTGTTATTGTTCTTCGATGTGAAGAACAATAACTTTAGGAGAACTCTAGTGAGTTGTTGATTTGCTAATTGTTAGTGAAATTCTTGATGTCTAAAACTATGAAAATAAGGCCCTATTTATATATTATCAAAATCAGGTTAAATGGCGAAAAGAGAATAAAATAAATCAAATCTTTCTTGGTCAGCAAGCTGGTCAATCAGAAGCTGAGTATGACACGAATTGATGTAGATTAACCAATAAGAAACAGTTGTCTCGAAAATGAAATATTTTTGGTATATTATGATTTTTGCACTAAATTTTGATAAAAAAGTGCATAAAATCAAATAAATAATTATTTTTTAAAAATGTCATAATTAAAAATACGAAAATAATATTTAAATAATAAAAACTGGATTTTTATGATTTATATAAATCGAAATAAAATTAGTAACAATAAACAAAGAAATATAAAAAAATGCACCAAGTGAGATTCAAACTCGTGACCTTATGCTTCCAAGCTACGTGTCCTTACCAACTATGCAGGATAGACCCATCGTGTGAGTCCCATAACGACTGAACCACGAGCTACCATGTTTGAACTGTTTCATATTGTTTGCATCATATTTCACCATACAGTACAAATCAACCAAAACTAATGGCACCATTGAGTTCGCAAGGCCCAAATTAGGGGGGTAGGGTCCCTGGGAATCACTAATACTTCTTATTTTACAGGAACGTAGAATCAGCTCGCCGGAGAAGACGACCGGAGCTAGGGCTCCGGCGCTTCTCCGACCCAGTAATTTTGGTTTATTACATAATTATTTGTTTTCATTTATGTTACCGGATTTATAGCCCTCCAGTGGTAAGCGCACATATGATAAGACTTTGATATACAAGGTGTGGGTTCGATCCCTGTCTTTTGACATTTTTATGTTTTTTTTCCATATTTTGCAGGTTTTAACCTGTAACACATTTGTTCCTATTCTCCTAACACAGGTGCGCATGACACAGTGGTAAGGAAGACAGTGGAAAAGGCTAAGGGTGTGGGTTCAACACCCATCCTTGGCATTTTGCTTGATTTTGTTTCTAACTTGTTTCTTTCTTAACTCTAATCTTTTTCAACCCTATTTCACTTAACCATAAAAGCAAAACCCCTTTTTTACAAACCCTAATTATTTAGGTTTTAATTTTTTTTAATTAATTAACTCTTTTTTAATTAAAATTAATTAGATTTTTAGGTTTTCAATTTTTTAATTAACTCTTTTAGTAATTAAAATTAATTAGGTTTTTTAGGGTTTCTTAATTATCATTCTTTTCATAAGAAAATCATTAAAAATATTTTCCTTTACTATTTTTTACTTTTATATTTCTTAGATCGACTGTATAAGTTTCGCGAATGTAATATTCTAGATTTTATCTTTCATTCTCTATTATTATGTAATTGCTCCGGGATGTAATAGTTATAGGTTTTAATTTCCGCATTTTTTTCTCGCATCTCTATTATGTATCTGCCACAAGGTCATATAATAGCGTAGGAACTTTACTTTCCTCACTTTATTGTTTTTTATACTTCTATGCTTATGCTTAGTAACTAGGGTTTGTATGATAAGATAAAAACCCAATCGATAGATAACCTAAATTCAAGACTAAAATAACTGAAATTAACACACTTTCACACTTGCACCTCTAGGGTAACCTCTCTCGTTGCTTTCGAAATAAAACGGTCATGTCCCTCGAAAGTAGGGATGTTTTAGCAAAGTCTCTCGAATAAAAAATCATAGTCCCCCAATAACCCTTTGACATTGCCTTTCTATAAATGATCTAGTCCCTTATGAAATTTCTAAAGCGTCCTTACTAGTTGCCTTCGATGATCGTACGACGACCCTACGCCCGTCCCTTCACATCCAACGATAGGGCTTACTACTAACTAATGGTACGGATAACACTATCTAAAGGAGAAGGAAAAGAAAAAGAACGACCTTGAGTGGGTAGAACTGTTAATCACTTGCTCACAAATTTCTCAAAAACAAAACATTTTACACAAACACTTTCAAAGATATTTCCAAAACACTTTATACGCGTTCTTGAGGGCCGATACAAAAATCATTACAAAGTTTCACCTTACATTGGCGTTTTCAAAATATTTTTCAAACACACACACAAAGAGAAATTTTCAAAGTGAGCTAAGTGATTAAGAGCCCGTAGATAACTAGGATGAAAAGGGTGCTAACACCTTCCCTTTTCATAACCTATCCCCCAAACTCAAAATCTTAAAAGGTCTTTCCTATTATTTTCACCCTTTCCTTGTTGGATAAAAGAAAATTCGGTGGCAACTCTAGCTATCCACAACATTTGTGATAAAATGAAAAACAAGTCAGTTCTCCTGCCGTATTACAGAACTGGCGACTCTGCTGGGGAAATACTTAAAAAAGAGGGGTTACCTTAGAGTCTTAGATCACTTTATTTGCTTTTACTTGTCTGCTTTGTTTTCTTTAAATTTGAGGGTTGCTCGGGTTTATATTTCTTGCAAAGATCCTATACCCGGATCTAGGGTACCCTAGGTAAGTAGAAATAGATCATAGAAACTGTACAATGTAGACCGATATGGTTGAAGTGATGGCTACGTTAGTGTGACACTTTGGTTTGTACCAATGTTCCTTGAGTCAGTCGAGGATAACATTGGGCAGCCATGTGATGTCATAAGCACTAACTGACTTTTAGAATCTTAATTGACCTATCTTGGTCATTAGAAGGTAGTGAGATAGTCGGCTTTGGTGCAGTTCAGAGTTGGTTGATAGTCGATGCTACACTCATTGAGATTCGACTCGCGGGATATTTTGGTGGAAAATCAGTTGTTGTACTAAAATAAAACCTTCGAGAAAGATCCGTGATATGAGATCCCTAGACTCGGTTACTATTTTAGGACAGGTTGAGCCAACTGAACTTCAATAGAAAAGGGTACTTACCTACAGACCTCATGCAAGCCTTTAAACCTAAGACCTTTGTGTAATTTGTTTGTGTTTGCTATCTTGTTCAAACATGACATCATAACATCATACCATGGCATTTTCACTAACCCTTTTCAAGGATCTTAGGGACTTGCGATTCATGTTTATCACGAACCAGACTTCTAGCAAAGGGCAAGAGGATTTATTTTCCTCTAGCCAGATGCCATCAAGATCAAAGTACGTCCTCGTGAGTCAAAATCTAGGACCCACTTGACATGGTGAGCTTGATTTTTATAGAGGAACATTTAAATATGAAGACCCGAAGCTCTTCAGACAAAGCTGCAGAGTCAACTTTTACTATTTCATCTCTTTTTTGTTTATCCCCCGAGATCCTTGAAAACATTGCATATGCATCCACATACCATACATATCATCACATAACAGGTATTCCCAAGCCAAATTTTCTCATCTTCTTGCTATTTATTTCAGTAAAAGATGGCTCTCGAACAAACCGTCAAAGATCTTCAAGCTCAGAATGCTCAATTTCATCAAATGTTCCTGGACTTAGCCAAGGGAGAAAGAAGAGCTTAAGATCATCATCACCAAAGATAGGAAGAAAAAGACTAAGAAACCAGCCGTCACCCTTAATATGGGTAGAAGATTCAAAGGTCCGGTCAAGAGGGCTCTAGATTTTGAGGTCCCATCAAATGAAGATGATAACCAAGAGAAAGCTGATAAGAGTGTGAAAGCTGAGGAGAATAACAACCAGGTTTCCGATGAAGAGGAAGCAAACTATTCAGATGAACATTATCCACCGCCTGATGACAAATACAAACAGCTGGAAGATCGTCTCAATGCTATGGAGATCCAGAGAGTTCCAGGGTTGGATTTTGAAGAGCTGGGCTTAGTCTCGGGAGTTGTTATTCCTCACAAATTCAAGGCCCCTACTTTTGTGAAGTATGATAGTGTTTCTTTTCCTAAGCTCCATTTAAGGTCTTATATACGGAAGATTCAACCCCACACTGCTGATTGGAAGTTATGGGTGTATTTCTTTCAAGACAGCTTGTCGGGAACACAATTGGAATGGTTATATCAACTAGAAGGAACCAATATCCATACTTGTGAAGACTTGGTTGCTGCTTTTTACAAACAATACCAGTACAATGCTGATCTTGCACCAACTCATGTGCAAATACAAAGTATGACTATGGGCTCGAATGAAGGCTTCAAAGAGTATACCAAGAAATGGAGGGATCTAGTTGGAAGAGTTAAACCTCCTTTATCTGATAGGGATATGGTTGATATATTTATAAGAACTTTGACAAGTCCTTTCTTCAATCATTTGATCAAAAGCTCTTCAGTCGAATTCATCGAACTGATATTAACAGGGGAACAGGTTGAAAGTGGAATCAGGAGTGGAAAATTCCAGGTGGCTGCGTCTTCAAGTACTGTGAAGAATACGTTCAACGGGTAAAAAAGAAACTAATGTTGTGTATGGCTAGAAGGGTCATGCTAGAAATGATTGTAACCAGTCTGCGGGAGCTATACTAATTAATAATCATGCGCTAGTGCAACAACATCAACAAGGCAATCAACGTAGGTCAGACGCACCCAGGAGACAATTTACTAAGATCAATATGCCATTGTCTCAGGCATTACAACATCTATTGAAGTCATAGTTTATAACGTTAAGAGATCCGCCTCATAATCCCAACACTTTCTCCCCCAAGTACAATCCTAATGTAAGATGCGCCTATCGTTCCAATAGTCCCGAACGTGACACAAATATCTATTGGGCTTTGAAAAATAAAATTCGATATGATTGACAATAAAGAGATTTAACTTGATCCTGCCGAGACCCCCAGTGTGATTACCGCTCCTATGCCTAAGCACGACAAAGGCACCAGTGCTATTGGTGATGTTTTGTATGTTTCAATTGTAAGTGACTTGACTACTCCCCTCCTGATTATTAAGAAGAATATGTTGCAAACTAGTTTATTTTCGAGTTGCATTGAAAGATGCTATTGCTGTGCAACCCAACCAATTGCTGCAAACTACTAAAAGAAGGTATTCAGTGTCTGATAGATAACCATATAATTTTAGTTGAGAAGACTCCTTCTATTGAGAATTTGTTTCAAGACTTGGAGCTTGAAGAGGTATTTGTAATTTTCGATACTCCTATAAGGATCACTTCCAAAGGCCTTGTGAAGATTAAGGCTGAACCTAGAGTTGCTCTTCTGATAATAACCGCACTTGGACCAATCCCATACTCCTCTAACAAGGTTGTCCCTTGGAATTATGGGGTCGGCCTCTACTACCATGGAGTCAAGCAAAAACCATTGACTGTTGAAAGTGAAGGTATTGAAGTTACTGATTCCAACATTAATAATATTGATGGGACTAGTAATGTTACTAGAAGTGGAAGCGTTTTCACTCCCGAAATCTCTCCGAAGACTGTCGCCACACTAGTTCGTGTTACCACTACCGAGTCAATTACTGAGACTTGGGGCAAATAACAAATGACAGAGCACGCCCAGACGAAATCACCTAAAGAAGTTACCGCTAAAAATAACTCCATGCAAGACATGGAAGAGGTATTAAAAATTATCTGAAAAAGCAATTACAAGATTGTTTAACAGTTGGGATAGACTCCCTCCAAGATACCTATGTTATCCCTATTATTGTGCTCAGAAGCCCATACTCAGGCTTTGGTGAAGTTCTTAAAATTTGCGCATGTACCGCAAGAAATCTCTGTTGATCAATTTGAAAATTATGTTGCTAGCCTGACCATTGATAATGGGCTAGGATTTTCCGATGCTGACTTGACTCCCAAAGGAAGGAACCATAACAAGGCCATGTATGTCTCTATTGAATATTTGGGAACTACTTTAGCTCATGTGTTGGTTGATACGGGTTCCTCATTAAATGTTTTATCGAATGGTGCTTTAGACAGACTTCATTGTGAAGGGATTGTGCTGAAACCTAGTGACATTGTGGTCAAAGCCTTTGATGGTTCAAAGAGGATGGTGCACGGAGAGGTGGATCTCCCGATCAAAGTAGGTTCGCAGGTCTTCAAATTTACCTTCTATGTGATGGACATTCGTCCGACCTATTCTTGTTTACTTGGACGCCCCTGGATTCATGGGGCAGGCGCTGTCACTTCAACTCTACATCAAAAGCTGAAATATCCCCATGAAAGGAAAGATTATCACAGTTTGTGGTGAAGAAGAGTACATGGTAAGTCACTTGAAGTCATTAAAGTATGTTGAGATGGACGACGAATTCATCGAGAATCCCTGCCATACTTTTGAAGTTATTCCTCAGACAACTACCGCTACTGAAGATGTTTCTGCTATTCCTAAGGTTACCAGAGTTCCGCTCAGAATGGCTTCTCTGAAGGATGCAAGAGATGTGGTAAAATAAGGTGTTTTTACTACTTGGGGTCAGCTTCCTGAAATTCCTTACAAGTCTGACAAATTTGGTTTGGGTTTCACTGCAGAGGCTTTGAGGGATGTTCGTCATGCTCGTGCTGGAAGACCACCATTCTGTGTCAGCAGCAATAGAGTCAACACGATAGAAGATGCTGATAGTGACTATGACCTATACGACTGGATTTTTCCCACCACCGGCAATGGACTCAGCAATTAGAAGACTAAAGACATTATACCGATCTCCTTTAGTCATGAGCAAATGCTATTTTCTATTTCTTTTTGCTTTCAAGTTTTGGCTATGTAATTTTTAAAACAGTAACTTTAAGCCTTATGCCTTACCTGGAGCACAACGGTCCATTTGTTAGGGTTGTCATTCATTCACATATTTTCATTCAATAAAACATTGGACGTTATTGTACCCCAAAATTTACCCTCTCATTTCTCAAGATTTTTCTCACAAAATTTCTATTGGGTTAAGACTGCACAAGTTTCCATGGAATCATATTAAGCTCTCAAGCATCAAATCAAAGAAGAGCAAGATTGCTTTGATTCATAAGATTTGATTGGGTATTTGGTCCCCTTCGATCAAGCTTTGGTCCACAAGCTCCAATTGGGTATTTGGTCCCCTTCAATCAAGCTTTGGTCCACAAGATTCGATTGGGAATGTGGTCCCTTTCGAGCAAGCTTTGGTCCACAAGCTTCATCAAAGCAATGGCCTCATGCAGGCTTACTTTCGATTCACTAGGAAAATACTTCCTTCATGTCTGCCTTCAATTCATAAGGCAAGTACATCCTTCATGCCTTCTTTCTATTCACAGGGCAAGTACTTCCATCCTGTCTACTTTGATCCATATGGCAAGTGTCTCCTCTGTGCTTGCTTTCGACCCACAAGGAAATGGCTTCCTCTGTGCTTTCCTTCAATGCACAAGGAAATGGCTTCCTTTCATGCTAGCACCCACAAAGCAGTGGCTTATTTCATGCGTGCTTCGGTTCACTGGGTAGTGGCTCCCTTTGAAACAACTTGCTTCGATTCTACCTTTAAAAACCTTTAAGACACATAGTTTCTACACTATGACACACAATTGGTGGCCCGTTCGAAGGACATGCATTGGTGGATTTAAAGGACATACATGGGTATCTCATTCGAAGGACATACATTGGTGGCCCATTCGAAGGACAAACATAGGTTGCCCATTCGAAGAATTGCAAGTGGTGCATTCGAAGAATACACATGTGTTCCATTCGAAGGATACAATTGTTGGAAACAAGTTTTGTTTTGTCTTTTCAAGAGTTTTATTCAAGATGCTTACTGACCAAAGTCCAATATGCTGCCAAGCCCAAGCCTGTTGTACTGACCATAACGCTCCAAAACTGCTGCAAAGTAGTCCTGCTATGATGCCCCCATATTTGCACCAAATTGGCATACAAAAAATGCACCTCGAAGGCTATGAAGACAACATACCCAATTTGTTCAAATTTCATTTTCCCCCCTCATACCTCAGCCAAACTTCATATATAAATAAGAGGTTCCACAACACATCTAGGGGGCTTTTTTTTAGTAGCTGAACATATTTTGGTTGTGTGAAAAAAATCTTCAAATGCTCTCAAACATTCTCAAACTCTCACAAAAATCTCAAACCCCTTCATACATTATTCAACCCAGAACCAAAAAGAAACATAACAGCTTTGTTCCCTCTTTCGAATCCAAGTTTCCCTGTCTTTCGAACAACTTCTTTCCTTCCTTTGAATCCAAGAGTATTCAAGGCAGCAACTCAAGGTTCAAAACACCAGCTCCAAATTCAAGGTAAGTCTTCTTGACTTTGAACCTTTCGTTTCAAGCATAACATGTAAATAACCATTGTTTTCAAAACTAACCATTCATTTCAAGCATCATTGATACCTTTGTGTTTGTTTTCGTTTCTACCTTATTTATTTGTTTTCGTTTCTAACCTTTTGGTTTGTCTTCTTCATTTGTCCAAATATATGTTAGAGACTAACTTGTACAGGCCATGAAAAAATATTAGCATGGCTTCAACCCGTACTGTTATCATGTCCCAAATGAAAGAAAACAGAAAAAAAAGGGTGTGTGCATCGAAGGGTGTGCTTCGATACACACTGATTTGCAGGCCCAAACAAAAGGAAAGGGAGTGTGAATAGAAGGATGCAACACTAGTTGCAGGCCCAATCAAAAGAAGGAAAAGTGTGGGAATCGAAAGACACATCCTTCGATCCAGGATGTTTGTTCTTTCTCTCTTTTACACTATTTTTGTCTTTATATTTTCTATATATTTACATTTTCTTGCTATTCAATATGGTTGTAATAATTAGGACTCTTATTGCTTTTCAACCCCCATTTATAAACTTGTATATCCCATCCCCCAAAACATGTAATAGCGTAGGATATTTATTTTCTGCATTTGTATTGCTTTCATAAATGTTAGTAACTAGGGTGTGTATGACAAGATTAAAACCAATACTTAGACCACCCTAAATTCAAGATAAGAATGCATGCAATCAAACACAGTATTCACACACATGCACCTCTAGGGTAATCTCACTTGTTTCCTCAAAAAATAGTCATGTCCCTCGAATATGGGCGGTTTAGCAAAATACCCTTGATAAAAGATCGTAGTCCCTCGACGTCCCTCGATGTTGCCTTCGGTAAACGATCTAGTCCCCTACGAAAATTGCTAAAACGTCTCATAGGTTTCCTTCTATGACTATACAATTGACCCACACTCGTCCCTTCACATCCAAAGATGGGCCTTCTTACCAAATAAATGGTAAGATAACAACATCTAAAGAAGGAAGAAAAGAACATAGACCTTTTGAGTAGGTAGGACGCTTGTAGTTGCTTGCTCTTGAACTAAAACCATTTATCACACTTACACTTTCAAAACAACTTAAAAAAAATAAACATCTCTTTGAACTAATTTCAAAACCAACACTTTGTATGCATTCTTATAGAGACGAGAATCATTACAAAAGTTTCTACAACAAAGGCATTTTGCAAAATACTTTCAAAACCCACCACAAAGCACATTTTCAAATAAAGCATTTTCAAGTGATCTAGCAAGAAACTAAGAGCTCGTAGATAACTACAGATGAAAAGGGTGTTAACACCTTCCCTTTTCATAACCTACCCCCCAAACTTAAGAAAAAATCTCAAAGGTCTTTCCTGTTCTTTTCACCCTTTCCTTTATTGGATAAAAGAAAAGTCGATGGCGACTCTTGCTATCCGCAATAATTATGATCAAACGCAAAACAACCAAGTCAGTTCTCCCACCGTATTACAGAACTGGAGACTCTGCTGGGGATATACTTAAAAGTGGGGTTACCTTAGAGCTAGATCATATTTACTTGTTTTCCTTGTTTGATTTTTTTGCTTTATGTTTATGGTTCCTTGCTTGGTTTTGCTTTGATTCTCTACCCGGATCTGGGGCACCTCTTTAGGTAAGTAGCAATATATTGTGGAAACTGTACAATGTAGACCTATATGGTTGAAGCAATGGCTATGTTAGTGTGACGTGTTTGTTGGTACCGGTATCCCTTGTGTTGAATCAAGGAGAATACGGGGCCGCTGAGCGGTGTCATGAAGCATTAACTGACCTTAGAACCTTAATTGAACAACTTAGCCATTAGGAAGTAGTGAGATACCCGACTTTGGTGTAAAGCTGAATATTGGTTGATACTCGATGCTACACTCATTGAGATCGTACTTTTGGGATATCTCGGCCGCAAGAAAAGATTGATTATGTTGAGACAATACCCAATGAAGAAAGATCAGTGATATTAAGATCCCCTAGAACCCAGTTACTTTCTAGGATAGGTTAAACCAACTAAACTTCAAGAGGGTACTTACCTATGAACTCCATGCAAGTCTAAACCTAAGGAATTGTGTGCTTTGTTTGTAAATGAATATTTGTACATAAAGACTTGTTTTCTTTGTTCACCTGTACATAACATCATAAACATCATAACATCATAAGCATTCTTACTAACCATTTCAAGGATTTAGGAATTTATCTTTGTTTTGTTTTGTAGGCCATGATTCCCATTCTTAGGAATACCATCTGAGTCAACTTCGTGAAAGCACATCCTAAACTCCAAGAATTAGCATCAAGGGTTCCTGGAGATTCTCCCTTCACCGAGAAATATGGTCGACTTCTCAGCTTGGCTACCTCAAACTTCCAAGAAGAAATGATAAGATTTCTCTCAACTGTTAGGAGTACCTGTGCTTGATCAAATACCTTTCACCAGTTTAGAGGAGACTCCAAAGCCTGAAGCCATTGCTAAAGCCTTGCATTTGAAGAGATCTGACATTATAACAAATTGGGAGACAAGAAGTGGAGTTAAAGGTTTCTTAGCCAAGTTTCTGTTGGAGAAGGCTCGTTCATTCTGGGAGGATATGGATTTTCAAGCTCTTAAAGATGTCTTGACCCTTATAATATATGGTTTGGTTCTATTTCCCAATCCGGACCAACTCATAGATATGAATGCCATCAAGGTCTTTCTCTCTCACACTCTTGTACCTACCCTGCTTGGAGACATTCTACATTGTCTCCACACTCGCACCGTGAAGAAAAGAGGTACTCTTTTGTGTTGCATTCCCTTACTCTCTAAGTGGTTTATTTCGCAACTACCTCGATCAACATTGAAGAATGAGCAAGGCTTGACATGGTCTCAAAGAATGATGTCCCTCACACATTCTGACATTCATTGGTGTTCTCGATCCTTGGAGGACATTACTATCATCAACCATTGTGGCGAATTCCCTAATGTCCCACTGCTTGGCATTAGGGGAGGTATTACCTACAACCCTTGTTTGACTTTACGACAGTTTGAGTATGCACGAAGAGATGGTCCCTATGATGCGCTAATCCAAGGCTTGGTATTCGATTACAAGGGCGACGAACAAGGCTATCATCAAAGGTTCATACGAGCTTGGAGAATGATAAACAAAGTGAATAATAAGACATTGGGACATAATAATTTCATCCCCCTTGATCCTTACCTTAAGTGGGTACGAACTCGTGCTCAGAGTCTCGTGATGCCTTACCCCTCCATATTACCAATCATCATGGAGCCTGTTTCTGAAGGAGATGTTCCATATACTGTCATTTATCCTGATATGCCTACTTCTCTTGAAGATTTGCAAAGAGCCTGGATTCATCTAAAAGAGGAGCGAGACACCTTTGAAGCCCAATTCTACGCAAGCGAGAAGAAGACGAAAAAAACGGTGGGTGTCCTGAATATGGGAAGGAGATTCAGAGAACCAGCAAAGCGAGCTCTAGAATTCACAACTTCATCAAATGAGGGAGACAATCAGGAAGAGAAGGAAAAAGAAGGAGACCACATCCTGGGGTTTGATGAAGAGGAGGCTGACTATGCTGAAGAACAATATCCTCCTGCTGATGACAAATATAAACAGCTGGAGCATCGTCTCAATGTCATGGAAATTCAGAAAGTACCTGGTCTGGATTTTGAAGAACTAGGTTTGGTTTCTGGGGTGGTCATTCCACCAAAGTTCAAAGTTCCCACATTTGCTAAATATGACAGGGTTTCATGTCCTAAGCTGCATCTGAGGTCCTACGTCCAGAAGATCCAACCTCACACCGCTGATAGGAACTTGTGGGTGCATTTCTTCCAGGAAAGTTTATCGGGGACTCAATTAGAATGGTTCTATCAGCTGGAGGGGACCAACATCCTCAATTGGGAGGACCTGGTTGCTGCTTTCTACAGGAAGTACCAATACAATGCTGACCTCGCTCCAACCTGTACACAACTTCAAAGCATGTCTATGGGTTCTAGTGAGGACTTCAAATATTATGCCCAGAGATGGAGAGATCTTGCAGGAAGAGTCCAACCTCCTCTGTCTGATAGAGAGCTGGTAGACATGTTCTTGGGTACTTTGTCTGGTCCATTCTTCAACCATCTGATTGGAATCTCTTCAGTTGGGTTTTACTAAACTGATATTGATTGATGAGTGAGTGGAAACTGGTATCAAGAGTGGTAAGATCTAGAGAGATGCATCCTTAAGTACAGTAAGGAAACCATTATCTGGGAAGAAAGAAGTAAGTGTTGCCTACAGTCAGAGGAATCAAAGCAAAACTGAACACTGTCCAATGGTAGGGGCTGTTATGATCTCCAATCATGCATTAAACCAATACCAAAACAATCAGCGTAGACCGGATGAGCACAGAAGACAGTTCACCCGGATCAACATGACCTTATATCAGGTTTTGCCACACTTGTTGAAGTCTAATTTGTTCACTCTAAAAGAGGCTCCTAAAAATCCCAATACTGCATCTCCCCGCTACAACCCAAATGCTTGATGTGCCTATCATTCCGAAAGTCCGGGGAATGATACAAACGATTGTTGGGATCTAAAAAATAATGTGCAAGATCTTATCGAGGAGAAGGAGATTGAGTTTGACCCACTGGAGACCCCTAATGTAATCACTGCACCAATTCCCAAACATAGCCATAATGTCAATGCCATTGATGACGACCTGTTTGTTTCTTCTTTTGATGAATTAGTTACTCCTCTCCTGATTGTTAAAAAGAATCTGTTGCGAGCCGGTTTATTTCTGGGTTGTGGTGAAGGTTTCCACCTGTGTATGTCTCTACCCATTGGTTGCTTGTTGTTGAAGGTAGGTGTCCAGCGCCTGATAAACAACAGAGAAATTATGTTTGAGAAAGTTCCCTCTACAAAAGTTCTGTGTGAAAACATTTCAATAATTACCATTTCCGACAATCCTTCCAGGTTCTCCTCCAAAAGACCCGTCAGGATTACATTCGTTCCTAAGGTTGCCCCTCTGATCATCAGTTTTCCTAGTCCAATACCATATTCCTCCGATAAAGTTGTCACTTGAAATTATGGGGCTGACGTCTATTACCATGGCGTCAACCAAGACCTATTGGCTGTTAAAAATAAATCTGCTGAAGATATTGATCTTGACATCGACAACATCGTTGGGACCAGTAAAATTATGAGAAATGGAAGAGTTTTCTCTCCTGAAATCTCTCTGAAGACTGTTGCTACCCCTTTGGTTATTCATGTTGCCACTCCTACTGCTACTCCTGTTATTACTCCCGATGCTACTCCTATTGTCATCCCTGTTGTCATCCCCGCTACTGAGTCATCTGAGACTCGGGGCAAAGAGATATTGGTCGAGCCTGTCCAGATGAAGGCACATAAAGAAGTCATTCCTGAGGCTTCTAAAAAGTAAATGGAAGAAATAATAAAGATCATAAAGAAAAGTGATTACAACGTTGTGGAGCACTTGGTGTAAACCCCTTCAAAAATCTCAATATTTGCCCTACTATTATACTCTGAAGCCCATGCTAAAGCTTTGGTAAAATTTCTAAAGTCTTCCCATGTGCCTCAAGAGACCTTCGTTGATCAGTTCGAGAACTGCGTTGCTAGTTTGACAGCTGACAATGGACTTGGTTTCTCTGATGCAGATTTAACATCCAAGGGAAGAAAGAATAATGATGCCCTACATGTCTCCGTTGAGTGCAGGGGCACTACCCTAGCTCGTGTACTGGTGGATATGGGTTCATCGTTGAATGTCTTACCCAAGAATGCTTTGGACACATTAGATTATGAAGGACTCACACTAAAGCCCAATAATATTTTGGTGAGGGCCTTCGATGGTTCCAAGAGAATGGTGCACGGGGAGGTGGACATCCCTATCAAAGTTGGTACTCAGACTTTTGACTCCACTTTCTATGTGATGGACATTCGCCTGTCTTACTCCTATCTATTGGGTCGCCCCTGGATCCATGAGGCTCGTGTTGTTACTTCTACTCTGCATCAAATGTTGAAGTACCCAGTTAACGAAAATATTATCATAGTCCATGGCGAGAAGGAATACATGGTGAGCCACCTGAACTCTTTTAGGTATGTTGAGATGGACAACGAGTTCATTGAGACCCCCTGTCAGAACTTTGAGGAGGTTCCATAGACAGTTTCTGTAACCAAGACTATTACTAGTGTTCCAAAGATTACCAGACATCCATTGAAGATGACTTCTTTGAAGGATGCCAAAGCAGTAGTCGAGGAAGGTGGGTGTACCATTTGGGGCCAACTCCCTCATATCCCTTACAAATCTGACAAATTTGGTTTGGGTTTTACTTCAGGAGCCCAAAGAGTTGTTCGTCGTGCTCATGCCGGAGGAGCACCACTACGCATCCGTGATCATGGAATCAATGCTTTGGGGGATAGTCATAGCGACTGCGACTTGGACAAGTGGATCTTCCCAACTATCAGCGGTGGACTCAACAATTGGGAGGCCAAGGATTTTGTTCCTATTACTTTTATTCAAGAGTAATTGTCTTTTTGTTTTTGGAATATGTAATATTTGAATAGTTGAAACTCTAAAGCCTTGCGCTTTACCCGAGGCACAATGGTCTATTTTTGTAAGGGCTATTACTTCATCTTCATATGTCATTAATAAATCATTGGACGTTTTGCATGCAAATTTTAAGCTCTATGTCTTTCTTTTCTGTTTTTACTTTATCAAAACAGCTATGCTCTCTTACACACACCCACATATCAAACTGCAGATCCATATCCACTATAGATCCCATGAATAACGGTTCTGCTATTGCCAGTTATGACTTTGAAAATCCAATCTACCAAACTGAGAAGGAAGTTGAGGAAGATTGTGAAGTACCAGGAGAACTTGCTAGACTGTTACAACATAAGGAAAGAGCGATACAACCTCATGAATAGCCAGTCGAGACAATAAACTTGGGCACTAAAGAGGACAAAAAGTAAGTCAAGATAGGTGCCAACTTGGAGCATAGCATCAAGGAGCGATTAATTCGGATGTTACATGACTACATTGAGATCTTTGCCTGGTCGTACAAAGACATGTCGGGGCTGGACACTAATATTTTGGTTCATCGTCTACCAACAAAAGAAGAATGTCCTCCAATAAAGCAAAAGGTTCATCGTATGCGGCCTGAAATGTCAGAAAAAATCAAGGCCGAGGTTATGAAACAGTTTAACACCGGATTCTTAGTTGTTACTTCTTATCCACAATGGGTCGCAAATGTGGTACCAGTACCTAAAAAAGACGGCAAAATGCGCATGTGTGTGGATTACAAAGATTTAAATAGGGAGAGCCCCAAGGATGACTTTTTGCTTCCTCATATTGATGTTCTGGTTGATAACATCGTGAAACATAAAGTTTTCTCCTTTATGGATGGTTTCTCCAGATATAACCAGATTAAAATGGCGTCTGAAGATATGGAGAAAATAACTTTCGTTACGCATTAGGGCACCTTCTGCTACAGAGTTATGCCATTTGGACTGAAAAATGTTGGGGCAACCTATCAGCATGATATGGTAGCCTTGTCTCATGATATGATTCATCATGAAATAGAGGTCTATATTGACGATATGATAGCCAGGTCTCAGACTGAATAAGAGCACTTGGGTCATTTGTAGAAATTGTTTGAAAGACTGAAGAAATACAAGTTAAGACTGAACCCGATCAAGTGCACCTCTGGAGTAAGATCTGGTAAGCTATTAGGCTTCATTGTCAGTGGCAAAGGTATCAAAGTAGATCCTGCAAAGGTTAGAGATATTTAAGAGATGTCGGCTCCCTGAACCAAGAAGGAGGTTAGAGGATTCTTGGGACGTCTAAACTACATTTCCAGATTCATTTCCCACCTAACTGCTACTTGCGAGCCGATCTTCAAATTACTAAAAAAGGATCAAGTGGTGAGATGGAATGATGACTTCCAGACTTCCTTTAACAAGATCAAGGAATATCTTCAAGAGCCTCCAATTTTGATGCCACCAGTTGAAGAAAGACCTCTGATCATGTACTTAACAGTATTAGAAAATTCAATGGGGTATGTGTTGGGGCAGCATGACAAGTTTGGCTGAAAAGAGCACGCAATATACTACTTGAGCAAAAAGTTTACCGACTGTGAAACCAGATATTCACTGCTCGAGAAAACTTGTTGCGCTCTGGCATGGGCTGCTCGCCGGCTAAGACAGTATATGCTGACTCACACTACCTTATTGATATCTAAAATGGATCCTATCAAATACATATTCGAGAAGCCTTCTCTCTCGGGAAGAATAGCAAGATGGCAAATGGTCTTGACCAAATACGACATTCAGTACACTACCCAAAAAGCAATAAAAGGAAATGTACTAGCTGATCATTTGGCTCATCAGGTTGTGGACGATTATTAATCCACGAATTTTGAATTTCTGGACGAGGGCATCATGTTAGTGAATGATTGTGAAGAACTTAGACCTTATGACGGACCTGAACAAGGATCCCGATGGACTATGGTTTTTGATGGAGCTTCCAACGCACATGGAAATGGAATCGGTGTTGTGATCATATCTCCCGAAGGCTGTCATACTCCTTTCATTGCCAGACTATGTTTAAATTGTACCAACAATATGGCTGAATATGAAGCATGTATTATGGGTCTCAAAGCTACTATCGACTTAAGGATCAAATTCTTGAGTGTATTTAGAGTTTCGTCCCTACTAATCAGTCAAATTAAAGGAGAATGGGACACGAAGCATCCTAATATCATCCCTTACCGGGAACATGTGCTGACATTAATTCCATATTTTGAAGAAGTTACCTTTGAGCATTTTCCACGATAGGAAAATCAACTAGAGGATGCGCTAGCTAATACGTCATCCATGTTCAAGGTCAGGTGGGATAATGAAGCTCCTCAGACCACTATTGAAAGAATGGACGAACTAGCATACTGCCATGCGATTGATACTGAAGAAGTAGGGGACAAATCTTGGTTCCATAAAGTTAAAAGATACCTTGAAACCCAAGAGTATCCTGAGGGAGCTTCCGTCAACGATAAGAAGTTCCTAAGAAGGTTCTCTGCCAAGTTCTTCCTCAGTAAAGAAATCCTCTATAAGCGCAACCACGATTCTACTTTGCTTCGGTGTATGGAAAAGAGTGAACCAGAGAAAGTTATGGCAGATTTTCATGAAGGCACCTTTGGAACCCATTCTAGCAGGCACATAATGGCTAAGTAGATTATGAGGGCAGGATACTACTGGTCCACTATGGAAGCAGACTGTTATCAGCATTCACGAACTTGTCACAAGTGTCAAATCTATGCTGATAAAGTACATGTGCCCCCAGTCCCCTTGAACGTTTGACTGCTCGCTGGCCATTCGCAATGTGAGGCATCTATATGATTAGAGAGATCATACCCACAACTTCTAATGGGTATCACTTCATCCTCGTCGCCATCGATTACTTCACAAAATGGGTTGAGGCGACTTCATTTGCTTATGTTACCAAGAACGTTGTGGCCCAATTCATCAAACATAACCTTATTTTTCGGTATGGTATTATAGAAAGAATCATTACAGATAATGGTACCAATCTTAATAATACTATGATCACCAGACTCTATGTGCAATTCAAAATCAAGCATCATAACTCTTATCCTTACAGGCCGAAGATGAATGGCACTGTAGAGGTTGCTAATAAAAACATCAAAAATATCATACAGAAGATGACAGTGACATAAAAAGACTGGCATGAGATGTTACGATTTACTCTTCACGGTTACCGTACCACAGTGTGCACATCAACAGGGGTAACTCATTTCTCTCTGGTATACGGTATGGAAGTTGTCCTACCCATTGAAGTCCAGATTCCTTTCTTGAGAATCATGAAGGATGCAGGTTTAAATGAAGATGAATGGGTTCAGACTCGACTTGACCAATTGAACCTGATTGACGAGAAGAGGCTCAGGCTGTCTGACATGGTCAGATGTACCAAAAACGTATGATTAAAGCTTTTAACAAGAAGGTTAGACGTTAGGCATATCATAATGGTGACCTAGTAATCAAGCACATCATACTTCCGCAAGGTGATCCCATGGGCAAATGGACTCCTACATATGAAGGACCATTTTTTATCAAGAACATATTTTCTGGTGGAGCCATAATCTTAACCACTATGGACGGTGACGACCTTCCGCACCCTGTAAACGCAGACATAATTAAAAGATACTACGCATGAACAAAGACCCTCTAGGTTGACTGGCCTAGGAAAAAATAAGGGTATCCCGGCGAACCAAAAGGGTTCAGGCAAAAATTAGGGATATACATATGGAAAAAATCTGTACACCCGGCAAGTCGAAAACCTGAAAAGGCGGCTTGGGCAAAAAAGGGTATCCCGGTGGACTGAAAACCAGAAAGGTCAGTTGTTGTACCCCAAAATTTTCCCTCTTATTTCTCAAAGGATCATCCTGGACCCTCAGGTTTGCTTCCATTCAATTTCAAGCCTTGAATTACAAATTCTCCAAGAAAGTCATTCACAAGGGCAAAATATGTCATTCGCACACTTAAAAGTCAAACTTTGACTTTTAGATCAAAATCAAGTTTCAAGAATCATATTTCATTAAGGCATGAAATTTGTTTCATCAGGGAAATCATAAGTCAAGATTCATGTTGAAAAAGTCAAAATTCTAAATACTTAGAATCTTTCTAGGTATTTAAGTAGTATGACAAGCTCAGAACTTCTGGCCAGATTTTCACCATGATGCAAGCTGATTCTGGAAGAACTTCTAACACAAGAGTTTTAGATCTCAATAAGACCTAAAATATTGTAGAACAGAACTTCTCATGGAAATGTTGGAATTTCAAGTTATAAATGTTCAAAGACACGTCCATGAAACTAAAGCACTCAGCCAATTGTGGACATTTTCAAGATAGAGTTTGGTTAGAACTTCTGGGCCAGTTTTCATGAAGGCTCAGCCAGAGTTTGCAAAAGTAATTCAAATAAAGTCTACAAAGCATGTGTTGTACCCCAAAATTTGCCCTCCCATATTCTTCAAGAAATTGCCAAGTCAAGCTGCAAAATTCCCCAAGGGTTGCACAGTGTAGGGCCTCATAAACAGTCAAAATTAGGGTTTTGGTTCTGATCAAGAAAATGAAGTTTCCAAAGGTCCAATCAAGTCTCACATGCCTACAAATATGGTCAAGCATCCTCATATCAAGTTTCAAGACTTTCAGCACAAAATTGCACAGTCAAAAACCCTAATTGCACTACAGTCGACTGTAGGGGCAAAATGGTCATTTGACAGTCAAAAGTTCAAATTTTTGGTCAACATCTCATTTTGAAGCCACAAACATAATTTTATCAATGCTTGATCATGATTCTCAAAGCTGGGCTCAAAAATCATCAAGATGCAAAAGTTTCCTTATTTGGATAGTTGAAAAAGTCAACTGTAAATTGACCAGGGCATAACTTTCACATGGATTATCAGAAAAATTCCATCCAAAGCTCATTTTGAAGAGAAAGATATTTCCTATAACTCATCTTCATACTTCAAGTCCAAGGAATGCTCTCACAAAAAGTTGTCAATTTCAACATTATAGGTCATTTTCAAAAGTCAACAAAAAGGGACTTTAAGTCAAAGGCCATAACTTGAGATTGGTAAATCAAAATGACATGGGACCAAAGACATTGGTTAGAGGACTCAAATACCTTTTCAAAATGTCCAAGAACATGAGCAAAGCTTAAAAATTGAGCAAGTTATGCCTTATGGAAGTTGGGAAATTTTTGGATATTTTGAAAAGCCAACATTGGTTCAAATGACCTAAAATTGCTAATGGGCCTATTTTTCTTCCATAATTCATCATCCAAGGCATGTGCACGACCATTAGGCCCAAAGGGAAGTTTTTCTTCATTTTTTATTTATTTATTTGAATTTTTATTAATAATAATTCATTTAAATCAATTAAATACATGAAAAATAATTAACCTAAGTTTTTCAATCTTTTTATGCATGTCATATCCTCAAGATTTCGTGCCTAGCCAAATATGGAAAGAATCAATTGGATTGGTCATGATTTGTATCATATTCATTTTGAAAATCATGTTTAAAAATCAAATATCATATTCATGAATGCAAGAGATTTGGATCAAGTTTTCTAACCCTAATCATTCCTACATATACAAGCAAGCAAGACCTAATGCATTGGACCCCTAAGCTGCGCAGAAAACACCATTGGCAAACTTGAAAATTTGGCTTAAAAACTCAAAACTGAAAATAGGGTTAGAGGTCGATTCAGAGCACAAGACCAATTGCAAAAGCTTCCTCGTGTCTCACTGAAGCTAACTGGATAACTTTCCAACCTTTACACGCCCAGAATTGGTACAAGGGGTTCAAACTGTTTCAAAAAATATGCATAATCGTGTTTCCATATTTAGGCATTTTCATTGCGTTTTTTTGATGCATTCATACTAATTGACATGTTCTGAAGCTAACCATCTACCTTGATTGAGTTTTTGTATGCTATATACGATTTCACCATTGTTGTCTCTTAGGGTTTATGAAGCTTGAAATTGGGCGTTTCGTGATATGGAAAAGTCAAGACACCTGAATACCACCATTCAATTCAGGGCGTTTGGACGAAGAGAACAAGCCCTCGCGCTCAATTTATGAGGCCTTATGGCCTATTCGCTATTTTCTAATATAGCATCTATAGCAACGTTTGAAAACCGTTGCTTATTGTTTTTGTATTTCAGAAAAAGAAAACACCACGAGGAAGATGATTATGTGGAAGGCTCTGATTGGAACATTCAAAATCTTCGCGCGTTTTTGAGCCCCCTGACTATTTTTCTTTTATAATGTTTGTTAGTTATTATATGTTAAACGCGCTTGGAATGGCTCAGTGGCACACGTGTAGGCTGGTAACGTTCATGACCTGGGTTCGAGCCCTAGGTCTTCACTCCTTTCCTTATATTTTTCCCTTAAACATATTCGTGTGCAATTTCAATACAGGGTGTCCATCATGCACCTACAAAATCCAGCTATCCACGCGTCCTAAGGCGTTCCATCAATGGCCACAATCTGAAGAACATGATGCACTCGGTCAACAAAGATCCACGCTGGCGCCTAAGTCAACCAGGCCTGAAGGTCATTGGGCCTGAATTACCAAGGCTGTACCTCCACTTTGGGGACTGAAACCCCCCAGGTTTGCCATTTATTTTTACATTCTTTCTTTTTATTATTTCTATTTTTCTTTTAATTATTATTTTCTTAATTAGTTTATTATTTTCATAAATATAAAAAAACACACAAAAAAATCAGAAAAAGATAAAAAGATAATAAATATTTTTATTTTAGTATTTTTGTAAATAAATAACTTTAATTGATTAGTTTTAAAATTAGGTTTTAATTTTAACTCTTTTAATAAAAATCTAAAAAATATAGAATTAGGGTTTATGATAATTTTTATTATTTTTTCCTTTTATTCCATAATAATTAAATATTAATATTATTTACTTTTATAAATTAAATTGCATGTAAATTAATTAGGGTTAATTTTAGGGTAAAACTTTAATCTTCTTTTAATAAATTAAAATAACTAGAATTAGGGTTAGCATTTAATTAAATTAATTCTTTTTTCATTAAATACCAAAAATACCAAAACAATTTCTTTTCTCTTTTTTAATTAATTAATTCCATCATTAATTTAATTTTTGCAAAAAAGGGTCCAACGCCCTCGTTTTAATTCTTACTTAATTCGGATATTTATTTTATTTATTTTAATATTTATGTAACTCTCCCAAGGCCTTGTAATTAATTTCTCGTACTTTTAATTCTTTATTTTCTTTACTTTCTTTATTTTTCTGTCAAATCGGGTTCAAGAAATTTTGGCGATGTGGACCCGCGCCTTTTGTAATAGCTTAGAATCTTTTACTTTTCTCGCATTTTTAATTGTTAATCAAGGCATGAAAGAATGTATGGACAAAATTAAAAACAAACGCTAGATCACCAATAACATGACAAGAGACAAAAATATCTGAAAACGACACACAAATCACACACCACCCCTAGGGTACGCCTCACTGTTGCCTTGCCTCGAAAGGTGATCGTCGAGTAGAGGATGTCTTAGTAAGTCCTCATGATCCGGGAACCTGGCATGAGGGTAGCTTCTAAGGTGTCTTCCCATTGCTCTGGTGATCACCATTGTCCCGAACCTCGAATTGACCCGAACACCTCCAACGGTGGTGCTACCTACCTCTCAATGGTGGGATGGCACTACTTTAAAGGACATCTACACAGATGAATTCCTTAGGGTAGGTAGACGACTCTTAATACTTGCTCTAATTTCAAAACAAATTCAAAAAATACTTTTCACACCGACACCTTTTCAAAAAGCTTTCGAAAGCAATTTTTCAAACACTCTTGAGGACCGATACAAGAGTCGAACTGGAATTTTCAAAGAAACTTTTTAAAACCCACATTGAAAAGCAAACAAACCATTTTTGAAAACACAAATGAGCAAGTATCTAAGAGCCCATGGATAACCATGGATAGAAAGGGTGCTAACACCTTCCCTTTCTATAATCTACCTCCCGAACCGAGAGCAATCTCTATAAGGAATTTTTCTGTGCTTTTGTCCTTTCCATTTGGAGAAAATAAAAGACGGTGGCGACTCTTGCTTCCGCAACATTTCGCGAACCAGCGTTAAACAGTCAGTTCCAGATCCACCGATCACAGAACTGGCGACTCTGCTGGGGACTCAACTTAAAGTGAGGTGTACCTTAGGGTTAGTTCATAACTGTGTTTTCAATTGTATTGACTTGTCTGCTTTAAATTTGTGGGTTGCATGGGAGTTACATAGATCCTAACCCGGATCTGGGGATACCCTGTTTAGGTAGCATAAGCTGTGAGGGACCTGTCCGGCGTATACCGACATGGGTGAAGCAGTGGCTACGTTGGTGTGGCGCCTTGGTCTGTACCGATATCCCTCGTGTTGAAACAGGGAGAATATGGGTCTTCCAAGGAGTCATCAAGCACCAACAAACCTTAGAACCTTAAATGACCCAACTTGGCCATTAGAACAGTAGCAGTATGCTACGCCCATTGAGGCTAAACTCTCGTGATGGTTCTGGCCGCAAGAAAAGATTGCGATGCTGGAGTTATGACCGATTGAGGGTAGTCAATGATATTAGGATCCTCTAAGAACCCGGTTACTTCTAATAGGACAGGTTGAACCCACCAACTTCAAGAGGGTAATACCCATACCCCATGCTGGCCTAAACACTAAGGGCTTGTCATGTGTGACTTGTGTGCCTTCGTACTTGACTACTTGCATGCTTGTTACCTGACACATGAACTACTTGCAGGTTTTGTTTATAGTCCTTAATCGGGACTCATAACAGGGTATACTAAGTTTCTTACAGGTTTTGGTTTGCAGTCCTTAATTAGGACTCATAACAGGGTTTACCGAGTTTCTTGCAGGTTTCTGTTTATAGTCCTTAATAAGGGCTCATAACAGGGTTTATTCATATTACCCCATGCATCATGACATCATATCATTGCATACATCCTAACCCATTTCAAGGATCTCAAGGGCTTGTGATGCAGGTCATGATGAATCAAACATCTAGCAAGGGGCAAATAGGATTTATTTTCCTCTAGCCAAAGTTGTCAGAGGCTATGACCCACTTGATATGGTGAGCTTTGACTCCTGAAGAAGGTTCCCCTAGCCAAGGTTGTTTAGAAAGCAAAATAAGGGTGGTGACTTGAGTCAGGGGCTATGACCCACTTGATATGGTGAGCCTTGGACCCTTGGAAGAAAGACTCTCAACAAATATGAAGTTCTTTCAATCAAGCTACCGGATCCAAATGCTAACAAATTTTCTTGTTTACCCCGCGAGGTCCTTGAAAACATTACATGCATATCATACATATCATCGCATAACAGGTACCCTTGTTGCAGGTCACTTACCCTTCTCGCTGTTTATTTCAGCCATGGCTTCCCAACAAGATAACCAGGACCTTCACACTCAAGAGACTCAGTTCAAGGAGATCTTCTTAAGCCTATCCAAGGGGCAGGAAGAGTTGAGGACACTCCTCATGGGGAATCTGATCAGAAAGAGTCCTGAAGATGACAAGGACGAACAGCTGAAACGTCTACAAGCTGAGGTAGACATATTGAAAACCCAGATGCTGGGGCAAAGGGTCCTCATTCAAGGTTTAGCTCAGGAGCAAGGAGAGCTGAGGGCCATGATCAGTCAACTTCCTCAAAGCATGAAGCAACCAGCCCAAATCAGGGACCCAGTCATGAATCAACTTCCAAGAAGTCAAAGGTTTGGGCCTCTCCAAGCTGCTATTACTTCACAGGTCCAACAACGACCTCGCCCAGAATAACGGGCTGATCAGAATAAACCAGACAAGCCTAAAAGGCAGTTCACCAAGATCAACATGTCGCTGGATCAAGCACTACAACAAATGTTGGAGGCAGGGCTGATCACCTTAAGGGCTCCTCTCCGGAATCCAAACACTTCTGCTCCTAACTATC
The DNA here is from genome assembly GCA_948472305.1 of Vicia faba. Lineage (NCBI taxonomy): Eukaryota > Viridiplantae > Streptophyta > Magnoliopsida > Fabales > Fabaceae > Vicia > Vicia faba. Next base: position 1,183,161,087 of record OX451737.1, read on the forward strand.
ATCCCAACGATAGGTGTGCATACCATTCTGATAGCCCGGGGCATACTACAGACAACTGCTGGCCTCTCAAAAACAAAATTCAAGACATGATCGACGCTGGAGAGATTCAGTTTGAAGTACCTGAGACTCCGAACATAATCACTGCTCCCTTGCCAAATCATGGCTAGGATTGAGAAATTTTTGTTCATTCGAATGTTCAAGTTGCAATTTTCTTTGATTCAAACATTTACTCATGTTAAACATTGTTATTTCATTAATGCATCGCATATGTCTGTTCTGAAACAATATATTCGTATTCACTAAATGCAAATTATTTTCATATTTTTTCTGATGTCAACTCTTGATCTAAAATTCTAAGCCTCTTGAGGGAGGATGACGAAAACGATACCACGACACTTACAGTATGCTTTTGAACAGACCCCGCTGATGAGGTACAGGCATTGTTTCAATCCCTAAACACTGGAGTTATAAGGAAGATAATCCCTCGTTAACCCCTCTGAGCCGAAGAAGTAGGAGTTTTTCTTTTCGAAATTTAAAAAACCCTTAATCATAACCTGGGGCAGGGTAGTCTCTCAGTTGATCCAAGTGCATAACGAATGGCACCAAAGAGGTCCTTACAAAAAAAGAAGACAGTGATAGTTCCGAATAACCAATGAAGAAAGGCAGTCATTATCTCAAAAGATAAAAAAAAACCCATTAAGTCAAAACCCATGAAGGAGACTTACAAAACTGGGGCATCCCGCTGACTGTAATTCCAAAAAAGGAAACAGTTCAGGCAAAAAAGAAAGGGATAACAAAAAATCAGACAAGAAAGAGGTCCTACAAAACCTCAACAAAAAAAAGAAGGAAATGACTGCCTATTCCAAATAAATCATCAATATCTGAACCATCACCGGAAAATCAGAGCAAAGACTCAAACAAGGTCTAACGTATGATCAACTGAGTTTAGGTTTGGAGAACATCACGAAGAGTTGGTGGGTACAAACAATTTGAGCCTTTATCCTTTATTTCTTAAACCGTGAACCAGGCCACGTTACAACCCTTAAAAGTCCTAGCTGAAGCATGGGTTAGTTTCGAAAGCATACTGTTATGAAAGGTATCCCGACTCCTTAAGGCTTACGGTAAATACGGAGTTGACATCACGTTTTACAAACATTCACTTGTTTTATGAAAATAATGCATTTTCAAAATCTTCAAGACAGACATAGGCTTTGCATTTTTAACATAACTTTGTTTGCATATGACTTTTTGTTTGAACAACAGGGAAATTTGCACAATGAAAGTCCAACGAACAAGAGTATTTCCAATCAAGGGGCATGGCATGATCACGGTCCGTCATCTGGGGCAGTTCAGTCAAGATTCGGAGAATCTCTCAAAGGCCAAACAGCTTGGGGCAAATCTCTGCCTGAATCACTTGGGGCATTCCAACAATGAATCTTGCCTGATTAAACATCTTCTGGTGGCATGGCAAACACTTCTAACAGGGGCACCTCCCTACATCCTGAGAGCGTGGACATAGTCGAAAAAAATACTGTGCATAATCAAAGACCCGCTAGGTTGACACACCTAGGCAAAAATAAGGGCTTCCCGGCGAACCAAAAGGGTTCGGGCAAAATAAGGGATGAAATGAAAAAATCAGCACACCCGACAAGTCGAAAACCTGAAAAGGCGGCTTGGGCAAAAATGGGTATCCCGATGGACTGAAAACCCGAAAGGGCAGTCCAGGCAAAAGTTAGGGATCAAAGCGTACGACTATGTCCCGGCATCTCGTCACCTGCCTACCAGAAGAAGAGTTGTCTAGGCAATCTGATGGTTAGGTCCTCCAAGGTATCAAGGTAGGTTCCGTTGAAGAACATAACCGATACATCTTAAAACTCCCCCAGGAGAGCCCAATCTAGTTCCCCAGGAAGGTTGGAATTCATCTCCCCAAGCAGTAAGCTTATCCCCAATAGATTCTAGAAGCTTATCCTCTCAGAGCGCGAACGTGACGCCCGGCTTTATTCAAAGAGTTATTTCCTTACTAGGATATAACTGGGTTATCCTCAGCCAAAAGCCACGGAAAGGTCGTCCTCAACGAAGTCCTCTTACCCCCAGCGAAGTCTATTAACACTTCCAACACAGCAAAGATAGCCCCAGCAAGATATTATCAACAACTCAGCAAAGTATCTCTCTCCCCACAGAGTATTTCTTCCCAACAAGATTGTTAGAGTACTTTCCTCCCTGCAGAGTAATCTATTCGCCAAATTTATTTCCCAACGGTGTCATCTTCTCCTACCGGTATTCTTGCAACCATCATCCCCAGCGGAGACGAAGAACTTTCCTCTTCAGACATCAGCCCAGGATTTAACTTCCCGGCATTCGTCAAGGATTTATTTTCCTAAACAAATATATGTTCATAAACATCACATTGTTTTACATCATGATACATGCATATACGCATCATATCATACAATCTCATGTGTTGAAAAATATTATTGCTTGATCCATATCATGCATTGCATATGACTGACCTTTACCTTTCAGGAAGGATACAGTTAAAAGATCAGCTATGTAGACGAATACAGTCAAAAGAGACCAACCCAGTCAAAGAATACAAATCCAGTTAAATCAATGCCTAAAGATTTCTCTGATACAACCCGTCGTTATAGACACCCGTCGTTATAGACACTCGTCGTTATAGACACTCGTCGTTATAGACACTCGTCGATATAGACACTCGTCGTTATAGACACTCGTCGTTATAGACACTCGTCGTTATAGACACTCGTCGTTATAGACACTCGTCGTTATAGACACTCGTCGTGATAGACACTCGTCGTGATAGACACTCGTCGTTATAGACACTCGTCGTCATAGACACTCGTTGTTATAGACACTCTTCGTCATAGACACTCGTCGTCATAGACACTCGTCGTTATAGACACTCGTCGTTATAGACACTCGTCGTTATAGACACTCGTCGTTATAGACACTCGTCGTTATAGACACTCGTCGTCATAGACACTCGTCGTTATAGACACTCGTCGTTATAGACACTCGTCGTTATAGACACTCGTCGTTATAGACACTCGTCGTTATAGACACTCGTCGTCATAGACACTCGTCGTTATAGACACTCGTCGTCATAGACACTCGTCGTTATAGACACTCGTCGTTATAGACACTCGTCGTGATAGACACTCGTCGTCATAGACACTCGTCGTCATAGACACTCGTCGTCATAGACACTCGTCGTTATAGACACTCGTCGTTATAGACACTCGTCGTTATAGACACTCGTCGTTATAGACACTCGTCGTTATAGACACTCGTCGTTATAGACACTCGTCGTTATAGACACTCGTCGTAATAGACACTCGTCGTTATAGACACTCGTCGTTATAGACACTCGTCGTTATAGACACTCGTCGTTATAGACACTCGTCGTGATAGACACTCGTCGTTATAGACACTCGTCGTCATAGACACTCGTCGTTATAGACACTCGTCGTTATAGACACTCGTCGTTATAGACACTCGTCGTCATAGACACTCGTCGTTATAGACACTCGTCGTTATAGACACTCGTCGTTATAGACACTCGTCGTTATAGACACTCGTCGTTATAGACACTCGTCGTTATAGACACTCGTCGTCATAGACACTCGTCGTTATAGACACTCGTCGTTATAGACACTCGTCGTTATAGACACCCGTCGTTATAGACACTCGTCGTTATAGTCACTCGTCGTTATAGACACTCGTCGTTATAGACACCCGTCGTTATAGACACTCGTCGTTATAGACACTTGTCGTTATAGACACTCGTCGTTATAGACACTCGTCGTTATAGACACCCGTCGTTATAGACACTTGTCGTTATAGACACTCGTCGTCATAGACACTCGTCGTTATAAACACTCGTCGTTATAGACACTTGTCGTTATAGACACTTGTTGTTATAAACACTCGTCGTTATAGACACCCATCGATAAAGACCACCCATCCTTGAGGATAACCTGTCAGTAGAGACAACTCACCAACCTAACATTACCAGATCCAATTCCTGTATCTTGCCAGGGTGTGTCTGAAGAGTTCGAGGATCCGATGCCTGAATCTTGCCAGGGTGTATCCGTTGAAGACTATCATTACTGGACTCGATTCTTGTATCTCGCCAGGGCACGTCTGAAGAATTCGAAGATCCAATTCCTGTAACCAGTTAGGACATATCTACCCAAAGCATCTGAAGACCAGCTCCTGCAACATGTCAGGTACTCATTTTTCGTTTGCAGGTATGCAGGTTCTCGCTAAGGAATCTCTTACGCGATCAACATCCAGATGGCATCTATAAGCCCATCATCCTATCCAACATCCAGATGGAATCTATAAGCCCATCATCCTATCCATCATCTCCAAATGGCATCTATAAGCCCATTCCCATCATCACACTGCTACTATGTGAGCGCAAATTTCTGGGCACTCTAGTGTTCAATCATCTTCTACCCTCGGATTACGAAAGGCACGTCAGCCAATCTGCATCCTCAGGTCTAAGAAGATTGAACAGGGGCAACTGTTGTACCCCAAAATTTGCCCTCCCATATTCTTCAAGAAATTGCCAAGTCAAGCTGCAAAATTCCCCAAGGGTTGCACAGTGTAGGGCCTCCTAAACAGTCAAAATTAGGGTTTTGGTTCTGATCAAGAAAATGAAGTTTCCAAAGGTCCAATCAAGTCTCACATGCCTACAAATATGGTCAAGCATCCTCATATCAAGTTTCAAGACTTTCAGCACAAAATTGCACAGTCAAAAACCCTCATTGCACTACAGTCGACTGTAGGGGCAAAATGGTCATTTGACAGTCAAAAGTTCAAATTTTTGGTCAACATCTCATTTTGAAGCCACAAACATCATTTGATCAATGCTTGATCATGATTCTCAAAGCTGGGCTAAAAAATCATCAAGATGCAAAAGTTTCCTTATTTGGACAGTTGAAAAAGTCAACTGTAAATTGACCAGGGCATAACTTTCACATGGATTATCATAAAAATTCCATCCAAAGCTCATTTTGAAGAGAAAGATATTTCCTACAACTGATCTTCATACTTCAAGTCCAAGAAATGCTCTCACAAAAAGTTATCAATTTCAACATTATAGGTCATTTTCAAAAGTCAACAAAAAGGGACTTTAAGTCAAAGGCCATAACTTGAGATTGGTAAATCAAAATGACATGGGACCAAAGACATTGGTTAGAGGACTCAAAGACATTTTCAAAATATCCAAGAACATGAGCAAAGCTTAAAAATTAAGCAAGTTATGCCTTGTGGAAGTTGGGAAATTTTTGGATATTTTGAAAAGTCAACATTGGTTCAAATGACCTAAAATTGCTAATGGGCCTATTTTTCTTCCATAATTCATCATCCAAGGCATGTGCACGACCATTAGGCCCAAAGGGAAGTTTTTCTTCATTTTTTATTTATTTATTTGAATTTTTATTAATAATAATTCATTTAAATCAATTAAATACATGAAAAATAATTAACCTAAGTTTTTCAATCTTTTTATGCATGTTATATCCTCAAGATTTCGTGCCTAGCCAAATATGGAAAGAATCAATTGGATTGGTCATGATTTGTATCAAAAAGCATGTGAAAAAGATTTGAAAATCATGTTTAAAAATCAAATATCATATTCATGAATGCAAGAGATTTGGATCAAGTTTTCTAACCCTAATCATTCCTACATATACAAGCAAGCAAGACCTAATGCATTGGACCCCTAAGCTGCGCAGAAAACACCATTGGCAAACTTGAAAATTTGGCTTAAAAACTCAAAACTGAAAATAGGGTTAGAGGTCGATTCAGAGCACAAGACCAATTGCAAAAGCTTCCTCGTGTCTCACTGAAGCTAACTGGATAACTTTACAACCTTTACACGCCCAGAATTGGTACAAGGGGTTCAAACTGTTTCAAAAAATATGCATAATCGTGTTTCCATATTTAGGCATTTTCATTGCGTTTTTTTGATGCATTCATACTAATTGACATGTTCTGAAGCTAACCATCTACCTTGATTGAGTTTTTGTATGCTATATACGATTTCACCATTGTTGTCTCTTAGGGTTTATGAAGCTTGAAATTGGGCATTTCGTGATATGGAAAAATCAAGACACCTGAATACCACCATTCAATTCAGGGCGTTTGGACGAAGAGAAACAAGCCCTCGCGCTCAATTTATGAGGCCTTATGGCCTATTCGCTATTTTCTAATATAGCATCTATAGCAACGTTTGAAAACCGTTGCTTATTGTTTTTGTATTTCAGAAAAAGAAAACACCACGAGGAAGATGATTATGTGGAAGGCTCTGATTGGAACATTCAAAATCTTTGCGCGTTTTTGAGCCCCCTGACTATTTTTCTTTTATAATGTTTGTTAGTTATTATATGTTAAACGCGCTTGGAATGGCTCAGTGGCACACGTGTAGGCTGGTAACGTTCATGACCTGGGTTCGAGCCCCAGGTCTTCACTCCTTTCCTTATATTTTTCCCTTAAACATATTCGTGTGCAATTTCAATACAGGGTGTCCATCATGCACCTACAAAATCCAGCTATCCACGCGTCCTAAGGCGTTCCATCAATGGCCACAATCTGAAGAACATGATGCACTCGGTCAACAAAGATCCACGCTGGCGCCTAAGTCAACCAGGCCTGAAGGTCATTGGGCCTGAATTACCAAGGTTGTACCTCCACTTTGGGGACTGAAACCCCCCAGGTTTGCCATTTATTTTTACATTCTTTCTTTTTATTATTTCTATTTTTCTTTTAATTATTGTTTTCTTAATTAGTTTATTATTTTCATAAATATAAAAAAACACACAAAAAAATCAGAAAAAGATAAAAAGATAATAAATATTTTTATTTTAGTATTTTTGTAAATAAATAACTTTAATTGATTAGTTTTAAAATTAGGTTTTAATTTTAACTCTTTTAATAAAAATCTAAAAAATATAGAATTAGGGTTTATGATAATTTTTATTCTTTTTTCCTTTTATTCCATAATAATTAAATATTAATATTATTTACTTTTATAAATTAAATTGCATGTAAATTAATTAGGGTTAATTTTAGGGTAAAACTTTAATCTTCTTTTAATAAATTAAAATAACTAGAATTAGGGTTAGCATTTAATTAAATTAATTCTTTTTTCATTAAATACCAAAAATACCAAAAATACCAAAACAATTTCTTTTCTCTTTTTTAATTAATTAATTCCATCATTAATTTAATTTTTGCAAAAAAGGGTCCAACGCCCTCGTTTTAATTCTTACTTAATTCGGATATTTATTTTATTTCTTTTAATATTTATGTAACTCTCTCAAGGCCTTGTAATTAATTTCTCGTACTTTTAATTCTTTATTTTCTTTACTTTCTTTATTTTTCTGTCAAATCGGGTTCAAGAAATTTTGGCGATGTGGACCCGCGCCTTTTGTAATAGCTTAGAATCTTTTACTTTTCTCGCATTTTTAATTGTTAATCAAGGCATGAAAGAATGTATGGACAAAATTAAAAACAAACGCTAGATCACCAATAACATGACAAGAGACAAAAATATCTGAAAACGACACACAAATCACACACCACCCCTAGGGTACGCCTCACTGTTGCCTTGCCTCGAAAGGTGATCGTCGAGTAGAGGATGTCTTAGTAAGTCCTCATGATCCGGGAACCTGGCATGAGGGTAGCTTCTAAGGTGTCTTCCCATTGCTCTGGTGATCACCATTGTCCCGAACCTCGAATTGACCCGAACACCTCCAACGGTGGTGCTACCTACCTCTCAATGGTGGGATGGCACTACTTTAAAGGACATCTACACAGACGAATTCCTTAGGGTAGGTAGACGACTCTTAATACTTGCTCTAATTTCAAAACAAATTCAAAAAATACTTTTCACACCGACACCTTTTCAAAAAGCTTTCGAAAGCAATTTTTCAAACACTCTTGAGGACCGATACAAGAGTCGAACTGGAATTTTCAAAGAAACTTTTTAAAACCCACATTGAAAAGCAAACAAACCATTTTTGAAAACACAAATGAGCAAGTATCTAAGAGCCCATGGATAACCATGGATAGAAAGGGTGCTAACACCTTCCCTTTCTATAATCTACCTCCCGAACCGAGAGCAATCTCTATAAGGAATTTTTCTGTGCTTTTGTCCTTTCCATTTGGAGAAAATAAAAGACGGTGGCGACTCTTGCTTCTGCGACATTTCGCGAACCAGCGTTAAACAATCAGTTCCAGATCCACCGATCACAGCATGTTATAAGCTTTCAGAAAAGTCTGAGAACTCCTTCAGAACATGTTGGAGCAGAGAGATTCCAAGATTACAAGTTGGATGTTTATTCTAAGTTACGTTGATGCTGAACTTCTGACCCATACTTAGGCTATGATGCACAATCTCATAGCGCAGGATTTCTATTTTGATAAATCTCATCATTATTTAATGCTCACAACCACTTTTAAGTTTTTATCTAAAGGATTTCCCCACGTGTGAGATAGAAGTACCATTACTGTCCTTGAAAAGGAAAGCTTTCGTACAAGTTTATGCTGGGCCCATGCTTTACTTTTGCCTCTGAGGGTACTTTTCCTTAATTCAGGCTTACAAATCCAGCTTAGGCACGGCTAAAAGCTGCTAACCACCATACTTGTTTAACTTACTTCAAGAACAAGGCAACACCCTAGCATATGATGACTGTACCCATGATCTCTCCAAGCTACAAAATCCTTGCTTATAAATTGAACTTCATTGGCAACTGTAAAAGGGGAGGTCATAAAAATTGAAGGGAAAAACTTTTAAACCTTGCTAAAATTTCCAGAATTCCAAAACTGCAATCACAAAAATACAAAACCTGCTAGTTTTTGATTCTTGCATTAAAATTTCAATTTCCCTCAAGAGTTTCTTGACCAAGTCATCCATTCACCTTTCATAACCCAAGCTAAAGTGTGTTTCAGTCTGCTGAATACATGAGGAAGCTGACCAGAACACTACAAGCAGTCAGAACCAGACTCTAGCTCATAGAACATTTTCCAGTTGCAAGGTAAGCTTTTGCTGACTCTCATCATATTACTTAGGCATTGTTAGATTTGCATGATCAAAATACAATGTAGACATCCTGATCCTGTTGCTGTATATATTCTGAAGTTTCATGTATTTGTCTGCCTAAGTAGAGAGAACATTAGTTTAGAACTTCTTAAGGAAACTAGGTTCAACAGATACATGTTTGTTTCTGATTTACAATTTTGACATTTTTTTTGTTTCTGAAACCATAATGAAACTTTCCAGAACTATTATGTGTGCATGTTTGTTTTGTTGAGAAATGACCAAGCTGCAGATGCTCTGATTGGTGTGGAGAAAGAGATAAAGCGCATCATCATAATTTACTTTATGTTATATGTTTATGCTTTTGTTTCTAATATCGGATGTACAGCTACCCCCGTGGTAGAAAGTGTGCGCATAAGACATTAGTGCTAAGGGTCCTAGGTTCTAACCCCAGAAGCTTTTTTTTAGGTTTATTTATTGACATCTTCACCCAGTTATCTGTTAGACGATACTCCTAGATCAGAACTTCTAAACAACCTTATCCAACAGCATTATCAACTCACTCTCTCAAATAGCCAGAACTTCTGACTTGCCAGTGATACATGAACTTCTAGGTTTCCAGCTACACTACAACTTCTGAACCCCCTCAACAATCAGAGATGTTAGGTTTTCCTCTGTTCCCAGCAACCTCAGGACTTGGTGTACCCAGGCTCAGAACTTCTGACCTTCTGCTTGCCTACTAACATTTTCTCTCTTGCAACGTATCAGAGTCAGAACTTCTGTTCCTCCTCGTTTCAGCAATGTGCTGATTCTGACTCCATTTTCTTATTTATCTTATTTTTGCTTTTAATAACCAAAAACACAAAAAATATTTCATATTCACATGTTTTATTTCATTTCTTTTAGAACAAAAAGATCAAAATATTTTCTTAAGTAAATTAATTTCTTAACAAAAACAAAACAAGTCCATTTTACATTTCTTGTATATTATTTCAATATGGTTGTAATAGATAATTAGGACTTTAATTTCTTCCAATCCCCATTCATAAATTTGTACCCACATCCCCTAAAGCTTTGTAATAGCTTAGTATTTTTATTTTCCGTAATTTAATGCTTTATATACCAATTGCTAATAATTTGTATGGAAAGATTAAAACCAACAAATATCAAACCCTAATAAAGACAAAAACAATTCATGTAACTCAATACACTTGCACACAAACACCCCTAGGGTAAACCCACTTTGTTGCCTTACAAAAATGGCCATATTATGCATGTGAGGTATCTTAGCAAAAACAAGCAAAATACGAGATCATAGTCCCTCGATGACGCTATCTATGTTTCCTTTCAAAATGATCTTAGTCCCTAAAGAAAAATGCTAAGATATCTTGCAACATTGCTAATCATGGTTATACGATGACCCACGCCCGTCCCTTTTAAATCCAAAGATAGGGTTTCTTACCAAATCAATGGTAAGATAAAAATGTCAAAGGAAAGAGGAAATGAATATGAAAGGCTTTTGAGTAGGTAGAATGTTCCTGGTTGCTTGCTCAATTTCAAAACAAAAACATCCTTTCTATTTTCAAAACAAACACCAACACTTTTAAAAACATCTTTGAAACTTGAAAATATTTTCAAAATATCAAACACATTGTATACATTCTTACGAACGAGAATCATTACAAAGTTTGCCTAAACGATGGCATCTTTACAAAATACTTTCAAAACCACACAAAGCACATTTTCAAACAAAAAAAAAGCAAGTGATCTAGCAAGTAGCTAAGAGCCCATGGAAAACCATGGATGAAAAGGGTGCTAATATCTTCCCTTTTCATAATCTACCCCCCGAACTCAAGAAACAATCTCAAAGGTCTTTCTTGTGCTTTTTCACCTTTCCTCTTGGATAAAAGAAAATTCAGTGGCTACTCTTGTTAACCGCAACATTTGCGATCAAACACAAAACAACCAAGTCAGTTCTCCTACCGTATCACAGAATTGGCGACTCTGCTGGGGAAAATCTTAAAAGTGGGGTTACCTTAGGGCTAGATCACATTTACTTGCTTTCATTATTTGACTTGTGTGCTTTACATTATGGTTCTTTGCTTGGGTTTGAATCCTCTACCCAGATTTGGGATACCTTATAGGTAAGTAGCAATACATTTTGGAAACTGTGCGGGGTATATCGACATGGTCTAAGCAATAACTATGTTAGTGTGACATATTTGTGGGTACCGGTAGCCCTTGAGTAGTCAAGGAGAATACGAGGCCGCTGAGTGATGTCATGAAGCACTAACTAACTTCTAGAACCTGTACTTGACCAACTTGGCCATTAGGACGTAGTGAGATGATCGGCTTTGGTGCAGTCTGGAGTTGGTAGATACTCGATACTACACTCATTGAGGTTTGGTTTTTTGGGATATTTCGGTCTCCATTAAAGAGGATTGCGCTGAAACAATGCCCAAGGAAATAAACCAATGATATTGAGCTCCTTAGAACCCGGTTACTATTGCTAGGACAGGTTTGAGCCAACTAAACTTCAAGAGGGTACTTACCTAGGAGACTCCACGCATGCCTAAACCTAAGGACTTGTTTGTTTTGTTCGTATATATTTACTTGTACATAACATCATAACCATCATAACATAATACTCATATTCACTAGCCATTTCAAGGATCTGAGGATTTATCTTTGTTCTGTTTTGTAGGACATGGATTCTATTCGCAGGAAAACCATTCAAGTCAATCTTCTAAGGATCCCTCCTTAACTTAAAGAGTTAGCATCAAGGGTTCCCGAAAATTCTCCATTTACCGAAAGACATGGTCGCCTCCTAAACTTGGTTACCTCCAACACTGATGAGGACATGATGAAGGTGTTATTCCAGTTCTTTGATCCTTTACCCCATTACTTCACATTTCCCGATTATCAACTTGTGCTAACTTTGGAAGAATTCTCTCAACTCTTGAGGATTACCATTCTCAATTAACTACCTTTCAACGGTAAGGAAAGAGATCCGAAGCCAGAAGAGATTGATAAAGCTCTACACTTGCAACCATCTGATGTCATAACTAATTGGGAAACAAGGAGTGGTGTCAAAGGTTTCTTAGAAAAGTTCTTGTTTGAGAAAGCTCAAAACTGTTGGAAGTATTTGGATTTGTAAGATTTTGAGGAGATTGTGGTTCTCCTCATCTATGGATGATTTTGTTTCCAAATCATGACCAAGTCATAGATATAAACGCCGTCAAAATTTTCATGTCTCGTAACCCGATACCTACTTTGCTAGGAGATATCCTACATTCTTTTCACACTCGCACTATGAGGAAAAGAGGTATCCTTATGTGTTGTACTCCTCTCTTGGAAAGATGGTTTATCTTGCATCTTCCCCAATTTGTATTGAAGAACGAGCAAGGTTCAAGGTGGTCACATAGGTTGATGACACTCAAACATTCAGACATTCATTGGTGTTCCCAATCTATAGAGAATGTTACTATCATCGACCATTGTGGAGAATTCCCTAATGTCCCTTTACTTGGAATTAGAGGAGGTATCACCTACAACCCCTGCTTAGCCTTAAGACAGTTTGGTTACGCCCGAAGGGATGGCCCACATGAGATGCTCATTCAAGGGTTGGTATTTAACTACGAGAACGACGATCAAGGTCACCGCCAGAGGTTTATCCGAGCTTGGAGGATGTTGAACAAGGTAGATAGCAAGAGATTGGGGAATAAGAATTCCATCCCTCTCGAGCCTTACCTCAAATGGTATAAGCTCGTTCTTAAAGTCTTATAATGCCTTACCCCTCCATTCTCCCGGTTATCATAGAGCTTGTTGTGGAAGGAGATGTTCCCTACACTATCCTACATCCTGATATGCCCACCTCTCTTGAAGACTTACAAAGGGATTGGATACAGCTTAAGGGAGAGAGAGACACTTTCGAGGCCCAATTCTATGCCAGCAAGAAGAAGGTTTTGGAACTCAGTAAGTAACTTCATGAGGAGCAGAGCTTGAACACCTACATCGCACCAAAGGGGATGCGTACAACTTTTTTATCTTAGAGTTTTTGTAAGCCCAAAAGAGGCATGATGAACTCAAACTTTGATTTATTAATATAACGTGTGTTCATTTTTGGTCTAAAGCAAATTTAAATATCTAATTTTCTTGAAATCATTGCATATGCATCTACCATTCATCATAACATAAGCAGGTTTCTTAAAACAAGTCTCCTCATCTTTCTACTGTTTATTTACATTAGATGGATCTCGAGCAGACAGTAAAAGACCTCCAGGCACAGAATGCTCAGTTTCAACAGATGTTCTTGATCTAGCCAAAGGACAAGAAGATTTGAAAACTCTGTTGATAGAAGAGAAGAAGAAAGCAAAGAAAGCAACCGGTGTTCTAAATATGGGAAGAAGGTTCCAAGGACAAGCCAACCGGACCCTAGATTTTGCAACGTCATCTGGTGAAAAGGATAATCAAGAAGGGAAAGGAAAGGAAGCGGCTGCCCAGCCAGAATCTGAAGAGGAAGAAGAAGAAGATTACTCTGAAGAGAAATATCCTCCGGCCGACGACAAATACAAACATCTGGAAGAACGTCTAAGTGCAATGGAAATTCAGAAAGTGCTCGGGCTGGACTTTGAAGAGCTGGGTTTGGTATATAGGATTGTTATTCCACCAAAATTCAAGGCACCAGTGTTCTCTAAATACGACAGGGTTTCATGTCCCAAGATGCATCTCTGATCTTACATGAGAAAGATACAGCCTCACACTACTGACAAAGATTTGTGGGTCCACTTCTTTCTAGACAGTCTATCCGGGACTCAGCTAGATTGGTTCTATCAACTAGAGAGGGCCAATATCCATAACTGGGAGGACCTTTCCGCTGCTTTTTATAAACAATATCAGTATAACGCATATCTTTCTCCTACTCGTACTTAACTCCAGAGTATGGATATGGTTTTAAGTGAAGGTTTCAAAGACTACGCTCAGAAATAGAGGGAATTAGCAGGAAGAGTCCATCCTCCCCTGTCCAAAAGAGAGCTAGTAGACATGTTTCTGGGTACCCTGTCCGGTCCTTTCTTCAATCATCTAATTGGAAGTTCCTCAGCAGGCTTCACTGAATTAATCTTGACTGGGGAAAGAGTGGAAGCCGATATTAAGAGTGGGAAGATTCAAAAAGACGCATCCTCCGTTGTTGTAAGAAAACCATTTATCGGGAAGAAAGAAGTCGGTGTTGTATACCCTCAAAAAAATCAAGATAGAGCTGAACTTCGTCCAATGGTAGGGGCTGTCATGATCCCTAAGCCTGCACCTACTCAACAAAGAAGTAACCAGCCAAGAACAGAAAGACCAGTAAGACAATTTACCCGGATTAATATGACACTATCTCAAGTCCTGCCGCATTTGTTGAGATCTAATCTGGTAACTTTAAAGGAAGCCCCGAAGAATCCCAACACCGCATCTCCTTATTACCATCCTAATGCTCGCTATGCTTACCATTCAGAAATCCCAGGCCATGATACCAACAACTGTTGGGCTTTGAAAAACAGGGTGCAAGACCTTCTTGAAGCAAAAGAAATTGAATTTGATGCTCCTGAAATCCAAAATGTTATCACCGCTCCTATGCCCAAGCATGGCCATAATGTTAACGCCATTGAAGATGATATGTTTGTTATTACTGTTGATGAACTTGTTACTCCTCTCTTGACTGTCAAGAAGAACCAATTGAAAGTCGGTTTATTTCCGGGCTGTGACGAAAGCTGCCACCTCTATTTATCCCTACCAACTGTTTGTCATTTATTGAAAGCAGGTATCCAGCGCCTAATGGATGACAAAGAGATTTTGTTTGAAAATATTCCCGTTCCAACCATTTCTTACAATGATGTTTCAATAGTAACCATTTCCGCCAATCCTTCCAGGGTCTCCACCAAAAGACCCATTAGGATTACATTAGTTCCTAAGATGACTCCACTGATAATTACTATGCTAGGTCCAATCCCGTACTCATCAGATAAAACTGTCCCATGGAACTATGGGGGCAACGTCTACTATCACGGCGTCGAACAGGATTGGATGGCTGATGAAGACTTAATTTTTGAGAAGGCTGACCCCGACATCAGCAACATTGCGAGAACCAGCAAGATAACCCAAAGTGGTAGAGTATTCTCTCTTGAGATTTCTCCTCCAAAATCTGTTACCGATCTTGTGATCATCCCTGCTTCTATTCATGTTGACACTACTACTACTACAATTCCTATAGTTACCCCTGCTGATACCCCTACCATCGAGTCAACTGAGACTCGGGGAAAAGGAATTCTAGTTGAGCCTGTCCAGATGAAGGTGCAATCAGTATCTATCCCTGGAGCCTCCCAAAAGGAGATGGAAGAAATTCTGAAAATTATAAAGAGAAGTGACTACAACATAGTCGAATAGCTAGGGAAGACTCCGCCAAAGATTTCCATGCTAGCTTTATTGTTATGCTCTGAGGCTCATGCGAATGCCTTGGTAAAATTTCTTAAAACTGCCCATGTGCCACAAGAAACCTCTGCTGATCAGTTCCAAGACTGTGTGGCTAGTTTAACAGTTGACAACAGTTTAGGCTTTTCTGATGCTGGCCTGATACCAAGAGGGAGGAAGCACAATGAGGCATTACATGTCTCTGTCGAATGCAGGGGCACAACGTTGGTCCATGTCCTGGTTGATATTGGTTCATCTTTGAATGTGCTTCCTAAGAAGGATTTGGATAGACTCGACTGTGAAGGTTTGGCCTTAAAACCCAGAAACATAGTGGTAAGGGCCTTCGATGGTTCAAAAAGAATGGTGCACGGGGAGGTGGACATCCCCATAAAAGTTAGAATTCAAACCTTTGATTAAACTTTCTATGTGATGGACATTCGCCCTTCCTATTCCTGTTTATTGGGCCGACCTTGGATTCATGACGCTGGTGTCGTCACCTCTATATTACATCAGATGCTGAAATACCCAACCAAGGGGAAAATCATTATTGTCCATGGAGAAGAAGAATATATGGTTAGTCACTTGAACTCCTTCAAATACGTGGAATTAGATGGTGAATTCATTGAAACTCCGTTTCAACATTTCAAGGAAGTCCCACAAACAGCGGTAGTAACCAAGACTATTTCCCAAGTCCCAAAGATTACAAAACCTCTGCTAAAGAGTCTTCTCTGAAAGATGCCAAGGCAGTGATCAAAGAAGGTGGGTGCACTATTTGGGACCAACTCCCGGATATCCCTTACAAATCTGACAAATTTGGTTTGGGTTTCACTTCAGGAGCCCAGAAAGTTGTACGTCGTGCTCGTTCCAGAGGACCACCTTTGAGGATCAGCAACCATAGAGTCAACGTAGTAGAGGATGATGTTGATGACCGTTGTGGCCTAGAATATTGGATTTCCCAACTATCAACGGAGGACTCGGCAACTGGGAAGCTAAATATTTTTGTCCCAATTACTTTTATCCAACAGTAATTGTCTTTAAATTTATGTCAAACTTGTAATAATTAAACAATTCAGACTTTTAAAACCTTATGTCTTACCCGAGGCACAACGGTCCATTTGTAAGGGTTGCTACCTCATTTTCATATGTCATCAATGAATCATGGACGTTTTTGCATACAAACTTTACGCTCTTTATTTTTCTTTTCCTACATTTTTGTTTTTCAATAATAGTTATGCTCTTACACACACTCACATATCAAATGCAGATCCACATCCACTCAGGATCCCTAGGGTAATTCTGCTATGGCCTTTTGTGACTTTGAAAATCTAATCTACCAAGCCGAAGACGAAGGTGAGGAAGATTGTGAAGTTCCACGGAAACTAGCTAGGTTGCTACAACAGGAAGAGAGGACTATACAGCCCCACGAAGAACCAGTGGACACAATTAACCTAGGTACCGAAGAGGAAGAAAGAAGTCAAGGTAGGAGCCAATCTGGAATCTAGTGTCAAGAAGCACCTAATTCAGTTACTACATGATTATGTTGAGGTCTTTTCTTGGTCGTACAAAGACATTCCAGGACTTGATGCTGATATCGTGGTCCATCGTCTACCGACAAAAGAAGACTTCCCTCTGGTAAAACAGAAAGTCTGTCGCATGCGGACAGACATGTCAGAGAAAATCAAGACTGAAGTCAAGAAAAAATTCAACATCGGATTCCTAGCTGTCACCTTCTATCCACAATGGGTCGCCAATGTTGTTCTAGTGCCTGAAAAGGATGGAAAAGTACGCATATGTATGGACTACCGAGATTTGAATAGGGCAATCCCTAAGGATGATTTCCCACTTCCCCATATCGATATTTTGGTCGACAATACCGAACAACACAAAGTGTTCTCATTTATGGATGGTTTCTCAGGCTACAATCAAATCAAAATGGCACCTGGGGACATGGCGAAAACAACCTTCATCACACAATGGGGCACTTTATGTTACAAGGTTATGCCATTCGAGTTGAAGAACGCGGGGGAAACTTATCAGCGTGCCATGGTAGCTCTATTTCATGACATGATCTATCACGAAATAGAGGTCTATGTGGACGACATGATAGCCAGATCTCAAACTGAAGAGGAACATCTTGACCATTTACAGAAACTGTTTGAGAGGTTAAAGAAATACAAGTTAAGGCTGAACCCAAATAAATACACATTTGGGGTGAGGTCCGGTAAACTCCTAGGCTTCGTCGTCAACAGTAAAGGTATCAAAGTGGATCCTACCAAAGTAAAATCAATACAAGAAATGCATGCTCCTCGTACCGAGAAGGAAGTCAGAGGATTCTTAGGACTGCTAAACTACATTGCCAGCTTCATTTCTCACTTGACCGCTACTTGTGAACCAATCTTCAAATTACTGAAGAAAGATCAAGTAGTCAAATGGAATGACGATGCCAAGCTGCCTTCGACAAAATCAAAGAGTACCTACAAGAGCCTCCTATTTTGATGCCGCCAGTCAAGGGAACACCCTTGATCGTGTATCTAATTGTCTTATAAAATTCAATGGGGTGTGTGCTGGGGCAGCATAACGAATCTGGACAAAAAGAGCATGTTATTTACTACCTGAGCAAAAAGTTTACCGATTGTGAAACAAGATATTCACTGCTCGAGAAAACTGGTTGCACTCTGGCATGGGCTGCTCACTGGTTGAGACAATATATATTGACCCATACTACCTTATTGATATCCAAGATGGATCCAATTAAATACATATTCGAGAAGCTTGCTCTCTCTGGGAGAATAGCAAGATGGCAGATGATCCTGACGGAATATGACATTCAATACACTACCCAAAAAGAAATAAAAGGAAGTGTGTTAGCCAATCACCTTGCTCATCAAGCTGTGGATGACTACCAATCCATGAAATTCGAATTCCCAAATGAAGACATCATGACGGTAAACAACTGTGAGGAACTCAGACCATATGACGGACCTGAACAAGGATCCCGATGGACCTTGGTTTTTGACGGAGCCTCGAACGCACTCGGCAATGGCATATGTGTTGTACTCATATCCCCTGAAGGATGTCATACTCCCTTCACCGTAAGACTTTGCTTCAACTGTACTAATAATATGGCAGAATACGAAGCGTGCATTTTTGGTCTCAAAGCTACCATAGAGTTGGGAATCAAGTCCTTAAGTGTATTTGGAGATTCAGCTTTAGTCATCATCCAGATCAAAGGAGAATGGGACACTAAACACCCTAACCTCATCCCCTACAAAGAACATGTGTTGACATTAATCCCTTACTTTGAGGAAATTATCTTCGAGCATTTTCCACGAGAGGAAAATCAGCTAGCGGACGCGCTAGCCACCATGTCATCCAAGTTTAAACTCAAGTGAGGTAATGAGGCTCCCCAGATCACCATTAAACGGATGGATCAACCAACTTACTATCACGAGATCGATACTGAAGAAATAGTGGACCAACCTTGGTTCCATGAAGTCAAGAGGTATCTCGAGGCTCAAGATTATCCGGAAGGAGCTTCAGTCAATGATAAGAAGTTCTTAAGGAGATTCTCTGCTAAGTTCTTCATCAATAATGGCATTATCTACAAACGCAACCACGACTCTGTTTTACTTCGTTGCGTAGATAAGATTGAGGCAGAAAACATCATGGATGGTCTACATGAAGGCACTTTTGGCACCCACTCTAGTGGGTATACGATGGCTAAGAAAATCCTACGGGCAGGTTATTACTGGTCTACCATGGAAGCAGATTGCTATCAGCATTCACGAATCTGCCACAAGTGTCAGATCTATGCTGACAAAGTGCATGTGCCTCCAGTTCCTCTAAATGTCCTGACTTCTCCTTGGCCATTCGCGATATGGGGCATCAATATGATTGGAGAAATCAAACCTACAACTTCTAACGAACACCGCTTTATCTTGGTGGCCATTGACTATTTTACGAATTGGATTGAGGCAGCTTCTTTCGCTTCCATTATCAAGAATGTTATGGCCCGTTTCATCAAACAGAATCTCATTTGTCGGTACAGTATCCCAGAGAGAATCATCACAGATAATGGTACGAATCTCAACAATACTATGATCACGACACTGTATGCACAATTCAAGATCCAGCACCACAATTCTTCTCCTTACCGGCCAAAGATGAATGGTGTTGTCAAAGCTACAAATAAGAACATCAAAAAGATCATACAAAAAATTATAGTAACCTACAAAGACTAGCATGAGATGCTACCATTCGCTCTCCACAGTTACCGTACCACAGCACGCACATCAATAGGGGCAACTCCCTTCTCCTTGGTATACAGAATGGAAGTTGTCTTACCAAATGTTGTCCAAATACCTTTAAGAATCATAAAGGATGCAGGGTTGAATAAAGAGGATTAGATCCAGACTAGACTTGACCAATTAAACCTAATTGATGAGAAGAGGCTTACGGCTATCTGTCATGGCCAGATGTACCAAAAATGCATGATCAAAGCCTTTAACAAAAAGGTCAGACACCAAGTGTATCAAGTTGGGGATCTGGTGATCAAGCGCATCATATTGCCGCAAGGTGATCCCAGGGGAAAATGGACTCCTACATAGGAAGGACCATTTATGATCAAAATCATATTCTCTGGTGGAGCAATGATCTTGACCACTATGGATGGCGACGACCTTCTACACCTTGTGAACACGGATATAGTCAAAAGATACTACGCATAAGAGACCCGCTAGGTTGACATACCTAGGCAAAACAAGGGCATCCCGGCGAATCAACAAGGTTCGGGAAAAAATTAGGGATAAAACCAAAAAAATCTATACACCCGGCAAGTTGAAAACCCAAAAGGGAGACTTGGGCAAAAAAAGGGTATCCCGGTGGACTGAAAACCTGAAAGGGCGGTCCAGGAAAAAGTTAGGGAATTAAAGCGTATGACTATGTCCCGTTGGATCACCTTACAGATAACCTTTAGCTTCGACTGACAAACTCATTGGTTCTGATCAATCCAATCAACTTCAGACAAGGCAGCAAGTGGAAAAGACGCTCAGAGACACGAAGGCTATAACAGAATGGGAACCCCATGGGATTATTTCACATAGCTATCTTTTCTTTGTATCAAATTTTCATTTTTCTAGGACGACATTCTCTTACTAGGATGATCGTCTCATTGTACAAAAAATACTTATTCAAATTAATACAAAGATATCCATTTGAAAGTGAAAAACTATCTCTTTTTCTTTATTTTTGTGTTTTTGTTTACAAAAAAAACGTCCAATGATTTATTTTTGAGCATATCCATTTGAACATAACTACTGTTTAGAAATGAGAAAAAAAATGAACAAAAATAGAAAGACAATCACTAATGGCTTTAAGAAATAGGATAATATCTTTAGACTATTCCATAAAATCCCCCACAGTGTACAGCTTAATGATATCAAGCTCTCTCACATCCCCGGTGGAACAAAAACTTCCAGTTATCACTCCCCAGTAAAAGTCGCCTAATTCCTCAGGATTCCCCAACGGGATTTCACAAGCAATACACAGCGTTTTCTTTACACAACAGAGTTTGTTTCTCTAACAAATGGAAGCTCATCAACTCATCGGCACTTCAAAACATGAAGACTTATATCATTTGCACCCAGCAGTACTCAAGGATTTATCTTCCCCAACAACACTGCGGCATAACAATTAACATGTCCATACATCGCTCCCATACGTCATAACATTGACAACACAAACACATACGACACAATCTCATTTATTTTGAGAACATCATTACACCATGCATTTCATACATCATGACATTGCATACAACTAACCTTTCATCTTTTTCAGGAAAGATCAATCAACAGAAAATTATCATCAAATTTTCAACAAGTCAATTACAGATCAATTCCCAAGAAAGGATTGGTCCACCATCTACACAACAGATGTTTCTTTCAGACTCCTGTCGATTCTGTTTAAATATCTCAACCATTTATTCTGATTCTTTTCCCACAGTTGTCTTCTCTGGTTCAGATAAATCTCTCAATGATTTGTTCTGATTCTTCTCCAGATCCCTGCCGGTTCAGATAAATCTCTCAACGATTTATTTTGATTCTTTCTCGCAGACGCTTTCTCTAGTTCAGATAAATCACTCAAAGATTTAATCTGATTATTTCCAGTTAAAGAATATTCAAGATCTCTTTTGGTTCAGTTTAAACCCTTCAACGGTTTATTATGATACTTTCCAAAGGAACCCTGCTAATTCAGATAAATCTCTCAACCGTTTATTCTGATTCTTTCCCGCAGACGCTTTCTCTGGTTCAGATAAATCACTCAAAGATTTACTCTGATTCTTTCCAGTTAAAGAATATTCAAGATCTCTTTTGGTTCAGTTTAAACCCATCAATTGTTTATCCTGATACTTTCCAAAGGAACCCTGCCGGTTCAGATAAATCTCTCAATGATTTATTCTGATTCTTTCCCGCAGACGCTTTCTCTGGTTCAGATAAATCACTCAAAGATTTACTCTGATTCTTTCCAGTTAAAGAATATTCAAGATATCTTTTGGTTCAGTTTAAACCCCTCAACGGTTTATCCTGATGCTTTCAAAATGAAAAATTCTTGTTTAGATAAGTCGCCCCAAAGATTTATTCTGATTCTTTTCAAGTTGAAATCAAGTTCATCCTTAGTCCATTTTCTGTCAACAGTCACCTTTGGATGACATCTATAAGCCCATCTCCGGTAAATTTCCTCTATTCATCCAAATGGAATCTATAAGCCCATTCACAATTTATCTTCGAATGCAAATTTCTGGGCACTCTAGTGTCCAATCATCTTCCACCATCAAGCCACGAATGGCGGATCCGCCAATCTAACTCTTCATGTTTAAGAAGATTGAACAGGGACAATTGTTGTACCCCAAAATTTTCCCTCTCATTTCTCAAAGGATCATTTTGGACCCTCAGGTTTGCTTCCATTCAATTTCAAGCCTTAAAATACAAATTTCCAAGAAAGTCATTCACAAGGGCAGAATGGTCATTCGCACACTAAAAAGTCAAACTTTGACTTTTAGATCAAAATCAAGTTTAAAGAATCATATTTCATCAAGGCATGAAATTTGTTTCATTAGGGAAATCATAAGTCAAGATTCATGTTGAAAAATTCGAAATTCTAAATACTTAGAATCTTTCTAGGTATTTAAGAAGTATGACAAGTTCAGAACTTCTGGCCAGATTTTCACCATGATGCAAGATGAATCTGGAAGAACTTCTAACACAAGAGTTTTAGATCTCAATAAGACCTAAAATATTGTAGAACAGAACTTCTCCTGGAAATGCTGGAATTTCAAGTTATAAATATTCAAAGACACGTCCATGAAACTGAAGCACTCAGCAAATTTTGGACTTTTTCAAGACAGAGTTTGGTTAGAACTTCTGGGCCATTTTTCCCGAAGGTTCATCCAGAGTTTGCAAAAGTAATTCAAAGAAAGTCTACAAAGTGTGTTACAAGCTTTCAGAAAAGTCTGAGAACTCCTTCAGAACATGATGGAGCTGAGACATTCCAAGATCAGAAGTTGGATGTTTATTCTAAGTTACGCTGATGTTGAACTTCTGACCCAGACTTAGGCTATGATGCAAAATCTCATAGCGCATGATTACTAGTTTGATAAATCTCATCATCATTTAATGCTCACAACCACTTTTGAGTTTTTATCCAAAGGATTTCCCCACGTGTGAGATAGAAGTACCATTGATGTCCTTTAAAAGGCAAACTTTTGTACAAGTTTATATTGGGCCCATGCTTTACTTTTGCCTCTGAGGGTACTTTTCCTTAATTCAGGCTTACAAATCCAGCTTAGGCACGTCTAAAAGCTACTAACCACTATACTTGTTTAACTTACTTCAAGAACAAGGCAGCACCCTAGCATATGATGATTGTACCCTTGATCTCTCCAAGATATAAAATCATTGCCTATAAATTGAACTTCATTGGAAACTGTAAAAGGGACGGTCAGAAAAATTGAAGGGAAAAACATTGGAACCTTGCTAAAATTTCCAGAAATCCGAAACTGCAAACACAAAAATACAAAACCTGCTAGTTTTTTATTCTTGCATTCAAATTTCAATTTCCCTCAAGATTTTATTGACCAAGTCATCCATTCACCTTTCATAACCGAAGCTAAAGTGTGTTCAAGTCTGCTGAATACATGAGGAAGTTGATCAGATCATTATAAGCAGTCAGAACTAGACTCCAGCTCATAGAACATTTTCCAGTTGCAAGGTAAGCTTCTACTGACTCTCATCATATTACTTATGCATTGTTAGATTTGCATGATCAAAATACAATGCAGACATCCTGATTCTGTTGCTGTATATATTCTGAAGTTTCATGTATTTGTCTGCCTAAGTAGAGAGAACATCAATTCAGAACTTCTTAAGGAAACTAGGTTCAGCAGATACATGTTTGTTTCTGATTTATAGTTTTGACATTTTTTATGTTTCTGTAACCATATGAAACTTACCAAAACTGTTATTTGTGCATTTTTGTTTTGTTGAGAAATGACCAAGCTGTAAATGCTCTGATTGGTGTGCAGAAAGAGATAAAGTGCATCATCAGAATTTACTTTATGTTATATGTTTATGCTTTTGTTTCTAATACCGGATGTATAGCCACCCCAGTGGTAGAAAGCGTGTGCATAATACATTAGTGTTAAGGGTCATGGGTTCTAACCCCATAAGATTTTTTTTAGGTTTATTTATTGACATATTCACCCAATTATCTGTCAGACGATACTCCTAGATCAGAACTTCAAAACAACCTTATCCAACAGCATTATCACCTCACTCTCTCAAATAGCCAGAACTTCTGACTTGCCAACGATACATGAACTTCTAGGTTTCCAGCTACACTACAGCTTCTGAACCCCCTCAACAACCAGAGCTATTAGGTTTTCCTCTGTTCCCAGCAACCTCAGAACTTGGTGTACCCAGGCCCAGAACTTCTGACCTTCTGCTTGCCTACTAACATTTTCTCTCTTGCAGCGTATCAGAGTCAGAACTTATGTTCCTCCTGGTTTCAGCAATGTGCTGATTCTGACTCCATTTTCTTACTTATCTTATTTTTGCTTTTAATAACCAAAAACACCAAAATTATTTCATATTCACATGTTTTATTTAATTTCTTTTAGAACAAAAAAATCAAAATATTTTCTTAAGTAAATTAATTTCTTAACAAAAACAAAACAAGTCCATTTTAAATTTCTTGTATATTATTTCAATATGGTTGTAATAGATGATTAGGACTTTAATTTCTTGCAATCCCCATTCATAAATTTGTACCCCCGTCCCCTAAAGCTTTGTAATAGCTTAGTATTTTTATTTTCTGCAATTTAATGCTTTATATACCAATTGCTAGTAATTAGGGTTTGTATGGAAAGATAAAAACCAACAAATAGCAAACTCTAATCAAGATAAAAACAATGCATGTAAATCAACTCACTTGCACACAAACACCCCTAGGGTAAACCCACTTTGTTGCCTTATAAAAATGGCCATATTATGCATGTGAGGTATCTTAGCAAAAACAAGCAAAATACAAGATCATAGTCCCTCAATGACGCTATCTATGTTGCCTTTCAAAATGAACTTAGTCCCTAAAGAAAAATGCTAAGATATCTTGTAACATTTCTAATCATGGTTATACGATGATCCACGCCCGTCCCTTTTACATGCAAAGATAGGGTTTCTTACCAAATAAATGGTAAGATAAAAATGTCAAAGGAAAGAGGAAATGAATATGAAAGGCTTTTGAGTAGGTAGAATGTTCCTGGTTTCTTGCTCAATTTCAAAACAAAAACATCCTTTCTATTTTCAAAACAAACACCAACACTTTCAAAAACATCTTTCAAACTTGAAAACATTTTCAAAAGATAAAACACTTTGTATACATTCTGTGATACGGTGGAAGAACTGACTTGAGAGTTTTGCGTTTGATCGTAAATGTTGTTGTTAGCAAGAGTCGCCACCGACTTTTCTTTTATCTAAAAGGAAATGTGAAAAAGCACAGGAAAGACCTTTAAGATTATTTCTTGAGTTCGGGGGTAGATTATGAAAAGGGAAGGTATTAGCACCCTTTTCATCCATGGTTTTGCATGGGCTCTTAGTTAATTTCTAGATCACTTGCTTTTGTTTGAAATTGTGCTTTGTGTGGTTTTTAAAGTATTTTGTAAAGAGGCCACTGTTTATGCAATCTTTGTAATGATACTCGTTCGTAAGAATGTATACAAATATGTTGATCTTTTGAAAATGTTTTCAATTTTGTAAGATGTTTGAAAGTGTATGTGTTTGTTTTGAAAATTGCAAGGATGTTTGTTTTGACATGGAGCAAGTAATTAGGAGCAGTCTACATACTCAAATGTCTTTCTTGTTCATTTTCTCTTCCTTTGACATTGTTGTCTTACCATTGATTTGGTAAGCAACCCTATCTTTGGATGTAAACGGGACGGGCGTGGGTCATCGTATAAACATGATTAGCAATGTTGCAAGGTATCTTAGCATTATTTTTGAGGGACTAAGATCATTTGTAAGGCAACTTAGATAGCGTCATCGAGGGACTAAGATCTTGTATTTGCTAAGATACCTTACATGCGTCATATTGCCATTTTTGTATAAAGCAACCAAATGGGATAACCCTATGGGTGCTTGTGTGCAAGTGTATTATTTTCATGCTTGATTTAATCTTGAATTAGGGTTTGCTATTTGGTTGGTTTTAATCTTTCTACAAAACCCTAATTACTAGCATTTGTTAATAAAGCAACAAATTGCGGGAATTAAAATTACTACGCTATTACATCATTTAGGGGAGGGGGTGTACAAATTACAAATGGGGATTGCAAGAAATTAAACCCTAATTAGTATATTACAACCAAATTGAATTTATACAATAATTGAAATAAACAAATGTACAAAAATAAATATGCAAGAATGTAAATGCAAAGAAAATGGATCTTTTGTTTGGATTTTTATGAGAAAAGGTTTTTTTTGTTTACCCTAATTAATTACAAGAAAATAATTAATTAAAATAATAAAAGTAAACCTAATTTAATAAGAAAATATTTTAAATAAAACCCTAAGTCTATTAATTGATTAAAATAAATTAAGTTTTGGAAAAATATTTTTGTGTTTTTGTCTTGAAAATAATATATGGTGTTGTAAAATATTTTTGGCTTTTTTTATATTAAAGTAAATATATTTTAATTAGTGTAAAAGAAAATAAATAATAACCTAGTTTTAAATTAAATTTACAAAACTAGTTAGTAAAAAATAAATAAAGTAGTTTAAAAAAATATTTTTTGTGAGAAAATAAAATAAACTAAGTTAAAATAAAAATCTATTTTTTTATATTTTTTATGATTTTTTAACATTGGGAAAAATATTTAAGAAAATAAAATGAAATAAAAAAATAAAATAAAACAAAACTGGGCCAGGGGCGTATAAGTGAAAGGGGGTTAATCAGCAAAAACAAAAAAAAAGAGCCAGGCCGAAAGGGCCAAGCGCCTGCAAACAAATTAGAAAATGTCAAAAATATGTAAAAATGTAAAAATGGTCACGCTGGGGCTTGAACCCAAAACTATGAGGTGAACAGGCGCGCGCTTTACCACTGGTGTGGCTATACATCTATTTATATAAACAAAAAAATAAATATGTAAGGCAAATCAAGTCCTGATGACTTCATCTTCAACCTCCAGTCGGTGTACCTATAACTTCTTCATTTCTCAACAAAAATGAAAGATGACAAAATGAAAGTTGTTGCATTCTTTCTCACGAATCTAACCATGTAAATAACTAAAGCTAAAAGTCAAAGATAAATGAGAATTTCTATGGCCCTAATTTGAACCCTAAAAATTTCAGAAACTTCAACTCTAAAGTTCTCTAAGCTCAGGCCATGTAAATGCAAACTTTGGATATGTACAGCTTCGTGGCAATGAGGTCTACATTTTATCTTCACAAATGCAAGCCTAACAATGCCTAAGTAATGAGATAGAAGTTCAAGAAAAATACCTCAAAACTAGAAATCGTGAAATGGATTTGAGCTTGTTTCAGGCAGTGTTGATGATTAGGTTAGCTTCCTTGGACCTCTAGGAAGCTAATGCAATGGTTGGCTTGAGCTGAGGATGGCTGGAAAGCTCTGGAGAAGTCAAGTTACAGACCCCTATTTTTGAAAATGGAACTTGATGATAAAGGTGTTACAGTTGAGCAAATGGACTTTGGATGGTTTGTATTTGATGTTTAGAAGCTTTTGGAAGTGAAAGGCCAAAGAACGCACGAGGGGATTTGGAGTTTGGTATGTAAAGTCAGAACTTGCACACAATGGTGTTTTGAGACAATTTCTGATTAGAGGGAGTTTTAGTGAGTTTCATGGGCTTCAAGCTCGTGTCCTAGCTCACAAATAGTGCTTCTATTTATAAGCAACAAGTTTAGAGACTTGTTGTTGATCAGAATTTGAATTTGCATCCTTAAGCTAAACATGTGATTTTTTTGAGAAAACAAGTTTCAATGCCTTGTGTACTTGCTAAGATAGAGTGGTTATTCTTTAAACACACTTGCTTCTGACTTTGTAGATGAAGTGTGATCAGAGGGAACAAGTTAGAGGCTCAAGAGTGGACTTTATGCATAAAGCTTGCTTTTTAAGAATGGTATTGTTAACTTTCTTCCCAAAATGGCAATGTGAATTGGATAAAGCTTAAATCACTTGGATTATAGCTCAAAAGTTTGTGTAATCCATTAATTATAGAGTGACAAACAAGTTTGAGGCCTGAAAAGCAAATATTATGCAGCCTAACATCGATTTGCATTTGTGTTCATCATGAAAATAACCTATAATTCAAGTGACAAAACACCAACTTCATCTCTTCGATTATCCCTACTCAAGAATGATCTCAAGGAGTTCTTGGACATTTTGGAAAGCTTGCAATATGATCTAGAACTCATCTTTGAATTGCTTTTAAATATTCCCCTTGGAACTATATGAAATATTTCCATGAAGTTAGGTCAAAATCCTGGCCAAATTAGGGCAAAATTTCACTAAGTGTTTAGTTTCATGACCCTATGTTCTTGAAATTATAACTTGAGATCCAAGCACTTTTGGAAGAAGTTATGTGAAGAAAAGTTGTATATTTAATGGAGATCTAAAACTTTCATGTTGGAAGTTTCTCTTGAATCATCTTGCATCATGGTAAAAATTTGGCTCAAAGTTATGAAAAAACATGAAATTTCCAACACTTGGAAAAATTTCTAAGTTTGGAAATTTTGACTTTTCAAAATGAAATCTTGATTTTTTGATTTCATGATGAATAAGTTTCATATTTTGACATATTTTTATGAATTATGATTTTTGGCACTTGAATTTGACCAAAAAGTCAAAGTTTGACTTTTCAGTATACAGTTGACTTTTGATCAGTTGACTGCAAAATTCATCTGTCAATCCAATGGATTTGCAATGTTTTGCATCATGTAATTAGGTCAAAATGATGCAATTGGATTCTTGAGATCTTGACTTAAACCAATTGACCATTTTCTAGGTCAAAAATCAGAAATTGCCCTTTCCTAGTCAAAACCCTAATTTTAACCATTTTGCCCTTTTGGAGATTTGATCAAATTTCTTGAGGAATTATGGTCAAAATTTGATCAAATGATACATATGAGTCTAAAATTGATGTGGATAAAAAATTATGAAGTTTGACTGTAAATTGGCCATGGTTGACTTTTCCCCAATACAACTGATTTTTAGGTCAATTATTCAATTGATTGATCAAAAGTGTGATCCAAGGCTTGAAACTTGACATGAATAATCTTGGGGGTCCATAATGGTCCATGAAAGTCATATGAAGCGTTGATAGTTCAAAAATCCTTGTGCAAACTCAAAGCTTAATTTTTGTCATCAGTGCATAAGAAGGTGTCTTGAGCTGATCAAACCCTAGTACAGTCTTGAGCCCAAGGAGATCTTGTGAGAAAATTCTTGATAAGTGAGAGGAAAAATTTTGGGGTACAACAGCTGCCCCTGTTCAATCTTCTTAAGCCTGAAGAGTTAGATTGGCATGTTTTATCAGTCGTGACTCGGAGGTGGAAGATGATTGGACACTAGAGTGCCCAAAAAATTTCACTCGATGATGTGATGGTTGAGGGAATGGGCTTAAAGATGCCATTTAGAGAGGTGATAGAAATCTTTTGGAGATGGGCTTGTAGATGCCATCCAAGAGTGATTGTTGGTATTGTAATTTGTAAGCTGGAAGAATGAGTATCAGGACGGTGTCTGTGTCTGGAGCGTATCTGAAATGTATCTGGGAGCTGATTATTAGAATGACATCTGTGTCTGGAGCGTATCTGAATTGTATCTGAAAGCTAGTTTTGAATGAGTGTCAGAATGGCATCCGTGTCTGGAGCGTATCTGAACTGTATCTGAGAGTTGAAACTGAATGAGTATCAGAATGACATCCGTGTCTGGAGCGTATCTGAACTGTATCCGAAAGTTGCACTT
Source organism: Vicia faba (assembly GCA_948472305.1). Classification (NCBI taxonomy): domain Eukaryota; kingdom Viridiplantae; phylum Streptophyta; class Magnoliopsida; order Fabales; family Fabaceae; genus Vicia; species Vicia faba. The sequence goes on from OX451737.1 coordinate 1,183,191,130, forward strand.
GAATGAGTATCAGAATGGCATCTGTGTTTGGAGCGTATCTGAACTGTATCTAAAAGTTGAATCTGAATGAGTATCAGGATGGCATCCGTGTCTGGAGCATATCTGAACTTTATCTGAAAGTTGAATCTAAATGAGTATTAGAATGGCATCCGTGTCTGGAGCATATCTAAATTGTATCTGAAAGTTGCACTTGAATGAGTATCAGAATGGAAACCGTGTCTGGAGCGTATCTGAACTGTATCTGAAAGTTGAACTTAAATGGGTTTCATAATGGAATCCATGTCTGGAGCGTATCTGAACTGTATCTGAAAACTTTGAACATTGTTAATGGTAGTTGTTAACCTTATCCTGAAAAAGGGTAAAATGTTAGCTAAAATGAAAAGTCATGTTGTATGAAATGTATGATATAATTCTTTCGTGTTATCAATGTTTATGATATATGGATGCAATGTATGCGTATGTGAGCTAGTTTGATGCACTGATGTTGGATTGGGGAAAATAAATCCCTGATTACTACTGAGGACACGGAGTATAAGCCTTTATGTTGTAAAGTCTAAGTGTTGACGAATTTTGTCTTAGAGAAATAAACTCTGTTGTAAGGGAAATTCCATATACTGCTTGCAAAATTCTATTGGGAAATCTTGAGAAATTTGACGACTTCTATTGGGGATTGATAATTGGAAGTTTGTTCCGCTGGGAATTAACCTGTAAATTATGGGGGATTTATGGAAATAGCTTAGAGAGATTTTCCTACCTCTTAAATCCATTAGTAATTATCTTTTACTTTGTTTATTTGTAAACAGTAATTATGTTCAAATGCATATGTTCAACAATGAATCATTGGATGTTTTTGTAAACAAAACACAAGAGTAAATAAAAAACAGATAGCTTTGTACTTTCAAAGGAATATCTTTGCATTGACTTTGAGTAAGTATTTTTCTACAGTGAGACAAACATTCTAGTAGGAGAACGTCGTCGTAATAAAAAAAGAAAATTTTAATACAAAGAAAAGATAGCTAAGTGCAATAATCCCATGGGGTTCCCATTCTGCTATAGCCTTTGTGTCTCTGAGCATCTTGTTTATTTGTTGCTTCGTCCGAAGATGATTGAATTGATCAGAACCTCTGAGTTTGCAGGTTGCCCGTAAGGTGATCCAACGGGACATAGTCATACGCTTTAATTCCCTAACTTTTGTCTGGACCGCCCTTTCGGGTTTTCAGTCCACCAGGAAACCGTTTTTTGCCCAAGTCGCCCTTTCGGGTTTTCAACTTTCTGAGTGTACAGATTTTTTTATTTTATCCCTAATTTTTTCCCAAACCTTTTTGGTTCACCGGGATGCCCCTGTTTTGCCTAGGTATGTAAACCTATTGGGTCTCTTATGCGTAGTATCTTTTGACTATGTCTGTGTTTGCAGGATGCGACAGGTCGTCGCCATCCATGGTGGTTAAGATCATTGCCCCACCAGAGAAAATGTTTTTGATTACAAATTGTCCTTCGTAGGTAGGAGTCCATTTTCCCCTGGGATCACCTTGCAGCAGTATGATGCATTTGATTACCAGATCCCCAACTTGATACACTTGGCGTCTGACCTTTTTGTTGAAAGCCTTGATCATCCGTTTTTGATACATTTGACCATGGAAGACAACAGTAAGTCTTTTCTCATCAATTAAGTTTAGTTAATCAAGTCGAGTCTGGATCCAATCGTCTTCGTTAAGCCCTGCATCCTTCATAATTCTCAGAGAGGGGATCTGGACCTCGATAGGCAAGACAACCTCCATGCCGTAAACCAGAGAATAGGATGTTTCCCCGGTTGATGTGCGAGTTGTGGTACGATACCCGTGGAGAGCGAATGGTAGCATCTCATTTGCAGCTTCGACAACACCATTCATGTTTGGTCGGTAAGGGGAAGAATTGTGATGCTGGATCTTGAATTGCTCGCACAAGGCGGTGATCATAGTGTTGTTGAGATTTGTACCATTGTCAGTGATGATCCTTTGCGGGATATCGTACCGGCAAATGAGATTCTGCTTAATGAACAGGGCTACAACATTCTTGGTAACGGAAGCGAAAGAGGCTGCCTTAACCCACTTTATAAAATAGTCAATGACCACTAAGATGAAGTGATGTCCATTGGAGGTTGTTGGCTTGATTTCCCCAATCATATCAATCCTCCACATAGCAAAGGGCCAAGGAGCCTTCAAGACATTCAGAGGAACCGGATGTACGTGCACCTTGTCAGCATAAATTTGACACTTATGGCAAGTTCGAGAGTGTTGATAGAAATCTTCTTCCATGGTAGACCAGTAATAGCCTGCCCGTAGGATTTTCTTTGCCATCGTATGCCCACTGGAATGGGTACCAAAAGTGCCTTCATGTAACTCGGTCATGATGCTTTCTGCTTCAACCTTGTCTATGCATCGAAGTAACACAGAGTCATGGTTGTGTTTGTACAGGATTCCATTACTAAGGAAGAATTTAGCAGAGAATCTCCTTAAGAACTTCTTGTCATTAACTAAAGCTCCTTTTGGATATTCTTGAGCCTCGAGATGCTTCTTGACTTCGTGGAACCAAGGCTGGTCCATTACTTCTTCAGTATTAATCTCATGACAGTGTGTTGGTTCCTCCATTCGTTCGATGGTTATCTGGGGAGCCTCGTTATCCCAATTAAGTTTAAACATAGATGACATTATGGCTAGAGTGTCTGCTAGCTGATTTTCTTCTCGCGAGAAATGCTCAAAGGTAATCTTCTCAAAATGTGGTAGTAATGTCAAAACATGTCCTTTGTAAGGGATACGGTTTAGGTGTTTGGTGTCCCATTCCCCTTTGATCTGACTGATGACCAAAGTTGAGTCTCCGAATACATCCAAGGATTTGATCCCCAAGTCTATGGCAGCTCTGAGACCAAAGATACATGCTTCGTATTCTGCCATGTTATTGGTACAATTGAAGCAGAGTCTTGTGGTAAAGGGAGTATGACGCCCTTCCGGAGATATGAGTACAACACTGATACCATTTCCAAGTGCATTGGATGCCCCATTAAAGAACATGGTCCATCGGGATCCTTGTTCAGGTATGTCATATGGCCTGAATTCTTCACAGTTATTTACCGTCATGATGTCTTCATTTGGAAATTTGAACTTCATGGATTGGTAGTCTTCTACAGCTTGGTGAGCAAGGTGATCAGCTAGTACACTGACTTTTATAGCTTTATGGGTAGTATAATGTATGTCATGTTCCGTCAGGATCATCTGCCATCTCGCTATTCTCCCAGAAAGAGCAAGTTTCTCGAAGATGTATTTTATCGGATCCATCTTAGATATCAACAAAATAGTATGAGTCAGCATATACTGTCTTAGCCAGCGAGCAGCCCATGCCAGAGCGCAGCAAGTTTTCTCGAGCAGTGAATATCTTATTTCACAGTCGGTAAACTTTTTGCTCAGGTAATAAATAGCATGCTCTTTTCGGCCAGACTCGTCATGCTGCCCCAATACACACCCCATTGAGTTTTCTAAAACAGTCAGATACATGATTAATGGTCTTCCCTCGACTGGTGGCATCAACACAGGAGGCTTTTGTAAGTATTCTTTGATTTTGTCAAAATCAACTTGGCACTCGTCATTCCATTTGACTACTTGATCTTTCTTCAACAATTTAAAGATTGGTTCACAAGTAGCTGTCAGGTGAGAGATGAATCTGGCAATGTAGTTCAAACGCCCCAAGAATCCTCTGACTTCCTTCTCAGTACGAGGAGAAGTCATCTCTTGTATTGCTTTTACCTTGGCAGGATCGACCTCGATACCTTTGTTGTTGACGACAAAGCCTAGGAGTTTACCGGACCGTACCCCAAATGTGCATTTGTTTGGATTCAACCTCAGCTTGTACCTCTTCAGTCTCTCAAACAGTTTTTGTAAGTGATCAATATGCTCTTCTTCTATTTGAGATTTGGCTATCATGTCGTCCACATAAACCTCTATTTCGTGATGTATCATGTCGTGAAATAAGGATACCATGGCATGTTGATAGGTTTCCCCAGCATTCTTCAGTCCGAATGGCATCACCTTATAGCAGAAAGTGCCCCGCTGTGTGACAAACGTTGTTTTCTCCATGTCCTCAGGCGCCATTTTGATTTAGTTGTAACCTGAGAAACCATCCATGAAGCAAAACACTTTGTGTTGTGTCGTATTGTCAACTAGAATATCAATGAGGGGAGTGGAAAATCATCCTTAGGGCTTTCCCTATTCAAATCTCTGTAGTCCACACACATTCGCACTTTGCCGTCCTTTTTGGGCATGGGAATAACATTGGCAACCCATTAGGGATAAGAGGTGACAGCCAAGAATCCAGCGTTGAATTGCTTCATGACTTCTGCTTTAATCTTTTCTGACGTATCAGGCCTCTTGCGGAGAACCTTTTGCTTTATTGGCGGACAATCCTCTCTTGTAGGCAAACAATATACCACAATATTTGTATCAAGTCCTGGCATGTCTTCATATGACTAGGCAATGACTTCGACATAATCGTGTAACAACTGAATCAGACGCTCCTTGATACTAGGTTCCAGATAGGCACCCACTTTGACCACTTTTTTTATCTTCTTCGGTACCTAGGTTGATTGTATCCACGAGTTCTTCGTGAGGCTGAATGGTTCTCTCTTCTTGTTGTAGTAGTTTGGCAAGTTCCCCTGGTACTTCACAATCTTCCTCACCTTCGTCTTCGGCTTGGTAGATTAGATTCTCAGAGTCACAAAAGGCCATAGTTGTATCATTACCCATGGAATCCTGAATGGATGTATACCTGCATTGTGAGTGTGAGTGTGTGTAAGGGTATAGCTTAAAAGAAATAAAAATGAAAAAAGAAAAACAATGAGCACAAAAGTTTATATGCGAAAACGTCCATGATTCATTGATGTCATATGAAAATGAGATGATAACCCTTACAAATGGACCATTGTGCCTCGGGTAAGACGTAAGGTTTTAAGAGTGCGAATTGTTTTAATATTACAGATCCAATAAAATGTAAAGACAAATTACTGTGGGATAAAAGTGATCGGGACAAAATATCTAGCCTCCCAGTTGCTGAACCCTCCATTGACAGTTGGGAATATCCAGTCCTCCAAGTCACAACTATCTTCATTATCTTCTACAGCGTCGACCTCGCGATTGCTGATCTTCAGGGGTGGTCCTCTGGCATGAGCGCGGCGTACAGCCTTCTGAGCACTTGAAGTGAAACCCATGCCAAACTTGTCAGACTTATATGGGATACCTGGGAGTTGTCCCCAGATAGTTGTTGTACCCCAATTTTTTTCCCTAAGATCCCTTTATCATACCATATTGTTTCAATCACAATAAGATCACATTAGGTTTTTTTGGTTTTTGTCCCTGTCTTAAGCTTCTCTCTTTTGAGAAGTTACCAAGCACCTTGACTTGTTTTCTTTTGTGATCATGGATATTTTTCTTTGATTTTCTATCTAATTAACAAATTACAATATTGGTTTGTCTTACTTGTTAAAAATGTATGTAAAGGCAATGAGGTTTAGCAAGTTGCTTCATGGGTTCATGAGTTTATTTCCATGCCCTAGTCAATAGCTTGAGAAATTCAAAGCTCGTCATTGAAGTTGTTTTGGAAGAATTGGTATGGAAGTGGTTTTGGTGGCCATGGGTCCTCATCATCATCCTCAACAATTTCTATTCATAAAGTAAGAATATTGGCACAAAAAGTTTGTTCAAACTTGGCAAAGTTCCTCAAAGCATTCTCTTGATCTAGAGGCTATGGTTTTGGACTTCAAAGGAACATATCTTTCTCATATTTTGGTAGTTTTGAGTGATTCCAAAAACATCCTTCTCTTCAAAGAGTTACCATAAATAACTTCAAAAGTTCCAAGGAGTTTTCATGTGGAAGGAACTTGGTGAAGAAGAAAGATTACAAGTCACCCAGATGAATCCCCAATTTTCCATATGTGACTTCAAATGGTCATAACTTGGTCAATTTTTATCACCTTGAACCCATTCTTTTTTCATGATGATCTTAAGGATGTGTACTTCATGCCTTATTTTATGTCCAAAGTAATAAAATGGATGGAAGTTGCCTTAAGAATGCAAAATATTATAGGTCATTTCATGATTTTTGGCCAACTTCAACAAGTCATAACTTGCTAAATTTTTGGATATTTTGAGTGGTTCAAATTTAAAAATGTCATTCAAGAGATCTACTTCATTCCATCTTTTTTGGCCAAGAGAAAATTCTAAGTGGAAGGCCATGTTTGGATGCAAAGGATTATAGGTCATTTTTAAAGAAGAATTTGAAATATTTCTAAGTATGGAAAGTCAACTCTTTTTCTTCAACTTTGACTCCATGTAACTTTCAGCACAATCATCCATTTAATTCCATTCTTTTTCCATTGCAAAGCTTGTAACCTCATCTTTTCAAAGCATCAAGAATTATGCCCTAAGACCCCTTGAGATGGAAATGCCATGGATTTGAATTTGGTAGTTTGAAACTGATTTTTTCACAAACTCGGAATTTTGAAATCTTTGTTTTGGCTTCTAATCACAAGATTTACACGCGTTTTTGTTTCTAATCATGTTTAGCAACTTGCCAGAAGTGATTAGCATCATGAAACGCACGATTTGTCTGAGTTTTGATCAAGTTTGAGTCACACTTTCTTCATGATGCAAACCCACACGAATCCCCTCCAAAACGCATCATTTGTTATTCCTTTTGATCCCATTTGCTTCCCTATAAATAGAGGGTCATCCCCCATTCAATTTCCCAAGCTTAGATAGCCAGAATCACCCTGCCAAACTTGCTTCACAACCCAGAATTTAGCAACTTAGAATTCTATTCTCAAGCCTTTTTCAATCCATTTTTGCCTCAATTCACCTTCCTTGATCTTCCCTGAAGCTAACCATATAGTTACATTCAAGAATCGTGCCCTATATTGCTCCATAGAAGTCCAGTTTCATAGCTCTGCAACTCAACTTCAATAGGTAGATTCCTTCATCAATTCTTCAGAACTTTAATATCACTGTGATGCTCTCATTGCCCTGGTTCTAGTCGCGACACTTACTTTCATCTGGAAACTCGTTTTGACCATGAATTTTCAAATCCCTTTTCAAAACTTTCTTTCCAAATTGCTTGAGCTACAGTTTATATAAATTTGGCGTGAGGGTGTGGTTGTCTTCGTCTTGAAGAGACGAAGCGAATGGCATAGGTCTGAGCTTCTGATTTTACAGTTTGAGAGACCTGCAATTCGTGATTGCTGGAGGTTGAAGATGACCAACGTGGCATCTTCTAACCAATGAAGGCGCGTCATCTGTATTTTTCAAATTTTGATTTTATTATTGATTTTGTACATTATTCATTAAAGACCATGATATGCACAACGCGCCAGATCCCTTAGATTTGATTACTAGAGCGTTTTGACTCTCATCCAATGGTCCACATCTTTTAATTTTATTTTATTTTTCTAACTTTTTATATTTTAATTGTTTTAAATTTAAAAAAATCATAGAAAATTCATTTTTAATCCAAAAAATCTGAAAAAATTATGAAAAATATTTTTGATTATTCTCTTTGTGATTTTTAATTTTTCACAATTTAATTTTGTGTTGTGGTGTTTTTTATAAATTTTACACTTATTTGTTTTGTTTAAATTGTTTAAAAATACTTTTATACATTTTTAAATTTTGAAAAAATTATGGAATGATCCAATGATATTGTGACAAATATTGGTGACCTTATTTTATTTTTGTTTCTGACTTTACTATTTTTTTACCATTTTTTGTTTATTTTACTCATTTATTTTAATTTTAAAAATAGTTTCTGACTTTTAAAAATTCCCAAAAATTTTGTAAAATTACTTGGCGTCTTTTCAGATTTTTCTATCGTCTTGTTTTTCATTTCTTGATTAATTTGAATATAATTGATATTTTCCTCATTATTTTCCATTTTTTAAATACATTTTAAACCTTTTAATGTATACATTAAATATGATATTATTTTGTGATAATTTTCTGGCTGTCTTGGGTTGATTTTTTTATCATGGCTTTATTAATATCATTGGATCCATGGTGTTGAGTTTAACTCCACAAAAAATGGATGAATGATTTTAATAATAGTTTGATTAAATATTAATTCAAATGTGGTTTCTCATGTTACCCTAATTTCTCTTCATCTCATCCCCTTCTCATTGCACTAAGTGTTGTTGGAGCATGATCTCTATATCATGTCTCAAAATAAATGGTGCATAGATTGCTATTGTTCGGCCTCAAAATAGGTGCAACTTCTATATAAGTCCACTTACGATTGCTTAACATAGCGCTAAATTTTGTCCCGATTCAAATAAATGATCATTCGTGGCCCAAACTTATGATTGCAAGCCCAAGTATGTTAATTTGATCTCTTTGATCCAATAACCTTGAGATTCATTGTGTGGAGGCTTTGGTTCTACCAATCCTCTAATGGATCTACAACACTTTTAGTCAACACGGATCACTTAAACATCATTGATCATTAAATGGTTCTTATGAGAATTCCAAGTGGATGATATACTTGACAAAAAGAAAATGCAACTTATTGTGTGGAGGCTTTGGTTCTACCAATCCTCTAATGAGTTCCAAATGCAAGTTTCAAGATGGTCATCCAACTAACCACTAATTATTGACTTGTTTATTTTATGCCTTTATTCTTTTATGCTTTATGTACTATTTATTTTTTAGCATTTTTCATTTTCAGGCCATTTTCATCTTTGCTCATTTGAGCATTTATCTTCTTGCCATTTTTACTTTGCTCACTTGAGCTTTTCTTTTTCTTTTCCTAAGATACTTAATAATCAACTTAAACCCTAAAAATATTTTAATGGTACTTGGACTATTTGGTTACTATCCTTGGCATTATGGAGCATGGAACTTTTTCTTGGACTTAGGATTAGAAACCTTAGCCTATCTTGGAGACCTTGTGATCTTATCTGATTATTTTGTCTGGAGCTCTTGAGGTTTACCTCAAGACATTGGGTTGCTTGTTTGTTTTTGTGTGCAGGTTTTTGTGATTACATCCTTTGTTTGTAATCTGGAATTCATTTGTATACAGCTGTTACTCTGCCCAATTTTTTTGTGAAGACTTAATACACTTGAAGAGGTCTAGTATCTTTGCTTGCTTGGTTCCAATCCAAAGAATGTGAATTCTATCTTGGCTCATAATATCAATTTTTGGCTTCTTGTTAGTTAGATGTTTCTTATCTTTAGCTTTTACCTTATGCTTTAGGATAGTCTCTTCTTCTACTCCCACCTTCTTTATTTTCAAAAATCTTCTCCCTCCTTTCGAAAACTCTTCTTGTTTTGAAACTTAAACCACTTTCATAATAAACTTGGACTTAGGTCCATGCATTTTCAAAATCTTTTCATAAATAAACTTCAATCAATTTAATAATACCTTGATATTTTTTGTGAGAAGACTAAAAGTCAATTAATCAAATTTCAAACCATTTTGCCACTTTGGCTTTTATCTTTAAAACTTTTTTCTTAAAAGATTAGACTCTTGTCAATTCTTGTAGTGATGCAAACAACTATACTTCTACAATATGTAGTGAAGTGAGATATTTTCCACTTGGGTGTTGAGTGAGGCATTGTTGATTTTTTAAACTCCAAGCCATTACCCTCCACTGTGAGATGATACAAATTCTCATTTCTCATGATTGTGGATAGTAAGTATGTTTTCCACACGGACAATGACGATGATGTCTTATCTCTTAAAATCAACCAAAACACTTGTGTTTCAAACTTTTAAAAGATGAACTACGTGTACCCTAATCCCCTATTGCAAGAAAGGTGGTACGTAGGCACTAAAGGTTCGCAACTGCGGCGGGTGCAAAAATCATAAAAAAATATATTTCTTTTCTCACCTCCACCATCCATTTTATATACAACACATTTTATATAGCCAAAATATACAGATTTTTCAAAGAGGTTCTTGCGGAGTACCGTAGATGTTTAGGGTGCTAATACCTTCCCTTTGCATAACCAACCCCCTTACCTTGAATCTTTTCCCTTTTTTTTGGGTTATTCGCTCTTTTCCCATTCCTTTGGAAACAATAAAGCGCGGTGGCGGTTTTTATTTTTGATTTGTATAAAGTCTAGTCAATCCAATGGCTTAGTCTTGAAATATTTCTACCGCTACAGAAAAATGGCGACTTTGTTGGGGAAAGATTGACCTCTTGCTGGTCCATCCCTAAGTGGGTTGAGCCTATCTTTGTTTATATCTGTATATGTGCTATTGTTGTTTATGTGTTATATTTTGTATATATGTTTGTCTGGATTTTTCCTGGTTTTCAGGGTGCTTGGTGATTACTCATAAGTCCTATACCCGAGCTTGGGCAAACGTCAAGATAGACGGGCGGTATAGTCATGTTAACTTTGAGGGAGTAATCCCAAAAAAGGAGGCATGAGATCCCCCACTCAGTGGAGGCCCCTTTGACTGTAGTGTCGTTTACCGAGTAATCGAGAAGACGTACTACTTTTGACCTGGGAGCCTGCTGATACTGAGGACCGTAGAATACCAAACCCATCTTGGCCTTTTAGGTGTAGTGCGGAAGCTATGACGGAGTAATCCGGAAATAGTTGTCACACGATACTACGCTCGGACGAGTCTTTCTTGAGAATATTACTAATTACCGAGTTAATCAGGAAGTTGGTAATATCCGAAGGAAGGATGTAGACTCTGGGAACCTCTAGAACCTTGTTCGACAGGTGATAACTTTTAGACCAATACCTTATGGGTAGTACCTTCAACCTCATGCTCGTGACGTTGAACCTATGAATCCTATATGTGTGATCTTGTGTGTGATTGTTGCATCATGCATCCATGCACTCATAAGCGTATTTTGAAGAGAACAATATTTCAAGAGATTTAAAGGTTAACTATTTATGAATATCTCAAGTTCTTTTAACCATGGATTCTGGAAAGAGAAAGACCGGGAAATACAGTTTAAAGGATCCCAAGATAGATGAGTTGATCAGTCTAATTCCAGGGATTGAGTGTCTTGCAGACTTTCGGTAGAAGTATGGATCCATTATTCCTCTCATGAAGCTGAAGATGAAGGAGGGTATTCTCTCAAATTTGGTCCAGTTCTATGATCCAGTGTATCACTGCTTTACCTTTCCCGATTATCAGTTGATGCCTACACTGGAGGAGTATTCCTATCTATTGGATTTACCTATTACCGATCGTATTCATTTTACTGGTTTGGAGGGTGAGCTAAAACCACATGAGATTTCTGCTTTGATTCATCTGGAGAAGTATGAGGTGGAAGCCCATATGACTACCAAAGGAGGGATTATAGGATTACCAGTTCAGTTCTTATTGGAGAAAGCTCGTTACTTTTCCAGGATGAAGAGTACAGTCGCTTTTGAGGTCATCTTTTCTCTACTTGCTTAGGGATTGTTCTTATTTTCTAATATGGACAAGTTTGTCGACATTAATGCTATCAGGATTTTCATGATTGGAAACCCAGTTCCTACACTGTTGGGTGATGCTTATTACTCTGTTCATCTTCAGATTTCTTATCATGGGGGAATGATTATCTGTTGCACGCCTTTGTTGTACCGGTGGTTCATCTCTCATATGCCTCAGTCTGATGCTTTTGGGATGTCAAGAAGGAACCCCGTTGGGCTCCTAAGATCATGGCACTTACTCACTCGAATATTTATTGGTATCATCGAGCTTACCAGGATGTGGAGATTATTGACAGTTGTGGTAGTTTCCCCAATGTACCTCTTCTTGGTACAAAGGGAGGGATTAACTATAACCATGTTCTTGCACGGAGACAGCTTGGTTATCCGATGAGGGATAAACTAAACAGTATTCATTTGAGTAGTTTCTTTCTAAAGGAAGGAGAAGACTACATGGAAGCTAGGGAGAAGATTACGAAGGCCTGGCGTCACGTTCATAAGAAGAATATGAAGGATTTGGGACCTAGGGGTGTTGTTTCTTTGGAGCCATATCTTTAGTGGGTCCGATCGAGAGCCATTAAGTTGAAGATGCCGTATACTCGGGAGACACCCATGCTTGACCTATTTGTGAAGAACACTCCTCCCTTATTAGATGATCTAGAGGAGCTGCAACTTGCTTTAGTTATGATACAACAGGAAAGGGATGCTTGGAAGAACAAGTTCCAGACTTCAGAGAGTTCCTACAGAGCAGACCTGAAGGAGAAAGATGATTTGATCGAGATCCTTGATAGTCGAGCGGTGGAGTCTATGGAGAGGAAAGGGGATTTATTTTCTCCTAAGCCTCAAACAGGTGCTGATTACTCACTTCCTGCTTCAGATGATTGGAAGGAAGTTTCCATCAGGCATGTGGAAGAAAACCAGATGTTGAGGGCTCAAAGTGCCAAGCTTACAGGGAAGCGCCAGCGTACAGATTGATTTCTATCAGTTCTTTTTCTCAGGATTTTTTAGATTGTATTTTCATCTTTTACTTGGGATCATTGAAAATTGTAATCCATTTTGAAGTTATTATAATAAAAAATTTCAATATTTCAAATGCATTACTATTTTGATGTTTGCAATATGTCTATAAACGTTAAATCCCTTGAAATATTAAATGATAAAGTAAAAATAATCATATGCATTGCATATCATGCATCATATTGCACATATTTCTTGCATTTATTATGCATATCCAGGTGCCTTACCCAGCTTTTTACTCCATTCAGAAAGCTGACTCATAACTACAACACTCAGGCTAATTTTAAAAAGAAGATGGACAACTTGGAACAAGAGAATCGCGAGCTACACGAAGAAGTTTCTGCTTTGAAGGTTGGCTTGGCCAACTTGACTACTCTGATGGAAGCTCTGGTGGTTGCTCAGAATCAGCTGTCGAGTGTTCAATATCAACCAACAACGGTAAATGCTGAAGTTCCGACTGTTCCTGTATCCGCTACTCCGGCTGTTGTTCAAAACCGTATGCCTCAGGGTTATCCGTGGGGAATGCCAGATAATTTTGCACCTGAAGGTTTCAATTTGGGCCCCCAAGATGCTCCAATGGTCCAAAACGTTGTTACTCCAGCACCTCCTGTGGTGCATACTGTTCCTGTTGCACATCCTTCGGTGAATTTGGTTCCATTTGTCAATGAAGATATGTGTTGTCCTTTCCCTCCACCGAGTGAAGACTTGGGTCTTTATGACATAATGGATGATTTTCAAAAGCAGTTTAACAGAATGCAAAGAGAGATGAAGGCTCTTAGGGGAAAAGAGTTATTTGGGCAGAATGTGAATGAGCTGTGTTTGGTCCCGAATGTTAAAGTGCCTGCTAAGTTCAAGGTCTCGGAGTTTGAGAAGTAAAAGGGCAACACTTTACCTTGTGCTCACTTGGTGATGTACGTGAGGAGAATGTCTACTCACACCGATGATCAATGTCTGCTGATTTACTTTTTCCAGGATAGTCTGACCGGCGCAGCGTTGAAGTGGTACATGAGTTTAGACAGCGCCAACATCCATACTTTTAATGATTTAGGAGAAGCATTCATTAAACAATAAAAGTACAATGTGGACATGGCGCCCGACCGTGACCAGCTTAGGGCCATGGTTCAGAGAGACAGAGAATCGTTCAAAGAGTATGCACAGAGATGGCGCGAAGTGGCTGCACAAGTGATTCCTCCCATGGAGGAGAAGGAAATTACTAAAAAAAATTTGAAGACGCTAGGCGCTTTCTACTATGAAAGAATGGTAGCAAGTGCCCCAAGTGATTTTACAGAGATGGTAGGAATGGGTGTCCGCCTAGAAGAGGTAGTAAGAGAAGGCCGTTTGACAAAGGGTGAAGGATCCGGAGGTATGAAAAAGCCAACTTATGGGTTTACAAAGAAGAAGGAAGGTGTTGTACCCCAAAATTTGCCCTCTCATTTTATCAAGATTCTCCTCACAAGACTTCTTGGACTCAAGACCAGATTAGGGTTTGCTCAGCTCAAGACCTCATATGCACTGATGACCTGAAATTAGGGTTTGAGTTTGCACAGGGATTTTTGGACTTCCAATGCCCCATGTGGCTTTCATACTTCATGTTGGACCTCTAAGATTGCTCATACCAAGTTTCAAGCCTTGAATCACATTTTTGCCCAGTCAATTGGACAGTTGACCTAAAAATCAACTGTATTGGGGAAAAAGTCAACCATGGCCAATTTACAGTCAAACCTCATACTTTTTTAACCACATCAACATTATAGACTCATATGAACCATTTTATCAAGTTTGGACCACAACTCCTCAAGAAATTGATCAGATCTTCAAAACGGCAAAATGGTCAAAATTAGGGTTTTGACTAAGGAAGGGCAATTTCTGATTTTTCACCTAGACAATGGCAAATTGGGTTCAAGCATGGTTTCAAGGACTCAATTGCATCATCTTGACCTAATAACAAGGTTCAAAAGATCTCAAATGCATTGGATTGACAGATGAATTATCCACTCAACTGATCAAAAATCAACTGTACACTGAAAAGTCAAACTTTGACTTTTTTTGTCAAAATCAAGTGCCAAGGGTCATATTTCATCAAGATGTGTCAAAATGTGAAACTTGTTCACCAAGAAACCTAATTTTGAAAATTAGGATTTTAATTTGAAATTTTTCATAACTTAGAATTTTTCTAAGTTATGAAAATTTCTTATGTTTCCCCAACTTTTTCACCATGATGCAATTGGATTCAAAGAAAACTTCCAACATGAAAGTTGTAGTCCTCCACAAAATCTAAAACTTTCATTTACAAAGTTTTCCCAAATGATGCTTGGATCTCAAGTTATGCTTTTGTGAATAAGGGTCCATAAACTTTTTAACTTAGTGAAATTTTGCCCTAGTTTAGGCAGATTTTTGACCTAACTTCATGGAAACTTTTCACCTAGTTCCAAGAGGAATATCGAAATTCATTTCAAATATGGATTGTAGAGAATATTACAAGCTTTCCAAAATGTCCAAGAACTCTCCAAGAGCATTTATGGTGAGGGAGAATCGAAGAAATGAAACTGGCAATTTATCACTTTTGTTCAAGGCATTTTTCACAATGGTGCAAGTTGAAAATATGTCCTAAGCATGCTTGTACTTGGTTTTAAAGGTCCTAATCCCTTCTACACTCCATAATTAAATGCAAACACATTGGATAATGACCTTGTTCTGACTTTTGAAGCATTGCACATTGAATTAATCCAAAAATGGCATAAAGTGCATAATACCATTTTGATAAAGCATGCTTTTTGCAATTATATTTTTCTTGAGCCATGGACCTAATCTCTTTTTGCAAAAAAGATCCACAGTTATCAGGCAAAGTTTACCAACTATGTGCAGCTAGCAAGCAAGCTAGTACAGGCTTTGGCATTGTCACTTCCAACTTTTCTTCAAAAGCAAGAAACTTGCAAAAGTCAAGGGATCTCATCCATATGATAAAGGCAAGCCTTGGCATCATTTGAAACAACTTCACAACATTGTAACAAGCCTAAAGCACGAATTGCTAACCTCTAAAACACCTCAAACACAAAAAACACCATTTTCTGCCCAAACAGGGCATCATCTGCAGAACTCAAGCCATTTTGAAATTGGCTCATGCATTTTGCCTTTCAACCCTTCAAACATCTTCCCTACAACATACCTGAACTATCCAGGCCCCTGTCCAGCAACTCTGAGCTCAGTTTCACACTTCACCATTTTCATTTTGCACGTTTGCAGGTTGACTTCTACAAGGAGATTCAGGTATCTACAAGGCAAGCTGAGCATTGGAAAAGGTTGAGGGAACTTCAAGCAAGCTCACACGACCTTCAAGCCTCACTCAAAGTTCCCACATTGCCATATCCAAACTCAACTGAACAAGGTATTTGTCAAGTTTCTATCTCTCTATTTAGGCATCCTTAAGCTTAGGTTTGTGAAGCAAAAATATAGTCCTTAACATGCTTGGGCTGTACATATGCGTAGATTCCATTTATATTAACTGAGCTAAGAGTATTTGGATGTTGAACATGCTGAAAAAACTAGGTCAGAAATTAGGGCCATTAAAAATCTCCTTGATCTTTTAAAGTTAGGTCATATTTTTTATATCATTAGAATTGTGAGCTAACATGCTACAAGTTTCATGTTGCAAGATTTTGTTTTTATACACGTACGCAAGAGATATAGTTTGAAGCAGGGCGCGCGTGTTTTTTTGTCTAGAGGACATGGATCAAGTGGTGTATGGGCCTGGCGCGCCTGGGCCTAGCTTTTCTGACTTTTTGCACCCCCTCTTTTACTTTCTGCACCCCCCTTTGCATTTTCTTTTATTTTTTATATTTTTTGCATATATTTTATTTTGACTTGCATTTATTTATTTTCTGAACATTATAAAATCATAAAAATATTTTCCTAATTTTTTGTATTTTTATTTTATTATTTTTTGGCATAAAAGATAGTTTATTAGTAATAATATAATTTATTTTCTTAAATAAACTTGTAAATAATATAAAAATATCATATATTTTTATTTTTATTATTTATACACTTAAAATAATATTTTCATACATATTTCAATTTTTTAACATTTTGTATATATTATTATTATTTTTTCTTGAACAAAATGAATAAAATAAATGATTAGAAAACAATATTTCTTTTAAACAAAAATTAGGGTTTTCACCCTTTCAAAAATAATCATTGTATTTTTTCTTATTTTTAAGACTTAAATAAACTTATTTTTACATACATAAAATTAATACAAAAAAACATTTTTGCATACATACATTTTATTGCATATTTAGATATTTGCTTATTTATTTATTTGAACAATAAATTCAATTTGGTTGTAATAGTTTTAGGGTTTTATTTTGAGCAATATCCCCCTATTCAAAACTTGTATCCCACTTCCCATAATATTGTTGTAATAGTCTAGATTTACTTTACGCATTTTATTGCTTTCATATACCATGATAGTAAACTAGGGTTTTGAATGAAAAGACCAAAACTCAAACAAATAGCATGACCTAATACAAGACAAAAATGTATGAAAAATGATAACACATTGCACACAAGCACCTCTAGGGTTTCACCCACTTTGTTGCCTTAAAAATGGCCATGGTATGCATGCTAGGTATCTTGGCAAAACAAAACAAAACAAAAGATCATAGTCCCTCGATGATGCTAGACAAGGTTGTCTAAAAACAAATGATCTTAGTCCCTCAAAATGCTAAAGATACTTGGCAATATTGCTATCATGGCCATACGATGACCCACGCCCGTCCCGTTTAACATCCAAAGATAGGATTGTTTACCAAATGCAATGGTAAAACAACAATGTCAAAGGAATAAAAAATATGTAGGAAAGACTTTTGAGTAGGTAGAATGCTTCTAGTTACTTGATCAATTTGCAAACCATCCTTGCTATTTTCAAACAAACACACACACAATTTCAAAACATTTCCAAACAACTTTCACACATTGAAACATTTTTCAAAAGACAAACATCTTTGTATACATTCTTACAAACGAGAATCATTACAAAGATTTCCAAAACAATGGCCTCTTTTCAAAATACTTTCAAAACCACACAAAGCACCATTTCAAACAATTGAAAAAGAAAAGCAAGTGATCTAAACAAGTAACTAAGAGCCCATGGATAACCATGGATGAAAAGGGTGCTAGCATCTTCCCTTTTCATAATCTACCCCCCGAACTCAAGAAAACATCTCAAAGGTCTTTCCTGTGCTTTTTGACCTTTCCTTTTGGATAAAATAAAAGTCGGTGGCGACTCTTGCTAAACCGAAACATTTGCGAACACAAACGCAAAACCTCAAGTCAATTATCCCACCGTATCACAGAACTGGCGACTCTGCTGGGGAGTAGTCTAAAAGTGGGGTTACATTAGGGTTTAGATCACCTTTACATGCTTATCTTGTTTGACTTGTTTGATTTACACTTTGTTTCTATTGTTTGGGTTTGAATCCTCCACCCGGATTTGGGGAAAACATTCATAGGTAAATAGTAATACGTTGTGGAAACTGTGCGGGGTATACCGACATGGTCTAAGCAATAGCTATATTAGTGTGACATATTTGTGGGTACCGGTAGCCTTTGAGTCAATCAAAGAGAATACGGGGCCGCTGAGTGATGTCATGAAGCACTAATGGACTTTTAGAACCTTTACTTGACCAACTTGGCCTTTTAGGATGTAGTGAGATGACCGACTTTGGTGCAGTCCGAAGTTGGTAGATACTCGATACTACACTCATTGAGGGTTGTTTTCTTGGAATATTTCGGTTGCCAGTAAAGTGGCTAAACTGAAACAATGAACACAAAAAATAATCCAGTGATATTGAGCTCCTTAGAACCCGGTTACTATTTATAGGACAGGTTGAGCCAACTAAACTTCAAGAGGGTATTTACCTATGAAACCCCATGCAAGCCTAAACTAGGAACTTGTGTGATTTTCTTGTACATATATACTTGTGCATAACATCATGAACATCATGAATCATCATATGCATCCACTAACCATTTCAAGGATTTTGGATTTTCATCTTTGTTCCTGTTTTGTAGGCTATGGAATCACTTCGCAGGAAAACTATTCAGGTCAATCTTGTGAGAATTCCTACACAACTCAAGGAGCTTGCTTCCAATATTCCAGATTATTATCCATTCACTGAGATACATGGTCAACTTCTCAACTTAGTCACTTCCAACACAGAGGAAGACTTGGTGAAAGTTCTCTTCCAGTTCTTTGACCCCCTACACCACTGCTTCACATTTCCTGATTACCAGTTGGTGCCTACTTTGGAGGAATTTTCTCAACTCTTGAGGATTCCTATTCTCCATCAACTACCTTTCAATGGTACGGAAAGAGATCCAAAGCCTGAAGATGTTGCTCAAGCCCTGCAATTGCAACCATCAGATGTCATAGGTCATTGGGAAACCAGAAGTGGTGTCAAGGGTTTCTTGGCAAAGTTCTTGTTTGAGAAAGCTCAAGAATGCTGGAATTCTCTAGACCTGCAAGCTTTTGAGGAGATTATAGCTCTTCTCATCTATGGGTTGGTCTTGTTCCCAAACCCTTACCAGCTTATAGATGTGAATTTTGTCAAAATCTTCATGGCTCGCAATCCGGTACCTACATTGCTTGGAGATATCTTACACTCTTTTCACACTCTAACAATGAGGAAAAGAGGTGTTCTCATGTGTTGCACTCCTCTACTGGCAAGATGGTTTATTTCTCATCTTCCCCAATCAGTTTGAAGAATGAGCAAGGTTTGAGGTAGTCACAATGGCTGATGACTCTTACACATTCTGATATTCATTGGTGTTCTCGATCCAGAGAGAATGTTATCATCATTGACCGTTGTGGGGAATTACCTAATGTCCCTTTACTTGGCATTAGGGGAGGCATCACCAACAACCCCTGCTTGGCTCTAAGATAGTTTGGTTATGCCCGAAGGTATGGCCCACATGACATGCTGATTCCATACTTGGTTTTTGACTTTGACAACGACGATCAAGGACTTCGACAAAGGTTCATCCGAGCTTGGAGGATGCCAAACAAGGTAGACAGTAAGACCTTGGGACACAAGAATTCCATCCCCCTTGAGCCTTACCTCAAGTGGGTACGAACCCGCGCCCAAAGTCTTATGATGCCTTACCCCTCTATTCTCCCTGTGATTATAGAGCATGTCAAGGAAGGAGAGGTTCTATACACCCTCCTACATCCTGACATGCCAACATCACTCGAAGATCTGCAAAGGAGTTAGATACAGCTCAAGGGAGAACGTGATACTTTTGAAGCCCAATTCTACGCAAGCGAGAAGAAGGTTTTGGAACTCACTCGTCAACTCCACGAAGAGCAGACTCTCAACACCTACATTGCACCAAAGAGGATGTGCAATGTCTTTTTACCTTAGAATTTTGTATTATTTTGCCCATGGGGCATTGATGTACTAACAATTCTATCTTATTAATATGAAGTGTGTTTCTTTTTTTTTAAAACAAATTTGAATTTTTGAATCCTTGAAAGAATTACATGAATACATATCATTCATCATATGCATAAACAGGTCTTCAGACCAAGTTTCCTTATCTCTCTGCTATTTATTTCAGCAAGATAGATATTGAACAAATGGTTAAAGACTTACAAGCTTAGAATTCATAATTCCAATAGCTACTCCTGACCTTGGCCAAGGGGCGGGAGGAGCTCAAGACTCTACTAGAAAAGGAAAAAGAGAAAAAGAAGAAGAAGAGAGCTGGTGTGGCTACCTTGGGCAGAAGATTTGAAGGTCAAGCCAAAAGGGTCCTAGATTTTCCATCAACCTCTGAGGAAGGAGAGAGAAAGGGTAAAGAGATTGCCTTGCCCTCAGATTATGAAGCTGAAGAAGAGGAAGAAGAGGATTACTCTGAACAACAATACCCTCTTGCAGATGACAAATACAAAAACTTGGAAGAACGTATGGCAGCTATGGAGATACAGAGAGTGCCTGGGATGGACTTTGAAGAGTTAGGGTTGGTATCTGGAATTGTAATCCCTCCTAAGTTTAAGGTACCTCTATTTTCTAAGTATGATGGGGTGTCTTGTCCCAAGATGCACCTACGATCTTATGTCAGGAAAATTCAACCACATTCTTCTGAAAAAGACCTGTGGGTCCACTTTTTCTAGGACAATTTGTCGGGGACACAGTTAGATTGGTTCTACCAGTTATAGAGGTCTGACGTGTATAATTGGGAGGACTTGGAGGTCTCCTTCTATAAACAGTATCAATACAATACGGACTTAGCACCAACCCGTACTCAATTATAGAGTATGGGCATGGTCTCAAATGAAGGCTTCAAAGAGTATGCCCAGAAATGGAGAGACTTAGCGGGACGAGTACAATCACCTCTATCTGAGAGGGATCTAGTAGACATGTTCTTGGGAACTCTGTCAGGGCCTTTCTTTAATCATCTGATTGGAAGCTCCTCTGCGGGGTTCACTGAGTTGATTCTAACTGGTGAGAGAGTTGAAGCCGGCATAAAAAGCGGGAAAATTCAAAAGGATGCATTTACTTCCACTGCCATCAAAAAGACTTTTCCAGCAAAGAAGGAAGTATCAGCTGTCTACTCCCAGAGAGGTCAAGGAAGAGTTGAGCTCCGACTAGCGGTGGGGGCTGTAATGATTCAGAAGTCTGCAGTTGATCAGCCTAGAAACAATCAACCAAGAACCAACCAATCAAGGATGGAAAGGCCTGTACGGCAATTCACCCAGATAAACATGACTCCCGCTCAGGTTCTACCCCATCTCTTGAAGTTAAACCTTACCAGTCTGAAAGAGGCCCCAAAGAATTCGAATACAGCTTCTCCTTACTACCATTCGAACGCCAAGTGTGCTTATCATTCAGAGAGTCTAGGGCACGACACCAACAATTGTTGGGCCCTGAAGAATAAGATTCAGGATTTGATAGACGCTAAAGAAGTTGAATTCGCCGCCCCTGAAAAGCCGAATGTAATCTCTGCTCCAATGTCAAGGCATGGCCATAATACCCATGCTGTTGAAGAAGATCTTTTTGTTGCTATTGTTGATGATTAGATAACTCCGCTACCGATAATCAAGTTGAATTTGCTGAAGGCTGGGATTTTCCCAGGTTGTGAAGAAGATTGATTTCTTTGTTCATCCTTACCAACCGACTGTCCATTGTTGAAGTTAGGCATCCATCGCCTAATGGATAACCAAGAAATCCTTTTTGAAAAGACTTCTGTGTCACCGACTCCTGTTAATGATGTTTCAATAATAACCATATCCGCCAATCTTTCCAAGTTCTCCAAAAGACCTGTTAATATTAAATCCGCTCCAAAGACTGCACGTTTGAAGATAACCATGCCTGGGCCCGTCCCTTACAAGTCCGACAAATCAATATCGTGGAACTATGGTGGAGAAATCTACTACCACGGTATTAAACAAATTGAATCAACTGAAGAGATTTCTGATGAAGAGACTTCCGATATTGGAAACATTGTTGGAACAAGCAAAATCATCTGCAGTGGAAGAATTTTCTCTCTAGAGATTGCTCCTCCAAAGGCAATCTTTGGACCCTTAGCTGCTCCTAAGGTTACCCCTGCACCGGTAAACATATCTGCGAGAAATACAATTATTGAAGAAATTGTAACTCTTGTGGTTGTCCCCTCTGCTGCTACTGATGATAGAGGGAAAGGGATCCAAGAAGAGCCCATCAGGATGAGGGCTCAGCCATTGGTCATCCCTGAGACCTCTCAAAAAGAAATGGAAGAGATTTTGAAAATAATCAAGAAAAATGATTATGATGTTGTGGAACAACTGGGGAAAACCCCCTCAAAGATATCTATGTTGGCCCTGCTGCTTTGTTCAGAAGCTCATGCTAAAGCTCTGATTAGATTCTTGAAGACGGCCCACGTGCCACAGGAAACCTCCGTGAATCAGTTCTAGGAATGTGTAGCTAGCTTAACAGCTGACAATGGTCTAGGATTCTTCGATGCGGATTTAACATAGAAGGGGAGAAAACATAATGACACACTACATGTCTCGGTGGAGTGTAGGGGAACCACCCTAGCTCATGTTTTGGTTGATACTGGGTCGTCTTTAAATGTC
Organism: Vicia faba; assembly: GCA_948472305.1. NCBI lineage: Eukaryota > Viridiplantae > Streptophyta > Magnoliopsida > Fabales > Fabaceae > Vicia > Vicia faba. Next base: position 1,183,213,705 of record OX451737.1, read on the forward strand.
TTACCGAAGAAAGCCTTGGATAGAGTGGACTGTGAAGGCCTAACCCTGAAACCCAGCAATATAATTGTCAGAGCCTTTGATGGTTCTAAAAGGATGGTCCAAGGGGAGGTGGACATCCCGATTAAAGTGGGAACTGAAACCTTCAACTCCATATTCTATGTGATGGACATTCGTCCTTCCTATTCTTGCTTGTTGGGAAGACCCTGGATTCACAATGCTAGAGCCGTCACTTCCACTCTGCATCAAATGCTTAAGTACCCTGTCCAGGGGAAATTATAACTATTCATGGCGAAGAGGAGTACATGATAAGCCATCTAAATTATTTCCTCTATGTAGAATTGGATGGCGAATTCATCGAAACCCCTTTCCAGCATTTTGAAGAGGTAGCTCAGAAGATTGCGGCAACCAAAACAGTGGCTTCTGTACCCATGATTACCAGACCTCCGCCTAGGATGTCGTCTCTCAAAGATGCAAAGGATGTGATTGAAGAAGGAGGAAGCATAATCTGGGGGAAGCTTCCAGACTTTCCTTAGAAATCAGATAAATTTGGCTTGGGGTTCACTTCTTCTGCTCAAAAGGTTGTACGCCGCGCCCGTGCTGGAGGGCCACCAGTGAAGATCACCCATCATGGAAGCAATGCTTTGGAAGATAAGAGGAGGGCAGCCTGGAAGACTGGATTTTTCCAACTGTTGACGGAGGACTGTGCAACTGGGAAGCAAAAGACTTTGTTCTGATTACTTTCATACCGCAGTAATTTATATTTCAAACATTTTTGTTGGTTTGTAATAATTCTCAAACAATTCGTACACTTTTAGCCTTGTGCCTTACCCGAGGCACATAGGTCCATTTGTAAGGGTTTGATTTTTCATCTTCATATGCCATTTTAATGAATCATGGACGTTTTCACATATAAACTTTTGTGTTCATTGTCTTTATTTTTACATTTTATTTGTTTAAAGGTGGCTATCCCTTACACACACCCACACTCACAAATGTAGGTACCCTTCCATTCCGGATTCCATGGGTAACAATTCTGCTATGGCCTTCAGTGACTCTGAAGATCTGGTCTACCATGCCGAATACGAAGGTGAGGAAGATTGTGAGGTGCCGGGAGAATTGGCTAGGCTGCTACAACAGGAAGAAAGAGCAATTCTACCTCATGAGGAGCTGTTAGAGACAATCAACTTGGGTACTGAGGAATACAGAAAAGAAGTCAGAGTGGGTGCCAACCTAGAGCCAAGTGTCAAAGAGCGCCTAATTCAGCTGTTACATGAATATGTTGAGATCTTCGCCTGGTCATACGAAGACATGCCGGGACTTGATACAGACATTGTGGTTCACCGTCTACCCACAAGAGAAGATTGTCCACCAGTCAAACAAAAAGTCCGCTGCATGAGGCCCGACATGTCAGAAAAGATCAAAGCCGAAGTTATGAAGCAGTTCAATGCTGGATTTCTTGTTGTTACTTCCTATCCACAATGGGTTGCTAACATTGTGCCCGTGCCTAAGAAGGACGGCAAAGTCAGAATGTGCATGGATTACAGAGACTTAAACAGGGCTAGACCTAAAGATGATTTTCCACTACCACACATTGACATCTTGGTTGACAATACAGCTCAGCACAAGGTATTTTCTTTCATGGACGGATTTTCAGGTTATAACCAGATCAAAATGGCACCTGAAGACATGGAGAAAACTACTTTTGTTACACAGTGGGGTATGTTCTGCTACAAAGTGATGCCATTTGGACTCAAGAATGATGGGGCAACCTATCAACACGCCATGGTAGCTTTGTTTCATGATATGATACATCATGAGATAGAGGTCTACGTGGATGACATGATAGCCCATTCACAAAATGAAGAAGAACACCTTGACCATTTGCAAAAGTTGTTTGTCAGGTTGAAGGAGTACAAGTTAAGACTGAACCCGAACAAGTGCACCTTCGGAGTCAGGTCCGGTAAACTCTTGGGTTTCATTGTCAGCAACAAAGGCATCGAGGTTGATCCTGCCAAAGTCAAAGCTATACAAGAAATGCATGCTCCTCGCACTGAGAAGGAGGTCAGAGGTTTCTTGGGACGCCTAAACTACATTGTTAGGTTCATTTCTCACCTAACATCTACCTGTGAGCCAATCTTCAAGCTGTTGGAGAAAGATCAGGTAGTTAAATTGAATGATGACTGTCAAATTGCTTTCGATAAAATCAAGGAGTATCTGCTAGAACCTCATATCTTGATGCCACCCGTCGAAGGAAGACCGCTAATCATGTATCTGACCGTCCTAGAAAATTCAATGGGGTGCGTACTGAGGCAGCATGACGAGTCTGGCCGAAAAGAGCATGCCATTTATTACCTTAGCAAAAAGTTTACCGACTGTGAGACCCGATACTCACTGCTCGAGAAAACTTGATGCGCTTTGGTATGGGTTGCTCGCCGGCTAAGGCAGTATATGTTGACTCATTCCACTTTGCTGATATCTAAGATGGATCCGATCAAATACATCTTCGAGAAGCCTGCTTTGTCTGGAAGGATAGCTAGATGGCAGATGATCCTGACAGAATACGACATACAGTACACGACCCAAAAAGCTATAAAGGGAAGTGTGCTAGCTGACCATCTGGCTCATCAAGCTGTCGAAGATTACCAATCCATAAAGTTTGACTTCCCCGACGAAGATATCATGACATTGGACAACATTGAAGGTTTCATACCATATGACGGACCTGAACAAAGATCCCGATGGACCCTGTACTTTGACGGGGCCTCTAATGCGCTTGGTAACGGTATCGGTGTGGTACTCATCTCCCCGGAAGGTTGCCATACTCCTTTCACCGCCAGGCTTTGCTTCAACTGTACTAACAACATGGCAGAGTATGAAGCTTGCATATTTGGACTCAAGGTTGCCATAGACTTGGGAATCAAATCTTTAGTTGTGTTTGGGGACTCAGCTTTGGTCATCAGTCAGATCAAAGGAGAGTGGGACACTAAGCATCCAAACCTCATCCCTTACAAAGAACATGTCTTGACATTGTTACCACATTTCGAGCAGATTACCTTCGAGCATTTCCCACGAGAAGAAAATCAGCTAGCAGATGCTCTAGCTACAATGTCATCCATGTTTAAACTTAACTGGGATAATGAGGCTCCCCAAATCACCATTGAGCGGATGGACGAACCTGCACATTGTCACGAGATTAATACCGAAGAAGTAGTGGACCGACCTTGGTTTCACGAAGTCAAAAGGTATCTCGAGGCTCAAGAATATCCTGAAGGAGCTTCAGTCAACGACAAAAAGTTCTTAAGGAGATTCTCAGTTAAGTTCTTCCTAAGTAATGGTATCCTGTACAAGCGCAATCATGATTGCATTCTGCTCAGTTGTGTGGACAAGATTGAAGCTGAGCAGATCATGGCTGAACTGCACAATGGTACCTTTGGCACTCACTCTAGCGGGCATACGATGGCTAAGAAGATCCTACCGGCAGGCAATTACTGGTCTACCATGGAAGCTGACTGCTATCAACATTCCAGGACTTGTCACAGATGTCAAATCTATGCGGACAAGGTACATATACCTCCAGTTCCTCTCAATGTCTTAACAGCTCCTTGGCCATTCGCTATGTGGGGAATTGACATGATTGGGGAGATCAAGCCTACAGCCTCCAATGGACACCGCTTCATTCTGGTGGCCATTGACTACTTTACCAAGTGGGTCGAAGCAGCTTCCTTCGCATCCATCAAAAAGAATGTTGTTGCCCGCTTCATCAAGCAGAACCTCATTTGCCGGTACGGCATCCTCGAAAGGATCATCACTGACAACAGTACAAACCTTAACAACACTATGATCACCGCCTTGTGCGAGCAATTCCATATTCAACATCACAATTCATCTCCCTATCGGCCAAAGATGAACGGTGTTGTCGAATCTCCGAACAAAAATTTCAAGAAGATCATACAAAAGATGACAGTCACCTACAAAGACTGGCATGAGATGCTACCGTTTACTCTCCACGGGTACCGTACCACGGCGCGCACATCAACTGGGGCAACACCCTATTCTTTGGTATACGGCATGGAAGTTGTTTTGCCTATTGAGGTTCAGATTCCCTCCTTGAGAATCATGAAGGATGCAGGTCTGAGTGAAGACGATTGGATCCAGACCCGACTTGATCAACTTAACTTAATTGATGAAAAGCGACTTACTGCTGTTTGCCATGGTCATACGTATCAAAAACGGATGATCAAGGCTTTCAACAAGAAATTCAGACGCCAGACATATCAAGTCAGGGATCTTGTAATCAAGCAGATCATCTTGCCGCAAAGTGATCCCAGGGGAAAATGGACTCCTACCTACGAAGGACCATTTGTGATCAAAAACATTTTTTCTGGTGGGGCAATGATCTTAACCACCATGGACGGCGACGACCTGCCGCACCCTACGAACGTAGATATAGTCAAAAGATACTACACATAAATGACCCGCTAGGTTGACACACCTAGGCAAAAAAAGGGCATCCCGGTGAATCAAAAACCCGAAAGGGCGGTTCAGGCCAAAGTTAGGGATAAAACAAAAAAATATTGTACACCCGGCAAGTTGAAAACCCGAAAGGGCAACTTGGGCAAAAAAGGGTTTCCCTGTGGATCGAAAACCCGAAAGGGAGGTCCAGGCAAAAGTTAGGGAACTAAAGCGTATGACTATGTCTCGTCGGGTCACTTTAAGGACAATCTCTTCACAGACAAGCTCCGGGCTTCTTATCAACTCAATCATCTTCGGACGAAGCAACGAATGGACAAGATATTCAGAGTTATGAAGGCTATAACAGAATGGGAACCCCATGGAATTTTTACACATAGCCATCTTTATTTGTATAAATCTTTCTCATTTTTATGACAACGTTCTCTTACTAGGATGTCTGTCTCCTTTGTACAAAATACTTACACAAAGTTAATACAAAGATACTTCAAAGTGTGGAAAACTATTTGTCTTTTCCTTTTTACACTTGTGTTTTATTTGAAAACGTCCAATGATTTATTAATGAGCATATGCATTTGAATATAATCACTATTTACGAATAAACAATTTGGAAAAGATTAATTACTGACAGGTTGAAAGTATAGGAAAACGTCTTTTGGCTATTCCAGGGGCAATCCCTACAGTACATCATCTAGATCCCCAGCAGAGCTAAATTTCAAAATCCCCATCAGAGTTAAAATTTCAAACTCCCAATCCCCAGCGGAGCCAAAACTTTGAACCACAGATCCTCAACAGAGATGAAACTTTCTTCCCCAGTGAAGCTAAAACTTTAACCTTTAAACTCCAGTGGAAATCCTCCAGTTTCCTCAAATTCCCCTGCGAGTTATCTTAAAACCTGATAATTCCCCAGCAAGTTGCTTTGAAGCCTAACAACTAACCAGATGACCACTTCGGATAATTCCCCAGTAGATTGGCATACAACCCAAACTCCTGATCTCCCCAGCAGGATAACTACTCCCCAGCAGGAAGCCTTCTTCCCCACAGAGTTTTCCACTCCCCAACAGATTGAAGATTCTCATTCTCATTTCCCCAGTGAAGTCACCAAAGTTTTCATTACTCCTCAACAGAATGAAGATTCTCATTCTTAGTTCCCCGCAGAAATCATCAGAATTTTCCCTATTCCCCAGCCGAGTAAGGATTCCCATTATTTAACCCCCAGTAGAAGTCTTCAAAGTTCTCTGGATTTCCCAAGCATATTTCTCAAGCATTTTGACATTACTCTCACAACAGATTTTGTCAATACTCCAACTTCAAGACATGAAGGATTCTCACATCCCCACAGAAGTTGTCAGGGATTTTCCATCCCCAACAGTCACCAATGATTTCTCATCCTCAACAATCAGAGATTTTAAATCTTCAACAGTCACCAAGGATTTCTCATCCTCAACAATCAGAGATTTTGAATCTTCAGCAGCGGTAGAGGATTTATTTTCCCCGACAGCAGTCAAGGATTTTATTATCCCCAACCGTCAAGGATTTATTTTCCTCAGTAATACAACAAATCAGCTTACATGCGCAAACATTACATTCATATATCATAAACATTGATAAAACACATTATATTGCATCATACATTTCATGCAACATAACTTTGTGTTTCAGCTAACATTTTACCCTTTTCAGGATAAGATTAACAACTATCTTTAACAAATATTCAAAGATTTCAGATACAATACGGATACACTCCAGACACGGAAGTCATTCTGTTACTCATTCAGATCTCTTATTCAGATACATTACGGATACACTCCAAACACGGAAGTCATTCTGTTACTTATTCAGATCTCTTGTTCAGATACAGTACGGATACACTCCAAACACGGAAGTCATTATGTTACTCATTCAGACCTCAACTTTAGATACAGTCCAGATACGCTCCAGACACAGTTGCCATTCTGTCACTCATTCAAAAAAATTCCCCAGCTCAAATACACTCTAGACACAGAATTCATTATGTCACCTATTCAAGATACAGTCCAGATACGCTCCAGACACAGAAGTCATTCTGTCACTTATTCAGATTCAAATCTCCAGATACAACTCAGATACGTTCCAGATACGGATACCATTCTGAGATTCATTCTCCTGATTTACAACAAGCATTCTTGGATGGCATCTACAAGCCCATCTCCAACAAGATTCAATCACATCTCCAAATGGAATCTTTAAGCTCATTCCCTCAACTACATTTTGACGAGTGCAAATTTACGGGTACTCTAGTGTCCAATCATCTTTTACCTTCGAGTCACGAACGGAAAAACTCGCTAATCTAAATCTTCGGGTTCAAGAAGATTGAACAGGGGCAGCTGTTGTACCCCAAAATTTGCCTTCTCATTTTATCAAGATTCTCCTCACAAGACTTCTTGGACTCAAGACCAGATTAGGGTTTGCTCAGCCAAGACCTCATATTGCACTGATGACCTGAAATTAGGGTTTGAGTTTGCACAGGGATTTTTGGACTTCCAATGCCCCATGTGGCTTTCATACTTCATGTTGGACCTCTAAGATTGCTCATACCAAGTTTCAAGCCTTGAATCACATTTTTGCCCACTCAATTGGACAGTTGACCTAAAAATCAGTTGTATTTGGGAAAAAGTCAACCATGGCCAATTTACAGTCAAACCTCATAATTTTTTATCCACATCAACATTATAGAATCATATGAACCATTTGATCAAGTTTAGACCATAACTCCTCAAGAAATTTGATCAGATCTTCAAAAGGGCAAAATGGTCAAAATTAGGGTTTTGATTGAGAAAGGGCAATTTTTGATTTTTCACCTAGCCAATGGCAAATTGGGTTCAAGCATGGTTTCAAGGACTCAATGGAATCATCTTGACCTAATCACAAGGTTTAAAAGATCTCAAATGCATTGGATTGACAGATGAATTTTCCAGTCAACTGATTAAAAATCAACTGTACACTGAAAAGTCAAACTTTGACTTTTTGGTCAAAATCAAGTGCCAAGGGTCATATTTCATCAAGATGTATCAAAATGTGAAACTTGTTCACCAAGAAACCTAATTTTGAAAATTAGGGTTTTAATTTGAAATTTTTCATAACTTAGAATTTTTCTAAGTTATGAAAATTTCTTATCTTTTCCCAACTTTTTCACCATGATGCAATTGGATTCAAAGAAAAATTCCAACATGAAAGTTGTAGTCCTCCACAAAATCTAAAACTTTTATTCACAAAGTTTTCCTAAATGATGCTTGGATCTCAAGTTATGATTTTGGGAATAAGGGTCCATAAACTTTTTAACTTAGTGAAATTTTGCCCTAGTTTAGGCAGATTTTTGACCTAACTTCATGGCAACTTTTCACCTAGTTCCAAGAGGAATCTAAAAATTCATTTCAAATATGGATTGTATAGAATATTACAAGCTTTCCAAAATGTCTAATAACTCTCCAAGATCATTTATGGTGAGGGAGAATCGAAGAAATGAAAATGGCAATTTATCACTTTTGTTCAAGGCATTTTTCACAATGATGCAAGTTGCAAATTTGTCCTAAGCATGCTTGTACTTGGTTTTACAGGTCCTAATCCCTTCTACACTCCATAATTAAATGCAAACACATTGGATAATGGCCTTGTTCTGACTTTTGAAGCATTGCACATTGAATTAATCCAAAAATGGCATAAAGTGCATAATACCATTTTGATAAAGCATGCTTTTTGCAATTTTATTTTTCTTGAGCCATGGACCTAATCTATTTTTGTAAACAAGATCCACAGTTATCAGGCAAAGTTTACCAACTATGTGCAGCTAGCAAGCAAGCCTGTACAGGCTTTGGCATTGTCACTTCCAACTTTTCTTCAAAAGCAAGAAACTTGCAAAAGTCAAGGGATCTCATCCATATGATAAAGGCAAGTCTTGGCATCATTTGAAACAACTTCACAACATTGCAACAAGCCTAAAGCACGAATTGCTAACCTCTAAAACACCCTCAAACACAAAAAACAACATTTTCTGCCCAAACAGGTTATCAACTGTAGAACTCAAGCCATTTTGAAATTGGCTCGTGTGTTTTGCCTTTCAACCCTTCAAACATCTTCCCTACAACACACCTGAACTATCCAGGCCCTTGTCCAGCAACTGTGAGCTCAGTTTCACACTTCACCATTTTCATTTTGCAGGTTGACTTCTACAAGGAGATTCGGGCATCTAAAAGGCAAGCTGAGCATTGTAAAAGGTTGAGGGAACTTCAAGCAAGCTCACACGACCTTCAAGCCTCGCTCAAAGTTCCCACATTGCCATATCCAAACTCAACTGAACAAGGTATTTGTCAAGTTTCTATCTCTCTATTTAGGCATCCTTAAGCTTAGGTTTGTGAAGCAAAAATGTAGTCCTTAACATGCTTGAGTTGTACATATGCGTAGATTCCATTTATATTAACTGAGCTAAGAGTATTTGGATGTTGAACAGCTGAAAAAACTAGGTCAGAAATTAGGGCCATTAAAAATCTCCTTGATCTTTTAGAGTTAGGTCATATTTTTTATATCATTAGAATCGTGAGTTAACATGCTACAAGTTTCATGTTGCAAGATTTTGTTTTTATGCACGTATGCAAGAAATACAGTTTGAAGCAGGGCGCACATGTTTTTTTGTCTGGAGGACAGGGATGAAGTGGTGTCTGGGCCTGGCGCGCCTGGGCCTAGCTTTTCTGACTTTTTGCACCCCCTCTTTTACTTTCTGCACCCCGTTTGCATTTTCTTTTATTTTTTATATTTTTTTGCATATATTTTATTTTGACTTGCATTTATTTATTTTCTGAACATTATAAAATCATAAAAATATTTTCCTAATTTTTTGTATTTTTATTTTATTATTTTTTGGCATAAAAGATAGTTTATTAGTAATAATATAATTTATTTTCTTAAATAAACTTGTAAATAATATAAAAATATCATATATTTTTATTTTTATTATTTATACACTTAAAATAATATTTTCATACATATTTCAATTTTTTAACATTTTGTATATATTATTATTATTTTTTCTTGAACAAAATGAATAAAATAAATGATTAGAAAACAATATTTCTTTTAAACAAAAATTAGGGTTTTCACCCTTTCAAAAATAATCATTGTATTTTTTCTTATTTTTAAGACTTAAATAAACTTATTTTTACATACATAAAATTAATACAAAAAAACATTTTTGCATACATACATTTTATTGCATATTTAGATATTTGCTTATTTATTTATTTGAACAATAAATTCAATTTGGTTGTAATAGTTTTAGGGTTTTATTTTGAGCAATATCCCCCTATTCAAAACTTGTATCCCACTTCCCATAATATTGTTGTAATAGTCTAGATTTACTTTACGCATTTTATTGCTTTCATATACCATGATAGTAAACTAGGGTTTTGAATGAAAAGACCAAAAATTAAACAAATAGCATGACCTAATACAAGACAAAAATGCATGAAAAATGATAACACATTGCACACAAGCACCTCTAGGGTTTCATCCACTTTGTTGCCTTAAAAATGGCCATGGTATGCATGCTAGGTATCTTGGCAAAACAAAACAAAATAAAAGATCATAGTCCCTCGATGACGCTAGACAAGGTTGCCTAAAAACAAATGATCTTAGTCTCTCAAAATGCTAAAGATACTTGGCAAAATTGCTATCATGGTCATACGCTGACCCACGCCCGTCCCGTTTAACATCCAAAGACAGGGTTGTTTACCAAATGCAATGGTAAAACAACAATGTCAAAGGAATAAAAAATGTGTAGGAAAGACTTTTGAGTAGGTAGAATGCTTCTAGTTACTTGATCAATTTGCAAACCATCCTTGCTATTTTCAAACAAACACACACACAATTTCAAAACATTTCCAAACAACTTTCGAACATTGAAACATTTTTCAAAAGACAAACATCTTTGTATACATTCTTACGAATGAGAATCATTACAAAGATTGCCAAAACATTCCCAACAGGGGAACCAATGGAATAATCAGAGAAGGGAGAACTATGACCCTATACCCATGAGCTATGCAGAGCTACTACCAGCATTAATTCAGAAGAAGTTGGTCCAGACACGACCACCTCCCGTCGTACCATCACCATTGCCTTGGTATTACAAAGCATACCAAACGTGTTCCTTTCATCAGGGAGCACCAGGGCATAATGTTGAAAATTACTATCCTTTGAGGACTGAAATGAAAAGGTTGGTGAAGTCTGAAATTCTATCTTTCAAAGACATGGGACCTAATGTGAAAGACAATCCTCTATCCAAGCATGAAGGAGTGAATACTGTAAATATGGTGGTCGGTTGTCCAGGCGACTTCCGGATTTTTGACATTAATCTGGTTAGAGGGGATTTGGTTAAGATGCACGCAGACCTCTGTGAATTCATTTATTATACGCATTGACCATGCTAGTTGTGCTATTTGCAGTACAAACATACAGGGTTGCGAGAAGATAAAGGCTGATTTATAGGAGATGATGGATGAAGGTTTAATCCATATAATCAGGCCTAGGGCAGAATATAAAGAGGAAGTGAATATGGTTTCTGGATGTCCGGGTGAATTCAGAATTTTTGATGTGGATCATTTGAATGAGGATCTCGTACAGTTGCATGCTACCTTCTGTCGTACGGTTGGTCAGGTGGAACACCAATATGGATCTTGCATAATTTGATGTCAAGACCCCCGAGGATGTTCTCTTGTGAGAGAGGGTGTTCAATTTGTTGTTAGACAATGGAACTATAAATATCACAGGTCAGAGAGAGGATTATCACGAGATTGATATGGTTGAAGTTTGTTTGATGGAAGAAGAGTCAGAGGAAGAGTATGCCTCCGCAGCTGAGTATTTCTCTTCAAACGAAGATTTGTTTACCGGAAATGACCTTTTGATGGCTGATTGTGTTGAGGAAGGGGTAAATGTCATTGTACCTTGTTTTGGTGCACCCGCTCATCTTGAGGTGGAGTACCATAGTAAACCATCTGTTACCCCACTGGTAATTAGTCTGCCAGGTCTTGTTCCCTATAAATCATATAAGCTTGTGCCTTATAAATACAACACTACAATCTTAGAAGATGGGGTGGAAATTCCCATCCAACCAATGCCAGATGTTGGAAATATAGCTGATAATAGCAGGGTGACCCGTAGCGGTCGTGTGTTTGCGCCGGTTATTTGAAGAGGTATGGTTGTTGGAAAGAAAATTGCTGAGAACGATGAGCCTAAGAAGGCTGTAGGAGAGACTAGCGGAGCCACATTAGAGAAAGAAGTGGATGATATCTTGAAGATAATTAAGATGAGCGACTACAAAATTGTAGATTAGCTACTGCAGAATCCTTCAAAGATATCCATCCTAGCTTTATTAATGAACTCCTCTGCTCATAGAGAATCACTGATGAGAGTACTAGACCAAGCTTTTGTGGAGAATGACATGACATTAGATTAATTCAGCAGCGTAATTGGAAATATTACGTCATGTAACAATTTTAGTTTCTGCGATGATGAGTTACCAGATGAAGGGGGGAATCACAACTTGGCCCTCCACATATCCATGAACTGCAAGAATGACTCGCTGTCTAATGTGCTAATTGATAACGGATCCGCATTGAATGTTATACCAAGGATTACCCTCATGAAGTTAAAGTATCAGGGAACACCTATGCACCCAAGTGGCATCATTGTGAAGGCTTTTGATGGGTCGAAGAAATTTGTCATCGGTGAAGTGGACTTGCCCATCCATATAGGACCACATTTTTTCCTGATAACCTTTCAGGTCATGGACATTATTCCCGCATATAGTTGTTTGCTAGGACGACCATGGATACATGAAGCAGGGGCTGTCACTTTAACTCTGCATCAGAAGCTAAAATTTGTGTGTGAAGGGAAGGTAGTGATCATAAATAGGGAGCAGGCATTGTTGATATCCCATCTATCCTCTTTCAGTATTGTAGAAGCGGATGAGGCTGCTGTTGGAACCCAGTTCTAAGCCCTATCGATTGATAACATAAGGAGGAATGAAAATTCTATGGTTTCCCTGAAGGACGCACATCAGGTTGTGCACAATGGTCATAATGCAGTTTGGGGACGACTTATGGATCCACCCGTGAACAAAAACAGATCTGGTTTGGGTTTATCTTCGAGGAATGACAAAGGCGAAAGTTTGAAGTCAAAGTCTTCTGTGAACAGTTATCATGATGTTTTCCGCAGCGGAGGCTATCTCCATCCAATTGGTTCTGGAATTAATGATGTTGAAGAGGATGAAGCAGAGCAGGAAGTACCGAATTATGTGACGCATGGAGTCCGAGTTCAGAACTGGGTCACCATTGATGTTCCTTCTTGCATACATATTTCAAAGTAATTTGTTTTGTTAATTTGTTTCTTTTGAAAAGCTTTCACTCTGCCCAAGGTAGAAGTATTAATGTTGTAGGGCTTATCTGTTTGCTATAAATTTTAAGATCATTAATAAAAGTTGTCTTTGCTTCCAAAATTATGTCTTTTATTTTCTGCTTTTTTTTCTTGGGAAATGGTAATAATAAAAAAAAACCTTTCAAAATAAATAATAACTGAAAATTAATCTGCATGATCACTAGTTATATGTGTCAGTTTCTAAAAGCAATCATAAATCATATGTGCAGATTAATTAAAAAACTCGTTGAATACAATGACCCTGCACCCTCTCCCAACTTTGATTGTCCTGTGTTTGGGGCTGAAGAAGAAGATTATGATGAGATTCTAGAAGAGTTCTCATGGTTGCTTGAGCACGAGGAAAATACCATTCATCCATATAAGGAGCCTTTGGAAGTGATTAATTTGGGTTCAGAAGAAGATCCGAAGGAAGTCAAGATTGGAGCATCGTTGCGTCCTGATGTAAAGAGCGGGTTGATTGAGCTGTTGAAAGAGTATATGGATATTTTTTCTTGGTCTTATCAAGATATGCTTGGTCTAGATATAGACATTGTCGAGCATCGTTTGCCGTTGAAGCCAGAGTGTCCGCCAGTTAAACAAAAGTTGAGAAGAACCCACCTAGATATGGCAGTAAAGATCAAAGAGAAGGTCCTAAAGCAGATCAATGTTGGTTTTCTTGTGACGTCAGTGTATCCTCAATGGGTTGCCAATATTGTCCCAGTATCGAAAAAATACTGAAAAGTCCGCATGTGCGTAGATCACAGAGATCTAAATAAAGCTAGTATAAAAGATGATTTTCCTTTGCCTCACATTGACATGTTAGTGGAAAACACAACAAAATTCAAATTATTCTCGTTCATGGACGGATTTTCCGGGTATAATCAAATAAGAATGGCTCCAGAGGACATGGAAAAAACAACGTTTATCACACCCTAGGGAACATTCTGTTACAGAGTGATGCCCTTCAGGTTGAAGAACGTTGGTGCAATATACCAGAGGGCTATGACAACCCTATTCCATGATCTGATGCACAAAGAAATCGAAGTATATGTTGATGATATGATTGCCAAATACCAAACTGAAGAGGGGCATATAGAAGATTTATTGAAGTTGTTTCAGCGTTTAAGGAAATATCATCTCCGCTTGAATCCAAATAAATGCACCTTCGGAGTTAGATCGGGGAAATTGTTGGGTTTTATTGTTAGCCAGAAAGGAATTTAAGTTGACCCCGAAAAAGTCAAAGCAATTCAAGAAATGCCAGCACCAAGAAATGAAAAGCAAATCAGGGGTTTCCTCGGGCGTTTGAATTATATCTCCAGATTTATTTCCCACATGACTGCAACGTGCGAACCAATCTTTAAGTTGTTAAAGAAAGATCAAGGTTGTGTATGGACGGATGACTTCCAAAGGGAATTTGAGAGTATTAAAGATTATCTTCTTGAACCTCCTATCTTGCTCCCTCCCGTAGAAGGAAGACCATTGATTATGTATCTGATAGTGTTAGATAAATCCATGGGTTGTATTCTGGGACAACAGGATGAAACGGGAAAGAAAGAGTTCGCCATTTATTATCTCAACAAAAAGTTAAGTGATTGTGAGTCGCGGTATTCCATGCTAGAAAAAACATGTTGTGCTTTGGCCTGCGCGGCAAAGCGTTTGCGGCAGTATAAGTTGAATCATACCACTTGGTTAATCTCCAAAATGGATCCAATCAAGTATATCTTTGAGAAGCCTGCTCTTACTGGAAGAATTTCCCGCTGGAAGATGTTGTTATCTGAATATGATATTGAATACCGCACTCAAAAGGCTATTAAAAGTAGTGTGTTGGCAGATTACCTTGCTCACTAGCCGGTGGAAGATCATCAGTCTGCAGAATATGAATTCCCCGATAAGGATGTGATGTTCCTGAAAGTGAAAGATTATGATGAACCATTGCCCGAGGAGGGCCCTGACCCTGAATCTCGTTGGAGTATGATATTTGATGGAGATGTGAATGCTTATGGTAAAGGAATTGGTGTTCTGATTGTTACTCCTCATGGATCACATATTCCTTTTACCGCAAGGTTAACATTTGATTGCGCTAATAATATGGCAGAATATGAGGCTTGTATCATGGGTCTTGAGGAAATTATTGATCTCAGAATCAAAATTCTAGATGTGTATGGTGATTCAGCTTTGGTAATAAATCAGATCAAAGGAGAATGGGACACTCGTCACCCTGGCTTGACCCCTTACAAAGATTATGCCAGAAGATTACTACCCTTCTTCAATAAAGTTGAATTCCATCACATTCTTAGAGATGAAAATCAAATGGCAGATGCTTTGGCAACTCTGGCTTCCATGTACGAAGTAAATACTTAGAATGATATACCCCTAATTACAATTCGACAATTATATAGGCCGGCTCATGTGTTTGCAATAGAGGAGGTAGCGGATGAAAAATCTTGGTATTATGACATTAAGCATTTTCTTCAAACTCAGGAATACCCGATTGGTGCGTCAAGGAAAGATAGAAAGACACTGAAAGATTGGCAGGCAGTTTCTTCCTCAGTGAAAATGTGTTATACAAGAGAAATTATGACATGGTCTTGCTCAGATGCGTGGATAGACACGAAGCAGACATGTTGATGTATGAGATTCATGAAGGTTCATTTGGAACTCATGCTAATGGACATTCGATGGCTAAAAAGATGCTAAGAGCAGGTTATTATTGGTTGACAATGGAATCTGACTGTTACAAATTTGCAAAGAAGTGCCATAAATACCAGATTTATGCAGATAAGGTCCATGTGCCTCCGACACTCCTCAATGTGATTTCCTCCCCATGGCCTTTCTCTATGCGGGGTATTGACATGATCGGGATGATAGAACCCAAAGCTTCGAATGGACACTGTTTCATCTTGGTATCAATTGACTACTTTACCAAATGGGTAGAGGCTGCTTCATATGCCAATGTTACCAAACAGGTGGTTGTGCGTTTCATCAAAAACAATCTTATATGCCGGTATGGTATGCCGAGTAGAATCATCACTGACAATGGCTCGAATTTGAACAAAAAGATGATGACAGAACGGTGCGAAGTATTCAAGATTGTCCATCACAATTCATCTCCATACAGGCCAAAGATGAATGGGGTTGTTGAAGCTGCTAATAAGAATATCAATAGAATTATCCAGAAAATGGTTGTCACTTATAAGGATTGGCATGAAATTCTCCCTTTCGCTCTGCATGGATATCGAACATCTGTTCACACTTCAACAGGAGCAACCCCGTTCTCCCTAGTATATGGAATGGAAGTTGTACTCCTTGTTGAGGTAGAGATTCCCTCGTTGCGTGTGATAATGGAAACCAAGTTGACAGAGGTTGAATGGGTTCAAAACAGGTTTGACCAATTGAATTTGATTGAAGAGAAGAAGATGACAGCTTTGTGTCATGGGCAGTTATATCAGAAAAGAATGAAGAAAGCATTTGATAAAAAGGTCAAACCTCGTGAATTCAGAGAAGGAGACCTCGTGCTCAGGAAGATCATGTCTTTCAACACTGATTCTAGGGGCAAGTGGACTCCCAATTTTAAAGGCCCGTATGTTATCAAGAAATCCTTCTCTGGTGGTGCATTAATTCTTGAAACTATGGATGGAGAGGAGTTCTCACGTCCCAAGAATGCTGACGCAATCAAGAAATACTTTGCCTAAAGAAATAAAAGAACAACTTGCTAAGTTAAAAACCCGAAAGGGCGGCTTAGGCAAAAAGGAGCGTCTCGGTAGGCCAAAAACCCGAAAGAGCGGTCTAGGCAAAAATTAGAGACATAAACAGAATAAATTTCCCACTAGGTTGAAAACCCGCAAGGGCAGCTTAAGCAAAAGTTAGAGATTTTTCTTGGCAAGTAACTACGTCAGACAAGACTTGATCGTTGAAGCAACAATCTTCTCGGATCCTCACCATACTTCAACAAAAGTTGTTGCTCAGGATTTCAAAAGTTGTTAGGGGGAATAGTGGTCATTGTATCTCAATGTATCTTTTCCATTATGTATTACCATTTCCTAAACTTTGTAATCATCCATGGAGTCTCGCCATTTGCAGACTACCATTCTATGAATGAAATTTGAGCTTTTGCCCAATTCTTTGTGTTCTTATTTTTATTTAGCTTGCAAAGACTCCATTTATTACTGATAATAACTGTTAAAGCTAAAAGATTAAAAAGCAAAATTGATTTTTCAAAAAAAAATAGATCTTTACAATTCAATTTACTTTGGGGTTTATGATGAAACAATGACAACAAGAATGGTGATCCCAAGAATGAACAAACTCCGGTTGTTTTAAGAAGATTTACTTCCTTCATGAAGGTTTTTCTCAGGTCATTTTACTAGTATGTGCACAATCTTTGTTTCTCAGATAGTTAAAGACGATACCAGGGGGTGTAAGGTACATTATTGGGTTTGTAATCCCATTATCCATAGCCAAGTTTGGTTCGATTTTGATTTGCGTTTGCATGGTCAGAAGCCTTCGTCCCAGATTCCCCAGTGAAGTCTTCCCTCATATGATGAAAGGTTTTATTCCCTTGGTGTGCTAAGATGTCGCTCTTTTTGCAATATTGGCACTAGTGTTGACTTCTTGATTTCCTGGGAAGGTTATCCCAGGGCATCTTTAGTTGGAATGGGTGTTCATGATGAAAATTTTCAATCCGAAGTTTTTTCTCCAGGGAGGTAGACTTGAATCCCCCAATGAGGTTTGGTTGTGTCGGTGTCAGTCTTCTTTATTTGAGGTTGGTCTTGCAATCAATAGTAGGCGTGTTGCTTTTGTAAAACTGCTTCTCCGATGAAACCGGAAGAAGGATGTTCTATCCCGGTATCTATTTGATTTGGCTACATCCGGATTATGTTTCTCCTCAGTGAAGTTAGGACAGGCAATAGGTTTGGTTTCCGCAGTTTCTTTTACGTTTCTTGGATTAATCTTTCTGGTTGAAGTTTAGCCCAATGTTGTTAGTACCTGAGGCGGTGTTGTTTGTTTGTACTGATCATGTATCATTTTACCAGCATATGCATGATATCACTCATACATTCATACATACATCATGCATTGCTAAAAATCATCGTTCATTGACATTGTATTCTGATCTTCCTACGGTGTTCTTTGCT
Organism: Vicia faba; assembly: GCA_948472305.1. Taxonomy (NCBI): domain Eukaryota; kingdom Viridiplantae; phylum Streptophyta; class Magnoliopsida; order Fabales; family Fabaceae; genus Vicia; species Vicia faba. The sequence continues at coordinate 1,183,231,755 of OX451737.1, forward strand.
TAGTTGAATTAAGTTTTCCCTCTTGAGTTTATTTCTCAAAGGATGTATTTGCATTGGCCGTCTTGCTCCAGTTTATTCCTGAATGGGATTTATGGTTACATGACAATATTATTTACTTTGGGTTTCTGAGAACTTTGATATTTGGTTTGTGCATTTTTTTTGCATGGGAAGGCTTTATCTTCTCAGCAGGAATATCGTGGCATTTCCCCAAGAAATCATGTTTCTATCCCCAAAAGGTCATTTCTCTTTGCAATTCTCCATAACAACAAATAGCAAGTCTCTTTAATTGAGACAACTTATGTTTGATCTTTTCCAGGCATATTTCTTGGTTAAAGAAGAAGTTGAGACCCGTTCTAGTTGGAACACCAGAATGTTGGGGAAAACTATATATTTTCTCTTTCTACCTTCAGTGAACGTTGGTAATACATCGGCAGTGAACATCGGTGTTTGTTATCTTTTTGCTATCTTCAGTGAACGTTGATAGTTCATCATCAGTGAACGGCGGTGGTATGATATATTTTCTCTTTCTACCTTCAGTGAACGTTGGTAGTACATCGGCAGTGAACGTCGTTGTTTGTTATCTTTTTTCTATCTTCAGTGAATGTTGATAGTTCATCGTCAGTGAACGTTGATGGTATGATATATTTTCTCTTTCTACCTTCAGTGAATATTGGTAGTACATCGGCAGTGAACGTTGGTGTTTATTTTCTCTTTCTACCTTCAGTGAACGTTGGTAGTACATCGGCAGTGAACGTCGGTGTTTGTTTTCTCTTTCTACCTTCAGTGAACGTTGGTAGAACATCGGCAGTGAACGTCGATGCTTGTTATCTTCCTCTCTGATTCAGTTCCTTTGGTGCACCGATGATTTATTTTCCTGGTGGGATTGCTCCTTTTTTTCTTTATTTTTATTGCATCCCCAATGTTACTTTGCGTCTCTTTGGTTCTGTTCATATGCATTCATATGCATAAGCATTTGCATGGCATATTAGGGCCAAAAATAGGATTTGTTTTATATTTAAGTATCTTCGATCACGTCGACACGGAGATTTTTTAACCTTCGCATCTCCGGATAGAAGAAACTTAAATAAGGGAAGCTGTTGTACCCCAATTTTTGCCCCTAAGATCCCTTTATCATACCATATTGTTTCAATCACAATAAGATCACATTAGGTTTTTTTGGTTTTTCTCCCTATCTTTAGCTTTGCTCTTTTGAGGAGTTACCAAGCACCTTGACTTGTTTTCTTTTCTGATCATGGATATTTTTATTTGATTTTGTCTCTAATTAACAAAATACAATATTGGTTTGTCTTACTTGTTAAAAATATAGGTAAAGGTAATGAAGTTTAGCAAGTTGCTTCATGGGTTCATGAGTTTATTTCCATGCCCTAGTCAATAGCTTGAGAAATTCAAAGCTCACAATTGAAGTTGTTTTGGAAGAATTGGTATGGAAGTGGTTTTGGTGGCCATGAGTCCTCATCATCATCCTCAACAATTTCCATTCATAAAGGAAGAATATTGGCACAACAAGTTTGTTCAAATTTGGAAAAGTTCCTCAAAGCATTCTCTTGATCTAGAGGCTAGGGTTTTGGACTTCAAAGGAACATATCTTTCTCATATTTTGATAGTTTTGAGTGATTCCAAAAACATCCTTATCTTCAAAGAGTTAACAACAAATCACTTCAAAAGTTCCAAGGAGTTTTCATGTGGAAGGAACTTGGTGAAGAAGAAAGATTACAAGTCACCCAGATGAATCCCCAATTTTCCATATGTGACTTCAAATGGTCATAACTTGGTCAATTTTTATCACCTTGAACTCATTTTTTTTTCATGATGATCTTCAGGATGTGTACTTCATGCCTTCTTTTATGTTCAAAGTAAGAAAATGGATGGAAGTTGCCTTAAGAATGCAAAAGATTATAGGTCATTTCATGATTTTTGGCCAACTTCAACAAGTCATAACTTGCTCAATTTTTGGAGATTTTTAGTGGTTCAAATTTTAAAATGTCATTCAATAGATCTACTTCATTCCATCTTTTTTGGTCAAGAGAAAATTCTAAGTGGAAGTACATTTTGGATGCAAAGGATTATAGGTCATTTTTAAAGAAGAATTTGAAATATTTCTAAGTATGGAAAGTCAACTCTTTTTCTTCAACTTTGACTCCATGTAACTTTCAGCACAAGCATCCATTTGATTTCATTACTTTTCCATTGCAAAGCTTGTAACCTCATCTTTAAAAAGCATCAAGAATTATGCCCTAAGACCCCTTGAGATGGAAATGCCATGGATTTGAATTTGGTAGTTTGAAACTGAATTTTTCACAAAGTCAGAATTTTGAAATCTTCGTTTTGGCTTCTAATCACAAGATTTCCACGCGTTTTTGTTTCTAATCATGTTTAGCAACTTGCCAGAAGTGATTAGCATCATGAAACGCACTATTTGGCTGAGTTTTGATCAAGTTTGAGTCACACATTCTTCATGATGCAAACCCACACGAATTCCCTCCAAAATGCATCATTTGTTATTCCTTTTGATCCCATTTTCTTCCCTATAAATAGAGGGTCATCCCCCATTCAATTTCTCAAGCTTAGATAGCCAGAATCACCCTGCCAAACTTGCTTCACAACCCAGAATTTAGCAACTTCGAATTCTATTCTCAAGCCTTTTTCAATCCATTTTTTCCCTCAATTCACCTTCCTTGATCTTCCCTGAAGCTAACCATATAATTACATTCAAGAATCGTGCCCTATATTGCTCCATAGAAGTCTAGTTTCAGAGTTATGCAACTCAACTTCAATAGGTAAATTCCTTCATCAATTCTTCAAAACTTTGATATCACTGTGATGCTCTCATTGCCCTGGTTCTAGTCGCAACACTTACTTTCATCTGGAAACTCGTTTTGACCATGAATTTTCAAATCCCTTTTCAAAACTTTCTTTCCAAATTGTTTGAGCTACAGTTTCTATAAATTTGGCGCGAGGGTGTGGTTGTCTTCGTCTTGAAGAGACGAAGCGAATGGCATAGGTCTGAGCTTCTGATTTTACAGTTTGAGAGACCTGTAATTCATGATGGCTGGAGGTTGAAGAAGACCAACGTGTCATCTTCTAACCAATGAAGGCGCGCCATCTGTATTTTTCAAATTCTGATTTTATTATTGATTATGTACATTATTCATTAAAGACCATGATATGCACAGCGCGCCAGATCCCTTGGATTTGATTACTAACGCGTTTTGACTCTCATCCAATGGTCCACATCTTTTACTTTTATTTTCTTTTTCTAATTTTTTATATTTTAATTGATTTAAATTTCAAAAATTCATAGAAAAATCACTTTTAATCCAAAAAATCTAAAAAAATTATGAAAAATATTTTTGATTATTCTCTTTCTTATTTTTATTTTTTCACAATTTAATTTTGTGTTTTGGTCTTTTTTATAAATTTTACACTTATTTGATTTGTTTAAATTGTTTAAAAATACTTTTATACATTTTTAAATTCTGAAAAAATTATGGAATGATTCAATGATATTGTGACAAATATTGGTGACCTTACTTTTTTTTTTCTGACTTTACTATTATTTTACCATTTTTTTTATTTTACTCATTTATTTTAATTTTAAAAATAGTTTCTGACTTTTAAAAATTCCCAAAAATTTTGTATAATTACTTGGCCTCTTTTCTGATTTTTCTATGGTCTTGTTTTTCATTTCTTGATTAATTTGAATATAATTGATATTTTCCTCATTATTTTCCATTTTTTAAAAACATTTTAAACCTTTTAATGTATATGTTAAATATGATATTATTTTGTGATTATTTTTTGGTTGTCTTGGGTTGATTTTTTTATCATGGCTTTATTAACATCATTGGATCTGTTGTACCCCAAAATTTGTCCTCCCATATTCTTCAAGGTTTATCAAGAATCATCTTTAAATGGTTCAAGATTTCTCAAGGGATGGCACAGTCAAACATCCTTCTAAGCCAGTCAAAATTAGGGTTTTGTTTCTTACAAGGAATTTGAGGTTTTCAATGGCTCAATCAAGTCCCATAGGCCTATACACATTGTCAAGCATCTACATGTCAAGTCTCAAGACTCACAGAGGCAAGTTGCACAATCAAAAGCCCTATTTGGTTCACAATCAACTACAGGGGTAAAATGGTCATTTGGCAGTCAAAAGTCAAAATTTTTGGTCAACATCTTATTTTTAAGCCACAATCATCATTTGATCAAGTCTTGATCATGATTCCACAAGCATGGCTCAAAAATCATCAAAGATGCAAAAGTTACTATTTTTGGACAGTAGAAAAGTAAACTGTAACTTGACCAGGGCATAACTTTTTCATGGTTCATCAGAAAAATCCCATCCAATGCTCATTTTGAATGGGATGACATTTCCTACAACTAATCTTCACATTCCAAGTCCAAGAAATGCTCTCACAAAAAGTTATCAATTTCTACATTATAGGTCAATTTCAAAAGGCAACAAAAATGCACTTTAAGTCAAAGACCATAACTTGAGATTGGTAAATCCAAATGACATGGGACCAAAGGCATTGGTTATAGGACTTCAAGACCTTTCCAAAATGTCCAAGAACATGTTCATATGATCAAAATTGAGCAAGATGTGCATTGGAGAAGTTGGGAAATTTTTGGGAATTTGCAAAAGTCAACTTTGCCCAAAACACTTCATTTTTGCTAATGGGCCTCAAATTCCTTCTTGAATCTTTACCCAAAGCATATGCACGACCCATTGAGATTAAATTGAATTATTTTCTTATTTTTATTAATTAATTGGATTTTTAATTGATTTGTAATTCATTTAATTAATTTAATTGTAGGAAAATACCAAGATATGGTTTTCAAATCTTTTTGTGAAGCAAACAAACTCAGGGCAAGCTGGAAAATTCGTGCATCAATCAAAGAGACAAAAATCTCCATGTTTGGCAAGTTTTGTCAATCAAAAAGATTGAAAATTATTTGATTTCCAATCAAATATTGAAACTTCAATACAATGGATTTCATGTGCAAGATTTACCCTAGTTTCATTCCATTATATGTACTGAAGCCAACCCTAATGCTGTTCACGTGAGAGCTGCTGCAAAAAGCCATAAACCAATTCCAAAAAAATCAAGAAAAAACTCAAAATTGTTTTTAACATTCCAGCACGATTCAAAGCTTTCCAGTGCTTCTAACACATTGCAGGGATCCCCAGGAACACATTGCAATCAAAAACAAGCCTTAAAGATCAAGAAACACGCAAGAACAGTCCCTTGGGTTGTCACTTTTTTTTAGAATCGCATCTCACAATTCATGCATATTTAACATCTTTTGTTGTTTGTTTTATGTTCATAGAACTCAGGTGAAGATTTTGGTATGGTTCAATTGGATTAAAATGCCCTGAAACTGAAATCACCATTGATGAATTTTAGGGTTTCCAAGTTTCAAATTTAGGGCTTTGCTGCACAAGAAAAATCAGGCCTTGAAAGACCTATGGTTGAATTCGTCAAGGCCAGACGAATCAAACCCAACCCTCGCGAACAATTTATATGCATCAGGGACCTAATCGCTATTAATCGTGCTTGCAGGTTGTGGGGGTTAAAAACCCCTGCTATCTAATCTTTTTTTTACAGGCCAGGTGAAGAAGACGAGACGTGTAAGCATGCCATTGGAACATTCAAAAAATGCGCGCGTTTGTTTTGTTGTACAGCATATGTTTTGTTTTTATATATTATTTTCAATGGCCACTATAATATCAAACGCAGGCGAGTGGAGTAGTGGTTGGTGCGCTGGACATTCATCATTGGGACCTGGGTTCGATTCCCAGGTCCCCCAAAAGCTCCATATTATTTTTTCTAACATGATTGCATGCAGCTTCCTAAACGTGTTCCATCATGCGCTCCAGGAATCATCATGCCATGTGTCACATAATACCAATCCAAAGGCCAGAGATGGAGGATCATGGTGTTCCTCAGTCAACATGCACGTGGACAATTCCAGAAGTCAACAGGCTTGAGTGCTATTGGGCCTAAAATTTCCAGCAAAACCTCCTAATTGGGTCCATCAACCCCCCTGGTTCTTTCACAATTTTCCTTTTATTTTCTTTTTACTAATTTTTATTAACTCTTATTAATTATTATTATTAATTCATAAATTAATTATTTTTCATATTAAATTCAGAAACTTAAAATATTAAATATTTTTATTATTTACTATTTTCACTATTAATTATTTTGTAAATAAATATGGTTAATTAATTTAGTCTTTTTAAAATTAGGTCAACTTTAATTTTTTCTCAATAACTTAAAATAGATTAGACTTAGGGTTTTTCTTTTGACACTTTTAATTTCTTTATATTTTATTTCATTAAAACATTAAAAAACACAAAAAATACTTTTTCTTTAATTAATTAATTAATTATTTTTAGGGTTAATATTTAATTTAAATTGCAAAAAAGGACCAAATTCAATTCTTTTCTAAAAAAAAAAAGGGTCAAAACCCTAAGGACGTCCCGATTCATTCTTTCGCGCGTATATTATTTTTAATTCGTTATTTTGATTATTTATGTATCTGCTCAGAAATGTAATAGTTAATTAGGCTTTTATCGCTTTATTTACTTTTCTCGCATTTATTTTCCAAACGGGTTTTTGTTTTTGGCGATGTATATACCCGCGCCTTGTAATAGCGTAGATTTACCTTTCCGCAATTTATTTTCCGCACTCTTAACTGTTAAAAATGCATGAAAGACTTGTATGAAAAATAAAATCAATCCGTAGCTCACAAATGCATGTTCAAAGATAAACATAAACTGAAACAACGCACATGCACATGCCACTCCTAGGGTACGCCTCACTGGTTGCCTCGACGTGGTCATCAAGTATAGGGTGTTTTAGTGGTCGCCCTCCTGTCTAAAGATCCAATTGCCTCGAAACGGTTGCCTCGGATAAAAAGGATCTAGGACATTAGGGTTACCGCTAAGGCGTCCTACCATTGCTTTTGTGACCACACATGTCCCTCATAATCGAATTGACCCGAATAACTCCAACGACGGTGCTACCTACTTCTCAATAGTGGGATAGCACTGTCAAAAGGACTCTTACACAGCCTAATTCCTTAGAGTAGGTAGATTTCCCCTGGGTACTTTCTCTTTCAAAATAACAAAAAAATAACTTTTCGCACCTACACTTTCAAAAAGTTTTCAAACAAACACTTCATACACTCTTGAGGACTGATACAAGAGTTACCTAGAAGTTTTCAAACTAAACTTTTTCAAAACCCACAAACACTTGAAAAGCAAACAATTTTGAAAACATAAGAGCAAGTACCTAAGAGCCCGTGGATAACCACGGATAGAAAGGGTGCTAACACCTTCCCTTTCTATAATCTACCTCCCGAACCGAGAGACATCTCGAAAAAGGAATTTTGCTGTGCTTTTGTCCTTTCCTTATTGGAGAACATAAAAGACGGTGGCGACTCTTGCTTACCGCGACATTTCACGAACCAGCATTTCAAAACAGTCAGTTCTATTTCCACCGATCACAGAACTGGCGACTCTGCTGGGGACATTTAATAAGTGAGGTGTACCTTAGGATTAGACCACTCTTGTTTCCAATTGCTTGCTTTGATTGATTTAATATTGTGGGCCTGTTTTAGGAGTTTCATAGATCCTAACCCGGATCTGGGGGATACCTTTTAGGTAGCAACAAACTGTGAGGGAACTGTGCGGGGTATACCGACACGGTTGAAGCAGTTGCTACATTGATGTGGCACTTTGGTGAGTACCGGTAACCCTTGAGTCAAGTCAAGGAGAGTACGGGGCCGCCGCGTGGTGTCGTGAAGCATCAACTGACCTTAGGAACCTTACTTGACCATCCTGGCCTCTTTAGGGGTAGTGAGATGACCGACTTTGGTGCAGTCCGAAGTTGGTAGATACTTGATACTACACTCATTGAGGGTTATTTTCTTGGAATATTTTGATCGCCAGTTCAGTGGCTAAATTAAAACAATAAACATAGAAAACAACCCAATGATATTGAGCTCCTTAGAACCTAGTTACTTTTGATAGGACAGGTTTGAGCCCACCAACTTCAAGAGGGTAATACCTAGACCTCATGCTGACCTAAACTCTAAGGGTTGTCTGGTGTGACTTGTGTGCCTTATCATGTTTGCTTGTGGTGTGTTTTTATCATAACATCATAACATCATACAGCATCATATGCATCTACTAACCACTTCAAGGGTTCGAATCTTCATCTTTGTTCTTGTTTTGTAGGACATGGAAACTATCCGCAGAAAGACAATTCAGATCAACCTTGTAAGGGTTCCTCCTCAGCTTAAGGAGCTTACATCCAGGATTCCTGAGAACTCCTCCTTCAATGAAAGGCATGGTAGACTCATCAGCTTGGTCAATACCAACATTGAAGAGGATATGGTGAAAGTGTTGTTCCAGTTCTTTGACCCTTTGCACCACTATTTTACTTTCCCAGATTATCAATTGGTGCCTACTTTGAAAGAGTTTTCTCAGCTTGAGGGTTCCCATTCTCAGTCAACTACCCTACAACGGTACGGAAAGGGAACCAAAACTTAAAGAGGTTGCTAAAGCATTACACCTACAACCATCTGACATCAAGGGGCACTGGGAAACCATAAGTGGTATCAAAGGATTCTTGGCAAAGTTCCTGTTTGAGAAAGCACAAGAATGTTGGAATTCCCTTGACCTACAAGCCTTTGAAGAAGTTGTGGCACTCCTTGTCTATGGGTTGGTGTTGTTCCCGAATCCAGATCAGCTTATAGATATCAATGCTGTCAAGATCTTCATGTCCAGGAATCCCATACCTACGTTGCTTGGGGACATCCTCCACTCATGTTACACTCGAACCATGAGAAAAAGAGGTGTTCTCATGTGCTGCACTCCTCTCCTGGAAAGGTGGTTTATTTCGCACCTTCCACAATCAGTTTTGAAGAACGAGCGGGGTTTGAGATGGTCACAACGATTAATGACTCTTACACATGCTGATATACATTGGTGTTCTCGGTCCAGAGAAAATGTCACTATTATTGATCGTTGCGGAGAGTTTCCTAATGTTCCTTTACTTGGAATTAGAGGGGGCATTACTTACAACCCATGTCTGGCTTTGAGACAGTTTGGATATGCTCGGAGGGATGGCCCTCATGACATGTTGATTCCTGACATAGTTTTTGACTTCGACAATGATACGCAAGGACTTCGCCAGAGATTCATCAGAGCTTGGAGGATGCCCAACAGGGTAGATAGTAAGACACTGGGGCACAAGAACTCCATCCCCCTTGAGCCTTATCTCAAGTGGGTAAGGGCCTTCTCCCAGAAGCTTGTGATGCCATATCCTCATGTTCTCCCCGTGATCAAAGAGCCAGTTTTGGAAGGAGAGGTGCCATACACCATTCAACATCCTGACATGCCAATGTCTTGGGAAGAAATGCAAAAAAGCTGGATCCAACTCAAGGAAGAACGGAATTCTCTTGAAACCAGTCTACACGCCAGTGAGAAGAAGGTCTTGGAGCTCACCCGTCTACTTCACGAGGAAAAGACTCTCAACACCTACATCGCTCCAAAGAGGATGCGCAGTGTCTTTTGGGATTAATTATTTTGTAATGTTTTGCCCATGAGGCCCTGATGTACTGAACAGATTATTTCTTAATATAACGTGTGTTCCTTTTTGTCTACAACGAATTTGAACTTTAGAACCCTTGAATGCATTGCATAAATAGCATATCATGCATCATGTGCATAACAGGTACTCTTTTTTTACAGGTCACTAAATCTTCTTCGCTGTTTATTTCAGCAATCATCATGAATTCTGAACCTACTACTGAACAAGCTATCAAGGCCCTCCAGGCCCAGAACGCCCAGTTTCAAGAGCTGGTCATGAGCTTAGCCCAGGGTCAACAGGAATTGAAGACTCTGCTATTGAAGAAGAAGAAGAAAAGGACTGTATTGTATAACACTGGATGGAGGTTTGGGAATACACTGCATAATGAGGCTGATCTGGCTACTTCCTCTGTAGGGAAAGATAGTCCCCAAGGGGGAAGGGTTCCTAGTCCCGTGGTCTCCGACAACGAGATAGATTTCAATGATGAACAGTACCCTCCTGTTGAGGATAGGTACAAACAATTGGAGGACCGTCTAAGCGCTATGGAGATTCAACACGTGCCTGGGTTGGATTTTGGAGATCTAGGTTTGTCTTCTGGGGTGGTGATCCCACACAAGTTCAAGGCGCCTGCCTTTGCGAAGTACGACGGGGCTTCCTGTCCTAAGCTGCATCTCAGATCCTATGTGAGGAAGATCTAACCGTATACTGCAGACAAGAACTTATGGATCCATTTCTTCCAGGATAGCCTTTCAGGGGCTCAACTCGAATGGTTCTATCAGCTGGATGGAGCCAGTATTCGAAACTGGGAGGACTTGGCTACTGCATTTTATAAGCAGTATCAGTATAATTCCGACCTCGCTCCCACGCGTACCCAACTCTAGGGTATGTCACTTGGGACGGGTGGAGGTTTTAAGGAGTATGCGCAAAAGTGGAGAGACCTGGCTGGCAGGCTGCAGCCACCGTTGACTGACCGTGAACTCGTGGACATGTTCTTGGGGACCCTGTCTAGTCCATTCTTCAACCATCTGATTGGTAATTCTTCTGCTGGGTTTACAGATCTGATCTTAACCGGTGAGAGGATAGAAGCTGGTATCAAGTCGGGGAAGATACAGAGAGGTGCCTCCTCGAGTACTAAAAAGAAGCCCTTCAAGAAGGACTCTAGTGTTGTTTATGGGTCGAGGAAACAAAACAAACCGGAATGTCGCCAAGCTGTCAACGCGGTGGTAATTTCAAAGCCTACCGTTGCTCCTCAGCAGTACAATCAACCAAGGGGTGAGAGGCCCAAAAGGCAGTACACTCGACTCAGTATGACCCTGTCTCAGATATTTCCGCAACTACTTTCAACCAATCTGGTAACTGTCAAAGAAGCTCCGAAGGTAGTGAACACCACCTCTCCAAAGTACAATCCTAACGCCCGCTGCGCTTATCACTCTGATAGCCCGGGGCATTCTACGGATGATTGTTGGGCTCTGAGGAATAAGGTTCAGGACCTTATTGATGCTAAGGAAATACAGTTCGAGGCGCCCGAAAGGCCCAATGTTGTGACTGCTCCCATGCCCCAGCATGGAGTGAATGCTGTGGAAGAAGACCCGTATGTAGCCTCTGTGGATGAGATTGTTACTTCGTTGTTGACTGTCAAAAGGAACCTGTTGCTAGCCGGTTTATTTCCGGGTTGTACTAAAGGTTGCCATCTATGTGTTGTTTCACCTGCTGGTTGTTCTTTGTAGAAGTCAGGTATCCAAAGCCTGATGGATAATAAAGAGATCTTGTTCGAGAAGGTTGCAGTTCCTGTTGTCCCTACTGAAGATGTGTCCATTGTTACTATCTTCAACAACCCTCCTAAGGCTCCCTCAAAGAAGCCTGTCAAAGTCATGTCCACTCAGAAGATTGCTCCTATCATCATCACTGTTCCGGGGCCCCTCCCCTATAAATCTGACAAAGTTGTCCCGTGGCACTATGGGGCAGATGTTTATGTGCTCGGAGTTAAACAAGAGTTTGATACTAGTACCGGCGTCAGCAATATTACCGGGCCTGCTAAAGTCACTCGTAGTGGTAGGCTCTTCTCGCCTGATATTGCGCCACCAGCTATTCAGAGACCTATTATCATCACACCTGCAAGTGTGCCAGTTTCCCTTCCTGACCAAGTTCCTGTTTCTACCCCTGCTGCCGAGTCATCTGACGCTCGGAGCAAAGGGATTTCTACTGATGTGCCTGCCCAGATGGAGGCACCGAAGACAACCAATGTTGAAGCTTCCAAGCAAGAGATGGAAGAGATTCTTAAAATTATCAAGAAGAGTGATTTCAATGTAGTTGAGCAGCAGGGGCACACCCCCTCTAAAATTTCTATGCTATCACTGTTTTTGTGTTCAGAGGCCCATGCCAAGGCCCTGATTTCCTTCCTGAAGACGGCCCATGTGCCACAAGAAACGTCTACTGATCAATTTACCGATTGCATGGCCAACTTGACTGCTAATAATGGGTTGGGTTTCTCTGACGCCGATCTGACTGCCAAAGGAAAGAACCATAACGACGCCCTGCATGTCTCCATTGAATGCAGGGGCACTACTCTTGCCCATGTGTTGGTAGAAACCGGTTCTTCGTTGAACGTATTACCCAGGAAGGCCCTAGACAGGTTGGATTGTGAGGGTTTAGAGCTCAAGCCTAGTAACATTGTTGTCCGGGCCTTTGACGGGTCAAAAAGGATGGTACATGGGGAAGTTGACATTCCAATCAGGGTTGGTTCTCAAGTTTTTGATTCAACATTTCATGTGATGGACATCCGACCATCCTATTCTTGTTTGCTGGGTCGTCCATGGATCCACAAGGCTGGAGCTGTGACCTCCACATTACATCAAAAGCTGAAATACGCGGTCAGAGGGAAGATTGTTACAGTTCAGGGGGACGAGGAATATATGTGTTGTACCCCAAAATTTTCCCTCCCATATTCTTCAAGATTTGTCAAGATCAATCTCCAGATGGTTCAAAATCTCTCAAGGGTTGCACAGTCCAATTGCCTCCTAACACAGTCAAAAATTAGGGTTTTGGTTCTTACAAAGAAATTGAAGTTTCCAAGGGTCCAACCAAGTCCCACATGCCTACATACATTTTCAAGCATCCATATGCCAAGTTTCAAGACTCACAACATCAAATTGCACAGTCAAAAACCCTAAGTGCTTCACAGTCAACTGCAGGGGCAAAATGGTCATTTGACAGTCAAAAGTCAAAATTTTTGGTCAACATCTTATTTTGAAGCCACAAACATCATTTGATCAATTCTTGATCATGATTCTCAAAGCATGGCTCAAAAAGTCTCAAGATGCAAAAGTTTCTATTTTTGGACAGTTGAAAAGTCAACTGCAAATTGACCAAGACATAACTTCTTCATGGTTTATCAGAAAAACCCCATCCAAAGCTCATTTTGAATAGAATGACATTTCCTACAACTCATCTTCACACTTCAAGTCCAAGAAATGCTCTAACAAAAAGTTATCAATGTCAACATTATAGGTCATTTTCAAAAGTCAACAAAAAGGCACTTTAAGTCAAAGACCATAACTTGAGATTGGTAAATCAAAATGACATGAGACCAAAGACATTGGTTAGAGGACTTCAAGACCTTTCCAAAATGTCAAGGAAAAAGTTCATAGCTTCAAAATTGAGCAAGATAGGCCTTGTAGAAGTTGGGAAATTTTTGGGAATTTTGAAAAGTCAACTTTGCACAAAAGGCTTCAAAAATGCTAATGGACCTCAGTTTCTTTCATGAATCATTACCCAAAGGCTATGCACGACCCATTAGGCTCAAAGGGAGTTATTTTCTTATTTTTGATTAATTATTTGAATTTTTATTATCATTAATTCATTTAATTAAATTTAAATATAAGAAAAATACCAAATCATGTTTTTAAATCTTTTTTATGCAGCAAATCAAACTAGGGCAAGGTGGAAAATTGTTTCTCATTCAAAAAGGAAAGATTCTACATGATTGGAAATGATTGACAGGGAAAAGATTGAAAAAAAAATATGGAAAATCAAATATTCAAAATATTGATTCAATGGACTATGGGCTTGGTTTTTGACCTAGAAAGCTTCAGATACATATGCATAACATAACCTAGTCCTAACACACACGAAAAAACTGCATACAAGCTGCCTACCAATTTGCAATTTTTCATTGAAAACTTGAACACTGAAATCCTAGTTACAGGACGATTCAAGGCTTAAAAAGCATTCCAAAACATTGCCAAGACATCCAGGAACGTGTTGCAATCAAGAACACATCTCCAGACCTCAAGAATTGGTAGAACAGCATTGCACTTTTCATGAACTTTTCCATTATCGTATTTTAATTTTCAAGCATTGTTCATGAATTTTAATGGTTGATTCTTACTAACAATGATGTTCTGAAGCTAATGGTACCATTTAATTGAACTAATATTGCCTATATCAAAATCTTCCATTAACGTTTGCTAGGGTTTCAGAGCTCCAAATTTAGGGGTTTCTTCATATGGAAAAATCAGACCTTTAAACCTGTTCCATTGGATTTGTGACCTCAAGACGAGACAAACTCACACCTCGCGCCCTTTTTATATTTGCTCAGGTTCTAATCTCTATTTTCATGGTTCCTATTTAGTGGGGGTTTAAAACCCCCGCTATTTGTTTATGTTACAGGCAGAAAAAGGAAGACGAAGCTGGCGTGTCATAACATGATAGGACAATTCAAATACTGGCGCGCTTTTCTTTGTTCAGACCACTAACCATTGTTTTTATATATTATATTTTCCATTCGTTATATTAACAAATACGCTCAATAGCTCAGTTGGTGGCTGAGGTGGCTTGCAGGTATTGGGACCTGGGTTCGATTCCCAGGTCCCCTCTCATATTTCATAATTTTTTCCTTAACACGTTTCCATGCAGCGTCCGTCACAAGGCCTACCATGCATCCTCACATGCTTGCTTGCCACGCGCCCATGAGCTTCAATCCAAAGGCCACAAAAGATGTCTACCATACGCCCAAGTCAACCAACATACACACAAGCTGGAAAGTCAACGCAGGCCTTGCAATCTTGGGCCCAAATTACTCTACAAAAACCTCCAAAAAGGGCCAGACACCCCTCCTTGTTTGTATTCTTTCTTTTAATTTTCTTTTCTTTTATTCTTTTCAATTATTCTTTTTAATTGTTTTATTTAATCCACATAAATTAATTTTCACAATATAAAATACAGAAAAATTAAAATATGTTTAATTACATTTAATTTCTATTAATTTATTTTGTAAATAAATGTTAAATAATTAATTTAGTTAAATTAGGTTTTAAAACTTAAATCTTTTCCTTAACAAATTAAAATATGTAGAAATTAGGGTTTTTAACTTTTCATCATTTTTTTTAATAAATAATTTTCTCATCATTCTTATTATTATTAATTGTTAAATATTTTTGTAAATAAACATGTACATTAATTAATTAGTAAATTAGGTTAAACTTTCATATTTTTCATTAATAATTAAAAACAATTTAGAACTAGGGTTTCCATCTAATTTTAAATTCCTTTCTTATTTCATTAAATACCAAAAACATAAAAAACATTTCTTTTCCTTTTATTAAATACTTAATTAACTTTTAAATTCAATTTAATTTCAAAAGGGTCCAACGCCCTCGAACATTCAACTTTAATTCTTTCGCGCGTTTATTCTTATTTTTTTCTTTTTTTTCAATATTATGTAATTGCTCAAGCCATGTAATAGTAATTAGGAATTTGTTTATTTTCCGCATCTTTTATTAAAACGGGTCTTTATAATTTGGCGATGTATAGACTCGCGCCTTGTAATAGCGTAGGATTTAACTTTCCGCATTTAAATTTCCGCACTTTTAAATTATAATTGCATGAAAGAATGTATGGCCTAAATTAAAAACAAGCGTAGCTCACCATAATGCATGATCAAAGATAATGGTTAAACTGAAAACAATACACAAATTCACACACCACTCTTAGGGTACGCCTCACTGTTGCCTTGCTCTCGAAACGTGGTCGTCGAGTATAGGACGTTTTAGTAAGTCCTTATGTCCATGACATGATCCAGTTGCCTCGAAACGGTTGCCTCGGAATAAAAAGGATCAATGGCATAAGGGTAGCTTCTAAGGTGTCCTACTGTTGCTCTGGTGACCACACTGTCCCTACAAACGAATTGACCCGAACACCTCCAACGTTGGTGCTACCTACCTCTCAATGGTGGGATGTGTTGTACCCCAAAATTTGCCCTCCCATATTTCTCAAAATATTTCAAGAAAAATTCACAAGTCCAACCCGGCGCGTCATATTCAGGTATTCTTTCGCCAAAATATCTCTGATAACGTATTCTCAAATTCAGGTTCGGCTCAAGAGTCCATTCTTTAAAGAAGGTATCCGAATGTGTGAGGTTTCTCGAAGAAATATGGTGAAAAAGTATGCTGAAAGTGCAGTTTTTACGCGCTAAAAAATTCATAACTTGAAGATCGTGGCTCGTTTTGAACCCGTTCCGGTGGCCAAAATTCCGTCTTGACATTATCTACGTTTACATCTCTCACGGCTGGAAGCCAATTTTGATCAGAAGGTCTTCAAAAATGTGGATTTATCAAGTATTTTCGCACAGAAAATTTGTGACAGAAGTTTATTTGCGTCATGTTCAGAAAATCATAACTTGGTCGATTTTCATCGTATCGAGCTGGTTCCGGTGCCAAAATTTCACAAATTGAGTTGGCTACATTTTCACAGAAGGTATTGAGTTCAAACGGTATTCAAAAGGCCTTCGTTTTTTGCTCAGAGTGCGTGACACGCTGAAAATCCTGAATGCTGAATATTATTTCATCTGGGCCGAAACTTCGAAAATTCATAACTCGGTCAATTTTTATCGGATTGGACTCATATTTTTACACAAGGTTACTGACTCATAGATCTACAACTTTGCCTCAAAAGTCGAGACCAAATTATGCACCGATCAATACCAGTTTTTTATTGAAGAACGTGTCAGAGTCGACACTGAAGCCCAAAATAAGTTTGTCTGAGCTGAAACTTCAAAAATTCATAACTAATTCACAGTTTATCCGATTGAGTCGATTTTTAGACAGGAGTTAGTTCTCGATGTCGGCTACATTTTGTTCTCACATTTCAACTTCAAAAAATGCACTTAAGTCTCTGCGATTTAGCCTGGAAAGTGACGAATTCAAGTGAATATTGGAGGCCCAATTGCACATTCAAAGCCCATTTGCTTTACCCTAATTTTCATTATATAATCACCTTCTTTTCACACAAACCAGGGGAGGAGGAAAAGAGAGAAAAAAACCTTGCCACAACACTGTTAGAATATCAAATTCTTTCAAGAACCCTAAAACCTTGAAATCCTTATTACAAATCCCTCTCTCACTACAAACAAGTCATCTCAGTTACAAACCAACATCTTATTACTTCTTCAGTAAGGGTAAGGCTGGCTTGATCTCCAAGATCCAAAGGGCATAAACGCATTCATGTCACTACTTTTCCAGTAAGGGTAAGGTTGATTTGATCTCCATGATCAAAAGGGTATAATCATTCATACATGCCATATTGTGCCTAAACATTAAATTTCTTCATATATTGGCTTTATTTGCATTTTATGATTTTATTTAATGTGTTCGTGAGATTCAACACTGCAGATTTAGACAGAATCCCATGCAGGTTCATTAAGGAACGTTGAGGCCAAAAGCCAAAAGCCAAATGGCCAAAGTAGAAAAACTTATGCATGACACTAATACATGGCGAGACAGACATCCTAGAAGATTAAGGAACGTTGAGGCCAAAACATAAATGGCCAACAGCCAGAACACAAATGGCCATGAAATCCAATCTAATGGCCAAAGAATGCAGACCACGGTACTCAGGAGTCAATGAACACGCACGTGATGCCAGAAAGTCAAACAAGGCTTTTTGTCTAATGGGCTAGATTTCTCACAAAAAACCTCCCTTTGGGTCTGAATACCCTCCATGGTTTGCACATTTTTATTTTTTTATTTGATTTTCCTTTTTATTCTTTTAATTGTTTTCAATTGTTTTCTTTAATTTCATAAATTAATTTTCATAAGATAAAAAATCAGAAACTAAAATATATTTAATTATTATTATTTCACTATTAATTTATTTTGTAAATAAAACCTTTATTAATTAATTAGTTTTTTATTCTAGGGTTAACTTAACATTTTCTTAATAAAATTTAAAATTTGTAGAATTAGGTTAATTACTTTTATCTTTTTCTTTTCTTTCATCATTATTAATTATTAATTATATATTTTTGTAAATAAAATTGTATTAATTAATTAGGTTAATTTTAGATTAAATTTTAATGCTTTTCTTAATAAATTAAAAAAATTAGAATTAGGGTTAATTTCTCAATTTCATTTAATTCTCATTAAAATCATAAATACCAAAATAATAAAAAAAATAATTTCTTATTTCTTTTTTATTTTAATTTCATTAATTTAATCATTTAATTTAATTTCATTAAAAAGGGTCCAACGCCCTCGTTTCCAATTTTAATTCCAATTCGTGCGTTTTATTTATTTCATTCTTTTAAATATTTATGTAATTCTCCCAAAGCCGTGTAATATTTATCCTTCGCACTTTACTTTACTTCTTTATTTTCTGTCAAATCGGGTCCTGGATTAAATTTGGCGATGTGGACCCGCGCCTTTGTAATAGTTTAGGAATTTTATGTTTCCGCACTTTTTAACTGTTAATTAAAATGCATGCAAGAATGAATGATTAAATAAAAACAAACGCATAGATCACTTTGACATGACAAGATAAAATAACTGAATTCGACATACAAATCACACACCACCCCTAGGGTACGCCTCACTGTTGCCTTGCCTCGAAAGGTGATCGTCGAGTAGAGGATGTCTTAGTAAGTCCTCATGATCCGGGAACCTGGCATGAGGGTAGCTTCTAAGGTATCTTCCTATTTCTCTGGTGATCACCATGTCCCGAACCTCGAATTGACCCGAACACCTCCAACGGTGGTGCTACCTACCTCTCAATGGTGGGATGGCACTACTTTAAAGGACATTTACACAGACGAATTCCTTAGGGTAGGTAGACGACTCGTGGATACTTGCTCTAATTCAAAACAAAACAAATCAAAAATACTTTTCACACCAACACATTTTCAAAAAGCTTTCGAAAGCATTTTTCAAACACTCTTGAGGACCGATAAAAGAGTCGAACTGAAATTTTCAAAGAAACTTTTTAAAACCCACAGTTGAAAAGCAAACAAACCATTTTTGAAAACACAAGTGAGCAAGTATCTAAGAGCCCATGGATAACCATGGATAGAAAGGGTGCTAACACCTTCCCTTTCTATAATCTACCTCCCGAACCGAGAGCAATCTCTTTAAGGAATTTTTCTGTGCTTTTGTCCTTTCCATTTGGAGAAAATAAAAGACGGTGGCGACTCTTGCTTCCGCGACATTTCGCGAACCAGCGTTAAACAGTCAGTTCCAGATCCACCGATCACAGAACTGGCGACTCTGCTGGGGACTTAAACTTAAAGTGAGGTGTACCTTAGGGATAGTTCATAACTGTGTTTTCAATTGCTTTCTTTGCTTGCTTTAAATTGTGGGACTGTCTTGGGAGTTCTATAGATCCTAACCTGGATCTGGGGGATACCTTCTTAGAAAGTAGCAACAAGGCTGTAAGGGAACTGTGCGGGGTATACCGACATGGTTGAAGCAGTCTGCTACGTTGATGTGGCACTTTGGTGTGTACCGGTAACCCTTGAGTTCAGTCAAGGAGAGTACGGGGCCTCCGCGTGGTGTCGTGAAGCATCAACAGACCTTAGGAACCTTAATTGAACTATCTTGGCCTCTTTAGGGTAGTGAGATAACTGACTTTGGTGCAGTCCGAGGTTGGTTGATACTCGATACTACACTCAATTGAGGGTTGCTTTCCTGGAATATTTCGGTCGCCAGTTCAGTGGCTAAATCGAAACGATGAACAATGAAAGCAATCCAGTGATATTGGGACCCTTAGAACCCGGTTACTTCTGATAGGACAGGTTGAGCCCACCAACTTCAAGAGGGTAATACCCAAACTTCATGCTGGCCTAAACTCTAAGGGTTTCTCTTGTGTGACTTATGTGCCTTCGTACTTGACTACTTGCATGCTTGTTATCTGACCCTTAAGTTTCTTGCAGGTTTTGTTTATAGTCCTTAATTGGGACTCATAACAAAGTATACTGAATTTCTTGCAGGGTTTGTTTATAGTCCTTAATAAGGGCTCATAACAGGGTTACTTACATTACCCCATGCATCATGACATCATACCATTGCATACATCCTAACCCATTTCAAGGATCTCAAAGGCTTGTGATGCAGGTCATGATAAATCAAACATCTAGCAAGGGGCAAAGAGGATTTATTTTCCTCTAGCCAAAGTTGTCAGGGGCTATGACCCACTTGATATGGTGAGCTTTGACACTTGAACAAGGTTGCCCTAGCCAAGGTTGTCAGGGGCTATGACCCACTGGATATGGTGAGCCTTTGACCCTTGAAGAAGAATTCTCAACAACATGGGTTTCCTTCAATCAAGCTACAAATTCCAATGCTAACAATTTTCTTGTTTACCCTGCGAGGTCCTTGAAAACATTACATGCATGTCATACACATCATTGCATAACAGGTACCCTTGTTGCAGGTCACTTACCTTTCTCGCTGTTTATTTCAGCAATGGCTTCCCAACAAGATAACCAGGACCTTCTCGCTCAAGAGACTCGGTTCGGGGAAATCCTCCTAAATCTATCCAAGGGACAAGAGGAGCTAAGGACACTTCTCATGGGGACCTTTGTCAGGAACAGTGCTAAGGATGAAAGGCTGAAACACCTACAAGCTGAGGTGGATGCATTGAAAGCCCAGATGCTGGGGCAGGTGACTATCATTCAAGGCTTAGCTCAAAGACAAGAAGAGCTCGGGGTTCTCGTCAACCAACTGCTTCAGAGTAACCAACTAGGGCAAACGTCTAAGGGTAAAAAGCCATTCATCATTCAATCACCCTTGAGACAAGGAGATAAGGGGAGAGCTCCTCAAATGGCTTCAGCGCCGCAAATTCAGCATCAACCTCACCAGCTTCAGCCAGACAAGCCCAGGAGGCAACTCACCCAGCTCAACATGTCGTTGTTCCAAGCTTTACAACGCCTGTTAAGATTGAACCTGATTACATTAAGGGCTCATCCCCGGAACCAGAACACAGCATCTCCTGTCTATGATCCCAATAAAAGGTGTGCCTACCACTCTGCCTGTCCAGGACATGATACAAACGAGTGTTGGGCTTTGAAAAACAAGATCCAGGACCTGATTGATGAAGGAGCACTGGAATTCACACAAGATGGACAGGCTGAATTTTTCTACCATCCCTCCAAGGCTCACCATTTGAAGTGACAAGCTCTGAGACTAGGAAACTTTTGTTCATTCGAATGTTCAAGTTGTGATGTTCTTTTGTTCAAACATTTACTCATGTTAAACGTTGTTATTTCATTAATGCATCGCATATGTCTGTTTTGAAACAATATATTCGTATTCACTATATGCAAATTATTTTCATATTTTTTCTGATGTCAACTCTCAATTAATAATTCTAAGCCTCTTGAGGGAGGATGACGAAAACGATACCACGACGATTACAGTATGCTTTTGAACAGACCCCACTGATGAGGTACAGGCATTATTTCAATCCCTAAACACTGGAGTTATAAGGATGATAATCCCTCGTCAACCCATCTGAGCCAAAGAAGTAGGAGTTTTTTCTTTTCGAAATTTAAAACCCTTAATCATAACCTGGGGCAGGGTAGTTCTCTCAGTCGATCCAAGTGCATAACAAATGGTACCAAAGAGGTCCTTACAACAAAAAAAAGACAGTGATGGTTCAGAACAATCATAAGGACAGGCAGTCATTATAAAAAAAAATCATAAATGAAAAGCCCAAAAAGTCAAAACCAATGAAGGAGACTTACGAAGCTGGGGCATCCCGCTGACTGTAATTCCAAAAAAGGGAAATAGTTCAGGCAAAAAATAGGGATCATAAAATCAAAAAGAAAGAGGTCATACGAACCCTCAACAAAAGGAAGGACTGCCTATTCAAAATAAGTTATCAACATCCGAACCATCACCGGAAAATCAGAGCAAGGACTCAAACAAGGTCTAACGCACGATCAACTGAGTTTAGGTTTGGAGAACATCACGAAGAGCGGGTGGGTACAAATAAAATTTGAGCCTTTATCCTTTGTTTCTTAAACCGTGAACCAGGCCACGTTATAACCCTTAAAAGTCCTAGCTGAAGCATGGGTTAGTTCGAAAGCATACTGTTACGAAAGGTATCCTGACTCCTTAAGGCCTACGGTAAAGAAGGAGTTAACATCACGTTTTACAAACATTCATTTGTTTTATGAAAAAGAATGCATTTTCAAAATCTTCAAGACAGACATAGGCTTTGCATTTTTAACATAACTTTGTTTGCATATGACTTTTTGTTTGAACAGCAGGAAAATTCGCACGACGAATGCCTAATGAACAGAAGCACCTCCAATCAAGGGGCATGACATGATCATGGTCTATCATCTGGGGCAATCCAATCAAGATTCGGAGAATCTCTCAAAGGCCAAATAGCCTGGGGCAAATCTCCGCCTGAGTCACTTGGGGCACTCCAGCAACGAATCTTGCCTGATCAAACACCTTCCGGTGGCATGACAAAATACTTTTAACAGGGGCATCTCTCTACATTCTAAGAGAACGGACATAGTCGAAAAGAATACTACGCAAAATCAAAGACCCGCTAGGCTGACATGCCTAGGCAAAAATTAGGGCTTCCCGGCGAACCAAAAGGGTTCGGGCAAAATGAAGGGATGAAATGAAAAAATCTGTACACCTGGCAAGTTGAAAACCTGAAAAGGCGGCTTGGGCAAAAATGGGTATCCCGGTGGACTGAAAACCCGAAAGGGCGGTCCAGGCAAAAGTTAGGGATCAAAGCGTACGACTATGTCCTGTCATCTTGTCACCTGCCTACCTGAAGAAGGTTTGACTCTCAACAATTATCAGCATCCCACAGGTGCCTCCCCCATAGAAACAGGGGCAATAACGGGTGGTCTAAGCAATCTGTTTGTTTCTGTCCTCCAAGGTATCAAGGTAGGTTCCGTGGAAGAACATAACCAATACAGTTCAATACTTCCCCAGGAGAGTCCAATCCAGTTCCCCAAGAAAGTTGGAATTCATCTCCCCAAGCAGTAAGCTTATCCCCAGTAGATTCTGGAAGCTTATCCTCGCAGAGCACGAACGCGTCTCCCGACTTTATTCAAAGAGTTATTTCCCTACCAGGATATAACTGGGTTATCCTCAGCCAAAAGCCACAGGAAAGGTCGTCGTCAACACAGTCCTTTCTTATCCCCAGCGAAGTCTATCAGCACTTCCAACACAACAGTGGTATCCCCAGCGAAGTTACCATCAACACTCAGCAAGGTATCTCTCTCCCCACAGAGTATTTCTCCCCAGCAAGATTACTAGAGTACTTTTCTCCCCGCAGAGTAATCCATTCGCCAAAATCATTCCCCAACGGAGTTATCTTCTCCTACCGGTATTCTTGCAACTATCATCCCCAGCGGAGGCAAAAATCTATTCTTCAACAGCAGCCCAGGAGTGACTTCCCGGCACTCGTCAAGGATTTATTTTCCTAAGACGAAAATGCATTCATGAACATTACATCTTCATACATTATAGCATGCATATGCATCATACTACACGAATCTCATCAATTTTGAGGACATCCTGAAATCATGCAGTTCATGCATCATGATCTTGCATACGACTGATGCTTTACCTTTTCAGGAAAGGTCAATACAAAGATGACTACTATCAACTATCGCAACTCTTTCTAGATATAGTTCAGATGTGAACCAGATATGGCGACATTCTGATACTGCTTCTAGATTTCCTTCTAGATATAGTTCAGATGTGAACCAGATATGGCGACATTCTGATACTGCTTCCAGATTTCCTTCTAGATATAGTTCAGATGTGAACCAGATATGGCCATGTTCTGATGCTTCTTCCAGATTTCCTTCCAGATATGGTTCGGATGTGACCCAGGCATGGCGACGTTCTGACACTTATTCCAGTTGAAGATTTCAAGACCTAGACCGGTTCAGTTAATCGACCCTAAGATTTTATGTTTCTTATCCAGTCCAAGGCCTTCTCTAGTCCAGTTAAATCGACCCCAAACAGATTTTCCTGATAAAGACTCAGTTGAAGTTATCCAAGATTCTCTCAATGATTGCTGTTGAGGTTGTAGTCGCCTTTGGTTCTCTCCCCGATACTGCGGAGGTAGTAATCATCCCAAGTTCCTCTCAACGATTGCTGTTGAGGTTGAAGTTATCCAAGATTCTCTCAATGATTGCTGTTGAGGTTGTAGTCGCCTTTGGTTCTCTCCCCGATACCGCGGAGATAGTAATCATCCCAAGTTTCTCTCAACGATTGCTGTTGAGGTTGAAGTTATCCAAGATTCTCTCAATGATTGCTGTTGAGGTTGTAGTCGCCTTTGGTTCTCTCCCCGATACTGCGGAGGTAGTAATCATCCCAAGTTTCTCTCAACGATTGCTGTTGAGGTTGAAGTTATCCAAGATTCTCTCAATGATTGCTGTTGAGGTTGTAGTCGCCTTTGGTTCTCTCCCCGATACTGCGGAGGTAGTAATCATCCCAAGATTCGCTCAACGATTGCTGTTGAAGTTGAAGTTATCCAAGATTCTCTCAATGATTGCTGTTGAGGTTGTAATCACCTATGGTTCTCTCCCCGATACTGCGGAGGTAGTAATCATCCCCAGATTCGCTCAACGATTGCTGTTGAGGTTGAAGTCATCCAAGGTTCTCTCACCGTTCCTGTTGAGATAGTAACTATCCCTGGTTCATTCATCGTCGTTTGAAGCTCCAGATTCGATTCCTGTAACCAGTCAGGGCGCATCTATACAAAGAGTTTGAAGACCAGCTCCTGTAAACAGGCCAGGTAATCATTTTCTTTTTCAGGTACGCAAGTTCTCGCTAAGGAATCTCTTACGCGATCGACACCCAGATGGCATCTATAAGCCCATCCACCTTCCATCACCTCTTAGCATGGCATCTATAAGCCCATCATCCTATCCATCAATCTCCAAATGGCATCTATAAGCCCATTCCCCACATCACACTACTATGTGAGCACAAATTTCTGGGCACTCTAGTGTTCAATCATCTTCCACCTTCGGATTACGAAAGGCACGTCAGCCAATCTGCATCCTCAGGTCTAAGAAGATTGAACAGGGGCAACTGTTGTACCCCAAAATTTGCCCTCCCATATTTCTCAAAATATTTCAAGAAAAATTCACAAGTCCAACCCGGCGCGTCATATTCAGGTATTCTTTCGCCAAAATATCTCTGATAACGTATTCTCAAATTCAGGTTCGGCTCAAGAGTCCATTCTTTAAAGAAGGTATCCGAATGTGTGAGTTTTCTCGAAGAAATATGGTGAAAAAGTGTGCTGAAAGTGCAGTTTTTACGCGCTAAAAAATTCATAACTTGAAGATCGTGGCTCGTTTTGAACCCGTTCCGGTGGCCAAAATTCCGTCTTGACATTATCTACGTTTTCATCTCTCACGGCTGGAAGCCAATTTTGATCAGAAGGTCTTCAAAAATATGGATTTATTAAGTATTTTCGCACAGAAAATTTGTGACAGAAGTTTATTTGCGTCATGTTCAGAAAATCATAACTTGGTCGATTTTCATCGTATCGAGCTGGTTCCGGTGCCAAAATTTCACAAATTGAGTTGGCTACATTTTCACAGAAGGTATTGAGTTCAAACGGTATTCAAAAGGCCTTCCTTTTTTGCTCAGAGTGCGTGACACGCTGAAAATCCTGAATGCTGAATATTATTTCATCTGGGCCGAAACTTCGAAAATTCATAACTCGGTCAATTTTTATCGGATTGGACTCATATTTTTACACAAGGTTACTGACTCATAGATCTACAACTTTGCTTCAAAAGTCGAGACCAAATTATGCACCGATCAATACCAGTTTTTTATTGAAGAACGTGTCAGAGTCGACACTGAAGCCCAAAATAAGTTTGTCTGAGCTGAAACTTCAAAAATTCATAACTAATTCACAGTTTATCCAATTGAGTCGATTTTCGGACAGGAGTTAGTTCTCGATGTCGGCTACATTTTGTTTTCACATTTCAACTTCAAAAAATGCACTTAAGTCCCTGTGATTTAGCCTGGAAAGTGACGAATTCAAGTGAATATTGGAGGCCCAATTGCACATTCAAAGCCCATTTGCTTTACCCTAATTTTCATTATATAATCACCTTCTTTTCACACAAACCAGGGGAGGAGGAAAAGAGAGAAAAAAACCTTGCCACAACACTGTTAGAATATCAAATTCTTTCAAGAACCCTAAAACCTTGAAATCCTTATTACAAATCCCTCTCTCACTACAAACAAGCCATCTCAGTTACAAACCAACATCTTATTACTTCTTCAGTAAGGGTAAGGCTGGCTTGATCTCCATGATCCAAAGGGCATAAACGCATTCATGTCACTACTTTTCCAGTAAGGGTAAGGTTGATTTGATCTCCATGATCAAAAGGGTATAATCATTCATACATGTCATATTGTGCCTAAACATTAAATTTCTTCATATATTGGCTTTATTTGCATTTTATGATTTTATTTAATGTGTTCGTGAGATTCAACACTGCAGATTTAGACAGGATCCCATGCAGGTTCATTAAGGAACGTTGAGGCCAAAAGCCAAATGGCCAAAAGCCAAAAGCCAAATGGCCAAAGTAGAAAAACTTATGCATGACACTAATACATGGCGAGACAGACATCCTAGAAGATTAAGGAACGTTGAGGCCAAAACATAAATGGCCAACAGCCAGAACACAAATGGCCATGAAATCCAATTCAATGGCCAAAGAATGCAGACCACGGTACTCAGGAGTCAATGAACACGCACGTGATGCCAGAAAGTCAAACAAGGCTTTTTGTCTAATGGGCCAGATTTCTCACAAAAAACCTCCCTTTGGGTCTGAATACCCTCCATGGTTTGCACATTTTTATTTTTTTATTTGATTTTCTTTTTTATTCTTTTAATTATTTTCAATTGTTTTCTTTAATTTCATAAATTAATTTTCATAAGATAAAAAATCAGAAACTAAAATATATTTAATTATTATTATTTCACTATTAATTTATTTTGTAAATAAAACCTTTATTAATTAATTAGTTTTTTATTCTAGGGTTAACTTTAACATTTTCTTAATAAAATTTAAAATTTGTAGAATTAGGTTAATTACTTTTATCTTTTTCTTTTCTTTCATCATTATTAATTATTAATTATATATTTTTGTAAATAAAATTGTATTAATTAATTAGGTTAATTTTAGATTAAATTTTAATGCTTTTCTTAATAAATTAAAAAAATTAGAATTAGGGTTAATTTCTCAATTTCATTTAATTCTCATTAAAATCATAAATACCAAAAAAATTAAAAAAATAATTTCTTATTTCTTTTTTATTTTAATTTCATTAATTTAATCATTTAATTTAATTTCATTAAAAAGGGTCCAACGCCCTCGTTTCCAATTTTAATTCCAATTCGCGCGTTTTATTTATTTCATTATTTTAAATATTTATGTAATTCTCCCAAAGCCGTGTAATATTTATCCTTCGCACTTTACTTTACTTCTCTATTTTCTGTCAAATCGGGTCCTGGATTAAATTTGGCGATATGGACCCGCGCCTTTGTAATAGTTTAGGAATTTTATCTTTCCGCACTTTTTAACTGTTAATTAAAATGCATGCAAGAATGAATGATTAAATAAAAACAAACGCATAGATCACTTTGACATGACAAGATAAAATAACTGAATTTGACACACAAATCCCACACCACCCCTAGGGTACGCCTAACTGTTGCCTTGCCTCGAAAGGTGATCGTCGAGTAGAGGATGTCTTAGTAAGTCCTCATGATCCGGGAACCTGGCATGAGGGTAGCTTCTAAGGTATCTTCATATTGCTCTGGTGATCACCATGTCCCGAACCTCGAATTGACCCGAACACCTCCAAAGGTGGTGCTACCTACCTCTCAATGGTGGGATGGCACTACTTTAAAGGACATTTACACAGACGAATTCCTTAGGGTAGGTAGACGACTCGTGGATACTTGATCTAATTCAAAACAAAACAAATCAAAAATACTTTTCACACCAACACATTTTCAAAAAGCTTTCGAAAGCATTTTTCAAACACTCTTGAGGACCGATACAAGAGTCGAACTGAAATTTTCAAAGAAACTTTTTAAAACCCACAGTTGAAAAGCAAACAAACCATTTTTGAAAACACAAGTGAGCAAGTATCTAAGAGCCCATGGATAACCATGGATAGAAAGGGTGCTAACACCTTCCCTTTCTATAATCTACCTCCCGAACCGAGAGCAATCTCTTTAAGGAATTT
Source organism: Vicia faba (assembly GCA_948472305.1). NCBI lineage: Eukaryota > Viridiplantae > Streptophyta > Magnoliopsida > Fabales > Fabaceae > Vicia > Vicia faba. The sequence goes on from OX451737.1 coordinate 1,183,259,914, forward strand.
TTCTGTGCTTTTGTCCTTTCCATTTGGAGAAAATAAAAGACGGTGGCGACTCTTGCTTCCGCGACATTTCGCGAACCAGCGTTAAACAGTCAGTTCCAGATCCACCGATCACAGGATGGCACTACCTTAAGGACTTTTACACAGCCTAATTCCTTAGGGTAGGTAGATGACTCATAGATACTTGCTCTATTTCAAAAACAAATTAAAAAACTCTTTTCACACCGACACTTTCGAAAAGCTTTCAAAACAATGTTTCAAACACTCTTGAGGACTGATACAAGAGTCGATCTGAAATCTTTAAACGAAACTTTTTTCAAACCCACTCACACTTTGAAAAGCAAACACTTTTGAAAACACAAATGAGCAAGTATCTAAGAGCCCGTGGATAACCACGGATAGAAAGGGTGCTAACACCTTCCCTTTCTATAAATCTACCTCTCGAACCGAGAAACTATCTCATAAGGAATTTTGCTGTGCTTTTGTCCTGTCCATGTTGGAGAAAATAAAAGACGGTGGCGACTCTTGCTTCCGCAACATTTCACGAACCAGCGTTAAACAGTCAGTTCCAGATCCACCGATAACAGAACTGGCGACTCTGCTGGGGACGATAAAAAGTGAGGTGTACCTTAGGACTAAGATCACTTGTGTTTTCAATTGCCTGATTTGCTTGATTTAAAATTGTGGGTTTTGTCTTGGAGTTACATAGATCCTAACCCGGATCTAGGGAATACCCTTCTTTAGGTAGCATAAGCTGTGAGGGACCTGTCTGGCATAGACCGACACGGGTGAAGCAGTGGCTACGTTAGTGTGGCACCTTGGTCTGTACCGATATCCCTTGTGTCGCAACGAGGAGAATATGGGTCTTCTGAGGAGTCATTAAGCACCAACCGACCTTAGAACCTTAAATGACCCAACTTGGCCAATAGAACAGTAGCAATATGCTACACCCATTGAGGCTAAACTCTCCAATGGTTCTGGCCGCAAGAAAAGATTGCGATGCTCGAGTTATGACCGATTGAGGATAGTCAGTGATATTGGGATCCTCTAAAACCCGGTTACTTTTGATAGGATAGGTCTTAACCAACAAACTGAAAGAGGGCAGTACCTGAACCTCATGCTGGCCTAAACTCTAAGGGCTGTCTATGTGTGACTTGTGTGCCTTAAAACTTGACTACTTGCATGCTTGTTATCTGACCCATGAGTTCGTTATAGGTTTTATTTACAGTCCTTAATGGGGACTCATCACAGGGTTACTTACATTACTCCATGCATAACATAACATCATACCATTGCATACATCCTGCATAAAGACTAATCCATTTCAAGGATCTCAAGGGCTTGTGATGCAGGTCATGATGAATCAAATGTCTAGCAAGGGGCAAAGAGGATTTATTTCCCTCTAGCCAAGGCTGTCAGAGGCTATGACCCACTTGATATGGTGAGCCTTGACTCTTGAAGAAGGACTCTCAACAACATGAAGTTCCTTCAATCAAGCTACAAATTCAAATGCTAACAATCTTCTTGTTTACCCCGCGAGAGCCTTGAAAACATTGCATGCATATCATACATATCATTGCATTACAGGTACCCTTGTTGCAGGTCACTTATCCTTTTTCACTGTTTATTTCAGCAATGGCTTCCCAACAAGATAACCAGGGTCTTCATGCTCAAGAGACTCAGTTCAGGGAGATCTTCCTAAGCCTATCCAAGGGGCAAGAAGAGTTGAGGACACTCCTCATGGGGAATTTGGCCAAGAAAAGTCCCAAAGACGACAAGGACGAACGGTTGAAATGTCTGCAAGCTGAGGTAGATACAATGAGAACCCAGATGCTGGGACAAATGGCTCTCATCCAAGGCTTAGCTCGGGAGCAAGAAGAGTTGAGGACCATGATCAGTCAGCTCCACCAAGAGAGATACAACATGAAGCAACTAGTCCAAGTCAGGGGCCAGTTCATTGATCAACTTCCAAGAGGACAAGAGTCTGGCATGGTAAAGAATTGATCTCTCCAAATTGCTACCACTTCACAGGTCCAACCACAACCTCGCTCATAGCAACAGGTTGATCAGAGTAAACCAAACAAACACAGGAGGCAGTTCACCCAGCTCAACGTGTCGCTGTTTCAAGCTTTACAACACCTGTTGAAGTTGAATTTGGTAACTCTAAGGGCTCCTCCCCGGAATCCCAACATCTCTGCTCCTAACTATCATCCCAACAGAAGATGTGCATACCACTCTGATAGTCCTGGACATGACACTGTCGACTGCTGGGCTCTGAAGAACAAGATCCAGGACCTGATTGATGAAGGAGCTGTGGAATTCACCCAAGGTGGCCAGGCTGAGTTCTTCTACTATCCCTGCAAGATTCACCACTTGAAGTGACTAATTCAAACTAGAAAACTTTTGTTCATTCGAATGTTCAAGTTGTATTTTTCTTTGATTGTTTAAACATTTATTCATGTCAAACATTGTTATTTCATTAATGCATCACATATGTCTGTTTTGGATCAATATATTCGCATTCGCTATATTCAAACTGCTTTCATATTTTTGTGATGATCAACGCTCGGTTAATAATTCTAAGCCTCTTGAGGGAGGATGACGAAAACGATACCACGATCTTTACAGTATGCTTTTGGATAAACCCCGCTGATGAGGTACAGGCATTGTTTCAATCCCTAAACACTGGAGTTATAAGGAAGATAATCCCTCGTCAACCCCTCTGAGCCAAAGAAGTAGGAGTTTTTCTTTTCGAAAATTAAAACCCTTAATCATAACCCGGGGCAGGGTAGTTCTCTCAGTTGATCCAAATGCATAACAAATGGCACCAAAAGAAGTCCTTACAAAACAAAGGACAGTGATGGTTCCGAATGATCATAAAGACAGGCAGTCGTTATCTATCAAAATAAAAGCCCGTTAAGTCAAAACCTATGAAGGAGACTTACAAAACTGGGGCATCCCGCTGACTGTAATCACAAAAGAAACAGTTTAGGCAAAAAACAGGGATAACAAAATCAAAAAAGAAAGAGGTCCTACAGACCCTCAACAAAAAAGGGAATGACTGCCTATTCCAAATAAACTGTCAATATCCGAACCGTCACTGGTATATCAAAGCAAAGACTCAAACAAGGTCTAACGCACAGTCAACTGAGTTTAGGTTTGAAGAACATCACGAAGAGCGGGTGGGTACAAATAAAATTTGAGCCTCTATCCTTTGTTTCTTAAACCGTGAACCAGGCTACGTTATAACCCTCAAAAGTCCTAGCTGAAGCATGGGTTAGCTCGAAAGCATATTGTCACGAAAGGTATCCTGACTCCTTAAGGCTTGCGGTAAAATAACGAGTTGACATCACAGTTTACAAAAAAAATTCACTTGTTTTTATGAAAAAATACATTTCCAAAAACTTCAAGACAGACATAAGCTTTGCATTTTTAACATAACTTTGTTTGTATATGACTTTTTGTTCGAACAACAAAGAAATTCGCACGAAGAATATATAGTGAACAAAAGCACTTCCAATCAAGGGGCATGGCATGATCATTGTCCATCATCTGGGGCAGTTAAGTCAAGATTCGGAGAATCTCTCAAAAGACCAAATAGCTTGGGGCAAATCTCCGCCTGAGTCACTTGGGGCATTCCAGCAACGAGTCTTGCATGATCAGACATCTTTTGGTAGTATGGCAAAACACTACTGGCAGGGGCACCTCCCTACATCCTGAAAGCATGGACATAGTCGAAAAAATACTACGCATAATCAATGACCCGCTAGGTTGACACACCTAGGCAAAAATAAGGGCCTCCCGGCGAACCAAAAGGGTTCGGGCAAAAATAAGGGATGAAAATAAAAAATTTGTACACCCGGCAAGTCGAAAACCTGAAAAGGCGGCTTGGGCAAAAATGGGTATCCTGGTGGACTGAAAACCCGAAAGGGCGGTCCAGGCAAGAATTAGGGATCAAAGCGTACGACTATGTCTTGTCATCTTACCAGAAGGAAGATTTGCCAATCAGCAAGTTATCGAGACCTCAACAGGTACCTTTTCTCCTGCAGAAACTGGGGCAATACGAGTTGTCTAAGCAATCTAATTGATATCTTAGTCCCCCAGGAAAGTGGAATCCATCTCCCCAGCAGGAAGCTTACCCCCAGTAGATTCTGGAAGCTTGTCACCCGCTGAGCACGAATGCGTCTCCCAGTTTTATTTAAAGGTTATTTCCCCACCAGGATATAACTGGGTTATCCTCAGCCAATTGCCACGAAAAGATCGTCCCCGGCAAAGTCTTCCTATCCCCAGCGGAGTTCATCAAAACTTCCCAACAAAACGCATCAATGGTATCCCCAGCGGAGTTCATCAAAACTTCCCAACAAAACGCATCAATGGTATCCCCAGCGGAGTTATCATCAAACCTCAGCGAAGTACCTCTCTTTCCCCACAGAGTTCACTCCCCGCAGAGTAATCTATTCGCCAAGTTTATTCCCCAATGGAGTCATCTTCTCCTACCGGTATTCTTGCAACATCAGCCCAGGATTCAACAAGCTCCCGGCATTCGTCAAGGATTTATTTTCCTAGACGAGAATACATTCATAAACATCGCATCTTCATACATTATAGCATGCATGCATCATATCACATAATCTCATTTATGCTGAGAATATCACCGCTTGATCCGTACCATGCATTGTATATGACTGACCTTTACCTTTCAGGAAGGATATAGTTAAATGATCAGCTATGTCAAAAAAGACAAATTCAGTCAAAGTAGACAAATCCAGTCAAAAGAAGACAAGTCCAGTTAAATTTACTTCAACTCGTCGTTATAGACACTCGTCGTTATAGACACTCGTCTTTATAGACACCCGTCGTTATAGACACCCGTCGTTATAGACACTCGTCGTTATAGACACTCGTCGTCATAGACACCCGTCATCATAGACACTCGTCGTTATAGACAATCGTCGTTATAGACACTCGTCGTTATAGACACTCGTCGTTATAGACACTACAATTTAAAGCAAGCAAATCAATACAATTGAAAACACAGTTATGAACTAATCCTAAGGTACACCTCACTTTATAAGATATCCCCAGCAGAGTCGCCAGTTCTGGGGTCGGTGGATCTGGAACTGACTGTTTAACGCTGGTTCGCGAAATATCGCGGAAGCAAGAGTCGCCACCGTCTTTTATTTTCTCCAAAGGGAAAGGACAAAAGCACAGAAAAATTCCTTATAGAGATTGCTCTCGGTTCGGGAGGTAGATTATAGAAAGGGAAGGTGTTAGCACCCTTTCTATCCATGGTTATCCATGGGCTCTTAGATACTTGCTCATTGTGTTTTCAAAAATGGTTTGTTTGCTTTTCAACTGTGCGTTTTAAAAAGTTTCTTTGAAAATTCCAGTTCGACTCTTGTATCGGTCCTCAAGAGTGTTTGAAAAATTGCTTTCGAAAGCTTTTTGAAAAGGTGTCGGTGTGAAAAGTATTTTTGATTTGTTTTGAAATTAGAGCAAGTATCTAGAGTCGTCTACCTACCCTAAGGAATTCTTCTGTGTAAATGTCCTTAAAGTAGTGCCATCCCACCATTGAGAGGTAGGTAGCACCACCGTTGGAGGTATTCGGGTCAATTCGAAGGTTCGGGACGTGGTGATCACCAGAGCAATAGGAAGATACCTTAGAAGCTACCCTCATGCCAGGTTCCCGGATCATGAGGACTTACTAAAACATCCTCTACTCGACGATCACCTTTCGAGGGGCAAGGCAACAGTGAGGCGTACCCTAGGGGTGGTGTGTGATTTGTGTGTCATGTTCATTTATTTTTGTCTTGTTCATGTCATGGGTGATCTACGCGTTATTTTTATTTTGACATTCATTCTTGCATGCAATTTTATTAGCAGTTAAAAAGTTGCGAGAAATATAAAGTTCCTACGCTATTACAAAGGCGCGGGTCCACATCGCCAAATTTAATCCAGGACCCGATTTAACATAAAATAAAGTGCGAGAAATATAAAATGTCTAATTTACACGGCTTTGGGAGAATTACATGAATATTATAAGAAAGGAAATAAAATGTGCGAAACGAACTAATAATCGAAAGCGAGGGCGTTGGACCTTTTTTAATGAAATTAAATTATGATTAACAAATTAATTAAATTAAAATAAAAAGAAAAGATTTTTGAGTTTTTGTTTTTGTGGTTTTTTAATGAGAAGATTATGGAAATTAAACCTAATTCTAGCTATTTTTATTTTATTAAAAAATATGTTAAAGTTGCACCTAAAATTAACCTAATTAATTAATTCAATTTTATTTACAAAAATAAATAATTAATTATTATAATGGCAAAAGAAAAAGATAAAAAAATGATTAAAACCCTAATTCTACCATTTTTAAGTTTATTAAGAAAAACATTAAAATTAATCCTAGAATAAAAGAACTAATTTAATTGATACAATTTATTTACAAAGATATTAAAATAAAATATATTTTTGTTTTTGTCTTTTCTGGTTTTTATATTATTTTTATATTTTATGAAAATAAATTAATTTAAAGAATTAAGTTAAAACTAATTAAAACAAATAAAATAGAAAAAAATGAAAAAAAGATGAGAAAGCAAACCAATGGGGGGTTCTGTCCCCAAACTGGAGGTGTGATCCAGCAATTCTGGCCCATCTTTGGAGGCCTTTTTTTTTACTTTTCAGAGCCACGTACGTATGCGTTGACTGGTGCCCATGGTACTCTTCAAATCAGGACCCTTGGATTGCCTTCAGTGGCCATGTGGCACGCTTGGATTATGGGCGTATGGTAGGCATTTGGATTGAATCTGCATGGGATTATGTTGGAAGAAAACATATTGAAACAAAGTGGGGGACCTGGGAATCGAACCCAGGTCCCGTTGCTTACCAATTCACATGCCTGCCAACTGATCCAACTACGCGCTTTGTTTATTATATGACAAATAATCAATATGAGATAAAACAAGGGTTAGTGGAATATTTTCGCGCGAATTTCAAATGCACCATTCGTTGGCCTACACATCATCATCTTCTCCAGTTATTTGTTGTGCCTGAAACAAAAACAAATTGAATAGCGGGGGTTTTAAACCCCCACTAAATAGCAAGCATAAAAATAGCGAATAGAATATGGTGGCTCATAAATTGAGCGCGAATAGTGTGTTAAGTTCGTCCAAGCTTCCTGAGTTTAGCCATGGTACTGGGAAGTCCTAATTTTACAGTATACGAAAATGCCCAATTTGGAGCTTGAGGAACCCTAGCGAGCTTCAATGGTGAAATCACGTACGATGCTTAAAAACTCAATTAAAACATATGGTTAGCTTTAGAATAATTAACTGAATGTAAACCAAACATTAAAAATTGGAAATAATGCGTGAATCATGATACGTGAATGTGAAAAAAAGTATGAACAGGACGAGGTTGTTCTACCAATTCTTTGCGTTAGAGATGATGGTTTTGATCCAAAAACCTTCCTTGAAGTCTCAGGAATGCAATGGGATGGTTATTCTGTCTCGAAACCCTTTGTAATCGTGATTTCAGTTTTTGAAAATTTGGACAAAATGCCAACTTTGTTCTTCAGATGGGGCGCAGCTTAGAGGTCCCTTGGCATTAGGTTTTGATCACACTTATATGAGGATGGATTAGGGTTGAGTTTTTGATCCAAAAAATCCTTGCATTGATGGAATGAATATTTGATTTTCATGCATAATTTTTCAAATCTTTTTCACATGTTTTTGATGTCAATCATAGCCAAATCGCCTTGATTCTTTCCATATCAGATAATGCACGAAATCCTGAAGTTATTCCATGCATAAAAAGATTTGAAAAGCTTGTTTTAGTATTTTTCATATATTTTATTTTATTAAATGAATTAATAGCAATTAAAAATTCAAATAAATAAATAAAAATGATGAATAAATTCCCTTTGGGCCAAATGGTCGTGCATATGCTTTGGATTATGAATCTTGGAAGAAAATGTGGCCCATTAGTAATTTTAAGGCATTTGAAGCAAAGTTGACTTTTCAAAATACCCAAACATTTCCCAACTTCCACAAGGCATATCTTGCTCAATTTTTAAGCTTTGATCATGTTCTTGGACATTTTGGAACGGTCTTGAAGTCCTCTAACCAATGCCTTTGGTTCCATGTCATTTTCATTTACCAATCTCAAGTTATGGCCTTTGACTTAAAGTCTCTTTTTGTTGACTTTTGAAAATGACCTATAATGTTGAAATTGATAACTTTTTGTGGGAGCATTTCTTGGACTTGAAGTGTGAAGAGGAGTTGTAGGAGATGTCGTTCTCTTCAAAATGAGCTTTGGATGGAATTTTTCTGATAAACCATGTGGAAGTTATGCCTTGGTCAAGTTACAGTTGACTTTTTCAACTGTCCAAATATGGAAACTTTTGCATCTTGAGACTTTTTGAGCCATACTTTTAGAATCATGATCAAGCATTGATCAAATGATGTTTGTGGCTTCAAAATAAGACTTTGACCAAAAATTTGGACTTTTGACTGTCAAATGACCATTTTGCCCCTGCAGTGGACTGTAGGGCAATTAGGGTTTTTGACTGTGCAATTTTTGTGCTATAAGTCTTGAAACTTGGTATGAAGATGCTTGACCATGTTTATAAGCATGTGGGACTTGATTGGACCCTTGGAAACTTCATTTTCTTTGTCAGAACCAAAACCCTAATCTTTGACTGTTAGGAGGCCCTTAAACTGTGCAACCCTTGGGGGAGATTTTGAAGCTTGCTCTTTGCAAATCTTGAAGAATATGGGAGGGCAAATTTTGGGGTACAACAGTTGCCCCTGTTCAATCTTCTTAGACCTGAGGATGCAGATTGGCTGACGTGCCTTTCGTAATCCGAAGGTGGAAGATGATTGAACACTAGAGTGCCCAGAAATTTGCGCTCACATGTTAGCAGTATGATGGTGGAATGGGCTTATAGATGCCATTTGGAGATTGATGGATAGGATGATGGGCTTATAGATGCCATGCTGAGAGATGATGGATGGGCTGATGGGCTTATAGATGCCATCTGGGTGTCGATCGCGTAAGAGATTCCTTAGCGAGAACTTGCGTACCTGCAAAAGAAAAGGATTACCTGACCCGTTACAGGAGCTGGTTTTCAGATTCTTTGTATAGATGTGTCCTGACTGGTTACAGGAGCTGGATCTGGATCTTCAAAAGGTGATGAATGAACCAGGGATGGTTACTACCTCAACAGGAACGCTGAGAGAACCTTGGACGATTACTACCTCAACAGGAACGCTGAGAGAACCTTGGAAGATTACTACCTCAACAGGAACGCTGAGAGAACCTTGGACGATTACTACCTCAACAGTAACGCTGAGAGAATCTTAGACGTCTTCTACTGAGTCTTCATCAGGAAAATCTTTTAGGGGTCGATTTAACTGGACTAGAGAAGGCCTTTGACTGGATAAGAAACAGGAAAATCTTAGGGTCGATTTAACTGAACCGGTCAAGGTCTTGAAATCTTCAACTGGATAAGAAACAGGAAGATCTTAGGGTCGATCTGACTGAACTAGAGAAGGCCTTTGACTGGATAAGAAACAGTAAAATCTTAGGGTCGATTTAACTGAACCGGTCTAGGTCTTGAAATGTCTTCAACTGGATAAGAAACAGGGAGATCTTAGGGTCGATCTGACTGAACCAGAGAAGGCCTTTGACTGGATAAGAAACAGGAAAATCTTAGGGTCGATTTAACTGAACCGGTCTAGGTCTTGAAATGTCTTCATCTGGATAAGAAACAGGGAGATCTTAGGGTCGATCTGACTGAACCAGAGAAGGCCTTTGACTGGATAAGAAACAGGAAAATCTTAGGGTCGATTTAACTGAACCGGTCTAGGTCTTGAAATCTTCAACTGGATAAGAAACAGGGAGATCTTAGGGTCGATCTGACTGAACCAGAGAAGGCCTTTGACTGGATAAGAAACAGAGAAATCTTAGGGTCGATTTAACTGAACCGGTCTAGGTCTTGAAATCTTCAACTGGATAAGAAACAGGGAGATCTTAGGGTCGATCTGACTGAACCAGAGAAGGCCTTTGACTGGATAAGAAACAGGAAAATCTTAGGGTCGATTTAACTGAACCGGTCTAGGTCTTGAAATCTTCAACTGGATAAGAAACAGGGAGATCTTAGGGTCGATCTGACTGAACCAGAGAAGGCCTTTGACTGGATAAGAAACAGAGAAATCTTAGGGTCGATTTAACTGAACCGGTCAAGGTCTTGAATATAGCTGAGAACTTAACTGGATCTTTCCTGAAAGGTAAAGGTCAGTCATATGCAATGCATGATATGGATCAAGCAATGATGTTCTCAACATAAATGGGATTTGTAAGATATGATGCGTATATGCATGCTATAATGTATGAAAGTGCGATGTTTATGAATGTATCTTTTTGTCTTAGGGAAGTAAATCCTTGACGGGTGCTAGGAAGTCACTCCTGGGCTGATGTTGAAGAATAGATCTATGCTTCCGCTGGGGATGATAGTTGCAAGAATATCGGTAGGAGAAGATAACTCCGTTGGGGAATAAACTTGGCGAATGGATTACTCTGCGGGGAGAAAAGTACTCTAGTGATCTTGTTGGGGAGCAATACTCTGCGGGGAGAGAGGTACTTTGTTGAGTTTGATGAAGATAAATCCGCTGGGGATACCATTGTTGTGTTGGAAGTGTTAATAAACTTCGCTGGGGATAAGAAGACTTTGCCGAGAACGATCTTTCCGTGGCTTTTGGCTGAGGATAACCCAGTTATACCCTAGTAGGGGAATAACTATTTGAATACAGCCGGGAGACGCGTTCGTGCTCTGCGGGGATAAGCTTCCAGAATCTACTGGGGATAAGCTTATTGCTTGGGGAGATGGATTCCAACTTTCCTTGGGAACTAGATTGGACTCTCCTGGGGAAGTCTTGAGCTGTATCGGGGAAGTGACTCCATTAAATGTTTGATATACCGCCGGGGAACAATCTTTAGACCAAGATTGTCGGGGATGCCTGTTAAGAATGCATGTACTGCTGGGGGATGTTGAGATCTGCGGGAGGATACCCAACTTCCTTAAGTTTAATGAAAGCTTTGCTCGGGGAGAGTGTACTGACTTGCTGGCTCACTCTCTGGGGAATTAAGATATCTGGTTATGTTCTTCAGCTGAAATCTACCTTGATACCTTGGCGGACAGAGCAATTAGATCGTTTGGACAAACTCATCGTTGCCCCTGTTTCTGAGGTGGGAGAGGAAGACCTGTGAAGTGCTGATAGTTGTTGAGGGTCAAACCTCCTTCAAGTAGGCAGGTGACAAAATGACAGGACATAGTTCGTATGCTTTGATCCCTAACTTTTGCCTGGACCGCCCTTTCGGGTTTTCGGTCCACCGGGATACCCATTTTTGCCCAAGCCGCCTTTTCAGGTTTTCGACTTGCCGGGTATACAGATTTTTCATTTCATCCCTTCATTTTGCCCGAACCCTTTTGGTTCGCCGGGAAGCCCTAATTTTTGCCTAGGTATGTCAACCTAGCGGGTCTTTGATTTTGCGTAGTATTTTTTTTTGACTACGTTCGTGCTTTCAGAATGTAGGGAGTTGCCCCTGTTAGAAGTGTTTTGTCATGCCACCAGAAGGTGTTTGATCAGGCCAGATTCGTTGTTGGAATGCCCCAAGTGACTCAGGCGGAGATTTGCCCCAGGCAGGTTGGCCTTTTGAGAGATTCTCCGAATCTTGACTTAACTGCCCCAGATGATGGACAATAGTCATGCCATGCCCCTTGATTGGAAGTTCTTTTGCTCACTAGGTATTCTTCGTGCGAATTTTCCTGCTGTTCAAACAAAAAGTCATATGCAAACAATGTTATATCAAAAATGCAAAGCTCATGTCTGTCTTGAGGATTTTGAGAATGCATTCTTTTTCATAAAACAAGTGAATGTTTGTAAAACGTGATGTCAACTCCGTATTTTATCGCAAGCCCTAAGGAGTCAGGATACCTTTCGTAATAGTATGCTTTCGAATTAACCCATGCTTCAGCTAGGACTTTCAAGGGTTATAACGTGGCTTAGTTCACAGTTCAAGAAACAAAAGATAAAGGCTCAAATTTTATTTGTACCCACCCGCTCTTCGTGACGTTCTCCAAACCTAAACTCAGTTGATCGTACGTTAGACCTTATTTGAGTCTTTGCTCTGATTTTCCGGTGATGATTCGGATGTTGATAACTTATTTTGAATAGGCAGTCATTTTTTGTCGAGGGTTTGTAAGACCTCTTTCTTTTTCTGATTTTGTTATCCCTGTTTTTGCCTGAACTGTTTCTTTTGTGATTACAGTCAGCGGGATGCCCCAGTTTTGTAAGTCTCCTTCATAGGTTTTGACTTATTGGGTTCTTATTTTGAAAGATAATGACTGCCTTTATTTATTAATTATTAGGAACCATCATTGTCTTTCTTTGCTTTGTGATGACCTCTTTGGTGCCATTTGTTATGCACTTGGATCAACTGAGAGAACTACCCTGCCCCAGGTTATGATTAAGGGTTTTAAATTTCGAAAAGAAAAACTCCTACTTCTTTGGATCAGAAGGGTTGACGAGGGATTATCTTCCTTATAACTCCAGTGTTTAGGAATTGAAACAATGCCTGTACTTCATCAGCGGGATCTGTTCAAAAGCATACTGTAAGGATCGTGGTATCGTTTTTGTCATCCTCCCTCAAGAGGCTTAGAATTATTAATTGAGAGTTGATCATCAGAAAAAATATGAAAATAATTTGCGTATAGTGAATACGAATATATTGCTTCAAGACAGACGTATGCGATGCATTAATGAAATAACAACGTTTAACATAAGTAAATGTTTGAACAAAAGAAAATTACAACTTGAAAACCCCAATGAACAAAAGTCTTTTCATCTTAGAGCTTGTTATTTCAAATGGTGAGCCTTAGAGGGGTGATAGAAGAACTCAGCCTGACCATCCTGTGTGAACTCCAGTGCTCCTTCATCAATCAGGTCCTGGATCTTGTTCTTCAGAGCCCAACACTCATTTGTATCATGTCCTGGACTGGCAGAGTGGTAGGCACACCTTTTATTGGGATCATAGATAGGAGATGCTGTGTTGGGGTTCCGGGGATGAGCCATTAATGTGACCAGATTCAACCTCAACAGGCGTTGCAAAGCTTGAAACAGCGACATGTTGAGCTGGGTGAATTGCCTCTTGGGCTTGCTTGGCTGAAGCTGGTGGAGCTGATGCTGAGTTTGTGACACTAGAGCCATTTGAGGAGCTCTCCCCTTATCTCCTTGTCTCAAAGAGGGTTGAATGACGACTGGCTCTTCAACCTTAGATGTTTGCCCCAGTTGGTTACCCCGAAGCAGTTGGTTGATGAGAACTCCGATCTCTTCTTGTCTTTGAGCTAAACTTTGAATGGCAGTCCTCTGCCCCAGCATCTGGGCTCTCATTGCATCCACCTCGGCTTGCAGATGTTTCAGCCGTTCGTCCTTATCATCCTCAGCAATGTTCCTGACCAAAGTCCCCATGAGGAGTGTTCTCAGCTCTCCCTGCCCCTTGGATAGATTCAGGAGGATTTCCCCGAACCGAGTCTCTTGAGCAAGAAGGTCCTGGTCATCTTGTTGGGAAGCCATTGCTGAAATAGACAGCGAGAAAGGTAAGTGACCTGCAACAAGGATACCTGTTATGCAATGATGTGTATGACATGCATGTAATGTTTTCAAGGACCTCGCGGGATAAACAAGAAATTTTGTTAGAATTGGGATCCGGTAGCTTGATTGAAGGAATTCCATGTTGCTGCGAGTCCTTCTTCAAGGGTCAAGGCTCACCATATCCAGTGGGTCATAGCCCCTGACAACCTTGGCTAGAGGAAAATAAATCCTCTTTGCCCCTTGCTAGGTGTTTGATTTATCACGACCTGCATCACAAGCCCTTGAGATCCTTGAAATGGGTTAGGATGTATGCAATGGTATGATGACATGATGTTATGCTATGCGTGGGGTAATGTAGGTAACCCTGTTATGAGTCCCAATTAAGGACTGCAAACCAAAACCTGCAAGAAACTTAGTACACTCTGTTATGAGTCCCAATTAAGGACTATAAACAAAACCTGCGAGAAACTTAGTAGACCCTATTACGAGTCCAGATTAAGGACTATAAACAAAACCTGCAAGTAGCTCATGTGTCAGATAACAAGCATGCGAGTAGTCAAGTATGAAGGCACACAAGTCACACAAAAGAAGCCCTTAGAGTTTAGGCCAGCATGGGGTCTGGGTATTACCCTCTTGAAGTTGGTGAGTTCAACCTGTCCTATTAGAAGTAACTGGGTTCTAAGGGTCTCAATATCACGGGATTGCTTTCATTGTTCATCGTTTCGATTTAGCCACTGAACTGGCAACCGAAATATTCCAGGAAAGCAACCCTCAATTGAGTGTAGTATCGAGTATCAACCAACCTCGGACTGCACCAAAGTCAGTTATCTCACTACCCTAAAGAGGCCAAGATAGTTCAATTAAGGTTCCTAAGGTCTGTTGATGCTTCACGACACCACGCGGAGGCCTCGTACTCTCCTTGACTGAACTCAAGGGTTACCGGTACACACCAATGTGCCACATCAACGTAGCAGACTGTTTCAACCATGTCGGTATACCCCGCACAGTTCCCTCACAGCCTTGTTGCTACTTTCTAAGAAGGTATCCCCAGATCCGGGTTAGGATCTATAGAACTCCCAAGACAGTACCCACAATTTAAAGCAAGCAAATCAATACAATTGAAAACACAGTTATGAACTAATCCTAAGGTACACCTCACTTTATAAGATATCCCCAGCAGAGTCGCCAGTTCTGGGGTCAGTGGATCTGGAACTGACTGTTTAACGCTGGTTCGCGAAATGTCGCGAAAGCAAGAGTCGCCACCGTCTTTTATTTTCTCCAAAGGGAAAGGACAAAAGCACAGAAAAATTCCTTATAGAGATTGCTCTCGGTTCGGGAGGTAGATTATAGAAAGGGAAGGTGTTAGCACCCTTTCTATCCATGGTTATCCATGGGCTCTTAGATACTTGCTCATTGTGTTTTCAAAAATGGTTTGTTTTCTTTTCAACTGTGGGTTTTAAAAAGTTTCTTTGAAAATTCCAATTCGACTCTTGTATCGGTCCTCAAGAGTGTTTGAAAAATTGCTTTCGAAAGCTTTTTGAAAAGGTGTCGGTGTGAAAAGTATTTTTGATTTGTTTTGAAATTAGAGCAAGTATCTAGAGTCGTCTACCTACCCTAAGGAATCCGTCTGTGTAAATGTCCTTAAAGTAGTGCCATCCCACCATTGAAAGGTAGGTAGCACCACCGTTGGAGGTATTCGGGTCAATTCGAAGGTTCGGGACGTGGTGATCACCAGAGCAATAGGAAGATACCTTAGAAGCTACCCTCATGCCAGGTTCCCGGATCATGAGGACTTACTAAAACATCCTCTACTCGACGATCACCTTTCGAGGGGCAAGGCAACAGTGAGGCGTACCCTAGGGGTGGTGTGTGATTTGTGTGTCATGTTCATTTATTTTTGTCTTGTTCATGTCATGGGTGATCTACGCTTTATTTTTATTTTGACATTCATTCTTGCATGCAATTTTATTAGCAGTTAAAAAGTTGCGAGAAATATAAAGTTCCTACGCTATTACAAAGGCGCGGGTCCACATCGCCAAATTTAATCCAGGACCCGATTTAACATAAAATAAAGTGCGAGAAATATAAAATGTCTAATTTACACGGCTTTGGGAGAATTACATGAATATTATAAGAAAGGAAATAAAATGTGCGAAACGAACTAATAATCGAAAGCGAGGGCGTTGGACCTTTTTTAATGAAATTAAATTATGATTAACAAATTAATTAAATTAAAATAAAAAGAAAAGATTTTTGCGTTTTTGTTTTTGTGGTTTTTTAATGAGAAGATTATGGAAATTAAACCTAATTCTAGCTATTTTTATTTTATTAAAAAATATGTTAAAGTTGCACCTAAAATTAACCTAATTAATTAATTCAATTTTATTTACAAAAATAAATAATTAATTATTATAATGGCAAAAGAAAAATATAAAAAAATTATTAAAACCCTAATTGTACCATTTTTAAGTTTATTAAGAAAAACATTAAAATTAATCCTAGAATAAAAGAACTAATTTAATTGATACAATTTATTTACAAAGATATTAAAATAAAATATATTTTTGTTTTTGTCTTTTCTGGTTTTTATATTATTTTTATATTTTATAAAAATAAATTAATTTAAAGAATTAAGTTAAAACTAATTAAAACAAATAAAATAGAAAAAATATGAAAAAAAGATGAGAAAGCAAACCAATGGGGGGTTCTGTCCCCAAACTGGAGGTGTGATCCAGCAATTCTGGCCCATCTTTGGAGGCCTTTTTTTTACTTTTCAGAGCCACGTACGTATGCGTTGACTGGTGCCCATGGTACTCTTCAAATCAGGACCCTTGGATTGCCTTCAGTGGCCATGTGGCACGCTTGGATTATGGGCGTATGGTAGGCCTTTGGATTGAATCTGCATGGGATTATGTTGGAAGAAAAAATATTGAAACAAAGTGGGGGACCTGGGAATCGAACCCAGGTCCCGTTTCTTACCAATTCACATGCCTGCCAACTGATCCAACTACGCGCTTTGTTTATTATATGACAAATAATCAATATAAGATAAAACAAGGGTTAGTGGAATATTTTCGCGCGAATTTCAAATGCACCATTCGTTGGCCTACACATCATCATCTTCTCCAGTTATTTGCTGTGCCTGAAACAAAAACAAATTGAATAGCGGGGGTTTTAAACCCCCACTAAATAGCAAGCATAAAAATAGCGAATAGAATATGGTGGCTCATAAATTGAGCGCGAATAGTGTGTTAAGTTCATCCAAGCTTCCTGAGTTTAGCCATGGTACTGGGAAGTCCTAATTTTACAGTATACGAAAATGCCCAATTTGGAGCTTGAGGAACCCTAGCGAGCTTCAATGGTGAAATCACGTACGATGCTTAAAAACTCAATTAAAACATATGGTTAGCTTTAGAATGATTAACTGAATGTAAACCAAACATTAAAAATTGGAAATAATGCGTGAATCATGATACGTGAATGTGAAAAAAAGTATGAACAGGACGAGGTTGTTCTACCAATTCTTTGCGTTAGAGATGATGGTTTTGATCCAGAAACCTTCCTTGAAGTCTCAGGAATCCAATGGGATGGTTATTCTGTCTCGAAACCCTTTGTAATCGTGATTTCAGTTTTTGAAAATTTGGACAAAATGCCAACTTTGTTCTTCAGATGGGGCGCAGCTTAGAGGTCCCTTGGCATTAGGTTTTGATCACACTTATATGAGGATGGATTAGGGTTGAGTTTTTGATCCAAAAAATCCTTGCATTGATGGAATGAATATTTGATTTTCATGCATAATTTTTCAAATCTTTTTCACATGTTTTTGATGTCAATCATAGCCAAATCGCCTTGATTCTTTCCATATCAGATAATGCACGAAATCCTGAAGTTATTCCATGCATAAAAAGATTTGAAAAGCTTGTTTTAGTATTTTTCATATATTTTATTTTATTAAATGAATTAATAGCAATTAAAAATTCAAATAAATAAATAAAAATGATGAATAAATTCCCTTTGGGCCAAATGGTAGTGCATATGCTTTGGATGATGAATCTTGGAAGAAAATGTGGCCCATTAGTAATTTTAAGGCATTTGAAGCAAAGTTGACTTTTCAAAATACCCAAAAATTTCCCAACTTCCACAAGGCATATCTTGCTCAATATTTAAGCTTTGATCATGTTCTTGGACATTTTGGAAAGGTCTTGAAGTCCTCTAACCAATGCCTTTGGTCCCATGTCATTTTGATTTACCAAACTCAAGTTATGGCCTTTGACTTAAAGTCTCTTTTTGTTGACTTTTGAAAATGACCTATAATGTTGAAATTGATAACTTTTTGTGGGAGCATTTCTTGGACTTGAAGTGTGAAGAGGAGTTGTAGGAGATGTCGTTCTCTTCAAAATGAGCTTTGGATGGAATTTTTCTGATAAACCATGTGGAAGTTATGCCTTGGTCAAGTTACAGTTGACTTTTTCAACTTTCCAAATATGGAAACTTTTGCATCTTGAGACTTTTTGAGCCATACTTTGAGAATCATGATCAACCATTGATCAAATAATGTTTGTGGCTTCAAAATAAGACTTTGACCAAAAATTTGGACTTTTGACTGTCAAATGACCATTTTGCCCATGCAGTTGACTGTAGGGCCATTAGGGTTTTTGACTGTGCAATTTTTGTGCTATAAGTCTTGAAACTTGGTATGAAGATGCTTGACCATGTTTATAAGCATGTGGGACTTGATTGGACCCTTGGAAACTTCATTTTCTTTGTCAGAACCAAAACCCTAATCTTTGACTGTTAGGAGGCCCTTAAATTGTGCAACCCTTGGGGGAGATTTTGAAGCTTGCTCTTTGCAAATCTTGAAGAATATGGGAGGGCAAATTTTGGGGTACAACAGTTAAATAAAAATGATGAATAAATTCCCTTTGGGCCAAATGGTCGTGCATATGCTTTGGATGATGAATCTTGGAAGAAAATGTGGCCCATTAGTAATTTTAAGGCATTTGAAGCAAAGTTGACTTTTCAAAATACCCAAAAAATTCCCAACTTCCACAAGGCATATCTTGCTCAATTTTTAAGCTTTGATCATGTTCTTGGACATTTTGGGAAGCTCTTGAAGTCCTCTAACCAATGCCTTTGGTCCCATGTCATTTTGATTTACCAAACTCAAGTTATAGCCTTTGACTTAAAGTCTCTTTTTGTTGACTTTTGAAAATGACCTATAATGTTGAAATTGATAACTTTTTGTGGGAGCATTTCTTGGACTTGAAGTGTGAAGAGGAGTTGTAGGAAATGTATTTCTCTTCAAAATGAGCTTTGGATGGAATTTTTCTGATATACCATGTGGAAGTTATGCCTTGGTCAAGTTACAGTTGACTTTTTCAACTGTCCAAATATGGAAACTTTTGCATCTTGAGACTTTTTGAGCCATACTTTGAGAATCATGATCAAGCATTGATCAAATGATGTTTGTGGCTTCAAAATAAGACTTTGACCAAAAATTTGGACTTTTGACTGTCAAATGACCATTTTGCCCATGCAGTTGACTGTAGGGCAATTAGGGTTTTTGACTGTGCAATTTTTGTGCTATAAGTCTTGAAACTTGGTATGAAGATGCTTGACCATGTTTATAAGCATGTGGGACTTGATTGGACCCTTGGAAACTTCATTTTCTTTGTCAGAACCAAAACCCTAATCTTTGACTGTTAGGAGGCCCTTAAATTGTGCAACCCTTGGGGGAGATTTTGAAGCTTGCTCTTTGCAAATCTTGAAGAATATGGGAGGGCAAATTTTGGGGTACAACAGTTAAATAAAAATGATGAATAAATTCCCTTTGGGCCAAATGGTCGTGCATATGCTTTGGATGATGAATCTTGGAAGAAAATGTGGCCCATTAGTAATTTTAAGGCATTTGAAGCAAAGTTGACTTTTCAAAATACCCAAAAATTTCCCAACTTCCACAAGGCATATCTTGCTCAATTTTTAAGCTTTGATCATGTTCTTGGACATTTTGGAAAGTTCTTGAAGTACTCTAACCAATGCCTTTGGTCCCATGTCATTTTGATTTACCAAACTCAAGTTATGGCCTTTGACTTAAAGTCTCTTTTTGTTGACTTTTGAAAATGACCTATAATGTTGAAATTGATAACTTTTTGTGGGAGCATTTCTTGGACTTGAAGTGTGAAGAGGAGTTGTAGGAAATGTCTTTCTCTTCAAAATGAGCTTTGGATGGAATTTTTCTGATAAACCATGTGGAAGTTATGCCTTGGTCAAGTTACAGTTGACTTTTTCAACTTTCCAAATATGGAAACTTTTGCATCTTGAGACTTTTTGAGCCATACTTTGAGAATCATGATCAAGCATTGATCAAATGATGTTTGTGGCTTCAAAATAAGACTTTGACCAAAAATTTGGACTTTTGACTGTCAAATGACCATTTTGCCCATGCAGTTGACTGTAGGGCAATTAGGGTTTTTGACTGTGCAATTTTTGTGCTATAAGTCTTGAAACTTGGTATGAAGATGCTTGACCATGTTTATAAGCATGTGGGACTTGATTGGACCCTTGGAAACTTCATTTTCTTTGTCAGAACCAAAACCCTAATCTTTGACTGTTAGGAGGCCCTTAAATTGTGCAACCCTTGGGGGAGATTTTGAAGCTTGCTCTTTGCAAATCTTGAAGAATATGGGAGGGCAAATTTTGGGGTACAACAGTTAAATAAAAATGATGAATAAATTCCCTTTGGGCCAAATGGTCGTGCATATGCTTTGGATGATGAATCTTGGAAGAAAATGTGGCCCATTAGTAATTTTAAGGCATTTGAAGCAAAGTTGACTTTTCAAAATACCCAAAAATTTCCCAACTTCCACAAGGCATATCTTGCTCAATTTTTAAGCTTTGACCATGTTCTTGGACATTTTGGAAAGGTCTTGAAGTACTCTAACCAATGCCTTTGGTCCCATGTCGTTTTGATTTACCAATCTCAAGTTATGGCCTTTGACTTAAAGTCTCTTTTTGTTGACTTTTGAAAATGACCTATAATGTTGAAATTGATAACTTTTGTGGGAGCATTTCTTGGACTTGAAGTGTGAAGAGGAGTTGTAGGAAATGTCTTTCTCTTCAAAATGAGCTTTGTATGGAATTTTTCTGATAAACCATGTGGAAGTTATGCCTTGGTCAAGTTACAATTGACTTTTTTAACTGTCCAAATATGGAAACTTTTGCATCTTGAGACTTTTTGAGCCATACTTTGAGAATCATGATCAAGCATTGATCAAATGATGTTTGTGGCTTCAAAATAAGACTTTGACCAAAAATTTGGACTTTTGACTGTCAAATGACCATTTTGCCCCTGCAGTTGACTGTAGGGCAATTAGGGTTTTTGACTGTGCAATTTTTGTGCTATAAGTCTTGAAACTTGGTATGAAGATGCTTGACCATGTTTATAAGCATGTGGGACTTGATTGGACCCTTGGAAACTTCATTTTCTTTGTCAGAACCAAAACCCTAATCTTTGACTATTAGGAGGCCCTTTAACTGTGCAACCCTTGGGGGAGATTTTGAAGCTTGCTCTTTGCAAATCTTGAAGAATATGGGAGGGAAAATTTTGGGGTACAACACCGGCCAGGTAATTATTTTTTTTCTCAGGTACGCGAGTTCTCGCTAAGGAATCTCTTATGCGATCGACGACTTCCTGATGGCATCTATAAGCCCATCACCACCACATACCAACAGTCTCCAAATGGCATCTATAAGCCCATTCCCGACAAGGTTCTGTCACACTTCCAGATGGCATCTATAAGCCCATCCTCTTATCCATCAGTCTCCAAATGGCATTCGTAAGCCCATTCCCTGCATCACATTGCTGCCACTCTACTATGTGAGTGCAAATTTCTGGGCACTCTAGTGTTCAATCATCTTCCACCCTCGGATTACGAAAGGCATGCCAGCCAATCTACATCCTCAGGTCTAAGAAGATTGAACAGGGGCAACTGTTGTACCCCAAAATTTGCCCTCCCATATTCTTCAAGATTTGTCAAGATCAATCTCCAGATGGTTCAAAATCTCTCAAGGGTTGCACAGTCCAATTGCCTCCTAACACAGTCAAAAATTAGGGTTTTGGTTCTTGCAAAGAAATTGAAGTTTCCAAGGGTCCAATCAAGTCCCACATGCCTACATACATTGTCAAGAATCCATATGCCAAGTTTCAAGACTCACTGCATCAAATTGCACAGTCAAAAACCCTAAGTGCTTCACAGTCAACTATAGGGGCAAAATGGTCATTTGACAGTCAAAAGTCAAAATTTTTGGTCAACATCTTATTTTGAAGCCACAAACATCATTTGATCAATTCTTGATCATGATTCTCAAAGCATGGCTCAAAAAGTCTCAAGATGCAAAAGTTTCTATTTTTGGACAGCTAAAAAGTCAACTGCAAATTGACCAAGACATAACTTCTTCATGGTTTATCAGAAAAACCGCATTCAAAGCTCATTTTGAAGAGAATGACATTTCCTACAACTCATCTTCACACTTCAAGTCCAAGAAATGCTCTCACAAAAAGTTATCAATGTCAACATTATAGGTCATTTTCAAAAGTCAACAAAAAGGCACTTTAAGTCAAAGACCATAACTTGAGATTGGTAAATCAAAATGACATGAGACAAAAGACATTGGTTAGAGGACTTAAAGAACTTTCCAAAATGTCCAAGAACATGATCGTAGCTTCAAAATTGAGCAAGATAGGCCTTGTAGAAGTTGGGAAATTTTTGGGAATTTTGAAAAGTCAACTTTGCACAAAAGGCTTCAAAAATGCTAATGGGCCTCAGTTTCTTTCATGAATCATTACCCAAAGGCTATGCACGACCCATTAGGCTCAAAGGGAGTTATTTTCTTATTTTTGATTAATTATTTGAATTTTTATTATCATTAATTCATTTAATTAAATTTAAATATAAGAAAAATACCAAATCATGTTTTTAAATCTTTTTTATGCAGCAAATCAAACTAGGGCAAGGTGGAAAATTGTTTCTCATTCAAAAAGGAAAGATTCTACATGATTGGCAATGATTGGCATGGAAAAGATTGAAAAAAAAAAAGATATGGAAAATCAAATATTCAAAACATTGATTCAATGGACTATGGGCTTGGTTTTTGACCTAGAAAGCTTCAGATACATATGCATAACATAACCTAGTCCTAACACACACGAAAAAACTGCATACAAGCTGCCTACCAATTTGCAATTTTTCATTGAAAACTTGAACACTAAAATCCTAGTTACAGGACGATTCAAGGCTTAAAAAGCATTCCAAAACATTGCCAAGACATCCAGGAACGTGTTGCAATCAAGAACACATCTCCAGACCTCAAGAATTGGTAGAACAGCATTGCACTTTTCATGAACTTTTCCATTATCGTATTTTAATTTTCAAGCATTTTTCATGAATTTTAATGGTTGATTCTTACTAACAATGATGTTCTGAAGCTAATGGTACCATTTAATTGAACTAATATTGCCTATATCAAAATCTGCCATTAACGTTTGCTAGGGTTTCAGAGCTCCAAATTTAGGGGTTTCTTCATATGGAAAAATCAGACCTTTAAACCTGTGCCATTGGATTTGTGACCTCAAGACGAGACAAACTCACACCTCGCGCCCTTTTTATATTTGCTCAGGTTCTAATCGCTATTTTCATGGTTCCTATTTAGTGGGGGTTTAAAACCCCCGCTATTTGTTTATGTTACAGGCAGAAAAAGGAAGACGAAGCTGGCGTGTCATAACATGATAGGACAATTCAAATACTGGCGCGCTTTTCTTTGTTCAGACCACTAACCATTGTTTTTATATATTATATTTTCCATTCGTTATATTAACAAATACGCTCAATAGCTCAGTTGGTGGCTGAGGTGGCTTGCAGGTATTGGGACCTGGGTTCGATTCCCAGGTCCCCTCTCATATTTCATAATTTTTTCCTTAACACGTTTCCATGCAGCGTCCGTCACAAGGCCTACCATGCATCCTCACATGCTTGCTTGCCACGCGCCCATGAGCTTCAATCCAAAGGCCACAAAAGATGTCTACCATACGCCCAAGTCAACCAGCATACACACAAGCTGGAAAGTCAACGCAGGCCTTGCAATCTTGGGCCCAAATTACTCTACAAAAAACTCCAAAAAGGGCCAGACACCCCTCCTTGTTTGTATTCTTTCTTTTAATTTTCTTTTCTTTTATTCTTTTCAATTATTCTTTTTAATTGTTTTATTTAATCCACATAAATTAATTTTCACAATATAAAATACAGAAAAATTAAAATATGTTTAATTACATTTAATTTCTATTAATTTATTTTGTAAATAAATGTTAAATAATTAATTTAGTTAAATTAGGTTTTAAAACTTAAATCTTTTCCTTAACAAATTAAAATATGTAGAAATTAGGGTTTTTAACTTTTCATCATTTTTTTTTAATAAATAATTTTCTCATCATTCTTATTATTATTAATTGTTAAATATTTTTGTAAATAAACATGTACATTAATTAATTAGTAAATTAGGTTAAACTTTCATATTTTTCATTAATAATTAAAAACAATTTAGAACTAGGGTTTCCATCTAATTTTAAATTCCTTTCTTATTTCATTAAATACCAAAAACATAAAAAACATTTCTTTTCCTTTTATTAAATGCTTAATTAACTTTTAAATTCAATTTAATTTCAAAAGGGTCCAACGCCCTCGAACATTCAACTTTAATTCTTTCGCGCGTTTATTCTTATTTTTTTCTTTTTTTTCAATATTATGTAATTGCTCAAGCCATGTAATAGTAATTAGGAATTTGTTTATTTTCCGCATCTTTTATTAAAACGGGTCTTTGTAATTTGGCGATGTATAGACCCGCGCCTTGTAATAGCGTAGGATTTAACTTTCCGCATTTAAATTTCCGCACTTTTAAATTATAATTGCATGAAAGAATGTATGGCCTAAATTAAAAACAAGCGTAGCTCACCATAATGCATGATCAAAGATAATGGTTAAACTGAAAACAATACACAAATTCACACACCACTCTTAGGGTACGCCTCACTGTTGCCTTGCCCTCGAAACGTGGTCGTCGAGTATAGGACGTTTTAGTAAGTCCTTATGTCCATGACATGATCCAGTTGCCTCGAAACAGTTGCCTCGGAATAAAAAGGATCAATGGCATAAGGGTAGCTTCTAAGGTGTCCTACTGTTGCTCTGGTGACCACACTGTCCCTACAAACGAATTGACCCGAACACCTCCAATGTTGGTGCTACCTACCTCTCAATGGTGGGATGGCACTACCTTAAGGACTTTTACACAGCCTAATTCCTTAGGGTAGGTAGATGACTCATAGATACTTGCTCTATTTCAAAAACAAATCAAAAATCTCTTTTCACACCGACACTTTCGAAAAGCTTTCAAAACAATGTTTCAAACACTCTTGAGGACTGATACAAGAGTCGATCTGAAATCTTTAAACGAAACCTTTTTCAAACCCACTCACACTTTGAAAAGCAAACACTTTTGAAAACACAAATGAGCAAGTATCTAATAGCCTGTGGATAACCACAGATAGAAAGGGTGCTAACACCTTCCCTTTCTATAAATCTACCTCCCGAACCGAGAAACTATCTCATAAGGAATTTTGCTGTGCTTTTGTCCTGTCCATGTTGGAGAAAATAAAAGACGGTGGCGACTCTTGCTTCCGCGACATTTCGCGAACCAGCGTTAAACAGTCAGTTCCAGATCCACCGATAACAGAACTGGCGACTCTGCTGGGGACGATAAAAAGTGAGGTGTACCTTAGGACTAAGATCACTTGTGTTTTCAATTGCCTGATTTGCTTGATTTAAAATTGTGGGTTTTGTCTTGGAGTTACATAGATCCTAACCCGGATCTGGGGAATACCCTTCTTTAGGTAGCATAAGCTGTGAGGGACCTGTCCGGCGTAGACCGACACGGGTGAAGCAGTGGCTACGTTGGTGTGGCACCTTGGTCTGTACCGATATCCCTTGTGTCGCAACGAGGAGAATATGGGTCTTCTGAGGAGTCATTAAGCACCAACCGACCTTAGAACCTTAAATGACCCAACTTGGCCAATAGAACAGTAGCAGTATGCTACACCCATTGAGGCTAAACTCTCGCGATGGTTCTGGCTGCAAGAAAAGATTGCGATGCTGGAGTTATGACCGATTGAGGGTAGTCAGTGATATTGGGATCCTCTAGAACCCGGTTACTTTTGATAGGACAGGTCTTAACCAACAAACTGAAAGAGGGCAGTACCTGAACCTCATGCTGGCCTAAACTCTAAGGGCTGTCTTTGTGTGACTTGTGTGCCTTAAAACTTGACTACTTGCATGCTTGTTATCTGAACCATGAGTTCGTTGCAGGTTTTGTTTACAGTCCTTAATGGGGACTCATCACAGGGTTACTTACATTACCACATGCATAACATAACATCATACCATTGCATAAATCTTGCATAAAGACTAATCCATTTCAAGGATCTCAAGGGCTTGTGATGCAGGTCATGATGAATCAAACGTCTAGCAAGGGGCAAAGAGGATTTATTTCCCTCTAGCCAAGGCTGTCAGAGGCTATGACCCACTTGATATGGTGAGCCTTGACTCTTGAAGAAGGACTCTCAACAACATGAAGTTCCTTCAATCAAGCTACAAATTCAAATGTTAATAATCTTCTTGTTTACCCCGCGAGAGCCTTGAAAACATTGCATGCATATCATACATATCATTGCATTACAGGTACCCTTGTTGCAGGTCACTTATCCTTTTTCACTGTTTATTTCAGCAATGGCTTCCCAACAAGATAACCAGGGTCTTCATGCTCAAGAGACTCAGTTCAGGGAGATCTTCCTAAGCCTATCCAAGGGGCAAGAAGAGTTGAGAACACTCCTCATGGGGAATTTGGCCAAGAAAAGTCCCGAAGACGACAAGGACGAACGGTTGAAATGTCTGCAAGCTGAGGTAGATACAATGAGAACCCAAATGCTGGGACAAATGGCTCTCATCCAAGGCTTAGCTCGGGAGCAAGAAGAGTTGAGGACCATGATCAGTCAGCTCCACCAAGAGAGATACAACATGAAGCAACCAGTCCAAGTCAGGGGCCAGGTCATTGATCAACTTCCAAGAGGACAAGAGTCTGGCATGGTAAAGAATAGATCTCTCCAAATTGCTACCACTTCACAGGTCCAACCACAACCTCGCTCAGAGCAACAGGTTGATCAGAGTAAACCAAACAAACACAGGAGGCAGTTCACCCAGCTCAACGTGTCACTGTTTCAAGCTTTACAACACCTGTTGAAGTTGAATTTGGTAACTCTAAGGGCTCCTCCCCGGAATCCCAACATCTCTGCTCCTAACTATCATCCCAACAGAAGATGTGCATACCACTCTGATAGTCCTGGACATGACACTGTCGACTGCTGGGCTCTGAAGAACAAGATCCAGGACCTGATTGATGAAGGAGCTGTGGAATTCACCCAAGGTGGCCAGGCTGAGTTCTTCTACTATCCCTGCAAGATTCACCACTTGAAGTGACTAATTCAAACTAGAAAACTTTTGTTCATTCGAATGTTCAAGTTGTATTTTTCTTTGATTGTTTAAACATTTATTCATGTCAAACATTGTTATTTCATTAATGCATCGTATATGTCTGTTTTGGATCAATATATTCGCATTCGCTATATTCAAACTGCTTTCATATTTTTGTGATGATCAATGCTCGGTTAATAATTCTAAGCCTCTTGAGGGAGGATGACGAAAACGATACCACGATCTTTACAGTATGCTTTTGGACAAACCCCGCTGATGAGGTACAGGAATTGTTTCAACCCCTAAACACTGGAGTTATAAGGAAGATAATCCCTCGTTAACCCCTCTGAGCCAAAGAAGTAGGAGTTTTTCTTTTCAAAAATTAAAACCCTTAATCATAACCCGGGGCAGGGTAGTTCTCTTAGTTGATCCAAATGCATAACAAATGGCACCAAAAGAAGTCCTTACAAAACAAAGGACAGTGATGGTTCCGAATGATCATAAAGACAGGAAATTGTTATCTATCAAAATAAAAGCCCGTTAAGTCAAAACCTATGAAGGAGACTTACAAAACTGGGGCATCCCGCTGACTGTAATCATAAAAGAAACAGTTCAGGCAAAAAACAGGGATAACAAAATCAAAAAAGAAAGAGGTCCTACAGACCCTCAACAAAAAAGGGAATGACTGCCTATTCCAAATAAACTGTCAATATCTGAACTGTCACTGGTATATCAAAGCAAAGACTCAAACAAGGTCTAACGCACGGTCAACTGAGTTTAGGTTTGAAGAACATCCCGAAGAGCGGGTGGGTACAAATAAAATTTGAGCCTCTATCCTTTGTTTCTTAAACCGTGAACCAGGCCACATTATAACCCTCAAAAGTCCTAGCTGAAGCATGGGTTAGCTCGAAAGCATACTGTCACGAAAGGTATCCTGACTCCTTAAGGCTTGCGGTAAAATAACGAGTTGACATCACAGTTTACAAAAAAAAATTCACTTGTTTTTATGAAAAAATACATTTCCAAAAACTTCAAGACAGACATAAGCTTTGCATTTTTAACATAACTTTGTTTGTATATGACTTTTTGTTCGAACAGCAAAGAAATTCGCACGAAGAATATCTAGTGAACAAAAGCACTTCCAATCAAGGGGCATGGCATGATCATTGTCCATCATCTGGGGCAGGTAAGTCAAGATTCGGAGAATCTCTCAAAAGACCAAATAGCCTGGGGCAAATCTCCGCCTGAGTCACTTGGGGCATTCCAGCAACGAGTCTTGCATGATCAGACATCTTCTGGTAGTATGGCAAAACACTACTGGCAGGGGCACCTCCCTACATCCTGAAAGCATGGACATAGTCGAAAAAATACTACGCATAATCAATGACCCGCTAGGTTGACACACCTAGGCAAAAATAAGGGCCTCCCGGCGAACCAAAAGGGTTCGGGCAAAAATAAGGGATGAAAATAAAAAATCTGTACACCCGGCAAGTCGAAAACCTGAAAAGGCGGCTTGGGCAAAAATGGGTATCCTGGTGGACTGAAAACCCGAAAGGGCAGTCCAGGCAAGAATTAGGGATCAAAGCGTACGACTATGTCCTGTCATCTTACCAGAAGGAAGATTTTCCAATCAGCAAGTTATCGAGACCTCAACAGGTACCTTTTCTCCAGCAGAAACTGGGGCAATACGAGTTGTCTAAGCAATCTAATTGATATCTTAGTCCCCCAGGAAAGTGGAATCCATCTCCCCAGCAGGAAGCTTACCCCCAGTAGATTCTGGAAGCTTGTCACCCGCTGAGCACGAATGCGTCTCCCGGTTTTATTTAAAGGTTATTTCCCCACCAGGATATAACTGGGTTATCCTCAGCCAATTGCCACGAAAAGATCGTCCCCGGCAAAGTCTTCCTATCCCCAGCGGAGTTCATCAAAACTTCCCAACAAAACGCATCAATGGTATCCCCAGCGGAGTTATCATCAAACCTCGGCGAAGTACCTCTCTTTCCCCACAGAGTTCACTCCCCGCAGAGTAATCTATTTGCCAAGTTTATTCCCCAACGGAGTCATCTTCTCCTACCGGTATTCTTGCAACATCATCCCAGGATTCAACAAGCTCCCGGCATTCGTCAAGGATTTATTTTCCTAGACGAGAATACATTCATAAACATCGCATCTTCATACATTATAGCATGCATGCATCATATCACATAATCTCATTTATGCTGAGAATATCACCGCTTGATCCGTACCATGCATTGTATATAACTGACCTTTACCTTTCAGGAAGGATACAGTTAAATGATCAGCTATGTCAAAAAAGACAAATTCAGTCAAAGTAGACAAATCCAGTCAAAAGAAGACAAGTCCAGTTAAATTTACTTCAACTCGTCGTTATAGACACTCGTCGTTATAGACACTCGTCGTTATAGACACTCGTCATTATAGACACTCGTCGTTATAGACACCCGTCATTATAAACACTCGTCGTTATAGACACTCGTCGTTATAGACACTCGTTGTCATAGACACCCGTCGTTATAGACACCCGTCATTATAGACACTCGTCGTTATAGACACTCGTCGTTATAGACACTCGTCGTTATAGACACTCGTCGTTATAGACACTCGTAGTTATAGACACTCGTCGTCATAGACACTCGTCGTTATTGACACTGGTCATTATAGACACTCGTTGTCATAGACACTCGTCATTATAGACACTCGTCGTCATAG
Source organism: Vicia faba (assembly GCA_948472305.1). NCBI lineage: Eukaryota > Viridiplantae > Streptophyta > Magnoliopsida > Fabales > Fabaceae > Vicia > Vicia faba. The sequence goes on from OX451737.1 coordinate 1,183,289,865, forward strand.
ACACTCGTCGTCATAGACACTCGTCGTTATAGACACTCGTCGTCATAGACACTCGTTGTCATAGACACTCGCCGTTATAGACACCCGTCGTTAAAGACCACCCGTCCATGGAAATAACCTGTCAGTAGAGACAACTCACCAACCATTCTGAATTCAAGACTCGATTCCTGTATCTTGCCAGGGCACGTCTGAAGAGTTCGAAGATTCGATTCTTGTATCTGGCCAGGGCACGTCTGAAGAGCTTAAAGATTCGATTCCCGTAACTAGCCAGGGCACATCTACATAAAGAGTTTGAAGATCAACTCTTGTAACCAGCCAGGTAATTATTTTTTTTCTCAGGTACGCAAGTTATCTCTAAGGAATCTCTTACGCGATCGATGACTTCCTGATGGCATCTATAAGCCCATCACCACCACATACTAACAGTCTCCAAATGGCATCTATAAGCCCATTCCCGACAAGGTTCTGTCACACTTCCAGATGGCATCTATAAGCCCATCCTCTTATCCATCAGTCTCCAAATGGCATTTGTAAGCCCATTCCCTGCATCACATTGTTGCCACTCTACTATGTGAGTGCAAATTTCTGGGCACTCTAGTGTTCAATCATCTTCCACCCTCGGATTACGAAAGGCACGCCAGCCAATCTACATCCTCAGGTCTAAGAAGATTGAACAGGGGCAACTGCTGTACCCCAAAATTTGCCCTCCCATATTCTTCAAGATTTGTCAAGATCAATCTCCAGATGGTTCAAAATCTCTCAAGGGTTGCACAGTCCAATTGCCTCCTAACACAGTCAAAAATTAGGGTTTTGGTTCTTGCAAAGAAATTGAAGTTTCCAAGGGTCCAATCAAGTCCCACATACCTACATACATTGTCAAGCATCCATATGCCAAGTTTCAAGACTCACAGCATCAAATTGCACAGTCAAAAACCCTAAGTGCTTCACAGTCAACTGCAGGGGCAAAATGGTCATTTGACAGTCAAAAGTCAAAATTTTTGGTCAACATCTTATTTTGAAGCCACAAACATCATTTGATCAATTGTTGATCATGATTCTCAAAGCATGGCTCAAAAAGTCTCAAGATGCAAAAGTTTCTATTTTTGGACAATTGAAAAGTCAACTGCAAATTGACCAAGACATAACTTCTTCATGGTTTATCAGAAAAACCCCATCCAAAGCTCATTTTGAATAGAATGACATTTCCTACAACTCATCTTCACACTTCAAGTCCAAGAAATGCTCTCACAAAAAGTTATCAATGTCAACATTATAGGTCATTTTCAAAAGTCAACAAAAAGGCACTTTAAGTCAAAGACCATAACTTGAGATTGGTAAATCAAAATGACATGAGACCAAAGACATTGGTTAGAGGACTTCAAGACCTTTCCAAAATGTCCATGAACATGATCATAGCTTCAAAATTGAGCAAGATAGGCCTTGTAGAAGTTGGGAAATTTTTGGGAATTTTGAAAAGTCAACTTTGCACAAAAGGCTTCAAAAATGCTAATGGGCCTCAGTTTCTTTCATGAATCATTACCCAAAGGCTATGCACGACCCATTAGGCTCAAAGGGAGTTATTTTAATATTTTTGATTAATTATTTGAATTTTTATTATCATTAATTCATTTAATTAAATTTAAATATAAGAAAAATACCAAATCATGTTTTTAAATCTTTTTTATGCAGCAAATCAAACTAGGGCAAGGTGGCAAATTGTTTCTCATTCAAAAAGGAAAGATTCTACATGATTGGCAATGATTGGCATGGAAAATATTGAAAAAAAAAGATATGGAAAATCAAATATTCAAAACATTGATTCAATGGACTATGGGCTTGGTTTTTGACCTAGAAAGCTTCAGATACATATGCATAACATAACCTAGTCCTAACACACATGAAAAAACTGCATACAAGCTGCCTACCAATTTGCAATTTTTCATTGAAAACTTGAACACTGAAATCCTAGTTACAGGACGATTCAAGGCTTAAAAAGCATTCCAAAACATTGCCAAGACATCCAGGAACGTGTTGCAATCAAGAACACGTCTCCAGACCTCAAGAATTGGTAGAACAGCATTGCACTTTTCATGAACTTTTCCATTATCGTATTTTAATTTTCAAGCATTGTTCATGAATTTTAATGGTTGATTCTTACTAACAATGATGTTCTGAAGCTAATGGTACCATTTAATTGAACTAATATTGCCTATATCAAAATCTGCCATTAACGTTTGCTAGGGTTTCAGAGCTCCAAATTTAGGGGTTTCTTCATATGGAAAAATCAGACCTTTAAACCTGTGCCATTGGATTTGTGACCTCAAGACGAGACAAACTCACACCTCGCGCCCTTTTTATATTTGCTCAGGTTCTAATCGCTATTTTCATGGTTCCTATTTAGTGGGGGTTTAAAACCCCCGCTATTTGTTTATGTTACAGGCAGAAAAAGGAAGACGAAGCTGGCGTGTCATAACATGATAGGACAATTCAAATACTGGCGCGCTTTTCTTTGTTCAGACCACTAACCATTGTTTTTATATATTATATTTTCCATTCGTTATATTAACAAATACGCTCAATAGCTCAGTTGGTGGCTGAGGTGGCTTGCAGGTATTGGGACCTGGGTTCGATTCCCAGGTCCCCTCTCATATTTCATAATTTTTTCCTTAACACGTTTCCATGCAGCGTCCGTCACAAGGCCTACCATGCATCCTCACATGCTTGCTTGCCACGCGCCCATGAGCTTCAATCCAAAGGCCACAAAAGATGTCTACCATACGCCCAAGTCAACCAGCATACACACAAGCTGGAAAGTCAACGCAGGCCTTGCAATCTTGGGCCCAAATTACTCTACAAAAAACTCCAAAAAGGGCCAGACACCCCTCCTTGTTTGTATTCTTTCTTTTAATTTTCTTTTCTTTTATTCTTTTCAATTATTCTTTTTAATTGTTTTATTTAATCCACATAAATTAATTTTCACAATATAAAATACAGAAAAATTAAAATATGTTTAATTACATTTAATTTCTATTAATTTATTTTGTAAATAAATGTTAAATAATTAATTTAGTTAAATTAGGTTTTAAAACTTAAATCTTTTCCTTAACAAATTAAAATATGTAGAAATTAGGGTTTTTAACTTTTCATCATTTTTTTTTAATAAATAATTTTCTCATCATTCTTATTATTATTAATTGTTAAATATTTTTGTAAATAAACATGTACATTAATTAATTAGTAAATTAGGTTAAACTTTCATATTTTTCATTAATAATTAAAAACAATTTAGAACTAGGGTTTCCATCTAATTTTAAATTCCTTTCTTATTTCATTAAATACCAAAAACATAAAAAACATTTCTTTTCCTTTTATTAAATGTTTATTAACTTTTAAATTCAATTTAATTTCAAAAGGGTCCAACGCCCTCGAACATTCAACTTTAATTCTTTCGCGCGTTTATTCTTATTTTTTTCTTTTTTTTCAATATTATGTAATTGCTCAAGCCATGTAATAGTAATTAGGAATTTGTTTATTTTCCGCATCTTTTATTAAAACGGGTCTTTGTAATTTGGCGATGTATAGACCCGCGCCTTGTAATAGCGTAGGATTTAACTTTCCGCATTTAAATTTCCGCACTTTTAAATTATAATTGCATGAAAGAATGTATGGCCTAAATTAAAAACAAGCGTAGCTCACTGATGGGGCTGTATTATCTGTAACGTATAGCCTAAATGTAGTACTGCAAGTGTACAGCCTATCGAAGTAATATATAAGATTATCGAACCACAGAGACCAATTGTCAATCTATCAACTCTATTGCTAAGGTGCTTATCTAAGGCGAATAAGGATATTGATGTGAGTGCAGTGCACAAAGTAAATATGCGAGGGAAATAACAGTTTAAAAGACAGGTTGGAATGTAAATCATGTAATCAGATATTGGTCCGGTCATGCGTAGATGAACCTACTTATGGGGCAGTATTTTCTATTGATAGCAAAGAATCAGTTTAACGGGAACCTGTAGCTTTTGACTACTAAGAACCGAGTTTACTCTTTAAATTAAATTCCTTTATTGTCACATATAAAGGGTGCCTTCCGCGTTAAAGAGGTAAACCTATTTTTAAGAAATTGATAGTTTTGACTTAACAGAAAATTGATCTTACTCGGAAAGATTAACTTAAAGAGACTTTTGGCTTTTGACCAAGAGTCAGATTTTAAAGCTACAAACGCGTCCGAAAATAGTTTCAAAATCGTTTTCTAAAAAGGTCAATGATTCCTATTTAACCAATCAACGGCTGTCGCTCCTTTTGTTTGGTTAAATAATAATCAAGTCGTATCATTAGTTTGGACGGCTTTCGATCTTACCCAATAAACATTTAAACACAATTGACTTAAGTTAGAAGCAAAACATCCCCAGAGTATTTTCACTAGCATGATAATTGGAACACAACCACGATGACAATCATTACATCCTAACCTTTATAGTTTAGCTAGACATAATAAGTGCGAGTCTATAAAACATGTAGACTATGGTAAGAGCATTTAAAGTCTATAAAACGTGTAGACTATGGTAAGAGCATTTAAAGTCTATAAAACGTGTAGACTATGGTAAGAGCATTTAAAGTCTATAAAACGTGTAGACTATGATAAGAGCATTTAAAGTCTATAAAACGTGTAGACTATGATAAGAGCAATTAAATAAAGAAATGCAATAAATTAGAACCTTGCTCCGGTCGGAGACTTGAATCTGATACAAATCTACGGAAAAGTAAGGCCGGTATGATGAACTTCAACCAAAGTGCTCCAAGACTCGATTACAACTCAATCTACACCGCAATAACTCCCCGATGTGAAGAGATTATTACTTTACAGAAACTGATAGTATATGGCTTAAGATTGTACTAAGCTTGGATGAAAATAAAGAATGAGAATCGAAAGCTATTTATAGAGGAACTTTGAAGTGCGTAAGGACCAGCATGCCCCTTAACTTCTTTTGAGCGGGAACCATTTTGTGAAGGCCGCGGGCGCGGTGAGGGTGGCCGCGGGCGCGGCGCCTGGAACCGCCACATCATGGGAACGTGGCAGTTAATCTCTGGGTGAAAGTGGGCCACGTCATCGCGTTTCCTGTAGCCAGCGCGGTGCTGAACGCCATAAGTGCAAAATATCTTGAAAAACCCTAATTTCTTGGCGTTTTGGCTCGTTTCTTCACAGAAGGCTCTGAAATGACAAGAATCCTGAAAACAAAGGAAAAAGGAACATAATACGAGAAAATGACAATAAAAACTAAGGAAAACATGTGATATTTGAGTCAGAAACATAGTGCGATTTAGTGCGATCAAATCCTCCCACGCTTAGACCTTTGCTTGTCCTCAAGCAACAACTCTTAAAAGTAGATGAAAGAAAATTTATGGTGTATACAGGTTTTGGGCAAAGAGGGCTTCTAAGTCCGAGTAAGGGTGTGTTGTCAGGCACTAACTATCTGAATCAAGGGTATCTTAATTACACTACTCGCAGAAATGCGGACATAAACCTCATAAGTATACAGATTGATCCAAATATCCTTACTATGCTAAGACTTCCTTTTGTACGAGGTCCTTTTTCATTCAGGCGCAATCACATTAAGCCCGTTATCCGTACATACTCATGGTGTAGTGACCGGTTAGTGACTCTGATCTCAAGTGATGGGATTCTGGTACAAGAGTTGGTTTAATCCCTTTTTATTTTACCCATTTGCAGTTGCGGGGGATCGGACCGTAGTCCGCCCTACCAAGTTCAGCACCAGATACCTCTGAACCAACTACAACAGATATGCCTTATATATTTTTTTTTCTTGTTTTTGTTAGTGTTTACAACTTTCTTGAGTTAAGTAATCTTTGTGAGGATCACCCAACTCGTAGTCGTATTCATACTTTATTTTGTAACTTTTAAGGAAAAAATAGAGATCATCCACTTATATTCATCGATCCCACACTTAGAGCATGCTTAGGCCGGAGCTGACTGCTAAGATAAACTACTTGAAGACCTATTTGTACAGTTTTATTCAAAATCATAGCATATTGGGGAGAAGGGATCTAATCTAAATATTCAAAAAGGCTTATGGTGTAAAAATGATAACGAATTTTTCAAAAAGTGAGTGTCCGAGAAACAGACCCTATCTAGGACCTGTCTCATAGCCCAAATCCTTAAAAACAACCATAAATCTTTGAAAAATAAAAATTTTGTAAGGCTAAAAGGTGGGGGAAATGAAAGGGTACACTACGCAGAAAGACTCGCCTATCACATGCATTTTATTAACTACGAAAAAAAAGGAAAAATGCGGAAGGTAAATAAAAGCAGGAAAAACGAAAAATAAAAGCGAAAAATGGGAAATAAAAGCGATAAATGCTCCTCCCACACTTAAATCAGACATTGCCCTCAATGTTCCAAAATAAGGTAGGAGGAGGTACCTGAAAACACTAGTGGGGGCCACTAGGACCTTCACCATCCTGGTTGGTACGACCGGAACGGCGGCTACGGCTGCGACGGCGGCTATCTCGGTCCAAAACAAGCTGCTCCAGTCTCTCTGACAAGGCGGCATTTGCCGCTTGTAGCTCTTGGGTCCGACCAATGAGGGTGCCTTGGGTTGCCTCCATCAATTGGAAGTGACGAGCGTTTGTGGTCTGGTGTAGGTGCTGTTCTCTCTGAAAAGCCAGCTGACTTTCCATAATAGTGCGCAGAGAGCTAGCATTTTGTTCTTGGGACGCTTGCATGAAGGCCATGTTGTCGGCCGCCTGTTGCTGCAAGGTAGCAAGGAGGGTGTCCCTCTGGGCCTCTCGGGCCATATGCTCACGCCACATGTCCTCAGTGACATGGAAGCTAGGAGCTGTACCTGCATGTGGGTTAGAGGTTGAAGGTGCCGTGTGTGAAGGTGAAAAATGGGGTGGTTCCTCTGTTTGGAAATCGTACTCATCATCAGTGTTGTTACCCTCATTTAAAGGTAGATTTGGGGGCAACGGACCAAAAAAAGCAGGAGCGTTGAGATCGTAGGTCCAGTTACGCTCAAATCGAATATCAGTACGACGGGTGCAAGGCATAACAACACTGGGTACAGCAGCACCTCCAACCATTAGGAAGTAACCACCTTCCTTCCTCGTCTTGCATAAACGCATATCCCTGAAAAATTTAAGATTTGCAATCCGAGGAGGAAGTGGTTCTAGGGTGGCAAGTTCCGTATCCAATCCTATGGCACGGGCAATAGTGGTAATCAGTCCACCAAAGGAAATCGGCCCACCTTTTCTTAAAACATGGTGCATGTGGGCAATCATGAATGGGACGGGATTAACTTTGGTGTCTGTGAGGCAGCTCTGCATGATAATTAATTCTTTAGCATTCACCTTGTTTGGGTTTTCCCGAGCAAAGATGGTGGATGCTAAAAGAAATCTAAAGACACGAAGGGCAGGATTGTGGATGTGCGAAGCAAGAAGGCCATCAAAAGATGTTGCATTTTGTTTAGTAATTCTGGCCCAAAATGCTTCAAATGCCCAATCCGTGTCTAAAGGTGCTTCACAAATTGCACCATCCCCATATGGCAAGCCTAACATGGCGGCTAGACCGTCAGTGGAGTAATCATATTCGACATTAAACATTCTAAATTTGACTCCACCTACGGTGCTAGCAGTGTTAGGAGAGACGTTATAAATTAAAGAACTTAAAAACTCGAACGTCAGCCTAGGGTAGGTCGGTGCTTGAGTAGCAAAAATATCATGCATACCTATTTTATCTAGAAGGAAGAATACACTATGGTATATACCTAATGAATATAGACAGTTTTCATCGATATACCTGGTAGAGTGTATTGGTGTTGTCAACAATTTTTCAAGCCGCTTTAGTTGCCTTTCTCCGGCTTGACCACCACGTAAAATGTAACCGTGATATTCCATAGGATTTTCTTGTGGGTAAAAAGAGAGAAAGAATGGGATGTAGAAGTAATGAAGGTGTGAGGAAGAAAATGATATAGTAGGGGGTATTTATAGGAAGGGAAGAAAGAAAATGGTGGTTGTAAATATTTATGATGAAAATAATGGAAATAAATGTAGTGGGTTGGTATGGGTAATAAAGTGGGTTAAAATTGGAAGAAAATGGGATTGGAAATTGAAAAAGTGGTAAAATGGGGGGAAAAACGAGCTACTAGCCGTTAGGTGACCGTTGCGTCACCGCGGGCGCGGCAGGGCCTACCGCGGGCGCGGTGAGGTCGAGGTCAGTTGGGCTGGCCTGGCTTTCTTTCCATTGGGCTTTTTTTTTTTTTTTTTTTTTTCCTCGCCATTATCTTCAATTTCTGGAGGTGTACCTATTTTTCTTATAAATGTGCATATATGTACGTGAATACATATACACATGTTTATTTATTTTTATATTAAAACTATGGTGACCTAGAAAAACAAAAACATTAGTAAATAAATAAAACATATGCATATATATATATATAGATATAGGTACGGTCATTGGGTCATCAAAATAAATATTAACAACTCAGGAAACAGATAATGCAAAAATAAAAATGAGTCTGAAAAGGAAATCAACATAATACTAATAATACTGAAACTAGATATCTTGTGAACAATAAAGATCTATTGCCAACCGGTAGGATGCTCTGTAGGAGTGCCTGGGCCACGCAGCTCAGTCAGCTGGCGTCGAATCTCTGCCACCTCGTGAGCTAATTCATCTAACTCACCAGCGAAGGTAACATCGTTTACTTCCAACTGCAAATGAAGGTCAGCCACCTCATTGCGGAGAGTGGTTATCTCAGTGCGCATAGCAGTCAATAGAGTGCGAATATCAGGTTCCTGCAAGCTGAGGTTATTAGTAAGAACAGTAGTATGTGTAACCTCGGGTCGGGATGTGTGATCTGGAGCGGAGTCCTCAGAGGCAGGAGTGTAGTCCTGAGTGGGATCTTCAGAAGCAGGGGTGTATTCTGGAGTGTACTCTTCGGAGGCAGGAGTGTATTCAGGAGTGTATTCTGATATCTCACCCCAACCTTCTACAGAATAGTTCCAATTGGCAGAGTTGGAAACACAAGTCATCTGAGGGTCTGGCATGGTGAAGGTGTAAACTGTCTGGTCATTGATAAGCAATCTGTACCGATATGGGTGGAAAGAGGCCCTCCTCATGAATCCACGATCCATGCAAAAGTCTAAATCTAGAAAAGTATATCCACAGTATGGGGTCAGCTGTGCTATCATACTGTCTAAACCCAAAGCAGAAGCTATCTGTGTCACATTCCCTCCGGAATGAATGAGCCCTACAGCGGATCGAGCAGTCTGCTCGAGGCTCTCTATCAGAAAACCTCCACTAGCTATAGGTCTGGACTGACTAGCACAGTATAAGAAAAGGATCTCCTCAGCGGTGACCAAGTGGTCACAGTAACTCCTCCCAAAGAAAGTGTGGCATAGGATCATCTCGAAGTATCGGAAGGCCGGGTTATGGATCTTCCGGGACAGCTGGGTAGAGGGGTCAAGACTGGCTCTATCAGTAATGTCCTGCCAAAATTTGTCAATGTCTCTGTCCATGTAGCAACTCAATGGGAACTCAGTTATAGCGGTCGGTCCAGTTTGGAAACCAAGCAAATCCCCAAATTCTTTGGTGGTCAGGGTATACTCGGTGCCAAACAATCTAAAACTCAGGCGTCCTCGCTCATCTCCTTCACCTACTCGTGGATTATAGTCCATAGAGCTAAGAAACTCCAGAGTAAGGTTCCTGTATGTTTTGTGGACATCATCGGCATAAGAATCCCAGCTAAGTTGGTTGCATAGATACCGAATACTTGGCTCAATCCCTAGTGCCTCCATGCAGCTCTGATCGGGGTACCTAGTGGGTACCATAGGTCTAGCGGATAAGGTAGCAAATCGGGCCTTTTGCGCTTCATCTCTGAAAATCACAACCATACCATCGGGGTGATGCATCCTGAAAATATAAACACAAGAAATTAGTCCAGATAAAATATATAAATTACTAAAATAAAATAAAATAAAATAAAGAATAAACCATGGGTTGCCTCCCAGGCAGCGCTTGTTTAACGTCGTTTAGCTTGACGATTAGATCTTACTTTATGTGGGTATTGGTGGGTCTATAAGAATATGACTAGAGTAGTCAACAGGCAAAATCGCCTCCTTTGTAGAGCTTCAGTCTTTGTCCATTTACCACAAATGGAGCACATGAATTGTTTTTGATTTCTACTGCTCCAGACTTTAGAACTTTTGATACTTCAAATGGACCTGTCCATCTTGAACGAAGCTTACCAGGAAAAAGTCGTAACCTTGAGTTAAATAGGAGAACAGGATCACCAATGTTGAAATCTTTCTTGATGATTTTTTTATCATGCCACATTTTGGTTCTTTCCTTATATATGATGGCATTCTCATAGGAATTCAAGCGAAGCTCTTCTAGCTTGTGAATGTCCAGGATACGTTTTTCTCCGGCTTTCAGGTAATCTAGATTCAAGGATTTAATGGCCCAATAGGCTTTATGTTCTAGTTCGAAGGGTAAATGACAGGACTTTCCATAAACCAATTGATAAGGAGTTGTTCCAATAGGGGTTTTATAAGCCGTTCTATAAGCCCATAAGGCGTCTTTAAGTTTTCCAGACCAGTCTTTTCTGGATAATGATACGGTTTTTTCTAGGATCTGCTTAATCTCCCTATTCGATACCTCTACTTGGCCACTGGTTTGCGGGTGATATGGTGATGCTACTCTATGTTTTACTCCGTATTTGCTTAGAAGCTTGTCAAATATCTTAGATATAAAATGTGATCCTCCATCACTTATGACTAACCTCGGGGTTCCAAACCTAGGGAAAATAATATTCTTAAACAGTTTGATAACTACCTTGGTATCGTTTGTGGGTGATGCAACAGCTTCGATCCACTTTGAGACATAATCGACAGCTACTAGGATATACTTGTTACCCATTGAGGAAGGAAAAGGTCCCATGAAATCTATACCCCAGACATCAAACATTTCCACTTCTTGGATGTTTCTTAAAGGCATTTCATCACGTCTTGAGATGTTACCAGTGCGTTGGCATCGGTCACATTTTGTAATGTAAGTGTGGACATCGCGCCATACAGTAGGCCAATAAAAACCTGCTTGAAATATTTTGGCGCATGTTTTAGACGTGCTTGCATGTCCACCATAAGGGGAAGCATGGCAATGTTTAATGACATTGCCTACTTCTTCCTCCGGCACACATCGTCGGAATATATTATCTATTCCTCTTTTGAATAGGAGGGGTTCATCCCAAAAGAAGTGTTTAACATCTCTGAAAAACTTCTTCTTCTGTTGGTAGCTTAAGTCGGGGGGTATGATATCAGCGGCTAGATAATTTACAATATCTGCGTACCATGGTATGTTGTTCATGGTTGAGATTTCCTCATAAGTCTCTTCTTCAGTTGAGTTTATCCCAGCTATTAATCTTTCATAAGTAGAGTGATCGTCTATAGGTATAAGTTCAGGCTTAAGGTGTTCTAACCTAGAGAGATGATCAGCTACTAAGTTTTCAGCTCCTTTTTTATCCTTAATATCCAAGTCAAATTCTTGGAGTAAAAGTACCCATCTGAGCAATCTAGGCTTAGCATCTTTCTTACTTAACAAGTACCGGATTGCTGCATGATCTGTGTATACTATTATTTTTGCTCCCACCAAATAAGATCGAAATTTATCAATAGCAAAAACTACGGCTAGCAATTCTTTTTCTGTGGTTGTATAATTTAGCTGGGCGGCGTCTAGTGTTCTACTAGCGTAGTAAATTGCATGCAGTTTTTTGTCTTTTCTTTGCCCTAGTACAGCCCCTACAGCGAAATCACTAGCATCGCACATGATTTCAAAGGGTTGTGTCCAATCAGGTGGTCTTATGATAGGTGCTGAAATAAGAGCTTGTTTTAAAACTTCAAAGGCCTCAAGACATTTTTGGTCGAATTCAAACTCGACATCCTTCATCAATAAGTTAGTTAAAGGTTTAGTTATTGCGGAAAAATTCTTGATGAAACGTCGGTAGAACCCGGCATGTCCTAGGAAACTTCTTATTTCCCTAACGGTCTTAGGTGGGTTTAAGTTTTCTATAACTTCTATCTTGGCCTTATCGACTTCTATACCTCTTTCAGAAATAATGTGTCCCAAGACTATCCCTTCACTTACCATAAAGTGGCACTTTTCCCAATTCAACACAAGGTTTACTTCCACACATCTTTTTAAGATTTTCTCCAAGTTCGAGAGGCAGTTTTTGAAATCAAACCCACACACTGAAAAATCGTCCATAAATACTTCCATAATTCCATCTAGGTAGTCTGCGAAAATTGACATCATACAACGTTGGAAAGTGGCAGGTGCATTACAGAGTCCAAAGGGCATTCGTCTATAAGCGAATGTTCCATAAGGGCATGTAAATGTTGTTTTTTCTTGGTCCTCTGGGTGAATAGGGATTTGGAAAAATCCCGAATATCCATCAAGATAGCAGAAACATGAGTGTCTTGCTAGACGTTCAAGCATCTGATCTATAAATGGGAGAGGGAAATGGTCTTTTCTTGTTGCCTTATTCAACCTTCTGTAATCTATACACATTCGCCATCCTCCTTCTGTTCGTTTTGCCACATGCTCACCTTTCTCATTTTTTAGAACAGTGATACCTCCTTTCTTGGGTACCACATGGACTGGGCTTACCCATTCACTGTCCGAAATTTGGTATATGATACCAGCCTCTAATAACTTAAGAACTTCTTTCTTGACTACATCACTCATGATAGGGTTTATTCTTCTTTGATGTTCTCTTGAGGGTTTCGAATCTTTTTCTAGCATAATCCGATGCATGCATACGGATGGGCTTATACCTCTTAAATCTGAAACTTTATACCCTAAAGCTGAGGGATATTTTCGCAAGGTATCTAATAGTTGATTTGTTTCTATTTGGTTTAGAGTGGCGCTAATTATAACAGGTCTATTCATCTCCTCATCCAAAAACTCATATCTTAGATTCTTGGGTAGTTCCTTAAGTTCTATAGTGGGTTTCTCAGTACGCGGCATAAGGTCAGGGGTAAGAGCTAAGCATTCGAAAAGGTTGTCGTCAATGTACGGTTCGATACTCTCAAATCCGTCATCCTCTAAAATAGGGGTTGATGGTAATTTGGTTAATAATTCGTTTTGTTCGAGCTCATTTACACATTCATCAATGATGTCGATGGCATAACACGCATCTCCTATCACTGGTGCCATTAGAAATTTTGATAAAATGAACTCAATCTTTTCATCTCCTACCTCGAAAGTCAGTTTCCCTTTCTTAACATCTATTATAGCTCCGGCGGTCGATAGGAAAGGTCTTCCTAAGAGGATTGGGATGTCTTCATCTTCTTTGATATCCATTACGACGAAGTCGGTCGGAATGTACAACTGACCAATCTTGACAGGTATGTCTTCTAAAATACCCATGGGATATTTGACAGATCTATCAGCTAGTTGTAAGGACATCTTAGTAGGTTGAAGTTCTCCTAATTTTAACCTCTTACAGACGGCCAGAGGCATCAGACTTACACTTGCTCCTAGGTCTAAAAATGCTTTGTCTATCATATGGTTACCTAGGATGCAAGGGATAGAAAAACTTCCAGGGTCTTTATCTTTCTTGGCGAGTTTATTTTCGGATATAAAATGACATTCTAAAGGCTTGGGATCATCGAGTCGTCGTTTATTGGTCAAAATATCTTTCAGAAACTTAGCATATGATGGTATCTGGGTTATAGCTTCAGTAAAAGGAATCTCAACATGGAGTTTCTCTATTACCTTAATAAACTTTTGGTACTGGTTTTCTACTTTGGTGTTTTTCAGCCTCTGTGGGAATGGAATAGGTGGTTTATAAGGTTGTTGAGTGTTTTTCTCTACTTCTGGTTTTGATTGCTTTCTTGGTTTCTCTGGTTCCTCCACCTGGTCTTTGGGCGTAGCATCTTCCATAGGTTTTTCTGATGTGCTTAAGTCAGGATTTCTAGGCCCTTCGTAAGCGGTTCCACTTCTTAGTGTGATAGAATTTGCTTGGCCTTTTGGATTTGGTTGAGTTTGTCCAGGGAATTGTCCTCCAGGTGCAACTTGTACAGAGGTGTTTTGTGCTACTTGGGAAATCTGAGTCTCAAGCATTTTGGTGTGGGTTATTATCTGGTCAAACTTGGTTGCTAGTTGAGTAACCAGTTCGTTCGTGTGAATATGTTGGTTCATAAACTCCTTATTTTGCTGGGTTTGAGCTTGAATAAAGGTGTCTATGGTTTCTTTAAGGTTTGGTCTTGGGGGTACTATTTGCATAGGTTGGTTTTGTTTTTGCGTTTGGAATCCTTGAGGTCTCGAAGGTCCGGGATTTTGGATAGGGTTGTTGTTTTTGTAAGAGAAATTCGGGTGGTTCCTCCATCCAGGATTGTAGGTATTCGAGAAAGGGTTCCCTTGATTATAGTTAACTTGGTCTGAGCTTGATTCGTTCAAAAGGTTACAGTCAACGGTTTGATGTCCTTGAGCTCCACAGAGTTCGCACTCCGATTGGATTGCTGCTACTGTGGTTGGGTTTTGAGACATGTTCTCGACTCTCAAGGCCAGGGCGTCCATCTTGGCATTGATCATGTCCATGCAACTTACCTCATGCTTTCCTCCATGGCTCTCCTTTTTCTCTACTGTCGCTCGTTCTAATCCCCATTGGGCATGGTTTTGGGCCATGTCCTCTATTAGGGCACAAGCGTCAGGGTAAGGTTTGTTCATCAACGCTCCGCCAGCGGCAGCGTCTATGGACATCTTTGTGTTGTAATGGAGTCCATTATAGAAGGTATGTATGATTAACCATTGCTCTAGGCCATGGTGCGGACAGGCTCTTAAAAGTTCTTTATATCTCTCCCAGGCATCAAAAAGTGATTCGCCTTGGTTTTGGGTGAAACAAGTGATCAGGTTCCTAAGAACAGCGGTCTTGCTTGGTGGAAAATACCTCGCAAGAAAAGCTCTCCTAAGGTCTTCCCAAGTTGTTATTGAGTTAGATGGAAGGGCGTCTAACCAGTCGTGAGCTTTACCTCTAAGGGAAAAAGGAAACAGTCTTAATCGGATAGCTTCGGGCGTGGCTCCATTTGCCTTAAGGGTGTCAGCTAACTGGATAAATACCTTTAAATGTTGATTCGGGTTCTCGGTAGCGAGACCAGCGAATTGGTTTTGTTGTACTAATTGTAGTAACGAGGGCTTTAGTTCAAAGTTGTTGGTAGTTATAGCAGGGTTTACTATACTAGAACTAGGTTCCTCGTTAGATGGTTGGGCGAATTCCTTGAGCGGTCTTTGGTTACGATCTTCTGCCATAGCTCTTCTTATCTTGCGAATAAAAAGACGGGCACGAGCGTAACGTTCAGGTTCTACTAAAGGATCTATTAGGTTGCCGGTGCTACGATTTCTACGCATCTACCGGCTAGAATAGCCTTAGTCTAAACGGGATAACAATAGGGTACGAAATTTGACGAAGTTGGTCCCCGGCAACGGCGCCAAAAACTTGATGGGTGTGTATTATCTGTAACGTATAGCCTAAATGTAGTACTGCAAGTGTACAGCCTATCGAAGTAATATATAAGATTATCGAACCACAGAGACCAATTGTCAATCTATCAACTCTATTGCTAAGGTGCTTATCTAAGGCGAATAAGGATATTGATGTGAGTGCAGTGCACAAAGTAAATATGCGAGGGAAATAACAGTTTAAAAGACAGGTTGGAATGTAAATCATGTAATCAGATATTGGTCCGGTCATGCGTAGATGAACCTACTTATGGGGCAGTATTTTCTATTGATAGCAAAGAATCAGTTTAACGGGAACCTGTAGCTTTTGACTACTAAGAACCGAGTTTACTCTTTAAATTAAATTCCTTTATTGTCACATATAAAGGGTGCCTTCCGCGTTAAAGAGGTAAACCTATTTTTAAGAAATTGATAGTTTTGACTTAACAGAAAAGTGATCTTACTCGGAAAGATTAACTTAAAGAGACTTTTGGCTTTTGACCAAGAGTCAGATTTTAAAGCTACAAACGCGTCCGAAAATAGTTTCAAAATCGTTTTCTAAAAAGGTCAATGATTCCTATTTAACCAATCAACGGCTGTCGCTCCTTTTGTTTGGTTAAATAATAATCAAGTCGTATCATTAGTTTGGACGGCTTTCGATCTTACCCAATAAACATTTAAACACAATTGACTTAAGTTAGAAGCAAAACATCCCCAGAGTATTTTCACTAGCATGATAATTGGAACACAACCACGATGACAATCATTACATCCTAACCTTTATAGTTTAGCTAGACATAATAAGTGCGAGTCTATAAAACATGTAGACTATGGTAAGAGCATTTAAAGTCTATAAAACGTGTAGACTATGGTAAGAGCATTTAAAGTCTATAAAACGTGTAGACTATGGTAAGAGCATTTAAAGTCTATAAAACGTGTAGACTATGATAAGAGCATTTAAAGTCTATAAAACGTGTAGACTATGATAAGAGCAATTAAATAAAGAAATGCAATAAATTAGAACCTTGCTCCGGTCGGAGACTTGAATCTGATACAAATCTACGGAAAAGTAAGGCCGGTATGATGAACTTCAACCAAAGTGCTCCAAGACTCGATTACAACTCAATCTACACCGCAATAACTCCCCGATGTGAAGAGATTATTACTTTACAGAAACTGATAGTATATGGCTTAAGATTGTACTAAGCTTGGATGAAAATAAAGAATGAGAATCGAAAGCTATTTATAGAGGAACTTTGAAGTGCGTAAGGACCAGCATGCCCCTTAACTTCTTTTGAGCGGGAACCATTTTGTGAAGGCCGCGGGCGCGGTGAGGGTGGCCGCGGGCGCGGCGCCTGGAACCGCCACATCATGGGAACGTGGCAGTTAATCTCTGGGTGAAAGTGGGCCACGTCATCGCGTTTCCTGTAGCCAGCGCGGTGCTGAACGCCATAAGTGCAAAATATCTTGAAAAACCCTAATTTCTTGGCGTTTTGGCTCGTTTCTTCACAGAAGGCTCTGAAATGACAAGAATCCTGAAAACAAAGGAAAAAGGAACATAATACGAGAAAATGACAATAAAAACTAAGGAAAACATGTGATATTTGAGTCAGAAACATAGTGCGATTTAGTGCGATCACTCACCATAATGCATGATCAAAGATAATGGTTAAACTGAAAACAATACACAAATTCACACACCACTCTTAGGGTAAGCCTCACTGTTGCCTTGCCCTCGAAACGTGGTCGTCGAGTATAGGACGTTTTAGTAAGTCCTTATGTCCATGACATGATCCAGTTGCCTCGAAACGGTTGCCTCAGAATAAAAAGGATCAATGGCATAAGGGTAGCTTCTAAGGTGTCCTATTGTTGCTCTGGTGACCACACTGTCCCTACAAACGAATTGACCCGAACACCTCCAACGTTGGTGCTACCTACCTCTCAATGGTGGGATGGCACTACCTTAAGGACTTTTACACAGCCTAATTCCTTAGGGTAGGTAGATGACTCATAGATACTTGCTCTATTTCAAAAACAAATCAAAAAACTCTTTTCACACCGACACTTTCGAAAATCTTTCAAAACAATGTTTCAAACACTCTTGAGGACTGATACAAGAGTCGATCTGAAATCTTTAAACGAAACTTTTTTCAAACCCACTCACACTTTGAAAAGCAAACACTTTTGAAAACACAAATGAGCAAGTATCTAAGAGCCCGTGGATAACCACGGATAGAAAGGGTGCTAACACCTTCCCTTTCTATAAATCTACCTCCCGAACCGAGAAACTATCTCATAAGGAATTTTGTTGTGCTTTTGTCCTGTCCATGTTGGAGAAAATAAAAGACGGTGGCGACTCTTGCTTCCGTGACATTTCGCGAACCAACGTTAAACAGTCAGTTCCAGATCCACCGATAACAATATGGTCAGCCACCTTAACTCGTTCCGGTACATAGAGATGGATGGGGAGTTCATTGAGACCCCCTTTCAACACTTTGAAGAGGTGCCTCAGACACTGGCGTCAGTAGAAACTGTGACTGAAGAAGACTCTCCTTTGAAGATGGCTTCCTTAAAGGATGCCCGGGCTGTGATTGAGAAAGGTGAGTGCGCAAACTGGGGCTGACTTCCTGATTTTACTCTGAAGACTGACAAATTTGGCTTGGGTTTCACTGCAGAAGCTCAGAGGGCTGTTCGTAAGGCAAGGATTGGAAGATCTCCTGTGCTCATCACCAACTCGGGAGTGAATGCTATTGAAGACGACGTGGAGGAATCTAAATTCAACAGTTGGATCTACCCAACGACCGACGATGGACCAAACAACTGGACTGTGAAAGACTTCATACCTATTACTTTTGTCACTCAGTAATGAACTCCTTTGTTTTGAATTTGTAACAGACAATAATTTGAAACTTTATGGCCCGGTGTCTTACCCGGGGCACCGTGGCTTCATTCACAAGGGCTTTATGTGTGTCATTTCCATATATCATTAATAAAAGCATTAGACGTTTTTCTTGCATTACGAATTTTGCGCTCCTTGTTTTTTCTTTCTTTATATATTGCAAAACAAGTATATTTACACACACTCACCTATACAGGTTCCAATCCACTCTGGATCTCACTGGTAACGACTCTGCTACTGCCAGTTATGACTTCGAAAATCCGATCAACTTAGCCGAAGACGTAGGTGAAGATGATTGTGAAGTGCCTGGTGACCTTGCAAGACTGTTACTCCAGGAAGAGAGGGCCATTCAGCCACATGAAGAGCCAGTGGAAACGGTAAATCTGGGTACTGAGACAGATAGAAAGGAAGTCGAGATTGGTGCCAATCTGGAGGCCAGTGTGAAACAACGGTTGATTCAGAGGTTGCATGACTATGTGGAAATCTTTGCCTGGTCTTACGAAGACATGCCTGGGTTGGATACTGACATTGTGGTTCATCACCTGCCTACCAAGGAAGACTTCCCTCCGGTTAAACAGAAGGTCTGCCGTATGCGTCCAGAGATGTCCGAGAAAATCAAAGTTGAGGTTATGAAACAATTTGATGCCGGGTTTCTAGCAGTAACTTCTTACCCTCAGTGGGTTGCCTATGTGGTTCCAGTGCCGAAGAAAGATGGTAAGATCTGGAAAACTGCTAGGCTTCGTCGTGAGCGACAAAGGTATTCAAGTGGACCCTGCCAAAGTGAAAGCCATACAAGAGATGCCAACTCCCAAGACAGAGAAAGAAATCAGAGGCTTTCTAGGACGACTAAATTATATTGCCCGATTCATCTCACATCTAACTGCTACCTGTGAACCAATCTTCAAGCTGCTAAAGAAAGATCAAGTAGTACGTTGGAATGACGAATGTCAGGCCGCTTTCGAAATAATCAAAGAGTATCTCCAAGAACCACCCATTCTTATGCCGCCGGTTGAAGGGAGACCTCTAATCTTATACTTGACAGTACTTGACAGCTCAATGGGGTGTGTGCTGGGGCAGCATGACGAGTCTGGCCGAAAAGAGAACGCCATTTATTATCTTAGCAAAAAGTTTACCGACTGTGAGACCCGATACTCACTGCTCGAGAAAACTTGCTGCGCTTTGGTATGTGCTGCTCGCCGGCTGAGACAGTATATGTTGACTCACACTACTCTCTTGATTTCAAAAATGGATCCAATCAAGTACATCTTCGAAAAGCCTGCCTTGTCCGGAAGAATAGCAAGATGGCAGATGATCTTGATAGAATATGATATCCAGTACACGACTCAGAAAGCGATCAAGGGAAGTGTATTGGCAGACCATTTGGCACACCAGGCAGTGGATGACTACCAGTCGATGAACTTTGAATTTCCAGACAAGAATATCATGGTGGTGACTGATTGTGAAGTACCTGGACCGGATGAAGGACCTGAGGAAGGATCCCGATGGTCTATGCATTTTGACGGAGCCTCAAACGCTTTGGGTAACGGCATTGATGCTGTGATCATCTCCCCTAAAGGCACTCATACTCCACTTACCGCCCGACTATGTTTCAACTGCACCAACAACATGGCGGAGTACGAAGCATGCATCTTGGGTCTTCGAGCTGCAATTGACCTAAGGATTAAGTTTTTGAGTGTCTTCGAAGATTCCGCTCTCGTGATCAGCCAGATCAAAGGCGAGTGGGATACGAAACACCCAAATCTTATTCCCTACAAGGAGTATGTGTTGACACTGATCCCCCATTTCGAAGAGATAACTTTTGAACACTTCCCAAGAGAAGAAAATCAGTTGGTGGACGCGTTAGCTACGATGTCTTCTATGTTCAAAGTCAAATGGGACAACGAGGCTCCCCGGATCATTATCTGGAAGTTGGATGTTTCTGCATATTGCTGTGATCTTGAGGCTGAAGAGGTAACTGAAAAACCTTGGTATCATGAAGTGAAGAGGTACCTTGAAGCTCAAGAATACCCCGAGGGTGCATCTGTTAACGACAAGAAGTTTCTGAGAAGGTTCGCGGCAAAGTTCTTCCTCAGCAACGACATTCTCTACAAACGAAACCATGATTCAACCTTACTGCGTTGTGTGGATAAGACTGAAGCAGAAAGGATCATGGCAGAGCTGCATGAAGGTACCTTCGGAACGCATTCCAGTGGACATACCATGGCAAAGAAAATCCTTCGGGAAGGATATTTCTGGTCCACAATGGAAGCCGACTGTTACCAACATTCTCGGACGTGTCACAAGTGCCAGATCTATGCTGATAAGGTGCATGTCCCTCCAATTCCTCTGAACGTCTTGACAGCACCTTGGCCTTTTGCAATGTGGGGCATTGATATGATTGGCGAGATCAGACCTACGGCATCCAACGGGCATCACTTCATCCTGGTAGCAATTGATTACTTTACAAAGTGGGTTGAAGCAGCTTCCTATGCTACGGTAACCAAGAACGTCGTGGCACGGTTCATTCGGCACAACCTAATTTGTCGCTACGGTGTACCAGAGAGGATCATTACGGATAATGGTACCAATCTTAACAACAAGATGATCACTGAGCTCTGCGAGCAATTCAAGATACAGCACCGCAACTCTTCTCCTTACCGACCGAAGATGAATGGGGCTGTAGAAGCAGCCAATAAGAATATCAAGAAGATTGTGCAGAAGATGACAATGACCTACAAAGATTGGCACGAGATGTTACCGTTTGCTCTTCACGGGTACCATACCTCAGCAAGGACGTCAACAGGGGCAACACCCTTTTCCTTGGTCTATGGCATAGAGGCAGTCTTGCCTATTGAAGTCCAGATACCCTCTCTCCGGATAATGAAGGTTACAGGTTTGAGCGAAGATGACTGGATCCAGACTCGGCTTGATCAATTAAACCTAATCGACGAAAAGAGACTCACTGCTATTTGTCATGGTCAAACGTACCAAAAACGGATGATCAGAGCATTTAACAAGAAAGTCAGACGACAAGAGTATCAAGTTGGGGATCTGGTAATCAAGCGCATCATTCTACCTCAAAGTGATCCCAGGGGCAAATGGACCCCTACGTACGAAGGGCCATTTGTGGTTAAACATATCTTCTCAGGAGGAGATATGATTCTAACCACCATGGATGGTGACGACCTTCCTCACCCCGCCAATGCAGACATAGTAAAAAGATACTACACATGAACTAAAGACCCGCTAGGTTGACACACCTAGGCAAAAATAAGGGCTTCCCGGCGAACCAAAAGGGTTCGGGCAAAAATAAGGGATGAAATGAAAAAATCTGTACACCCGGCAAGTCGAAAACCTGAAAAGGCGGCTTGGGCAAAAATGGGTATCCCGGTGGACTGAAAACCTGAAAGGGTGGTCCAGGAAAAAGTTAGGGATAAAGCGTAATACTGTGTCTCATTGGATCACCTTGCATCCAGAATTCGGCATCAACTATCAGGTTCAGACGGCATCGATCAATCAGCTTCATCTTCAACCGGGCAGAAAAGTGATGAGACGCTTGAAGACATAAAGGCGATAGCAGAGTTGGAACCCAGTGGGATTTTTCACATAGCTGTTTTGTTTTCCTTTTCAAAATTGTATAAACTCTATGTTATTCGGCGGCGTTCTCTTACTAGGATGTCAGCCTCTTGTACACAAAACGCCTATTTACAGGCAAAATTCAAAATCAATATAAATCCACCTGTTCAGACAAATTGCCAATTGTTTTTCCTTTTTCTGTTTTGTTTTGCAAAGAACGTCCAATGTTCATTTTTGATATATGCATTTGACATTAATTGCTAACTCATAAATAATTGCATACGAAACAAAGGATTAATTACAGGTGACATCAGAAACAGGGGCAATAATGAGTTGTCTAAGCGATCTAGTTGCTCTGTCCACCAAGGTACTAAGGTAGGTTCGGCTGAAGAACATAACCAAGATATCTCCACTCCTCGCAGAGTAGGACAAGACTCAACGATACTCTCCCGTCAGCCTTAAAAAGGCACAGTATCTCCAGCAAGTCAGCAACGCTCTCCCCAAGCAGAGTTAGTCTACTATCAGGCTTAAGGAAGTTGGGTATCCCCAGAAGATTTCAATATTCCCCAGTGGAGTATACAGATGTTCCTAAGCAAGCATCCCCGGCAGTCTTAATATAAGATTGTTCCCCGGTGGAATACAGACACCCCAGTGGAGCCACTTCCCCAATACAGTCCAAAGATTCCCCAGGAGAGTTGAATCATTCTCCCCAGTAGATTCTGGAAGCTTATCCCCAGTAGACTCTGGAAGCTTATCCCCTGCAGAGTACATACGTCTCTCCCCGACTTTATTCAGAAGGTTATTCCCCACCAGAGCTTATAACTGGGTTATCCTCAGCTAATTACCACGGAAAGATCGTCCTCGACAAAGTTCTTCCTATCCCCCAGCGGAGTTCATCAAATCTTCCAACAAAACTTATCAATGGAATCCCCAGCGGAGTTCTCATTCAAATCTCAGCGAAGCATCTCTTCCCACAGAGTATTTCCCCGCAGAGTAATCTCTTCAACAAGTTTATTCCCCAACGGAGTCATCTTCTCCTACCGGTTTATTCTTGTAATCAACATCCCCAGCGGAAACGAAGAACTCCACTCTTCAACGTCATCCCAGGATTCAAGCTCCCGGCATTCGTCAAGGATTTATTTTCCTAGACGAAAATACATTCATAGACATTTCACATTTCATACATCCTGCTTACATACATGATAAAGTGCATACGACACGATCTCATGACATCATGCACTTCATACATCATGATATTGCATACAACTAATGTTTTGCCTTTTCAGGAAAAGGTCAATCAAAAGACGATTACCATCAACTGTCGCTAATTCCAGATTCGATACCTGTATCTAGCCAGGGCATATATGTAGACGACTAATTCCAAATTCGATACCTGTATCTAGCCAGGGCATATCTGTGAGTGATTGATTGTAGATTCGATACCTGTATCCAGCCAGGGCATGTCTGCATGAAGAGTTTAGAGATTCGATTCCTGTATCCAGCCAGGGCATATCTGTAGACGACCAATTCCAAATTCGACTCCTGTATCTAGCCAAGGCATATCTGTGAGCGATTGTTTGTAGATTCGATACCTGTATCCAGCCAGGGCACGTCTGTAAGCAACCTTTTGAAGTTCCAGATTCGATTCTTGTATCTAGCCAGGGCATATCTGTGAGCGATTGTTTGTAGATTTGATACCTGTATTCATCCAGGGCACGTCTGTAAGCAACCTTTTTAAGTTCCGGATTCGATTCCTGTATTTAGCCAGGGCATATCTGTGAGCGATTGTTTGTAGATTCGATACCTGTATCCAGCCAGGGCACGTCTGTAAGCAACCTTTTGAAGTTCCGGATTCAATTCCTGTATCTAGCCAGGGCATATCTGTGAGCGATTGTTTGTAGATTCGATACCTGTATCCAGCCAGGGCACGTCTGTAAGCAACCTTTTGAAGTTCCGAATTCGATTCCTGTATCTAGCTAGGGCATATCTGTGAGCAATTGTTTGTAGATTCGATACCTATATCCAGCCAGGGCACGTCTGTAAGCAACCTTTTGAAGTTCTGGATTCGATTCCTGTATCTAGCCAGGGCATATCTGTGAGCGATTGTTTGTAGATTCGATACCTGTATCCAGCCAGGGCACGTCTGTAAGCAACCTTTTGAAGTTCCGGATTCGATTCCTGTATCTAGCCAGGGCACATCTGTGAGCGATTGTTTGTAGATTCGATACCTGTATCCAGCCAGGGCACGTCTGTAAGCAACCTTTGGAAGTTCCGAATTTGATTCCTGTATCTAGCCAGGGCACATCTGTGAGAAATTGATTGTGGATTCGATACATGTATCTAGCCAGGGCATATCTACATGAAGAGATTGAAGATCAACACATGTAACAGGCTAGGAAATTATCTTTCTTTCTCAGGTACGCAAGTTCTCGCTAAGGAATCTCTTACGCGATCGAAACCTTCAGATGGCATCTATAAGCCCATCTCTATAACTATCCATCATATTTCCA
The DNA here is from genome assembly GCA_948472305.1 of Vicia faba. Classification (NCBI taxonomy): domain Eukaryota; kingdom Viridiplantae; phylum Streptophyta; class Magnoliopsida; order Fabales; family Fabaceae; genus Vicia; species Vicia faba. The sequence continues at coordinate 1,183,314,370 of OX451737.1, forward strand.
AATGGCATCTATAAGCCCATTCCCGACAAGGTTCTGTCACGTCTCCAGATGGCATCTATAAACCCATCCTCTTATCCACCATCTCTCCAAATGGCATTTGTAAGCCCATTCCCGCCATCACACTGCTAATACCATACCATGCGAGTGCAAATTTCTGGGCACTTTAGTGTTCAATCATCTTCCACCCTCGGATCACGAAAGGCACACAAGCCAATCTACATCCTCAGGTTTAAGAAGATTGAACAGGGGCAACTGTTGTACCCCAAAATTTGCCCTCCCATATTCTTCAAGGTTTATCAAGAATCATCTTTAAATGGTTCAAGATTTCTCAAGGGATGGCACAGTCAAACATCCTCCTAAGCCAGTCAAAATTAGGGTTTTGTTTCTTACAAGGAATTTGAGGTTTTCAATGGCTCAATCAAGTCCCATAGGCCTATACACATTGTCAAGCATCTACATGTCAAGTCTCAAGACTCACAGAGATAAGTTGCACAGTCAAAAGCCCTATTTGGTTCACAATCAACTGCAGGGGTAAAATGGTAATTTGGCAGTCAAAAGTCAAAAAATTTGGTCAACATCTTATTTTGAAGCCACAATCATCATTTGATCAAGTCTTGATCATGATTCCACAAGCATGGCTCAAAAATCATCAAAGATGCAAAAGTTACTATTTTTGGACAGTAGAAAAGTCAACTGTAACTTGACCAAGGCATAACTTTTTCATGGTTCATCAGAAAAATCCCATCCAATGCTCATTTTGAAGGGGATGACATTTCCTACAACTCATCTTCACATTCCAAGTCCAAGAAATTCTCTCACAAAAAGGTATCAATTTCTACATTATAGGTCAATTTCAAAAGTCAACAAAAATGCACTTTAAGTCAAAGACCATAACTTGAGATTGGTAAATCCAAATGACATGGTACCAAAGGCATTGGTTAGAGGTCTTCAAGACCTTTCCAAAATGTCCAAGAACATGTTCATATGATCAAAATTGAGCAAGATATGCATTGGAGAAGTTGGGAAATTTTTGGGAATTTGCAAAAGTCAACTTTGCCCAAAACACTTCATTTTTGCTAATGGGCCTCAAATTCCTTCTTGAATCTTTACCCAAAGCATATGCACGACCCGTTGAGATTAAATTGAATTATTTTCTTATTTTTATTAATTAATTGGATTTTTAATTGATTTTTAATTCATTTAATTAATTTAATTGTAGGAAAATACCAAGATATGGTTTTCAAAACTTTTTGTGAAGCAAACAAACTCAGGGCAAGCTGGAAAATTTGTGCATCAATCAAAGAGACAAAAATCTCCATGTTTGGCAAGTTTTGTCAATCAAAAAGATTGAAAATTATTTGATTTCCAATTAAATATTGAAACTTCAATACAATGGATTTCATGTGCAAGATTTACCCTAGTTTCATTCCATTATATGTACTGAAGCCAACCCTAATGCTGTTCACGTGAGAGCTGCTGCAAAAAGCCATAAACCAATTCCAATTCCAGCATGATCCAAAGCTTTCCAGTGCTTCTAACACATTGCAGGGATCCCCGGGAACACATTGCAATCAAAAACAAGCCTTAAAGATCAAGAAACACGCAACAATAGTCCCTTGGTTTGTCACTTTTTTTCAGAATCGCATCTCACAATTCATGCATATTTAACATCTTTTGTTGTTTGTTTTATGTTCATAGAACTCAGGTGAAGCTTTTGGTATGGTTCAATTGGATTAAAATGCCCTGAAACCGAAATTACCATTGATGAATTTTAGGGTTTCCAAGTTTCAAATTTAGGGCTTTGCTGCACAAGAAAAATCAGGCCTTGAAAGACCTATGGTTGAATTCGTCAAGGCCAGACGAATCAAACCCAACCCTCGCGAACAATTTATATGCATCAGGGACCTAATCGCTATTAATCGTGCTTGCAGGTTGTGGGGGTTAAAAACCCCCGCTATCTAATCTTTTTTTTACAGGCCAGGTGAAGAAGACGAGACGTCTAAGCATGCCATTGGAACATTCAAAAAATGCGCGCGTTTCTTTTGTTGTACATCATATGTTTTGTTTTTATATATTATTTTCAATGGCCACTATAATATCAAACGCAGGCGAGTGGAGTAGTGGTTGGTGCGCTGGACATTCATCATTGGGACCTGGGTTCGATTCCCAGGTCCCCCAAAAGCTCCATATTATTTTTTTCTAACATGATTGCATGCAGCTTCCTAAACGTGTTCCATCATGCGCTCCAGGCATCATCATGACATGTGTCACATAATACCAATCCAAAGGCCAGAGATGGAGGATCATGGTGTTCCTCGGTCAACATGCACGTGGACAATTCCAGAAGTCAACAGGCTTGAGTGCTATTGGGCCTAAAATTTCCAGCAAAACCTCCTAATTGGGTCCATCAACCCCCCTGGTTCTTTCACAATTTTCCTTTTATTTTCTTTTTACTAATTTTTATTAACTATTATTAATTATTATTATTAATTCATAAATAAATTATTTTTCATATTAAATTCAGAAACTTAAAATATTAAATATTTTTATTATTTACTATTTTCACTGTTAATTATTTTGTAAATAAATATGGTTAATTAATTTAGTCTTTTTAAAATTAGGTCAACTTTAATTTTTTCTCAATAACTTAAAATAGATTAGACTTAGGGTTTTTCTTTTGACACTTTTAATTTCTTTTTATTTTATTTCATTAAAACATTAAAAAACACAAAAAAAATACTTTTTATTTAATTAATTAATTAATTAGTTTTAGGGTTAATATTTAATTTAAATTGCAAAAAAGGACCAAATTCAATTCTTTTCTAAAAAAAAAAGGGTCAAAACCCTAAGGACGTCGCGATTCATTCTTTCGTGCGTATATTATTTTTAATTCGTTATTTTGCTTATTTATGTATCTGCTCAGAAATGTAATAGTTAATTAGGCTTTTATCGCTTTATTTACTTTTCTCGCATTTATTTTCCAAACGGGTTTTTGTTTTTGGCGATGTATATACCAGCGCCTTGTAATAGCGTAGATTTACCTTTCCTCAATTTATTTTCCGCACTCTTAACTGTTAAAAATGCATGAAAGACTTGTATGAAAAATAAAATCAATCCGTAGCTCACAAATGCATGTTCAAAGATAAACATAAACTGAAACAATGCACATGCACATGCCACTCCTAGGGTACGCCTCACTGGTTGCCTCGACGTGGTCATCAAGTATAGGGTGTTTTAGAGGTCTCCCTCCTGTCTAAAGATCCAGTTGCCTCGAAATGGTTGCCTCGGATAAAAAGGATCTAGGACATTAGGGTTACCGCTAAGGCGTCCTACCATTGCTTTGGTGACCACACATGTCCCTCATAATCGAATTGACCCGAATAACTCCAACGACGGTGCTACCTACTTCTCAATAGTGGGATAGCACTGTCAAAAGGACTCTTACACAGCCTAATTCCTTAGAGTAGGTAGATTTCCCCTGGGTACTTGCTCTTTCAAAAAAACAAAAAAAACAACTTTTCACACCTACACTTTCAAAAAGTTTTCACACAAACACTTCATACACTCTTGAGGACTGATACAAGAGTTACCTAGAAGTTTTCAAACTAAACTTTTTCAAAACCCACAAACACTTGAAAAGCAAACAATTTTTGAAAACATAAGAGCAAGTACCTAAGAACCCGTGGATAACCACGGATAGAAAGGGTGCTAACACCTTCCCTTTCTATAATCTACCTCCCGAACCGAGAGACATCTCGAAAAAGGAATTTTGTTGTGCTTTTGTCCTTTCCTTATTGGAGAACATAAAAGACGGTGGCGACTCTTGCTTACCGTGACATTTCGCGAACCAGTATTTCAAAACAGTCAGTTCTATTTCCACCGATCACAGGATCCATGGTGTTGAGTTTAACTCCATAAAAAATGGATGAATGATTTTAATAATAGTTTGATTAAATATTAATTTAAATGTGGTTTCTCTTGTTACCCTAATTCCTCTTCATCTCATCCCTTTCTCATTGCACTAAGTGTTGTTGGAGCATGATCTCTATATCATGTCTCAAAACAAATGGTGCATAGATTGCTATTGACCGGCCTCAAAATAGGTGCGACTTCTATATAAGTCCACTTACGATTGCTTAACATAGCACTAAATTTTGTCCCGATTCGAATAAATGATCATTCGTGGCCAAAACTTATGATTGCAAGCCCAAGTATGTTAATTTGATCTCTTTGATCCAATAACCTTGAGATTCATTGTGTGGAGGTTTTGGTTCTACCAATCCTCTAATGGATCTACAACACTTTTGGTCAACGCGGATCACTTAAACATCGTTGATCATTAAATGGTACTTATGAGAATTCCAAGTGGATGATATACTTGACAAAATGCAACTTTCAAGATGGTCATCCAACTAACCACTAATTATGGACTTGTTTATTTTATGCCTTTATTCTTTTATGCTTTATGTACTATTTATTTTTTAGCATTTTTCATTTTCATGACATTTTCATCTTTGCTCATTTTAGCATTCATCTTCTTGCCATTTTTACTTTGCTCACTTGAGCTTTTCTTTTTCTTTTCTTAAGATACTTAATAATCAACTTAAACCCTAAAAAACTTTTAATGGTACTTGGACTATTTGGTTACTATCCTTGGCATTATGGAGCATGGGACTTTTTCTTGGACTTAGGATTAGAAACCTTAGCCTATCTTGGAGACCTTGTGATCTTATCTAATTATTTTGTCTGGAGCTCTTGAGGTTTACCTCAAGATATTGGGTTGCTTGTTTGTTTTTGTGTGCAGGTTTTTGTGATTACATCCTTTGTTTGTAATCTGGAATTCACCCGTATACAGCCGTTACTCTTCCCAATTTTTTTGTGAAGACTTAATACACTTGAAGAGGTCTAGTATCTTTGCTTGCTTAGTTCCAATCCAAAGAATGGGAATTCTATTTTGGTTCATAATATCAAGTTTTGGATTCTTGTTGGTTAGATGGTTCTTATCTTTAGCTTTTACCTTATGCTTTAGGATAGTCTCTTCTTCTACTCCCACCTTCTTTATTTTCAAAAATCTTCTCCCTCCTTTCAAAAACTCTTCTTGTTTTGAAACTTAAACCACTTTCATAATAAACTTGGACTTAGGTCCATGCATTTTCAAAATCTTTTCATAAATAAACTTCAATCAATTTAATAATACCTTGATATTTTTTGTGAGAAGATTAAAAGTCAATTAATCTCATTTGAAACCATTTTTCCACTTTGGCTTTTATCTTTAAAACTTTTTTCTTAAAAGATTAGACTCTTGTCAATCCTTGTAGTGATGCAAACAACTATACTTCTACAATATATAGTGAACTGAGATATTTTCCACTTGGGTGTTGAGTGAGGCATTGTTGATTTTTTTAAAATCCAAGCCATTACCCTCCACTTTGAGATGATACAAATTCTCCTTTCTCATGATTGTGGATAGTAAGTATATTTTCCACACGGACAATGACGATGATGTCTTATCTCTTAAAATCAACCAACACACTTGTGTTTTAAACTTTTAAAAGAGGAACTACGTGTACCCTGATCCCTTATTGCATGAAAGGTGGTATGTAGGCACTAAAGGTTCGCAACCGCGGCGGGTGCAAAAATCATAAAAAATATATTTCTTTTCTCACCTCCACCATCCATTTTATATACAACACATTTTATATAGCCAAAATATACAGATTTTTCAAAGAGGTTCTTGCGGAGTACCATAGATGTTTAGGATGCTAATACCTTCCCTTTGCATAACCAACCCCCTTACCTTGAATATATTCCCTTTTTTTGGGTTATTCGCTCTTTTCCCATTCCTTTGGAAACAATAAAGCGCGGTGGAGATTTTTATTTTTGATTTGTATAAAGTCTAGTCAATCCAATGGCTTAGTCTTGAAATATTTCTACCGCTACAGGAAAATGGCGAATTTGCTGGGGAAAGATTGACCTCTTGCTGGTCCATCCCTAAGTGGGTTGAGCCTATCTTTGTTTATGTCTGTATATGTGCTATTGTTGTTTATGTGTTATATTTTATATATATGTTTGTTTGGATTTTTCCTGGTTTTCAGGGTGCTTGGTGATTACTCATAAGTCCTATACCCGGACTTGGGCAAACTTTAAGATAGGAAGGGCGGTATAGTCATGTTAACTTTGAGGGAGTAATCCTAAAAAAGGAGGCATGAGATCCCCCACTCAGTGGAGCCCCCTTTGACTGTAGTGTCGTTTACCGAGTAATCGGGAAGACGTACTGCTTTCGACCTGAGAGCCTGCTGAAACTGAGGACCGTAGAATACCAAACCCATCTTGGCCTTTTAGGTGTAGTGCGGAAGCTATGACGGAGTAATCCGGAAATAGTTGTCACGCGATACTATGCTCGGACGAGTCTTTCTTGAGAATATTACTAATTATCGAGTTAATCGGGAAGTTGGTAATATCCGAAGGAAGGATGTAGACTCTGGGAACCTCTAGAACCTTGTTTGACAGGTGATAACTTTTTAGACCAATACCTTATGGGTAATACCTTCGACCTCATGCTCGTGACGTTGAACCCATGAACCCTATATGTGTGATCTTGTGTGTGATTGTTGCATCATGCATCCATGCACTCATAAGAATCTTTTGAAGAGAACAATATTTCAAGAGATTTAAAGGTTGACTATTTGTGAATATCTCAGGTGCTTTTAACCATGGATTCTGGAAAGAGAAAGACTGGGAAATACAGTTTCAAGGATCCCAAGATAGATGAGTTGATCAGTCTAATTCTAGAGATTGAGTGTCTTGCAGACTTTCGGAAGAAGTATGGATCCATTATTCTTCTCATGAAGCTGAAGATGAAGGAGGGTATTATCTAAACTTTGGTCCAGTTCTATGATACGGTGTATCACTGCTTTACCTTTCCCGATTATCAGTTGATGCCTACACTAGAGGAGTATTCCTATCTATTGGATTTACCTGTTACCAATCTTGTTCCTTTTACTGGTTTGGAGGGTGAGCCAAAACCACATGAGATTGCTGCTTTGATTCATCTGGGGAAGTCTGAGGTGGAAGCCCATATGACTACCAAAGGAGGGATTAGAGGGTTACCAGCTCAGTTCTTATTGGAGAAAGCTCGTTACATTTCCAGGATGAAGAGTATAGTCGCTTTTGAGGTCATCTCTGCTCTCCTTTCTTACGGATTGTTCTTATTTCCTAATGTGGACAAGTTTGTCGACATTAACGCTATCAGGATTTTCATGATTGGAAACTCAGTTCCTACACTGTTGGGTGATGCTTATTACTCTGTTCATCTTCGGAGTTCTTATCATGGGGGGAATGATTATCTGTTGCATGCCTTTGTTGTACCGGTGGTTCATCTCTCATATGCCTCAGTCTGATGCTTTTTGGGATGTCAAGAAGGAACCCCGTTAGGCTCCTAAGATCATGGCACTTACTCACTCAAATATTTATTGGTATCATCGAGCTTACCAGGATGTGGAGATTATTGACAGTTATGGTAGTTTCCCCAATGTACCTCTTCTTGGTACAAAGGGAAGGATTAACTATAACCATGTTCTTGCACGGCGACAACTTGGTTATCCGATGAGGGATAAACCAAACAGTATTCATTTGAGTAGTTTCTTTATGAAGGAAGGAGAAGACCACATGGAAGCTAGGGAGCAGATTGCGAAGGCCTAGTGTCACGTTAATAAGAAGAATGGGAAGGATTTGGGACCTAGGGGTGTTGTTTCTTTGGAGACATATCTTCAGTGGGTCCGATCGAGAGCCATTAAGTTGAAGATGTCGTATGCTCGGGAGACACCCATGCCTGACCTATTTGTGAAGAACACTTCTCCCTTATTAGATGATCTAGAGGAGTTGCAGCTTGCTTTGGTTAGGATGCAACAGGAAAGGGATGCTTGGAAGAACAAGTTCTAGACTTTAGAGAGTTCCTACAGAGCAGACCTGAAGGAGAAAGATGATTTGATTTTATTCGATCAAAAGTTTAACCTAATTTCTATTTGATTTTATTTTTGAAAACAAATTATGATTTTCCTAATTTAAACTAAATTAACTTAATTTTGATAAATAAATAAAACTATTCTTAATTTTGTGAGATATTGATTTTATGTTTTTTTTTGTGAAAAAAATAAATTAACTTTCCAATTAAATAAATAATGGAAAATAAAGAATAAAAAGAAATAGAGAAAAAGAAATAAAGAAAAGTTAGTAAATGGGCTTGCATTAGCAATTGTGGGGTGCTGTTTGAGATTTGAGCCCAAAAAAATCCTGGCCTTTTGACTTTGCCCAATCCTATGTACACGCTTGACTGGGGCGCATGGTGGTCCTCCAATGATGGCATGATGATCTGAGGCGTTGATGAATTGAGTGGCTAGATCCTGTGAGTGTAAGGTGAACTCCTTGACTTGCTATGCACTAAATTACCTATGGAAAAATATTAGGAATAAAGGTTGGGACCTGGGAATCGAACCCAGGTCCTTTGCACTTTCCCCCTGGACGCTTACCAACTGAGCCAAGTGTTTCGTTTATATATGCAATAAAACATAAATATTATATGATGAAAACACTAAATCCTGGAAAAAAAATGCGCTAAATTTAAATGGCCCAACCAAAGGATGACACGCATTATCGTCTACCTCACATCCGTCGTTTTAGGTAAACAAACTTTTACCTACAGACACTGGCTATAGGTATATCCCTGTCCAACTCCAAAATCGTGTGCGTGCAAGATAAATGGCCATGGTTGGTACCATTCTACTAGTTTCATCATCACGAGTCTTATGGTACCAGAATCAATACTCAATTTTGCCTATCCTGCAAAGCCCTAATCAAGAATACAAAACCCTAGCTATGGCAACTTCCTATATAGGCGTTAGAAATACAATTAAATGGTACCAAAAGTTTGCAAACTCAATGACAAACACAAATATATCATAAAAATATGAAATGGATGAGTAAATCAATGAAACCAAATTTGAATTTGGAAGCAAGTAATGATACATATATCTCACAATTCCAGGTGTGAGAGAGCTTACAAATGGGTGGAATTCCTTCTAGAGATCTCCAAGAACCTGTTGGTGTCGTGAGAATGGTATGAATTGGCCTCTAACGTGGAGATTGAATCACCACTTTTCTTGCAATTTTTTGAGTTTTGTTTCACCTCTGCACCACTGCTTCTAACCCCCTCATGCCCTGGTCTTCTTCTGTATATGTAATACAAACTATTAGGTCAACAAAAATGACCTCAATCTTGCTCATCATGGAGATTTGATTTGATCTTTCAATGCATATGATTCCTTTCCAATTTTGCTCAAATCCAATCTTTTTCAAACCAAACTAACTTTGCACGATTTGATCTTCAATTGACAGCATATGATATCTTCTTTCAATGCAAAAGATCATCCCTAAAATGCAATATATGATTTATTAGGATTTATTTGATTTTATTTGAATTTAAAATGAATAAAAATCAAAATAAATTGAATAAATGAATAAATAAAGCATGGAGGGTCCCATAGGTCGTGGACTATGTTAGGAATGAGATGCAAGCATAAAAAGTTGGGCCCATTTAGCAAAAGATGCAAATTTGAGCATATTTGACTTTTGGCAATGTTGCAAAAAAGGTCAACTTGGCCAATGCATAACTCTCTCAATTTTGACCCTAGATAGATGTCCTTGGACTTTTTAGAAAGCTTAGGATGTCCTCTAAGAAACCCTTTTGGTCTCATATCAATTGAGTCTTCCATGTTCATGTATGAAGCCTTGACCCAAAAGGTGTTTTTGTTGACTTTTCAAAATGACCTATAATGTCCAAATTCATATCTTCTTGAGATTGCGTATTTTGAACTTGGGAGATGAATATGAATTGTAGGGAATTTCTTCCTATTAAAAATGATCTTTGGATGGGTCATTTTTGATAAAGTATGAGAAAGTTATGCTTGGTCAAAGTTGAGTTGACTTTTTCCTACAAAACCCTAATTTGGCAACTTTTGGGTTTTGAGGAATTGTGAGCAATCCTTGACAAAAAATTAGGATGTTGACAAAAAATATTGAAGTTTGACTGTATGTGGGCCACAGTTGACTTTTGACCCAGCACAGTCGATTTCCAAGTATTTGAGCAATTGACTGAGCAAACTTCCTCTGCAAGGCTTGAAACTTGACATGGATGATCTTGAGAACATATTAGGACAATGGTGAGAATTTGGGATCCTTTTGACTCAAGCATCTTGATGCAAAATGAAACCCTAATTTGAGGTAGACTGCCTTAGGAGAGAGTTTGTCTGGTTAATTCTTGGACTTCTTTTAGCAATTTGAGGACCTTACTTAACATGTATTTGAGAAATATGGGAGGGCTATTTTGGGGTACAGCAGCTGACCCTGTTCAATCTTCTTAAACCTGAGGATGTAGATTGGCTTGTCTGCCTTTCGTGATCTGAAGGTGGAAGATGATTGAACACTAGAGTGCCCAGAAATTTGCACTCACATGAAGTGATACATGACTTGCAATATCGGGAATGGGCTTATAGATTACATTTGGAAGTCGATGAAGGAAGATGGGCTTAAATATGCCATCCGAAGGGGTGTAGATCGCATAAGAGATTCCTTTGCGAGAACCCATATACCTGTTGTTGAGGAAGTCAGATCAGCTGGTTGTCTCAACCTTTCTCCGAATCTTCTACCCATGTTCAGAATACCGACCTTCTTCTTCTTCTTTTTCTCTTTCAGAATAAGAGTCTTCAAATCCTCCTGCCCTTTAGCCATACTTAAGAACATCTATTAGAATTGGGCGTTCTGTGCTTGAAGATCTTTGATGGCTTGATCAGAAGACATTTCTGCTGAAATAAACAGCGAAGAAGATGAGAAACCTGTAAGGGTACATGTAATGATGTACATGATAATGGGATGCATATGTAATGATTTCAAAGACTTTGGGAGATTTAAATTTGTAAACCAAAAATAAACAAACTTTATTAGATTAACTTTGAAAGGTTCAACAATGCCTTTAAGAAATTACAAAGAAGTAAATAAAACAAGATCTAAAACTAGAAAAACCAAAATCAAAAGTCCCATGGATGTTTCCTCTTTGTGTTGATGTAGTCATTGATCAATCTTTCTTCTTCGAGCTGCCTGGTGAGCTTCAAAATCTTCCTTTCTTGTTCATGGTACTTTTCTCGGTAAGTATCTCGCTCATTCTTCAGCTGAATCCAAGACCTCTGCAACTCCCCAGGATCAGTGGGAATGTAAGGATAGAGAACCGTGTAAGGAATGCCCTTTTCATTAGTGGGCTACACAATCACTGGTAATACGGCCTTATAGGGTATCCCAAGCTTCTGGGCACGAGCTTGGACCCATTGGAGGTAAGACTGCATAGGAAGGGAAGTCTTTGGCCCTAACTCTTGGGGGTCAGCTCTGTTCACCATACCCCATGCTCGTATGAATCTCTGGCGGTGCTCCTTAACGTCCTCCTTATAGTCAAATACAATGTCCTCAAGAAGTAATTCATGGGGACCATCTCTCCGAGCACGACCAAATGGCCGCAAAGCTAGACAAGGATTGTAAGTTATACCCCCTCCGATTCCAAGCAATGGGACATTAGGGTATCCCCCATAACGATCAATAACAGCAGTGTCTTCCATAGCCCGGGAACTCCAAAGAATATCTGTATGGGCAAGTGACATTATCCTGTAGGACAAACCCAAACCTTCTTCGTTCTTCAGCACAAATTTAGGGAGGTGAGAAATAAACCACCTCGACAGCAGTGGCATGCAACACATAAAAGTCCCTCTTCTCCTCACGGTATGAGTATAGAGGGCATTCAAGATATCACCCAGCAGGGTAGGCACAGGCGAGAAAGGAATATCTTGACAGCATTCACATCTACAAAGGAATCCGGATTCGGAAAGAGAACCAAACCATAGATAAGGCGAGCCAAGACATCTTCAAAAGCATGAAAATCCAAATTATCCCAGAATAGATGAGCCTGGTCTATCAGAAATTTGGCTAGAAAACCTTCGACCCCGCTTCGTGTTTCCCAATTGGATACTACACCAACCCGCTTCAAATGCAGAGCTGAGGCAATGTCTTCTAGTCTAGGAACTTCTTCCATATCTGTGAAGGGTACCTGTTCAAGGATGGATATGCCCAATAGGTGAGAGAACTTTTCCAAGGTGGGAACCAGCTGATAATCTAGAAAGGTGAAGCAATGATACACGGGATTGAAGAACTGAAAAAGTACGCTCATCATCTGCTCATCAAGATTTGAAGTGACCAGGCTGAGGAGTTGACTGTGTCTCTTAACGAACATAGAAGTCTCAGAAATTCTTGAGGCTAGCTCTTTAATTTGGGCAGGTATTTGCACAAAGTTGACTCGGATGGTATTTCTACGCACGGAAGCCGTGATCTGCAAAACAGAACAAAGATAAATTCTCTTGGTCTTTGAAATGGTCAGTGTAATGAAGCATAAATGCCATGTTATGATGCATGATGTCATAATAAACCACAGGTATAACAAACACAAGTATTGCAAACACAGTCAAATCACACAAAGCCCTTAGGTTTTAGGCTTGCATGAGGTCAAAGGTAGTACCCTCTTGAAGTTAAGTTGGTTTCAACATGTCCTAGAAAAAGTAACCGGGTTCTAGAGGACCTCAATATCACTGACCATCCTCCATCAGTCATGGTTTTAGCACACGCAATCTTTTCTTATGGCCGAAACTATCTCGAGAGTATGGTCTCAATGAGTGTAGCATCGAGTATCAACCAGTTCCCAACTTTACACTGAGGCCGGCTATCTCACTATTTTCTAATGGCCAAGTTGGTCGATTAAAGGTTCTAAGGTCAGTTGATGCTTAACGACACCATGCAGCGGACCCGTATTCTCCTCGTTTCTCCACAAGGAATACCGGTACCAACCAATGTGCCACATCAACATAGCTACTGCTTCAACCATATCGGTCTACGCCGTACAGTTCCCTCAAAGTCTATTGCTACTTACCTAAAAGGTATTCCCCAGATCCAGGTGTAGGATCTATATTAACCCCAAATAGAACCCTCAAAAATAAAGCAAACAAAGCAATCAAGAGAAGCAATTATGATGAACTAGATCCTAAGTATACCCCACTTATTAATTCCCTAACAGAGTCGCCGGTTCTGTGATACGGTGGCAGAACCGACTGTTTTGAAATGCTGGTTTGCATTTTTCATTTTTGTGTTTGCAAAATGTCGCGGTAAGCAAGAGTCTCCACCGACTTTTATTTCATCCAATCGGAAAGGAAAAAAGTACAGAAAAAAATCCTTTTTCGAGATTTTGAGTACGGGGGGGGGTAGATTATAGAAATCGAAGGTGTTAGCACCCTTTCTATCCATGGTTTTCCATGGGATCTAAGGTACTTGCTCATTTTTAAATTGCTTGTGTATGTGCTTGCTTTGAAAATGTTTTACTTCATGATAACCCTTGTATTAGTCCTCAAAGGTGTGACGAGGTTGTTTTGAAAACTGTTTTGAAATGTGTAAGTGTGAAAAGTTTTGATTTGAGCAAGTACCTACTAGCCTCTACCTACTCGAAAAAAGATTGTTTCTATTCTCGTTTCCTTTAGACAGCACTATCCTACTATTGAGAAATAGGTAGCACCGTCGTTGGAGTTTGTAAGGGTCAATTCGAAAGGGACGTACGATCACTAAAGCAATATTAGGACACCTTAGTAATAACCCTAGAGTATTAAGATCATATTCGAGGCAACATATCTGAGGCAACATTTGAACGGGACATTAGATCTTTTTAGACAGGAGGGTAACCACTAAGACACCCTATGCTAAATGACCATTACCGAAGGAAACCGAAGTGAGAGTATACCCTAAGAGTGATATGTGTGAGTGATTTGTTTCAGTTATTTATCTTTGCACATTAGGGTTTTCTAACCGTATTAATTTGTCATGCATTCTTGTCATACAATCCTATTAACATACATCTAGACAGTTAAATATTTGCAGAAATTAAGCTGTGAGAAAGTAAATCTACACTATTACAAGGCTTCGGGGAGGGGAATTAATTACATAGCCAAAAACCTGGGAAGAAGCGATAAATAAAAACCCTAGATTAAACTATTACAAACCATGCACAGTTACAACAATATTGACAAAAAATAAATAATATGTGCGCGGTGAATCGAATACGAGATAATTAGGGTTTTGACCCTTGCCTAAACCTAATTACGATTAATTAAGAAAATGTTTTTGTTTTTTTATTTTAAGAAAATAAAGAAATGGTTAAATTAAAAGAAAGAAAAGCCTACTTCTAATTAATTTTAATTTTAAGAAAAAAAATGAATTAATTTAATCTACAACCTATTTTTGTATTTTTATTTATTTGAGAAAAAGAACAAAATAAGATTAAATCAAAAGTTTAACCTAATTTCTATTTGATTTTATTTTTGAAAACAAATTATGATTTTCCTAATTTAAACTAAATTAACTTAATTTTGATAAATAAATAAAAACTAATCTTAATTTTGTGAGATATTGATTTTATGTTTTTTTTTTGTGAAAAAAATAAATTAACTTGCCAATTAAATAAATAATGAAAAATAAAGAATAAAAAGAAATAGAGAAAAAGAAATAAAGAAAAGTTAGTAAATGGGCCTGCATTAGCAATTGGGGGGTGCTGTTTGAGATTTGAGCCCAAAAAAATCCTGGCCTTTTGACTTTGCCCAATCCCATGTACACACTTGACTGGGGCGCATGGTGGTCCTCCAATGATGGCATGATGATCTGAGGCGTTGATGAATTGAGTGGCCAGATCCTGAGGGTGTAAGGTGAACTCCTTGACTTGCTATGCACTGAATTACCTATGGAAAAATATTAGGAATAAAGGTTGGGACCTGGGAATCGAACCCAGGTCCTTTACACTTTCCCCCTACACGCTTACCAACTGAGCCAAGTGTTTTGTTTGTATATATAATAAAACATAAATATTATATGATGAAAACCCTAAATCCTGGAAAAAATGCGCTAAATTTAAATGGCCCAACCAAAGGATGACACGCATCATCGTCTACCTCCCATCCGTCATTTTAGGTAAACAAACTTTTACCTACAGACACTGGCTGTAGGTATATCCCTGTCCATCTCCAAAATCGCGTGCGCGCAAGATAAATGGCCATGGCTGGTACCATTCTACTCGTTTCATCCTCACGAGTCTTATGGTACCAGAATCAATACTCAATTTTGCCTATCCTACAAAGCCCTAATCAAGAATACAAAACCCTAGCTATGGCAACTTCCTATATAGGCGTTAGATATACAATTAAATGGTACCAAAAGTTTGCAAACTCAATGACAAACACGAATATATCATCAAAATATGCAATGGGTTAGTAAATCAATGAAACCAAATTTGAATTTGGAAGCAACTCGTGATACCTATATATCACAATTCCAGGCATGAAAGAGCTTGAAAATGGGTGGAATTCCTTCTAGAGATGTCCAAGAACTTGTTGGTGTCGTGAGAATGGTATGAATTGGCCTCTAACGTGGAGATTGAATCACCACCTTTCTTGCAATTTTTTTAGTTTTGTTTCACCTCTGCACCACTGCTTCTAACCCCCTCATGCCTTGGTCTTCTTCTGTATATGTAATACAAACTATTAGGTCAACAAAAACGACCTCAATCTTGCTCATCATGGAGATTTGATTTGATCTTTCAGTGCATATGATTCCTTTCCAGTTTTGCTCAAATCCAATCTTTTTCAAACCAAATTGACTTTGCATGAGTTGATCTTCAATTGACAGCATATGAGATCATCTTTCAATGCAAAAGATCATCCCTAAAATGCAATATATGATTTATTAGGATTTATTTTATTTTATTTGAATTTAAAATGAATAAAATTCAAAATAAATTGAATAAATGAATAAATAAAGCATGGAGGGTCCCATAGGTCGTGGACTATGTTAGGAATGAGATGCAAGCATAATAAGTTGGGCCCATTTAGCAAAAGATGCAAATTTGAGCATATTTGACTTTTGGCAATTTTGCAAAAAAGGTCAACTTGGCCAATGCATAACTCTCTCAATTTTGACCCTAGAGAGATGTCCTTGGACTTTTTAGAAAGCTTAGGATGTCCTATAAGCAACCCGTTTGGTCTCATCTCAATTTAGTCTTCCATGTTCATGTATGAAGCCTTGACCCAAAAGGTGTTTTTGTTGACTTTTCAAAATGACCTATAATGTCCAAATTCATATCTTCTTGAGAGTGCATATTTTAAACTTGGGATATGAATATGAATTGTAGGGAATTTCATCCTCTTCAAAATGAGCTTTGGATGGGTCATGTTTTATAAAGTATGAGAAAGTTATGTTTGGTCAAAGTTGAGTTGACTTTTTCCTACAAAACCCTAATTTTGCAACTTTTGGGTTTTGATGAATTGTGAGCAATCCTTGATGAATCATGATCAACCCTTTATCAAATTATGAATTATACTTCCAAATGAGGATGTTGACCAAAAATCTTGAAGTTTGACTGTATGTGGGCCACAATTGACTTTTGACCTAGCACAGTCGATTTCTAGGTATTTGAGCAATTGACTGAGCAAACTTCTGCTGCAAGGCTTGAAACTTGACATGGATGATCTTGAGAATATATTAGGATAATTTTGAGTATTTGGGATCCTTTGGACTCAATCATCTTGATGCAAAATGAAACCCTAATTTGAGGTAGATTGCCTTAGGAGAGAGTTTGTCTGGTCAATTCTTGGACTTCTTTGAGCAATTTGAGGACCTTACTTGACATGTATTTGAGAAATATGGGAGGGAAAATTTTGGGGTACAACAACATGAAATGCCTCATTATGATTCCTTCCCCTTGGCGTTAAATCAGCATCAGATAAGCCTAGACCATTATCTGCAGTTAAGCTGGCTACGCAGTCTTGAAACTGATCGACAGATGTCTCTTGGGGTACATCGGTAGTTTTCAGGAATTTTACCAAGGCTTTTGCATACGCCTCAGAACATAGTAGCAATTCCAGCATGGAAATTTTAGAGGGAGTTTTCCCCAGTTGTTCAACTACATCGTAGTCGCTTCTTTTTATGATCTTCAGAATTTCCTCCATCTCTTTCTGGGAGGTCTCAGGGATAGTCAATGACTGAGCCTTCATCCGGAAAGACTCAATCAGAATACTTTTACCTCGAGTCTCGGTTAACTCGGCAGCAGGAGTGTCAGTAGGAATGATAACATGAGTTGTAACAACTTTGTTAGTTGGAATATTGGCTGAGATGATTGTAGGACCGGGAACAGCTTTTGGGGGAGCAACAGCAGGAATGATTACGGGTCCAGAGACTGCTTTTGGGGGAGCAATTTTAGGAGAGAATATCCTTTCGCTTTGGGTAATCTTGCTAGTTCCTACAATATTACTAATGTCGGAGTTGACTTTCTCAGAACTCGAATCTTTGGCGGCTGGCCAATCCTACTTGATACCGTGGTAGTAGACATCCCCTCCATAATTCCATGGTATGGTTTTGTCTGACGAATATGGGATTGGTCCAGGAATTGTGATTATTAAAGGAGTTTCTTTCGGAACTGATGTAATTCTAACGGGTCTTTTGGTGGAGACCCTGGAAGAACTGGCGGAAATGGTAATGATAGAAACATCTTCAAAAGGAACAAGTGGAACATAATTCTTTTCAAACAAAATTTCTTTGTTATCTATTAGGCACTGAACGCCTGCTTTCAACAAAGGACAGCTGGTTGGTGAGGACAAGCAGAAATGGCAAACTTCATCACAGCCCGGGAACACACCGGCATTCAACAAGTTCACTTTAATAGTCAGAAGTGGGGTCATAAGTTCATCAACTGAAGTAACAAACATTTCTTCTTCAATGGCATTGGTATTACGGCCATGTTTGGGCATAGGGGAAGAAATGACGTTTGGCTTTTAGGCACATCAAATTCAATCTCTTTTGCTTC
This sequence comes from Vicia faba, assembly GCA_948472305.1. Classification (NCBI taxonomy): domain Eukaryota; kingdom Viridiplantae; phylum Streptophyta; class Magnoliopsida; order Fabales; family Fabaceae; genus Vicia; species Vicia faba. The sequence goes on from OX451737.1 coordinate 1,183,332,353, forward strand.
AATGAGGTATTGTATTTTTTTCTTTAGAGCCCAATAGTTATTAGTGTCGTGGTCGGGACTTTCAGAGTGATATGCGCAACGGGCATTGGGATGATAGTGAGGAGATGTTGTGTTGGGGTTTTTCGGAGCTTCTTTCAAGGTCACCAAATTCGATCTTAGTAGGTGTGGCAATACTTGAGATGGGGTCATGTTAATTCTGGTGAATTGTCTGATAGGTCTTTCCATCCATGGTTGGTTGTTTCTTTGTTGATCAGGCGCGGGTTTAGGGATCATCACAGCCCCAACCATTGGTCGGCGTTCGACCCTATCTTGATTTCTATGAGGATAAACGGCAACCACTTCTTTCATTCCAATGAAAGGCTTCCTTACAGTTGCAGAAGAGGATGTATCTTTCTGAATCTTTCCACTCTTTATATCGGCTTCTACCCTTTCTCCGGTCAATATTAGTTCAGTAAAACCTGCAGATGAACTTCCAATTAAATGATTGAAGAAGGGACCAGACAAGGTGCCCAAGAACATGTCTACCAATTCTCTCTCAGATAGAGGGGGTTGAACTCTTCCAGCCAAGTCTCTCCATTTTTGCGCATAGTCCTAGAAACCTTCATTGGACACCAAGGCCATACTCTGGAGTTGAGTACGGGTAGGCGCAAGATCAGCATTGTATTGGTATTGTTTGTAGAAGGCTGCAGCAAGATCTTCCCAGTTGTGAATGTTGGCTCTTTCTAGTTGGTAAAACCAGTCGGGTTGAGTTCCACACAGGATGTCTTGGAAGAAGTGTACCCATAAGTCTTTGTCAGCGGTATGGGGCTGGATTTTCCTTACATAGGACCGGAGATGCATTTTAGGGCACGAGACTCCGTCATACTTGGCGAACACAAGTGCTTTGAATTTGGGAGGAATGACAATCCCCGACACTAACCCCAATTCCTCAAAGTCCAAGCAAGGAAATTTATGGATTTCCATCGCACTCAACCGCTCTTCGAGATGTTTATACTTGTCATCGGCTGGAGGGTATTATTCTTCAGAATATTCCTCTTCTTCCTCTTCCTCTTCCTCTTTTGATTCTGACTGGACAACCGTTTCCTTGCCCTTCCCATCTTGATTATCTCTTTCACCAGATGTCATTGCAAAGTCTAAGGTCCTTCTTGTCTGCCCATGAAATCTTCTTCCCATGTTTAGGACTCCGGTTACCTTCTTTGTTTTATTTTTCTTCTCCTCAGCCAGCAAAGTCTTCAACTCTTCTTGTCCTTTGGCTACGGTCAAGAGAAATTGTTAAAACTGTGTATTCTGAGCTTATAGGTCCTTCACTGTTTGCTCGAGATCCATCTTACTGAAATAAACAGTAGACAGATGAGGAGACTTATTGCAAAAGACCTGCTTATGTTATGATGAATGATAAATGCATATGAAATGATTTCAAGGATTTCAAAGATTCAAATTTGTTTTAGACAAAAAGGAAGCACATGTTATATTAATAAGTTAAAGCTTGAGTACATCAATGCCTTTTCGGGCAAAATAATACAAAAACTTTAAGATAAAAAGGTAGTTCTCATCCTCTTTGGTGCGATGTAGGCATTCAGAGTCTGCTCCTCATGAAGTAGTCTAGTGAGTTCCAAAACCTTCATCTTGCTTGCGTAGAATTGGGCTTCGAAAGTATCTCTCTCCCCATTGAGTTGTATCCAATCTCTTTGTAGGTCTTCAAGAGAGGTAGGCATGTCAGGATGTAGGATAGTGATGGAACATCTCCTTCCATGACAGGCTCAATGATTACCGGGAGAATGGAGGGGTAAGGTATCATAAGGCTCTGAGCACGAGTTCGTACCCATTTGAGGTAAAGCTCAAGAGGGATGGAATTTTTATGCTCCAAAGTCTTGCTATCCACCTTGTTTAACATCCTCTAAGCTCGGATAAATCTTTGGCGAAGACCTTGATCGTTGTTGTCGTAGTCAAATACCAAACCTTGAATCAGCATCTCGTGTGGGCCATCCCTTCGGGCGTAACCAAACTGTCTTAAGGCTAAGCATGGGTTGTAGGTGATACCTCCCCTAATTCAAAGTAAATGGACATTAGGGAATTCTCCATAACGGACGACAATGATAACATTCTCTTTGAATCGAGAACACCAATGAATGTCTGAATATTTGAGCGTCATCAACCTTTGTGACCACATCGAACCTTGCTCATTTTTTAATACAGATTGGGGAAGATGAGAAATAAACCACCTTTCCAAGAGAGGAGTGCAACACATAAGAACACCTCTTTTCCTCATTGTGCGAGTGTGAAAAGAGTATAGGATATCTCCTAGCAATGTAGGCACCGGGTTACAGGATATGAAGATTTTGACGGTGTTGACATCTATGAGTTGGTCAGGATTTGGAAACAAAAGCATCCCATAGATGAGGAGAGCCACAATTTCCTCAAAGGCTTGCAAGTCCAAGGAGTTCCAACAGCTTCGGGCTTTCTCGAACAAGAACTTTGCTAAGAAACCTTTGACACCACTCCTTGTTTCCCAATGAGTTGTGATATCAGATGAGTGCAAGTGTAAAGCTTGAGCAATCTCTTCTGGATTTGGGTCTCTTTCTGTACCGTTGAAAGGTAGTTGATTGAGAATGGGAATCCTCAAGAGTTGGGAGAATTCTTCCAAAATTGGCACAAGTTGATAATCGGGAAATGTGACGCAATAGTTTAAAGGATCAAAGAACTGAAAGAGCACCTTCATCATATCCTCATCTGTGTTGGAGGTGACCAAGTTAAGTAGGCGACCATGTCTCTCGGTAAATGGAGAGTTTTCAGGAATCTTTGAAGCTAGCTCCTTAAGTTGTGGAGGGATCCTTAGAAGATTGACTTGAATAGTTTTCCTGCGAAGTGAATCCATATCCTACAAAACAAGAACAAAGATGAATCCAAAAATCCTTGAAATGGTTAGTGGATATATATGATGTTCATGATGTTATGTACAAGTATGCATATACAAACAAAAAAAACAAATCCTTAGGTTCAGGCTTGCATGGAGTTTTATAGGTAAGTACCCTCTTGAAGTTTAGTTGGATAAAACCTGTCCTAGTAATAGTAACCGGGTTCTAAGGAGCTCAATATCACTGTTTTGTTTCCTTGGTCATTGTTTCAGCACAAGCCTCTTTAATGGCGACCGAAATATCCCAAGAAACCAAACCTCAATGAGTGTAGTATCGAGTATCTACCAACTTCGAACTACACCAAAGTCGATCATCTCACTACATCTTAAAGGCCAAGTTGGTCAAGTAAAGGTTTTAAAAGTTCATTAGTGCTTCATGATATCACTTAGCGGCCCCGTATTCTCTTTGATTAACTCAAAGGCTACCAGTACCCACAAATATGTCTCACTAACGTAGCTATTGCTTAGACCATGTCGGTATACCCCGCACAGTTTCCACAACGTATTGCTACTTACCTATAATGTATCCCAAATCCGAGTAGAGAATTTAAACCCAAACAAAGGACCATAATGTAAATAATACAAGTCAAACAATGCAAGCAAATAAATGTGATCTATCCCTAAGGTAACCCCATTTTTAGAATTTTCCCCAGTAGAGTCGTCAGTTCTTTGATACGGTAGGAGATATAACTTGAGGGTTTTGCGTTTGATCGCAAATGTTGTGGTTAGCAAGAGTCACCACCGACTTTTCTTTTATCCAAAGGGAAAGGTGAAAAAGCACAGGAAAGACCTTTGAGATTATTTCTTGATTTCGGGGGTAAATTATGAAAAAGGAAGGTATTAGCACCCTTTTCATCCATGGTTTTCCATGGGCTCTTAGTTACTTTCTAGATCACTTGCTTTTGTTTTAAATTGTGCTTTGTGTGGTTTTTGAAAGTATTTTGTAAAGAGGCCATTGTTTAGGCAATCTTTGTAATGATTCTCGTTCGTAAGAATGTATACAAAGATGTTGATCTTTTGAAAATGTTTTCAATTTTGTAAGATGTTTGAAAGTGTATGTGTTTGTTTTGAAAATAGCAAGGATGCTTGTTTTGAAATGGAGCAAGTAATTAGGAGCAATCTACATACTCAAATGTCTTTCTTGTTCATTTTCTCTTCCTTTGACATTGTTGTCTTACCATTAATTTGGTAAGCAACCCTATCTTTGGATGTAAACGGGACGGGCGTGGGTCATCGTATAACCATGATTAACAATGTTGCAAGGTATCTTAGTATTATTTTTGAGGGACTAAGATCATTTGTAAGGAAACTTTGATAGCGTCATCGAGGGACTATGATCTTGTATTTGCTTGTATTTGCTTGTTTTTGCTAAGATACCTTACATGCGTAATATGGCCATTTTTGTATAAGGCAACCAAATGGGATAATCCTAGGGGTGCTTGTGTCCAAGTGTATTATTTTCATGCTTGATTTACTCTTGAATTAGGGTTTTCTATTTGGTTGGTTTTAATCTTTCCATACAAAACCCTAATTACTAGCATTTGTTATATAAAGCGACAAATTGCGGGAATTAAAATTACTACGCTATTACATCATTTAGGGGAGGGGGTGTACAAATTACAAATGGGGATTGCAAGAAATTAAACCCTAATTAGTCTATTACAACTGTGATCGGTGGGAATGAGAACTGACTGTTTTGGAATGCTGGTTCGTGAAATGTCGCGGTAAGCAAGAGTCGCCATCGTCTTTTATGTTCTCTAACAAGGAAAGGACAAAAGCACAACAAAATTCCTTTTCGAGATGTTTCTCGGGTTCGGGAGGTAGATTATAGAAAGGGAAGGTGTTAGCACCCTTTCTATTCGTGGTTATCCACGGGCTCTTAGGTACTTTCTCACTATGTTTTCAAAATGCTTTGCTTTTCTTGTGTTTATGGGTTTTGAAAAAAAGTTCGTTTGAAAACTTCGTTTTAACTCTTGTATCAGTCCTCAAGAGTGTATGAAGTGTTTGTTTGAAAACTTTTGTCAGAAAAGTGTAGGTGCGAAAAGTATTTTTGTTTTGAAAGAGCAAGTACCTAGGAGAAATCTACCTACTCAAAAGAAATTAAGCTGTGTAAATGTCCTTTAGACAGTACTATCCCACTATTGAGAAGTAGGTAGCACCGTTGTTGGAGTTATTCGGGTCAATTCGATTATAGGGACATGTGGTCACCAAAGCAATAGTAGGACGCCTTAGAGGTAACCCTAACGTCCTAGATCCTTTTTTATCCGAGGCAACCGTTTCGAGGAAACTTGGATCTTTAGATAGGAGGGCGACCTCTAAAACACCCTATACTTAATGACCACGTCGAGGCAACCAAGTGAGGCGTACCCTAGGAGTGGCATGTGCGAGTGTGTCAGATTTCATGTTAAGTTATCTTTGTACATGTTATGGTGAGCTACGGGTTGATTTTATTTTCAGATAACTCTTGTCATGCATAGCCTAGTTAACATACATCTAGCAGTTAATAGTTTGCGGAAAATAAATCTACGCTATTACAAGGCGTCGGGTATTTACATCGCCAAAAACAAACCCTTGGAAAAAGTAAATGCGAGAAAATAAAGAAAGCGATAAAAAGGCCTAATTAACGCTATTACATCCTCGGAACAATTACATAATGATCAAAAATAATATGCGCGAATAAAAATTGAATCGGGAAAAGTCCTTAGGGTTTTGACCCTTTTTGAGAAAGAAAGAAGTTTTTGGTACTTTGCATTTGAATTAAACCTAAAACTAATTGATTAATAAAAAGAAATATTTTTTTAAGTTTTTTTATGTTTTTAATGAAATAAATAAAAATAAAAAGATGATTAAAATTGTCAAAACCCTAATTCTATGTTAATTTTATTTATTGTGAAAAAAGTCAAAATTAAACCTAATTAAACTAAATTAGTTATATTAGTATTTATTTACAAAAATAATGAATTAAAGGTGAAATTAATAAATAATAATAAAAATATTATATTTTATGTTTTCTGAATTTTATTATGAAAAATAATTAATTGTGTTAATTAAATAATAATAATAATAATTACTAAAAGAAAATAAAAAGAAGAGAATGAATGAACCAGGGGGGTGCTGGCCCAATAAGGAGGTATTTTTGGCAATCTGAAGCCCATTAACCTCAAGCCTGCTTTGACTTTCTGGATTAGCTGTGTGTTCGTTGACTGAGCGCATGGTAGTCATCATCTCATGACCCTTGGATTTACGCCTGAAGCCACATGGCGCGTTGATGTTTGGAGGTATATGGTGTTTACCCTTTGGAGATCTGCACAAGAACATGTAAAGAAAAATAACATAAGCGTTTGGGGGGGACCTGGGATTCGAACCCAGGTCCCAACGCCTATTGGATGCTTGGCCAACCACTCCACCACGCTGCCTGCTTTTGATAATATAATAACAAATAAATATAATATACCAAAATCAATTCATATGTTATTAACACAAAAACACGCGCACATTTTTAAACCATCCAATGATGTATCAACACCTAGTCATCTTCTTCCTTTGTACCTGTAAAAACAAATCAGATAGCGGGGGTTTTTAACCCCCACAATATGACACGAGGAATAATATCGACTAGAGCCCTGGTGTATATAAATATTTCGCGAGGGTAGATTTGAATTCGTCTGGTTCTCAGGAATCCAACCATGTGCCTTACAAGTCCTGATTTTTCTGGGTTTAGAAAGCCCCAATTTCACAACTTATGAACCCTAGAAATCGTCAATGGCAATTTTTGATTTATGGCGTTTTAATCCAATTAAGTGATATCATTAGCTTCGTATGACCTCTGGCAATGCAACATGTAACACCCTCTAAAACCCCGCATAAAATTTCGCAAATAATTAAAATTTATAATTTCAGAGTACATGTATAATTCGAGGATGCTACAATTCTCTTTTAATAAAACAACAAATTCCTGTCATGCATAATCTTAGTAGTAACTCATACATGTTTACACAGCGGAATAATTCATTTAATAAAACCAAAGTTATAATATTTTCAATCATCAGGGATTAACACCTGGAATATATCAACATCATATTATAACCAAATACTAAGGAAATAAACGAGTCTGACTAAAGCAGCTCGACAAACAAACGTTCCCGGAGTTACAACTATCAGAGCATGACCCGGACAATACTAAAACGAAAATAAACTAAAACGACAAGCCTTCGCCAAGCACCTGAACGAAGCTCCTCAATCTGAAATATTCAACAGTAAGGGTGAGCATCTCAATTATACATTTGATTATACGTTCATAACAATCAATTCAGGAAATCATAAGCATCACCCAATAATTAGCATATCTCATAATTTACAAAAACCTTTACAATCCATATACCCATGATACATTGCTTTTCATATTTGTAAATAATCATCCAACATCGTCAACCATTTAGCAATCATACGTGCATACAAATAATCAAATACAACATTGGAAAAATCATCCATTCATGTTATATTCAAGGTAATGCAACACACCCATGCATGTGGTACCACTTTACCGCCCCATTAAATCTCGGGTCACGGATAACTCACCGTTCCATTATATCGCGGACACGGCTACCACCTCAACGTTCCATTAAATCGCGGACACGTATATTGGCCACCATGTTAATTCCATACAATGGGAATTAACAAATGCAACATGATATGTAAGTATGTAACACTCAGCATACTATGAACATCAATCAACATATCATGCACATCAACAACATCAATCATAACAGAATATGTATAGCATGTAATCACTCAGCATACTATTTAAACATCAATCATATCAAGTCACATCATCAATTCATGCTCGATAACATTATCCAAAAGCATGGTAATAAAATCCAAAATCAAGCACTGAAAACAAAGTTCAGAAAAATCAACACAGTGGCCTCAACACGGGTGCCCGTGTTGTGCAACACGGCCCGTGTTGGGCAATACGTCCAGAAAACACAATTTTTCCTCATCAATACAGGGACTCAACACGGGTGCCCGTGTTGTGCAACACGGCCCGTGTTGGGCAACACATTCCAGAAAAAAAACACGTTATCCTTATCAGTACAGGGGGAGCAACACGGGTGCCCGTGTTGTGCAACACGAACCGTGTTGTACAACCAGAAGATCAACCAGAAGAGCAACACGGGTACCCGTGTTGTGCAACACGGCCCGTGTTGCTGAGCGCGTACAGAAATTTCCTGTATCTGCAGCAGCTCAGAAACAGCGGCCAAACGCGGGAAAACGCCAGCCAAAACACGCATTTCGGTACCTAACGACATCGAGTTTGTATAACTCAAAACAAAACACCCATCCCATAATTACCAACAATTATCATCGTCACTTAACAGTGATTACTCGTCCTTTTTAGGGAATTTCTGACAACATTAAGGTTATCCCTACAACTTCCAAGGTAAATTCACGATCATGCAGATATACTCCCAATTTACCATTTGGAACCTAAAATTCCTAATCGATTCATAACAATTGGGAACCTAACCCTTTTCTAACAAGGTTCAATCTTAAGGGTATCGATTCCTAGTAACATCTAACAATTGGGGTTTTTCCCTACGATTACCCAAATCAACCGTACATAAACCCATAAACAAAGGTAAATCGAGTAATAGCCCCCCTTACCTTATCAATTAGCAGCTTTGAACTTTTTGAGCGATGTTCTTCGTTCTTCGTTCTTCGTGCCTTCAGAGCTCTATTTCCCCAAATTCCCAACTTCTGTTTATCGTGAAAAAATGAGAAAACTAACTTGAGTTCCAAAACATATCTTTACTTCTTTTGCACCCCCACTCTTTACTAACAACATCCAAGCCCAATAACTTAAAAACTCAGCATTTTCTTATTTCTTTTATTTTCCTCCATATTTCAAAATAAATAATTCCTTTTTATTTTATTAATTCTAATAAAATAATTTCCCAAATTTAAATAAATCAAATAATAGAAACTGGGGTGTTACAACTCTCCCCCACTAAAAGAGTTTTCGTCCTCGAAAACATACCTTAGACGAACAGTTCCGGATAAGCCTCTTTCATCTGGCTCTCCAGCTCCCAAGTGATATTTCCATCTGCTGGACCTCCCCAAGCAACCTTCACTAATGCTATCTCTTTACCTCTTAACTGTTTCACTTCCCGATCTTCTATCCTCATAGGCAATGTTTCTACTGTCAGGTTATCTCTCACCTGTACATCATCTATTTGGATTACATGAGATGGGTCTGGAATGTATCTCCTCAACTGAGAAACATGAAAAACATCGTGCAAATTCGCAAGTCTCGGAGGTAAAGCAATACGATAAGCAACTTCTCCAACTCTTTCCGTAATCTGAAACGGACCAATAAAACGCGGAGTCAATTTCTTAGATTTCAACGCTCGACCAATACCCGTCATCGGAGTAACTCTCATAAACACATGATCTCCAGCACTAAATTCTAAATTCTTTCTCCTCTTATCATGATAACTTTTCTGACGACTCTGAGAAGCTCTCATCTTCTCTTGAATCAATTTGATCTTTTCAGTAGTCTGCTGAACAATCTCTGGCCCAACTACCGAACTCTCTCCAGATTCATACCAACACAAAGGTGTTCTACACCGTCTACCATACAATGCCTCGAACGGAGCCATACCAATACTCGAATGGTAACTATTGTTATAAGTAAATTCAATCAATGGCAAATAGCTATCCCAAGCTCCACCCTTCTCTAAAACACAAGCACGCAATAAATCTTCTAACGATTGAATCGTCCTCTCCGTCTGTCCATCAGTCTGAGGATGGTAATTCAAACCAAAATCATAATCTTTGAGAAATTCCAACCACCTTCTTTGCCTCATATTGAGCTCTTTCTGATTGAAAAGATACTTCAAACTCTTATGATCGCTATACACTTCAAATCTCGAACCATACAGATAATGTCTCCACAATTTCAAGACAAACACAACTGCTGCCAACTCCAAGTCATGAGTAGGATAGTTCCTTTCATGAACCTTCAACTGCCTCGAAGCATACGCCACTACCTGCTGATTCTGCATTAAAACACCACCTAGACCCAACAGAGATGCATCACAATAGACCACAAAAGATTCCGCCGGATTCGGCAAAATCAGAATAGGAGCACTAGTCAATCTCCGTTTCAATTCTTGGAAACCTTTCTCACAATCAGAATCCCAAATAAACGCTTGTCCTTTACGAGTCAACTTCGTCAACGGCAAAGCTAACTTTGAGAATCCTTCGATAAACTTTCTGTAATAACCTGCAAGACCAAGAAAACTTCTGATTTCAGAAACAGTCTTCGGCGCTTCCCACTGAGATACTGCTTCTACCTTTGTAGGATCCACTGCAATCCCATTCTTAGAAACCACATGTCCAAGAAAACTAACTTCATTCAGCCAGAACTCACATTTGGACAACTTTGCATACAACTTCCTATCTTTCAACAACTCTAACACAATTCTGAGATGTTCCGCATGCTCTCCGTCATTCTTGGAATAAATCAGAATGTCATCAATAAAAACCACAACAAACTTATCCAGATACGGATGAAAAATCCTGTTCATATATTCCATGAAAACACCAGGTGCATTAGTAACTCCGAACGGCATAACAGAATATTCGTAATGCCCATACCTCATTCGAAAAGCAGTCTTTTGAATGTCTTCCGCTTTCACACGAATCTGATGATATCCAGATCTCAAGTCAATTTTACTGAATACACTGGCTCCAATTAGTTGATCCATTAAATCATCAATCCTCGGTAAAGGATACCGATTCTTAATGGTTACCTTGTTCAATTGCCTGTAATCAACACACAGTCTCATAAAACCTTCTTTCTTCTTAACCAACAATACCGGAGCACCCCAAGGCGAAACACTTGGACGAATAAACTTCTTCTCCAGTAAATCTTCCAACTGACTCTTCAATTCAGCCAACTCAGACGCAGACATACGATATGGCGCCATCGACACCGGTCTCGTACCAGGAATCAAATCTATAGAAAATTCCACTTCTCTCTCTGGAGGTAACTCACCAACATCATCAGGAAAGACTTCTGGAAATTCACACACCACTGGCAATTCCCCACTCCTGACCTTTCCTGTTGCATCTAATGAAGCAAGTAACATAAACACATTAGCACCGTCCTCCATTGCTTCTTGTACCTGCCTAGCAGTCATAGTCAAATTCTCGACACCAACTGCTTTTGGAAAAATCACCGTCTTAGCAAAGCAGTTCAGATGAACCCGGTTGAATTCCAACCAGTTCATCCCAAGGATAATATCAATTTGTGCAAGCGGTAGGCACACTAAATCCATACTGAAACCTCTACCAAAAATCTCAATAGGACAATTCCTACATACAATTGAAGTTGTCACTGAACCCGATGCAGGAGTATCAACAACCATGCTACCTCGCATACCAGATATGTCCAGTTTCAACCTCTCAGCACAATCCAAAGAAATGAAAGAATGAGTTGCACCAGTATCAATAATTGCAACTAAAGGTGTGCCATGAATAAAACACGTACCTTTAATCAATCGATCCTCTGGAGTAGTCTCAGATCCAGACAAAGCGAACACTTTTCCACCTGACTGATCCTTCCTAGGCTTAGGACACTGCGGACGAATGTGACCTTCTTCGCCACAATTATAACAAGTGACAGACTTCCCCTTGCAATCACTAGACAAATGACCAGTCTTTCCACATTTATAGCACTTCTTCTCATCACTCTTGCAATCTCGAATGTGATGACCAAATTCACCACACCTGTAGCATCTGATAGGAGCCTTAGAATCTCCCCCACTAGGCCTTTTCCAACCGCCTGATCTCTGGTTATCTCTACCATATGGCTTGCCACGGTCCATATGTTGCTTTCCTCTTTTGTCAACAGCCCCACGAGAGTGAGACGACCTATTCTTGGTAATATCTTCTTCCAAGATCCTGCTACAATCCACCAGATCAGAAAATCTACGAATACGCTGGTACCTGATTCCCTGCTTAATCTCATCTCGGAGACCATTCTCAAATTTGATACATTTAGAGAATTCTCCAGCCTCATCATTGTTGTAGTGTGCATAATACTTTGCCAGCTCAGTGAACTTAGTAGCATACTCACTAACAGTCAGATTGCCCTGCTTAAGCTCCAAAAACTCAATTTCCTTTCTTCCCCGAACATCTTCAGGAAAGTACCTCCTCAGAAAAGCCCTTCTGAAGTTAGCCCAAGTCATTGCCTCTCCATCCTGAACCATTTCAGTCCCTGTGGCAACCCACCAGTCGTCGGCTTCTTCTGCCAACATATGCGTACCATATCTAACTTTCAGATCTTCAGCACAATCAATCACACGGAAGATCCTTTCGATTTCCTTCAGCCACTTCTGAGCACCTTCAGGGTCATGTGTACCTTTGAACAACGGAGGATTGTTCCTTTGGAAATTTCCCAATTGCCTATCAGCACCAATCACGCCTCCAGTTGGGTTTCCAGCAAGTACACCAGCTAACATCCCCAAAGCCTCAGCGAGTGCAGCATCATTTCGTCCGTTACCTCTTCCAGCCATATTCCTGAGAATCAAAACATACTCTTCATCAGAAAACAGTATCGACAGTGTTACCTTACACTGATCGCATACAAAAGGGATGACTGACTCAAGACTCTGGTTGCAACGACCGACTATGCTCTGATACCACTATTGTAACACCCTCTAAAACCCCGCATAAAATTTCGCAAATAATTAAAAATTATAATTTCAGAGTACATGTATAATTCGAGGATGCTACAATTCTCTTTTAATAAAACAACAAATTCCTGTCATGCATAATCTTAGTAGTAACTCATACATGTTTACACAGCGGAATAATTCATTTAATAAAACCAAAGTTATAATATTTTCAATCATCAGGGATTAACACCTGGAATATATCAACATCATATTATAACCAAATACTAAGGAAATAAACGAGTCTGACTAAAGCAGCTCGACAAACAAACGTTCCCGGAGTTACAACTATAAGAGCATGACCCGGACAATACTAAAACGAAAATAAACTAAAACGACAAGCCTTCGCCAAGCACCTGAACGAAGCTCCTCAATCTGAAATATTCAACAGTAAGGGTGAGCATCTCAATTATACATTTGATTATACGTTCATAACAATCAATTCAGGAAATCATAAGCATCACCCAATAATTAGCATATCTCATAATTTACAAAAACCTTTACAATCCATATACCCATGATACATTGCTTTTCATATTTGTAAATAATCATCCAACATCGTCAACCATTTAGCAATCATACGTGCATACAAATAATCAAATACAACATTGGAAAAATCATCCATTCATGTTATATTCAAGGTAATGCAACACACCCATGCATGTGGTACCACTTTACCGCCCCATTAAATCTCGGGTCACGGATAACTCACCGTTCCATTATATCGCGGACACGGCTACCACCTCAACGTTCCATTAAATCGCGGACACGTATATTGGCCACCATGTTAATTCCACACAATGGGAATTAACAAATGCAACATGATATGTAAGTATGTAACACTCAGCATACTATGAACATCAATCAACATATCATGCACATCAACAACATCAATCATAACAGAATATGTATAGCATGTAATCACTCAGCATACTATTTAAACATCAATCATATCAAGTCACATCATCAATTCATGCTCGATAACATTATCCAAAAGCATGGTAATAAAATCCAAAATCAAGCACTGAAAACAAAGTTCAGAAAAATCAACACAGTGGCCTCAACACGGGTGCCCGTGTTGTGCAACACGGCCCGTGTTGGGCAATACGTCCAGAAAACACAATTTTTCCTCATCAATACAGGGACTCAACACGGGTGCCCGTGTTGTGCAACACGGCCCGTGTTGGGCAACACATTCCAGAAAAAAAAACACGTTATCCTTATCAGTACAGGGGGAGCAACACGGGTGCCCGTGTTGTGCAACACGAACCGTGTTGTACAACCAGAAGATCAACCAGAAGAGCAACACGGGTACCCGTGTTGTGCAACACGGCCCGTGTTGCTGAGCGCGTACAGAAATTTCCTGTATCTGCAGCAGCTCAGAAACAGCGGCCAAACGCGGGAAAACGCCAGCCAAAACACGCATTTCGGTACCTAACGACATCGAGTTTGTATAACTCAAAACAAAACACCCATCCCATAATTACCAACAATTATCATCGTCACTTAACAGTGATTACTCGTCCTTTTTAGGGAATTTCTGACAACATTAAGGTTATCCCTACAACTTCCAAGGTAAATTCACGATCATGCAGATATACTCCCAATTTACCATTTGGAACCTAAAATTCCTAATCGATTCATAACAATTGGGAACCTAACCCTTTTCTAACAAGGTTCAATCTTAAGGGTATCGATTCCTAGTAACATCTAACAATTGGGGTTTTTCCCTACGATTACCCAAATCAACCGTACATAAACCCATAAACAAAGGTAAATTGAGTAATAGCCCCCCTTACCTTATCAATTAGCAGCTTTGAACTTTTTGAGCGATGTTCTTCGTTCTTCGTTCTTCGTGCCTTCAGAGCTCTATTTCCCCAAATTCCCAACTTCTGTTTATCGTGAAAAAATGAGAAAACTAACTTGAGTTCCAAAACATATCTTTACTTCTTTTGCACCCCCACTCTTTACTAACAACATCCAAGCCCAATAACTTAAAAACTCAGCATTTTCTTATTTCTTTTATTTTCCTCCATATTTCAAAATAAATAATTCCTTTTTATTTTATTAATTCTAATAAAATAATTTCCCAAATTTAAATAAATCAAATAATAGAAACTGGGGTGTTACACAACACAATCAATAAAACATGTTAATTATGCATGAATTCAACAATATGATTTTGAGAAAAAAACGCAAACCGTGGTTCTGTAATTAGTGATTTCTTGAGCTTTAGCGTTTGAATTCAATTGCCACACGTCCTTGGGAACTCCTGCAAGGTGTTAGAATCAATATAATGCCTTGAATTGGCTTGGAACACAAGAATCAGTTTTGACTTTTCTTTGAATTTTGCAATATGCTATGGCTTGTTTTCTGCAGCTTTCTCACGTGTATGGCATTAGGGTTAGCTTGTACATATATAGAGGAATGAAATTAGGTCACAATCTTGCACAAAAATCCATTGGAATGATGATTGAATATTTGATTTAAAATCAAATCTTTTTGCATTTTCATGATTGGAAAAAGTTGCCAATTTTGGAGATATTGCATCTTTGACTTGGTGCACGAAATTGCCAGCCTTTTTAGGTCATACTTGCTTCACAAAAAGATTGAAAAATCAAATCTTTGCATTTTCCTACAATTTAAATTAATTAAATGAATTAATATTGATTAAAAATTCAATTAATTAATAAAAATAAGAAAATAAATTCAATTAAGCTTGATGGGGCGTTCTTAGGCCATAGATGAAGTTTCAAGAAGAGATTTGAGGCCCATTAGCAAAAATAAGGTGTTTTGAGCAAAGTTGACTTTTGCAAATTCACAAAAATTTCCCAACTTCTCCAATGCATATCTTGCTCAATTTTGATCATATGAACATGTTCTTGGACATTTTGGAAAGGTATTGAAGTCCTCTAACCAATGCCTTTGGTTCCATGTCATTTGGATTTACCAATATCAAGTTATGGTATTTGACTTAAAGTGCATTTTTGTTGACTTTTGAATTTGACATATAATGTGGAAATTGATAACTTTTTGTGAGAGCATTTCTTGAACTTGGAGTGTGAAGATGGATTGTAATAAATGTCATCCCCTTTAAAATGAGCATTGGATGGGATTTTTCTGATAAACCATGAAAAAGTTATGCCCTGGTCAAGATACAGTTGACTTTTCTATTGTCCAAAAATAGTAACTTTTTGCATCTTGATGATTTTTGAGCTATCCTTGTGGAATCATGATAAAGACTTGATAAAATGATGATTGTGAACTCAAAATAAGATGTTGACCAAAAATTCTGACTTTTGACTGCAAAATGACCATTTTGCCCTTGTAGTTGATTGTGGATCAAATGAGGCTTTTGACTATGTAGATTGGCACTGTGAGTCTTGAAACTTGGCATGTAGGTGTTTGAGAATGCATATGGGCTTATGAGACTTGATTGAACCATTGAAAACCTCAAATTCCTTGAAAGAACCAAAACCCTAATTTCAGCTGGCTTAAGAGGTATTTAGACTGTGCAATCCTTGAGTAGACTTGAGCAATTTGAGGGTCATTCTTGAGGAACCTTGAATAATATGGGAGGGAAAATTTTGGGGTACAACAGTTGCCCCTGTTCAATCTTCTTAAACCTGAGGATGTAGATTGGCTTACGTGCCTTTCGTGATCCAAAGGTGGAAGATGATTGAACACTAAAGTGCCCAGAAATTTGCACTCGCATGGTGTAGTATCAGCAATGTGATGTCGGGAATGGGCTTACAGATGCCATTTGGAGAGATGATGGATAGAAGGATGGTCTTACAGATTCCATTTGGAGATTGTTGGTAGAAGGATGGGCTTATAGATGCCATCTGGAGATTGTAATGGATAGTTGTGGAGATGGGCTTATAGATGCCATCTGGATATTGTTTGTTGAATTATAACTTGGTAGGCTGAAAGAAGGAACCTGTGTAGGGTTTCCTGATGATGAGTCCGTGTAAAACTGCATCTTGGAAGAGAAGGAGTCGGTGTAGGGTTGCTTCATGATGGTCAAGTAGATAGCTGTCCTGTCTGGTTTCAGGTATTAATCTTTGACCTGAGAAAGAAAGATAGTTTTCCTGGCTCGCTACAGGTATTAATCTTCAATCTCCTCAATGTAGATAACTTTACTGTCTGGTTTCAGGTATAGATCTACAATCAATCGTCCACAGATACTTCCTGGCTAGTTACAGGTATAGATCTACAATCAATCGTCCACAGATACTTCCTGGCTAGTTACAGGTATTGATCTAGAACTTAAGAAAAAGTTGGTCGAGAAAGCTTTCCTGTCTGGTTTCAGGTATAGATCTCTGACCTGAGAAATAAAGATAATTTCCTGGCCTGTTACAAGTGTTTATCTTCAATCTCTTCATGTAGATAACTTTCCTGGCTGGTTTCAGATATAGATCTACAATCAATCGTCCATAGATACTTCCTGGCTAGTTACAGGTATTGATCTGGAACTTAAGAAAAATGTGGGTCAAGGAGATAGTTGTCCTGGCTGGTTTCAGGTATTAATCTCTGACCTGAGAAAGAAATATAATTTCCTGGCCTGTTACAGGTGTTAATCTTCAATCTCTTCCTGTAGATAACTTTCCTGGCTGGTTTCAGGTATAGATCTACAATCAATCGTCCATAGATACTTCCTGGCTAGTTACAGGTATTAATCCGGAACTTAAGAAAAAGTTGGTCGAGATAGCTTTCCTGTCTGGTTTCAGGTATAGATCTCTGACCTGAGAAATAAAGATAATTTCCTGGCCTATTACAGGTGTTGATCTTCAATCTCTTCAATGTAGATAACTTTCCTTGCTAGTTACAAGTATAGATCTACAATCAATCATCCACAGATACTTCCTGGCTAGTTACAGGTATTGATCTGGAATTTAAGAAAAATATGGGTCAAGGAGATAGTTGTCCTGGCTGGTTTCAGGTATTAATCTCTGACCTGAGAAAGAAAGATAATTTCCTGGCCTGTTACAGGTGTTAATCTTCAATCTCTTCCTGTAGATAACTTTCCTGGCTGGTTTCAGGTATAGATCTACAATCAATCGTCCACAGATACTTCCTGGCTAGTTACAGGTATTGATATGGAACTTAAGAAAGGGCGGTCGGGGAGATAGTTATCCTGGATGGTTTCAGGTATTAATCTCTGACCTGAGAAAGAAAGATAATTTCCTGGCCTGTTACAGGTGTTGATCTTCAATCTCTTCATGTAGATAACTTTCCTGGCTAGTTACAGGTATAGATCTACAATCAATCGTCCACAGATACTTCCTGGCTAGTTACAGGTATTAATCCGGAACTTAAGAAAAAGTTGGTCGAGATAGCTTTCCTGTCTGGTTTCAGGTATAGATCTCTGACCTGAGAAATAAAGATAATTTTCTGGCCTGTTACAGGTGTTGATCTTCAATCTCTTTAATGTAGATAACTTTCCTGGCTAGTTACAGGTATAGATCTACAATCAATCGTCCATAGATACTTCCTGGCTAGTTACAGGTATTAATCCGGAACTTAAGAAAGGTTGATGGTAATCATCTTTGGATTGACTTTTTCCTGAATAGGCAAAAACATTAATTGTATGCAATGTCATGATGTGTGAAATGCATGATGTCATGATGTTCTCAAGAATAAATGAGATCGCGTCGTATGCACTTTATCATGTATGTAAATAGGAGGTATGAGATGTGAAATGTTTATGAATGTATTTTCATCTGGAAAATAAATCCTTGACAAATGTCGGGAAGTTTGTTAAGTCCTGGGCTGATGTTGAAGAGTAGAGTTCTTCGTTTCTGCTGGGGATGATGAACGAAGATGATTGCAAGAATAAACCGGTAGGAGAAGATGGCTCCGTTAGGGAATAAACCTGGTGAAGAGATTACTCTGCGGGGAATTACTCTATAGGGAAGAGATGCTTCGCTGAAGATTTGAACGATAAACTCCGCTGGGGATTCCGTTGTTATGCTTTGTTGGAGATTTTGATGAACTCCGCTGGGGGATAGAAAGAACTTCACTGGGGACGATCTTTCAGTTGCAATTTGTTGAGGATAACCCAGTTAGACTCTGGTGGAGAATAACCTTCTGAATAAGGCTGGGGAGACGCATCCAGAATCTACTGGGGAGATGATTCAACTCTCCTAGGGAAACTTTTGAGGAAATGACTCCACTGGGGGTATCTTGTATTCCTCCAGGGAACAATCTTATATTTCTGTCGAAGAATATTAAGACTGCCGGGGATGCTTGCTGAGAAATATTTGTATACTCTGCTGGAGAATATTAAGATCTTTTGGGGATACCCAACTTTTTCAGGACTGACGGCAGACTAACTCTGCTTGGGGGAGAGTATTGTTGACTTGCTGGGGATACCATGCCTTTTTAGGGCTGATGGGAGACCAACTCTGCTTAGGGAGAGTATTGATGATTCTTGTCTTACTCTTCGGGGAGTGAAGGTATCTTGGTCCTATTCTTCAGCTGAATCTACCTTGTACCTGGAGGACCGAGCAGCTTGTACAATTCGGACAATTCTTATTGCCCCAGTTTCTGCGGGAGAAGAAGGCCTATGAGGTGCTTCATAACCGCTGATTGACAAATCTTCTTCTTGTAGACAAGTGACGAGATGACGGGACATAGTCGTACGCTTTGATCCCTAATTTTTGCCTGGACCGCCCTTTCGGGTTTTCCGTCCATCGGGATACCCTTTTTTGCCCAAGCCGCCTTTTCAGGTTTTCGACTTGCCGGGTGTACAGTTTTTTCTTTTCATCCCTTATTTTTGCCCGAACCCTTTTGGTTCGTCGGGAAGCCCTTATTTTTTTGCCCAGGCCAGTCGACCTAGCGGGTCTTTGATTACGCGGTATTTTTTGACCATGTCCATGCTCTCAGGATGTAGGGAGGTGCCACTGTCGGTAGTGTTGTGTTGCCATACTACTAGAAGATGTTTGCTCATGCAAGATTCGTTGCTGGAATTCATGTCCAATGCCCCAAGTGACTCAGGCGGAGATTTGCCCCTGGCTATTTTGCATTTTGAGAGATTCCTTGAATTTTGACTTGACTGCCCCAGATGATGGACAATGCTCATGTCGTGCCCCTGGATTGGAAGTGCTTTTGTTCACTAGATATTCTTCGTGCGAACTTCTATGCTGTTTGAACAAATAGTCATATGAAAACAATGTTATTTTAAGAATGCAAAGCTTATGTCTGTTTTGAAGTTTTTTGAAAATGCAGTTTTTAATAAAACAAGTGAATTTTTGTAAAATGTGATGTCGACTCAAGATTTTACAGCAAGCCCTACAGGAGTCAGGATACCTTTTGTAACAGTATGCTTTCGAACTAACCCATGCTTCAGCTAGGACTTTTAAGGGTTATAACGTGGCTGGTTCACGGTTTAAGAAACAAAGGATAAAGGCTCAAATTTTATTTGTACTCACCCGCTCTTCGTGATGTTCTTCGATCCTAAACTCAACTAACCGTGCATCTAGATCTTGTTTGAATCTTTGCTATGATATTCCGGTGATGGTTCGGATACTGATAGTTTATTTTGAACAGGCAGTCCTCTTTATGAGAGTTTGTAGGACCTCTTTCTTTTTGATTTTTTTATCCCTGTTTTTTGCCTGAACTGTTTCTTTTGTGATTACAGTCAGCGGGATGCCCCAGTTTTGTAAGTCTCCTTCATAGGTTTGGACTTATTGGGCTTTTATTTATGAGAGATAATGACTGCTTGTCCTTACGATTATACGGAACCATCATTGTTCTTTTGTTTCGGAAAGACTTCTTTGACGCCATTCATTGTGCACCTGGATTAAACTGAGAGAACTACCCTGCCCCAGGTTATAATTAAGGGTTTTAATTTTTGCGTGAAAAGAAAAAGAAAAAAAAAACTCCAACTTCTTTGGCTCAAAGTGGTTGACTAGGGATTATCTTCCTTATAACTCCACTGTTTAGGATTTGAAACAATGCCTGTACTTCATCGGCGGGGTCTGTTCAAAAGCATACTGTTAAGATCGTGGTATCATTTTCGTCATCCTCCCTCAAGAGGCTTAGAATTTTTTAATCGAGAGTTTGAACATCACAAAAAAAATGAAAGCAATTATAATATAGTGAATACCAATGGGTTGATTCAAAACAGACATATGCGATGCATTGATAAAGTAATAAAGTTTGACATGAATAAATGTTTGAACAATCAAAAGGAAATTACAAATTGAAAATTCCAATGAACAAAAAGTCTTCTCGTCTTAGGACTTGTCACTTCAAGTGGTGAACCTTGGAGGGATAGTAGAAGAACTCAGCCTGACCATCTTGTGCGAACTCCAATGCTCCTTCATCAATCAGGTTTTGGATTTTGTACCTCAACTTCCAACAGTCGTCAGTATCATGCCCCGGGCTGTTAGAATGGTATGCACACCTAGCATCAGGATTGTAGTTGGGTGAAGAAGTCTTAGGATTCGGGTGAGGTCCTACCAACGTCACCGGATTCAAATTCAACAGGTGTTGTAAAGCTTGGGACAGCGGCATGTTGAGCTTGGTAAACGGCCTCGGAGTAGCCCGTTGCTTATGGTCAGGTTGTTGTTGGACCTGTGAGGTAGTGGCATCATGGAGAGCTTGTTCTTCATCAAACCAAACCTTTGACTTCTCGGAAGTTGATTAATGACTTGATCCTCAGCCTTGACTATTTGCTTCATACTGTTGTACCTGTCTTGATGAAGCTGGTTGATCATGGTTCTCAACTCTTCTTGCTCCCGAGCTAAGCCTTGGATGAGAGCCATCTGCCCCAGCATCTGGGTTCTCATTGCATCTACCTCAGCTTGCAGATGTTTCAACCGTTCGTCCTTGCTATCTTCAGGACTTTTCCTGACCAAATTTCCCATGAGGAGTGTTCTCCACTCTTCCTGCCCCTTGGATAGGTTTAGGAAGATTTCCCTGAACTGAGTCTCTTGAGTATGAAGATCCTGGTTGTCTTGTTGGGAAGCCATTGTTGAAATAAATAGCGAGAACATGAGAGACCTGTAAAGGGTGACCTGTTATGCAATGATATGTATGATATATGTATGCAATGTTTTCAAGGACCTCGTGGGGTAAACAAGAAAATTGTTAGAATTTGAATTTTGCGGCTTGATTGAAGGAACTTCATGTTGTTGAGAGTCCTTCTTCAAGAGTCAAGGCTCACCATATCGAGTGGGTCATAGCCCCTGACTCAAGTTATCATGTTTTGATCTCCAAACAACCTTGGCTAGAGGAAAATAAATCCCCTTTGCCCCTTGCTAGACATTTGGTTCATCATGACCTGCATCACAAACCCTTGAGATCCTTGAAATGGGTTAGGATGTATGCAATGGTATAATGTTATGATGTCATGATAAAGGCACACCACAAGTATTCACAAAAGGCAAATATGGTAAAGGCACACAAGTCACACCAGACAGCCCTTAGAGTTTAGGCCAGCATGAAGTTTAGGTACTACCCTCTTGAAGTTAGTTGGCTCAAAACCTGTCCTATGAATAGTAACCGGGTTCTAAGGAGCTCAATATCATTGGATTGTTTTCTATGTTCATTGTTTTGATTTAGCCACTTAACTGGCGACCAAAATATTCCAAGAAAACAACCCTCAATGAGTGTAGTATCGAGTATCTACCAACTTCGAACTGCACCAAAGTCGGTCATCTCACTACCCCTAAAGAGGCCAGGATGGTCAAGTAAGGTTCTAGGTTAGTTGATGCTTCACGACACCACGCGGAGGCCCCGTACTCTCCTTGACTTGACTCAAGGGTTACCGGTACTCACCAAAGTGCCACATCAACGTAGCAACTGCTTCAACCATGTCGGTATACCCCGCACAGTTCCCTCACAGTTTGTTGCTACTTCTAAAGGGTATCCCTAGATCTGGGTTAGGATCTATAAAACTCTGATACAAGCCCACAATATTAAATCATTCAAGGCATACAATCGAAAACATAGTTATCTAATCCTAAGGTACACCTCACTTATAATTTATTCCCCAGCAGAGTCGCCAGTTCTGTGATCGGTGGGAATGAGAACTGACTGTTTTGGAATGCTGGTTCATGAAATGTCGCGGTAAGCAAGAGTCGCCACCGTCTTTTATGTTCTCCAACAAGGAAAGGACAAAAGCACAGCAAAATTCCTTTTCGAGATGTTTCTCGGGTTCGGGAGGTAGATTATAGAAAGGGAAGGTGTTAGCACCCTTTCTATCCGTGGTTATCCACGGGCTCTTAGGTACTTTCTCACTATGTTTTCAAAATGTTTTGCTTTTCTTGTGTTTGTGGGTTTTGAAAAAAAGTTCGTTTGAAAACTTCGTTTTAACTCTTGTATCAGTCCTCAAGAGTGTATGAAGTGTTTGTTTGAAAACTTTTGTCAGAAAAGTGTAGGTGCGAAAAGTATTTTTGTTTTGAAAGAGCAAGTACCTAGGAGAAATCTTCCTACTCAAAAGAAATTAAGTTGTGTAAATGTCCTTTAGACAGTACTATCCCACTATTGAGAAGTAGGTAGCACCGTCGTTGGAGTTATTTGGGTCAATTCGATTATAGGGACATGTGGTCACTAAAGCAATAGTAGGACGCCTTAGCGGTAACCCTAACGTCCTAGATCCTTTTTTATCCGAGGCAACCGTTTCGAGGCAACTTGGATCTTTAGACAGGAGGGCGACCTCTAAAACACCCTATACTCAATGACCACGTCGAGGCAACCAAGTGAGGCGTACCCTAGGAGTGGCATGTGCGAGTGTGTCAGATTTCATGTTAAGTTATCTTTGTACATGTTATGGTAAGCTACGGGTTGATTTTATTTTCAGATAAGTCTTGTCATGCATAGCCTAGTTAACATGCATCTAGCAGTTAATAGTTTGTGGAAAATAAATCTACGCTATTACAAGGCGTCGGGTATTTACATCGCCAAAAACAAACCCTTGGAAAAAGTAAATGCGAGAAAATAAAGAAAGCGATAAAAAGGCCTAATTAACGCTATTACATCCTCGGAACAATTACATAATGATCAAAAATAATATGCGCGAATAAAAATTGAATCGGGAAAAGTCCTTAGGGTTTTGACCCTTTTTGAGAAAGAAAGAAGTTTTTGGTACTTTGCATTTGAATTAAACCTAAAACTAATTGATTAATAAAAAGAAATATTTTTTTAAGTTTTTTATGTTTTTAATGAAATAAATAAAAATAAAAAGATGATTAAAATTGTCAAAACCCTAATTCTATGTTAATTTTATTTATTGTGAAAAAAGTCAAAATTAAACCTAATTAAACTAAATTAGTTATATTAGTATTTATTTACAAAAATAATGATATAAAGGTGAAATTAATAAATAATAATAAAAATATTATATTTTATGTTTTCTGAATTTTATTATGAAAAATAATGAATTATGTTAATTAAATAATAATAATAATAATTACCAAAAGAAAATAAAAAGAAGAGAATGAATGAACCAGGGGGTTGCTGGCCCAATAAGGAGGTATTTTTGGCAATCTGAAGCCCATTAACCTCAAGCCTGCTTTGACTTTATAGATTAGCTGTGTGTTCGTTGACTGAGCGCATGGTAGTCATCATCTCATGACCCTTGGATTTATGCTTGAAGCCATATGGCGCGTTGATGTTTGGAGGTATATGGTGTTTACCCTTTGGAGATCTGCACAAGAACATGTAAAGAAAAATAACATAAGCGTTTGGGGGGGACCTGGGATTCGAACCCAGGTCCCAACGCCTATTGGATGCTTGGCCAACCACTCCACCACGCTGCCTGCTTTTGATAATATAATAACAAATAAATATAATATACCAAAATCAATTCATATGCTATTAACACAAAAACACGCGCGCGTTTTTAAACCATCCAATGATGTATCAACACCTAGTCATCTTCTTCCTTTGTACCTGTAAAAACAAATCAGATAGCGGGGGTTTTTAACCCCCACAATATGACACGAGGAATAATAGCGACTAGAGCCCTGGTGTATATAAATATTTCGCGAGGGTAGATTTGAATTCGTCTGGTTCTCAGGAATCCAACCATGTGCCTTACAAGTCTTGATTTTTCTGGGTTTAGAAAGCCCCAATTTCACAACTTATGAACCCTAGAAATCGTCAATGGCAATTTTTGATTTATGGCGTTTTAATCCAATTAAGTGATATCATTAGCTTCGTATGACCTCTGGCAATGCAACACAATCAATAAAACATGTTAATTATGCATGAATTCAACAATATGATTTTGAGAAAAAAACGCAAACCGTGGTTCTGTAATTAGTGATTTCTTGAGCTTTAGCGTTTGAATTCAATTGCCACACGTCCCTGGGAACTCCTACAAGGTGTTAGAATCAATATAATGCCTTGAATTGGCTTGGAACACAAGAATCAGTTTTGACTTTTCTTTGAATTTTGCAATATGCTATGGCTTGTTTTCTGCAGCTTTCTCGCGTGTATGGCATTAGGGTTAGCTTGTACATATATAGAGGAATGAAATTAGGTCACAATCTTGCACAAAAATCCATTGGAATGATGATTGAATATTTGATTGAAAATCAAATCTTTTTGCATTTTCATGATTGGAAAAAGTTGCCAATTTTGGAGATATTGCATCTTTGACTTGGTGCACGAAATTTCCAGCCTTTTTAGGTCATACTTGCTTCACAAAAAGATTGAAAAATCAAATCTTTGCATTTTCCTACAATTTAAATTAATTAAATGAATTAATATTGATTAAAAATCCAATTAATTAATAAAAATAAGAAAATAAATTCAATTAAGCTTGATCGGTCGTGCATAGGCCATAGATGAAGTTTCAAGAAGAGATTTGAGGCCCATTAGCAAAAATAAGGTGTTTTGAGCAAAGTTGACTTTTGCAAATTTACAAAAATTTCCCAACTTCTCCAATGCATATCTTGCTCAATTTTGATCATATGAACATGTTCTTGGACATTTTGGAAAGGTATTGAAGTCCTCTAACCAATTCCTTTGGTTCCATGTCATTTGGATTTACCAATATCAAGTTATGGTCTTTGACTTAAAGTGCATTTTTGTTGACTTTTGAATTTGACCTATAATGTGGAAATTGATAACTTTTTGTGAGAGCATTTCTTGAACTTGGAGTGTGAAGATGGATTGTAGGAAATGTCATCCCCTTCAAAATGAGCATTGGATGGGATTTTTCTGATAAACCATGAAAAAGTTATGCCCTAGTCAAGATACAGTTGACTTTTCTACTGTCCAAAAATAGTAACTTTTTGTATCTTGATGATTTTTGAGCTATCCTTGTGGAATCATGATCAAGACTTGATCAAATGATGATTGTGAACTCAAGATAAGATGTTGACCAAAAATTCTGACTTTTGACTGCAAAATGACCATTTTGCCCTTGTAGTTGACTGTGGATCAAATGAGGCTTTTGACTATGGAAATTGGCACTGTGAGTCTTGAAACTTGGCATGTAGGTGTTTGAGAATGCGTATGGGCTTATGAGACTTGATTAAACCATTGAAAACCTCAAATTCCTTGAAAGAACCAAAACCCTAATTTCAGCTGGCTTAGGAGGTATTTGGACTGTGCAATCCTTGAGTAGACTTAAGCAATTTGAGGGACATTCTTGAGGAACCTTGAAGAATATGGGAGGGCAAATTTTGGGGTACAACAACAACCAAATTGAATTTATACAATAATTGAAATAAATAAATGTACAAAAATAAATATGCAAGAATGTAAATGTAAAGAAAATGGATCTTTTGTTTGGATTTTTATGAGAAAAGGTTTTTTTTTTGTTTACCCTAATTAATTACAAGAAAATAATTAATTAAAATAATAAAAGTAAACCTAATTTAATAAGAAAATATTTTAAATAAAACCCTAAGTCTATTAATTAATTAAAATAAATTAAGTTTAAGAAAAATATTTTTGTATTTTTGTCTTGAAAATAATATATGGCGTTGTAAAATATTTTTGGCCTTTTTTATATTAAAGTAAATATATTTTAATTAGTGTAAAAGAAAATAAATAATAACCTAGTTTTAAATTAAATTTACAAAACTAGTTAGTAAAAAATAAATAAAGTATAGTTAAAAAAAAATATTTTTTGTGAGAAAAATAAAATAAACTAAGTTAAAATAAAAATCTAATTTTTTTTATATATTTTATGATTTTTTAACATTAGGAAAAATATTTAAGAAAATAAAATGAAATAAAAAAATAAAATGAAATAAAAAAATAAAATAAAATAAAACTGGGCCAGGGGCGTATAAGTGAAATAGGGGGTTAATCAGCAAAAACAAAAAAAAAAGAGTCAGGCCCAAAGGGCCCACCGCCTGCAAACAAATCAGAAAATGTCAAAAATATGTATAAATGTAAAAATGGTCACGCTGGGGCTTGAACCCAGGACCATGGGGTGAACAGGCGCGCGCTTTACCACCGGGGTGGCTATACATCCGTTTATATAAACAAAACAATAAATATGTAAGGCAAATCAAGTCCTGATGACTTCATCTTCAACCTCCAGTCGGTGTACCTGTAACTTCTTCATTTCTCAACAAAAATGGAAGATGACAAAATGAAAGTTGTTGCATTCTTCCTCATGAATCTAACCATGTAAATAACTAAAGCTAAAAGTCAAAGATAAATGAGAATTTCTCTGGCTCTAATTTGAACCCTAAAAATTTCAGAAACTTCAACTCTAAAATTCTCTAAGCTCAGGCCATGTAAATGCAAACTATGGATATGTACATCTTCATGGCAATAAGGTCTACATTTTATCTTCACAAATGCAAGCCTAACAATGCCTAAGTAATGAGATAGAAGTTCAAGAAAAATACCTCAAAACTGGAAATCATGAAATGGATTTGAGCTTGTTTCAGGCAGTGCTGATGATCAGGTTAGCTTCCTTGGACCTCTAGGAAGCTAATGCAATGCTTGGCTTGAGCTGAGGATGGCTGGAAAGCTATGGAGAAGTCAAGTTGCAGACCCCTGTTTTTGAAAATGGAACTTGATGATAAAGGTGTTACAGTTGATCAAATGGACTTTGGATGGTTTATATTTGATGTTTAGAAGCTTTTGGAAGTGAAAGGCCAAAGAACGCACGAGGGAATTTAGAGTTTGGTATGTAAAGTCAGAACTTGCACAACAATGGTGTTTTGAGACAATTTCTGGTTAGAGGGAGTTTTAGTGAGTTTCAGGGGCTTCAAGCTCGTGTCCTAGCTCACAAATAGTGCTTATATTTATATGCAACAAGTTTAGAGAATTGTTGTTGATCAGAATTTGAATTTGCATCCTTAAGTTAAACATGTGATTTTTTTTAGAAAACAAGTTTCAATGCCTTGTGTACTTGCTAAGATAGAGTGGTTATACTTTAAAAACACTTGCTTCTGACTTGGTAGATTAAGTGTGATCAGAGGGAACAAGTTAGAGGCTCAAGAGTGGACTTTGTGCATAAAGCTTGCTTTTCAAGAATGGTATTGTTAACTTTCTTCCCAAAATGACAATGTGAATTGGATAAAGCTTGGATCACTTGGATTATAGCTCAAAAGTTTATGTAATCGATTAATTATGGAGTGACAAACAAGTTTGAGGCCTGAAAAGCAAAGATTATGCAGCCTAACATCGATTTGCATTTGTGTTCATCATGAAAATGACCTACAATTCAAGTGACAAAACACCAACTTCATCTCTTCGATTCTCCCTACTCAATAATGATCTCAAGGAGTTCTTGGACATTTTAGAAATATTGCAATCTACTCTACAAACCATCTTTGTATTAATTTTGAAGATTCCCATTGGAAATATATGAAAAAGTTCCATGAAGTTAGGTCAAAATCCTGGCCAAATTAGGGCAAAATTTCACTAAGTGTTTAGTTTCATGACCCTATGTTCTTCAAATTATAACTTGAGATCCAAGCACTTTTGGAAGAAGTTGTGTTAATTAAAGTTGTAGATTTCATGGAGATATACAACTTTCATGTTGTAAGTTTCTCTTGAATCATCTTGCATCATGGTGAAAATTTGGCTCAAAGTTATGAAAAAACATGAAATTTTCAACACTTGGAAAAATTTCTAAGTTTGGAAATTTTGACTTTTCAAAATGAAATCTTGATTTTTTTATTCCTTGATGAATAAGTTTCATATTTTGACATGTTTTGATGAATTGTGATTTTTGGCACTTTAATTTGACCAAAAAGTTAAAGTTTGACTTTTCAGTATACAATTGACTTTTGATCAGTTGACTGCAAAATTCATCTGTCAATCCAATGGATTTGCAATGTTTTGCATCATGTAATTAGGTAAAAATGATGAAATTGGACTCCTGAGATCATTCCTTAAACCAATTTACCATTTTCTAGGTCAAAAATCAGAAATTGCCCTTTCCTAGTCAAAACCCTAATTTTGACCATTTTGCCCTTTTGGAGATTTGATCAAATTTCTTGAGGAATTATGGTTCAAACTTGATCAAATGATACATATGAGTCTAAAGTGTTGATGTGGATAAAAAATTATGAAGTTTGACTGTAAATTATCCATGGTTGACTTTTTCCCCAATACAACTGATTTTTAGGTCAATTATTCAATTGACTGGTCAAAAGTGTGATCCAAGGCTTGAAACTTGACATGAATAATCTTAGGGGTACATAATGGTCCATGAAAGTCATATGAAGCATTGATAGTTCAAAAATCCTTGTGCAAACTCAAACCCTAATTTTGGTCATCAGTGCATAAGGAGGTGTCTTGAGCTGATCAAACCCTAGTGCAGTCTTGAGCCCAAGGAGATCTTGTGAGCAAATTATTGATAAGTGAGAGGGACAATTTTGGGGTACAGCACATTCTTACGAACGAGAATCATTGCAAAGTTTGCCTAAACGATGGCATCTTTACAAAATACTTTGAAAACCACACAAAGCACATTTTCAAACAAAAAAAAGCAAGTGATCTAGCAAGTAACTAAGAGCCCATGGAAAACCATGGACGAAAAGGGTGCTAATACTTTCCATTTTCATAATCTACCCCCCGAACTCAAGAAACAATCTCAAAGGTCTTTCCTGTGCTTTTTCACCTTTCCTCTTGGATAAAAGAAAAGTCGGTGGCGACTCTTGCTAACCACAACATTTGTGATCAAATGCAAAACAACCAAGTTAGTTCTCCCACCTTATCACAGCGGTCCAAAAAAAAGTTAGGGATTGAAAGCATATAACTATGTCCCATTGGATCACCTTACAGCCAATCTTCGGTAACAACTATCAAGCTCAAATGGTACTAATCAACCTAGTCAGCTTCGGACAAGCAGCAAAGAGAAAAGACGCTCAAAGACATAAAGGAAATAGCATAATGGAAAACCAATGGGATTATTTCACATATTTATTTTTCTTTGTATACTATTTTGTATAGTTTTCATTCTTATGATGACATTCTCTTACTAGGGTGTCTGTCTCCTTGTACAAAAACGCCTATTATAGGCAAAACCTCTTCAAATTAATACAAAGATATTTCTTTGAAAGTGCAAAACTTTTTGTTTTTTACCTTTCTGTTTTGTTTGCAAAAACGCCTAGTGATTATTTTTGAACATATGCATTCGAATGTGTTGACTGTTTACAAATATGCACATAAAAAACAGAAAGACGGTTACTGCGGGCTTTTAGAAACAGGATAATGTCTAAAGGCCATCTGCAAATCCCCGCAGATACTTTCTCCAGCAGGCACAGAGGCAGAGACATCCTACTATAAAGTCACTGCCATATCCTCAGCATACAGCCTAAGGATGTCAGGTGTTCTTATATCCCCCAGCGGAGAAAAAATTTCCAGTTACTTACCCGGCATCTCAAAGAATTCCTTAGCCTGGTTCACAAGTTTCTTGGGTTTCCCAAATAAAGGTTTTGTAAAAATCCCCAAGCAGTTTACAGATAATCCCTTCCCCAATAGAGTTTATTTCTCTAACAACGGAAATCCGTCTCTCAGCATTTCAACTTCAACAAAATTACGCTCTTCATCCCCAACAGCAGATAGGGATTTATTTCCCCAGTTTAGCAACAATGTAGTAGAGCAACTGATACGTTCATAGATTGCATTCGTACATCATTCTATAAACATCATAGCATATGCAGCAAAAATGTATATATCTCAATCTTATTTATTTTGAGAACATCATTACTCGATGCATCTCATGCATCATAACACTGCATACAGCTGACTCTTTACCTTTTCCAGGAAAGTTAGCAAGCAAACAAATATCA
The DNA here is from genome assembly GCA_948472305.1 of Vicia faba. Classification (NCBI taxonomy): domain Eukaryota; kingdom Viridiplantae; phylum Streptophyta; class Magnoliopsida; order Fabales; family Fabaceae; genus Vicia; species Vicia faba. The sequence continues at coordinate 1,183,363,234 of OX451737.1, forward strand.
TCACCAATTTTCAACAGTTCCACATTAATACCTGAAACAAGACAGGATAACTATCTGTGAACGATTGATTGTAGATTAATACCTAAAACTAGACAGTACAATTATCTACATGAGCAGATTGAAGATTAACTCCCAAAACACGACGGGGAAACTATCTTTCTTTCTCTAAGGTCAGAGATTAATACCTGAAACCATACAGGACATCTATCTCAATGACCAACAAAAACAAGTTCCAGATTAATACCAGAAACAAGACAGGACAACTATCTGTGAACGATTGATTGTAGATTAATACTTAAAATCAGACAGGACAACTATCTACATGAGCAGATTGAAGATTAACTCCTGAAACACGACTGGGAAACTATCTTTCTTTCTCTTAGGTCAGAGATTAATTCCTGAAACCGGACAGGGCAACTATCTCAACGACCAACAAAAGCAATTTTTAGATTAATAACTAAAGCAAGACAGGACAACTATCTGTGAATAGCTGATAGTGGATCAGTTCCCGAGACAAGACAAGGTAACTATCTACACGTTCATCCTGAAGTAATCTTACACGAAAATCTTCTCACAGTCTCCAGATTAAGTTTAACACGGACTCATCCTGAAGCAGCCCTACACAAGCTCCTTCTAATACATTTCCAGATAACACTTAATTTTGTTCTCCCAAGCAAATGACGGTGAAGCCTGGGTTTCAGCCAAAAAGCAACTAACTTTCATCTCTCCAGTCCAGAGATAACTCCTCAGTAGAGCCATGAACAACTAAAGCTCCTAGACTCTATTCCCCACAGAGTCTTCCTCAAGCGAAGGAGCAACAGAAATCAACATTCTCCAGTGGAGTCCTCCTCAGATAACAGGAACAGGAATCCCCATAAAGATACCTCTTATGAAGTCAGTATCTACTTTAGATGGCATCTATAAGCCCACGTCTGACAACTCTTCATCACCTCTCCAAAATTACATCTTTAAGTCCATTCCTCACACAATCAACTTACACATAGTTGAGTGCAAATTTCTGGGCACTCTAGTGTTCAATCATCTTCTATCTTCAAGCTACGAATGGCAACATGCCATGCTCGCTTTTCAGGTTTAAGAATATTGAACAGGGGCAGCTGTTGTACCCCAAAATTTACCCTCTCATTTCCCAATATTTTTCTCACAAAATTTCTACTGGGTCAAGACTGTACAAGTTTCCATGGAATCATATTGGGCTCTCAAGCATCAAATCAAAGAAGAGAAAGATTGCTTTGATCCATAAGCTTCAATTGGGTATTTGGTCCCCTTCGATCAAGCTTTGGTCCATAAGCTTTGATTGGGTATTTGGTCCCCTACGATCAAGCTTTGGTCCACAAGCTTCGATTAGGCATTTGGTCCCCTTCGAGCAATCTTTGGTCCATAAGCTTCATCAAAGCAATGGCCTCCTGAAAGCTTGCTTTCAATTCATTAGGAAAATACTTCCTTCATGTCTTCCTTCGATTCATAAGGCAAGTACATCCTTCATGCCTGCTTTCGATTCACAAGGCAAGTACTTCCTTCATGTTTGCTTTGATCCATAAGGCAAGTGCTTGCTTTCGACCCACAAGGAAATGGCTTCCTCTGTGCTTGCCTTCAATGCACAAGGCAATGGCTCCCATTCATGCTAGCACCTACAAAGAAGTGGCTTCTTTCATGTGTGCTTCGATTCACTGGGCAGTGGCTCCCTTTGAAACAACTTGCTTTGATTTCACCTTTAAAAACCTTTAACACATATAGTTTCTACACTATGACACACAAATGGTGGCCCATTCGAAGGATATGCATTGGTGGATTTGAAGGACATACATGGGTATCCCATTCGAAGGACATACATTGGTAGCCCATTCGAAGGACAAACATTAGTGGCCCATTCGAAGAATTGCAAGTGGTGCATTCGAAGAACACACAAGTGGTGCATGTGGTCCATTCGAAGAATACACATGTGGTCCATTCGAAGGACACAATTGTTGGAAACAAGTTTTGTTTTGTATTTTGATGAGTTTTATTCAAGATGCTTTCTGACCAAAGTCCAATATGTTTCCAAGCCCAAGCCTATTGTACTGACCACAATGCTCCAAAACTGCTGCAAAGCAGTCCTGCTATGCTGCCCCCATATTTGTACCAAATTGGCATACAAAAACTGCACCTCGAAGGCTATGAAGACAAAATACCCAATTTTTTCAAATTTCATTTGTTTTCCCCCTCAAACCTCTTCCAGACTTCATCTATTAATAAGAGGTTCCACAACACATCTAGGGGGCTTTCTTTTAGTAGCTAAACATACTTTGGTTGTGTGAAAAAAATTTCAAATACTCTCAAATATTCTCAAACTCTCTAACTCTCAAACTCTCAATCTCTCACAAAAATCTCAAACCCCTTCATACATTATTCAACCCAGAACCAAAAAGAAACATAATACCTTTGTTCTCTCTTTCGAATCCAAGTTTCCCTGACCTTCGAACAACTTATTTCCTTCCTTTGAATCCAAGAGTATTCAAGGCAGAAACTCAATGTTCAAAACACCAACTCCAGATTCAAGGTAAGTCTTCTTGACTTTGAACCTTTCGTTTCAAGCACAACATGTAAATAACCATTGTTTTCAAAACTAACCTTTCATTTCAAGCATCATCGACACCTTTGTGTTTGTTTTTGTTTCTACCTTCTTTATTTGTTTTCGTTTCTAACCTTTTGGTTTGTCTTCTTCGTTTGTCCAAATATATGTTAGAGACTAACCTGTACAGGCCATGAAAAAATATTAGCATGGCTTCGACCCATACTGTTATCATGTCCAAACAAAAGAAAACAGAAGGGAAAAAAAGGATGTGTGAATCGAAGGGTGTGCTTTGATACACAGTGATTTGCAGGCCCAAACGAAAGGAAAGAGAGTGTGAATCGAACGATGCAACACTGATTGCATGCCCAATCAAAAGAAGGAAAAGTGTGGGAATTGAAAGACACATCCTTAGATCTAGGATGTCTTTTCTTTCTCTCTTTTACACTATTTTTGTATTTATATTTTCTATATATTTACATTTTCTTGCTATTCAATATGGTTATAATAATTAGGACTTTTATTGCTTTTCGACCCCCATTTGTAAACTTGTATATCCCATCCCCCAAAACATGTAATAGCGTAGGACATTTATTTTCTGCATTTTTATTGCTTTCATAAATGTTAGTAACTAGGGTGTGTATGACAAGATTAAAACCAATAACTAGACCACCCTAAATTCAAGACAAGAATACATGCAATCAAACACACTATTCACACACATGCACCTCTAGGGTAATCTCACTTGTTGTCTCGGAAAATAGTCATGTCCCTCGAATATGGGTGTTTTAGCAAAAGACCCTCGATAAAAGATTGTAGTCCCTCGATGTCCCTCGATGTGGCCTTCGGTAAACGATCTAGTCCCATATGAAAAATGCTAAAACGTCTCATTGGTTGCCATCTATGACTATATAATTGACCCTTGCTCGTCCCTTCACATCCAATGATGGGGCTTCTTACCAAATCAGTAGTAAGATAGCAACATCTAAAGAAGGAAGAAAAGAACATATACCTTTTGAGTAGGTAGGACGCTCGTAGTTGCTTGCTCTTGAACTAAAACCATTTTTCACACTTACACTTTCAAAACAACTTCAAAAAAAACAAACATCTCTTTGAACTATTTTCCAAACCAACACTTTGTATGCATTCTTATAGAGATGAGAATCATTACAAAAGTTTTCCACAACAAAGGAATTTTGCAAAATACTTTCAAAAACCCACCACAAAGCACATTTTCAGACATAACATTTTCAAGTGATCTAGCAAGAAACTAAGAGCCCGTAGATAACTACGAATGAAAAAGGTGCTAACACCTTCCCTTTTCATAACCTACCCCCCTAACTCAAGAAAACATCTCAAAGGTCTTTCCTATTCTTTTCACCCTTTCCTTTATTGGATAAAATAAAAGTCGATGGCGACTCTTGCTATCTGCAACAATTGTGATCAAACGCAAAACAACCAAGTCAGTTCCCCCACCGTATTACAGATGTTGACATTCAAATTTTGCGCTCTTTTTATTTATTTTACTTTATTACTTTCAAAATAGCTATGTGTTCTTACACACACCCACACAACAAATTTCAGATCCATATCCACCCTGGATCACGTTGATAACAATTCTGCTATTGCCAACTATGACTTTGAAAATCCGATCTACCAAGTCGAGGACGAAGGTGAGGAAGATTGTGAAGTACCTAGAGAGTTTGCTATGCTGTTAATGTAGGACGAAAGAGCCATACAACCGCATGAAGATCCAGTCGAGGTTTTGAACTTGGGTACTGAAGAGGACAAGAAAGAAGTGAAGATAGGTGCCAACCTAGAAGACAGTGTCAAGAATAGATGAATCCAGATATTGTGTGACTATGTTGAGATCTTTGGTTGGTCATACAAAGATATGCCAGGGCTTGATACTGATATTGTGGTTCATTGTTTACCGATGAAAGAATGTTGTTCTCCAGTGAAGCAAAAGGTATGTCATATGCGTCCCGAGATGTTGAAAAAGATCAAGGCCGAGGTTATGAAGCAATTCAATGCAGGTTTCTTAGTTGTTACTTCCTATCCTCAGTGGCAAATGTGGTTCCAATATCTAAAAATGATGTCAAAGTGCATATGTGTGTAGGCTACAGGGATCTGAATAGGGAGAGCCCCAAAGATGACTTTCTGCTTCCACATATCGATGTTCTGGTTGACAACACCGCTCAGTATAAAGTATTTTCCTTCATGGATGGTTTCTCGGGTTATAATCAGATCAAGATGGCACCTGAAGACATGGAGAAGACTACTTTTGTTACACAGTGGGGCACTTTCTATTACAAGGTTATGCCTTTCGGTTTGAAGAACGTCGGTGTAACATATCAACGTGCTATGGTAGCTTTGTTCCATGACATGATACATCAGGAGATGGAGGTTTACATTGATGACATCATCACCAGATCTCAGACTGAAGAAGAACATCTTGACCACCTACACAAACTATTTGAAAGATTGAACAAGTACAAGCTGAAATTGAATCTAAACAAGTGTACCTTTGGTGTAAGATCCGGTAAACTCCTAGGTTTTTATCGTTAGTGGTAAAGGTATTGAGGTTGATACCTTCAAGGTCAAAGCCATCCAAGAAATGCTAGCTCTCCATACTGAGAAGGAACTCAAAGGTTTCTTGGGACGAATGAACTATATTGCCAGATTAATTTCTCATTTTACCGCTACTTGTGAGCCGATCTTCAAGTTGCAGAAGAAAGATCAAGTAGTAAAGTGGCACGATGATTGTCAGATAGCTTTCGACAAAATCAAGGAGTACCTCCACGAACCTCCAATTTTGATACCACCAGTTGAAGGAAGACCTCTTATCATGTACCTAACAGTGTTAGAGAACTCAATGGGGTGTGTACTGGGGCAACATGATGAATCTGGTCGAAAAGAGCATGCAATATACTACCTTAGCAAAAAGTTTACCGACTGTGAAACAAGATACTCACTGCTCGAGAAAACTTGTTGCACTTTGGCATGGGATGCTCGCCAACTAAGATAGTATATGTTGAATCATAGAACCTTTTTGATCTCTAAGATGGATCCCATAAAATACATATTCGAGAAACCCGCTCTCTCCAGAAGGATAACCAGATGGAAAATGGTCTTAACAGAATACGACATTCAGTACACCACTCAGAAGGCAATCAAAGGAAGTGTGCTGGAAGATCATTTGGCTCATCAAGCTGTAGATGACTATCAATCTATGAATTACAAATTCCCGAATAAGAATATCATGCTAATTACAGATTATGAAGAACCTGGACCGTATGAAGGACCTGAGCCGGGATCCCGATGGACTTTGGTTTTTGATGGAGCTTCTACCGTGTTAGGCAATGGAATTGGTGTTGTGATTACCTCTCCCAACGATTGTCATACGCCCTTCACCTCCAGACTTTGCTTTGATTGTACCAACAACATGGCCGAATACGAAGCATGCATCATGGGTATCAAGGTTGCTATTGATATGAGAATCAAGTTCTTGAATGTATACGGGGACTCAGTGTAACGCCCCGATATTTAATTATTTATTTAATTAAATATTATCTTGAATATTTTATATTAATTCAAATTTTTATCGTTGAAGTCAGAATTATTTTATTTAGTGGCATGACAAATAATCGGATTTAATTTGGTGGAATTAAGTTGAAGTATTATTTTACTATTAAGCTTAAATATGATATTAGGCTTAATTTGTGGTGTTGTGAAGTAATAAGGAGGTACGTCACTTAGACCCATTTAAGTTTATTAAGTGACTAAATGAAATAATACTATTTATTGGAAATAGAATTGGAAGAGGAAAAGTAGTGCTATCAGGAAAAGAACAAAGAGGAATTGGGTTGTGAGAGGAGAAGAAGAACAAGAGAAAGTTGCTACTTGTGCCAAATTCCCCAAAAATTTGGTCAAATTTTTTAGAGTTGCACTCAATCAAAGGTAAGGGTGGGGTTCTTTCTAAATAAATGGGAGTATGATGAATTTTATGTGGGATTTAAGGTATTAGTTTCACTACTATGTGGTGCTGAAAAATTAGTTGTATTGTTGTTGAAATTTAATATTCAATTTATTCATATGATATTGGATTACTGTTATATTGAAAATTTGGTAATGGAAATAAGAATTAGAATAAGACCAATTTTTGTATACTGTGCGTGAAATTGCTATTAAGAGGTACTAGTACATGTACATGTAGTATTACAATAGCATTTTATTTGATTTCATTCTTTGGTATATGTTGGTAATGTATCATGACATCACGTGTAGTCTTGGAAACAATAGGAACTTTTATGACATGAAGTAGTATAGTTAGTGAATATATGGTAGCACCTTATTTAATATAATTATATTATGTAGCTTTTGGCATATGTTAGAATAACTTAGAATGAATTAAATGAGGTAATGGTATATATCATGTGAAGTAGTATATTTAGTACAACATGATATACATAACAGAATGATTATAGTTGTCCTGTTACAGTAGCAATAATAGGAACAATTAGAAACAGATGCAATTTTGTATATGTACTATTAGTAAATGATAAAATTAGTGGTTTGTAATAAATTGGCAGTAGTCTAATTAAGTTAATGAATATTGATATCGAGTTGGTTAATTCAGTAAATTGAAAACTGTCCCATTTGGTCGAATTAGCCGATTTAGGTGGTATAATTAGTTGACCGGAATTTAATGAAATTTGACCGAGTAACTAAGTTTAATTAGTAGGTAAATGTGAATATGTCGTTTTGTTGAAATCATGTCGATTACGCCGACTTGCTGGTACAGCTGGTTAAGTTGTTTCGTCCGGTTTATGGACATTGTTGATTGATAAAATTGATAGAAATAATTAATTAGTAGAAAAGTGTTATTGTGGCAAGATGTTTAAAGTTAAAAACAGTCCCGTTTTGGTCGAATTAGCCGATTTATGCGGTATAATTAGTCGTCCGGAATTTAACAAAATTTGACCGGGAAACTAAGTTTAATTAGTAGGTAAATGTGGATATGTCGTTTTGTTGAAATCATGTCGATTACGCCGACTTGCCGGTACATCTGGTTAAGTTGTTCCGTCCGGTTTATGGACATTGTTGATTATAGGTCTTATGACCAATGTTGTGTTATTTTGTGTTGATCGATGAATGTGTTGTTGTTGCGAGATATCATTGAGTATATGTGGAATTTGCTATTGATAATGTGATTATGAATTATTTATGTGGGTAGCCTTATGGCGTGAATCCTAGCGAATATGTGGTGAATATGTTGTTGCCATGAAAAGTTGTTGATTTCGTTGATATGTTATGTTGTAGGCCTTTGGCAAATGTTGAACAGTGTGATTTGTTGTTATGTCGACCGTTGTTATGTTATTGTTGTTGTTGGATTGTCGAGTTGTGGTTGTTTATATCGTTGCATAACATAGCATAGCATTAAAGTTGGCTTGGATTGGCATGTTCTAAGTTGGAGTGAATGCTCACCTATGTTGGCCTGTATTAGCATGTTCTAAGTTGAAGGCTTTGCCTTATACCTTGGTAAACTGGAATTTTCTAAGTTGGGAGTTCTGCTCCAATTGTACGACATGCATTTGCATAGTTGAGTCACATTTGGAGTCATTGTTTTGTTGCTTATTTGAAGTGTTGTTTATGCCTGGTGATGTTATAAGTTGAATTTATGTGTTAGTGAATTGTGTTGCTTTATGTTGTTGTTGTTTGAAGTGGTGAATCATATATTCTTTACCTAATATATTGTTTATCATAACCCTATTTATATAGTTTGATATCTCACCCTTTCTGTTTGAATGTTGCCCTTTGTTGGTAACGTGCAGGTAACTAACATGAGTAGCCGATAGCATTGTTAGTTCGAGTTCGGTGTCATTTGCTCTGATACGTAGCACTCGGGGGAAATGAACGCTTGTCTTATTTTGTTGTTTATTTGTTGAACCTTATGTTGTTGTTTGAGGAGTTTATTGTATTGATGTTGTTTTATGAGTCAAAAGATGCTATGTCTTATTTAGAGAACTATTATGAATCTGCTGCGTGATTAATCAATGTTTGATTTGTGTTATGAAGACTATTTTCATGTGTTGTGTTCATTCCGCTTCTTTAAGTGTTATGTATCTATTCTAGAAGCATGACAGGTTTATGTGTCTTTGTTGAATATGTGACATCCTGATTATGTTGGAAATTTGTATACTCTAATTTTCCGCTAATTGCTTGGGGTAGATTTGGGGTGTTACACTCAGCCCTAGTAATCAGTCAGATTAAGGGAGAATGGGATATGAAGCACCCAAATCTCATTCCTTATCGAGAGCATTTATTGACATTAATTTCGTACTTCGACAAAGTAACTTTTGAACATATTCCACGAGAGAGAATCAGTGCGCAGACGCATTAGCCACCATGTCATCTATGTTTAAAGTCTGATGGGACAATGAAGCTCCTCGAATCACTATTGAAAAGCTAGACGAACCAGCATATTGCTATGAAGTTTACACCAATGAAGTAGAGGAAAAACCTTGGTTTCATGAAGTAAAAAGATACCTGGAGGCTCAAGAATACCCCGAGCGGGCATCTATCAAAGACAAGAATTTTCTATGGAGGTCCTCTGCCAAGTTCTTTCTGAGCAATGTAATTTTGTACAAGAGCAATCACGATTCACCTTTGCTTTGTTGTGTGGACAAGAAAGGAGCAGATAAGATTATGGAAGATATATGATCGAGGAATTATACTTAGGTATCCAATGATTCGGACTACAAGTGCACGGTCTTATCGTGTAGTTTTAAAAGATATTGAACCACAGAGACTGATGAATTGATCTACCGCCTTCTATTGTTACTTCGCAAATATAAAGCTAATGATTGTTTGATTGGGGTGTAGGGAAAAACTAAATACTAAATTAAGTTGGATTTTTAATAATCAATGAGCGTAACTACCAGTATGCAATGGTCGAACCTCGGAAACTAGCGACCGGTTGGGTGTCTTTATATTTTCAAAACAGCTTTCAGTAAAACTTATTTAGTTTAAAAACCCTCGTCTCACATTGTCATTTTGTTGATCTAGGCTATGCAATTAAGTCCTAACGTACGCTTCTGCCATCCAGCAGGAGTTAAAAACACTTTTTGAAAACTAAATAAAATCTTAATTAACTTTAAAGTGCTTCTGCTGTATTTTAAGCTAATGCCTAATTACTACTGTCTAGTTAAAAGATCTCAAACTTCCGCTTTGTTGACCCTAACCTCTATCTGTTCTTTACTTTCGTAACAAAACAATTTAATGATTAAAAATAGTAACTTAGACCAGAAAAGAAGGTTTTGTAGTAAAAATAATCCCAACTAAGTCACTCGACCCCTCGGTTAAGTGACCTTACATACCGGTATACGAATTCTAGCCTAACATAATATCAGACCAAATCATAGAATAATTCAAGAGACATACGAAAATAAACATAATTATATTGATTAAAAGTAATAAAAATTCGTAAACATAAACCTGGTAATAATTCTGAAGATAGAAGCACTCCTGCATAAACTGTAGGCTTTTCTTCGATCGGGGAACAGTTGTAACCGTACAATGAAAAATAATGCTAGAGGAAATATAGAAATTGTTGGGAAATAAATAATGCTTAAAGAATATTTGCTAATAGTAAAAATGAATTCTCCAAAGTTTCTTCCAAAAAAAAGAACTCCCTCTCGTATGGTCCAAGGCCCTATTTATAACTCTTGTGTGATCAGTTCGTTCTCAGAAATGTAGGACTCCTTTGAGAAATAATAGGACCACTAATTTTGTTACGTTCCTCATGCTTTGACTGAGTGGATCAGATAATATAGGGTGATCGTTGGATTTGTTTTGAATTGGTTTCCTTCAGTTGGATACGTGGAGAAAGTGGGAGAAAATGGCCTTGTGACGTTCGTCACGTCCAAGTGACGATGGTCACTTGGTCCATCTCAATGCGTGACGAACGGCAATACTCCTTGACGATCGTCAAGGTCTTGTAGGCCACGTGCTCACATGCTTGATGGGCTTAAGCTGATTTCTTCTCCTTTGGCCCTTTTTGCTATCTTTGCACCTTTTTTTCTTCATTTCTTCCAAAGTGTTCAGCTTAATGTATATCTGCAAAAATAGAAAAATACCTGCATAATACCTATAAAATAATTTAATTTAAACTAAAGTATGAGAAATATTTTGTGAATATCAAGCAAGAAATATCACATATTTGTGTGTCGTCAAACTCCCCCATACTTAAACTTTACTTGTCCTCAAGCAAATGCTAAGTACGATGTTTTTCTAAACATGATCAGATGCACGGTTATGAATCAGATCAACTAATATATAGTTGCATTATGTTTTTGTCAGAAAATCGATGGCTCGATTCATGCTCCATTACTACGGTAGTGACACTAGACAGTCCCATTTTACATAAACTAGTTGCAGGTCCTATCATAGCCTACCTCGAGTATTTGTCTTGTTTTACCCTTTTCATTCTAGCGCAATCACATTAAGCCCTTTATCTTTACATGGACATACCAGAACAGTCGGTTAGTGGTTATGATCCTTTTAAACTTTAGAGGTTTCTGGCACAGTAATGTGGTAACCTTTTTCAATTCAATGGTTGGATGTGGGGGATCAGACCGTAATCTGCCCTACCGAGTTCAGTACCAGATGCTCCTAAACCATCTACCAAATGATTTTTTCATGTTACTTTGTAAGGTTTACATCCTTTGGATTAGGCGATCGGGTAAGGATCGTCCAATTTAATTGGTGTGTTTCCTTGCAACATTTTGCTGAAATATTATATCATCCACTTATATTCATCGACTTCCTGCGTAGTTTATGTTTAAGACGGTGTTGACTGCTAATATAAACTACTCAGGGTTACTACAAAGACTAAACTCAGGGTGTTAGAATAACAGGTACTTGAACTGATCTATCATACTCTGGGGTTGTAGAATGTCTAGACGGTAGAAATTTTGCTTAATCTTGCCACAATTCCTGACGATTAAAGATCTTGCAGTCTATGTACTTGTCGAGTGAGTCAAAAAAAATTTATAGGGCTCAAAAAGAAAGGGGAGTCTAAAATAACAACACAAATTGCTTCAATAGATAACTTGATAAAAAAAATTTATTGAATTAAAGATAACGGAAGGGAAATTACAAAGAAAATAAAAATTACTAGGAAAGGGAAAATACTTCCTCCCCCATACTTGAATCATACATTGTCCTCAATGTATTAACAGAAGATGGAAAGGGGAAATGGAAACTAGACAATCATTCTTCCTCCTCTTTTCTTCGGAATCTGCCACGTGTCCTCGCTCTTCGACGTGCTTGCTCACCGTGTCTGGAGGATTCGCCTTCATTCCTCTGAGAAATGACGTTATACAAGTCGTCAACACGAAGTGTTAAGGCTCGCATATCTTCCATCATTCCTGCGGTGAATTCCAGCATACTTTGATCATGCCTGCGATTGTAGTCGTTTTGGTCTCTCTACATTTGTTGCATGAGATTCATCATCTCAATTTGGCGCGTCTCGAGGCTCTGGTAGCGTTGAGTGGACAACTGGTTTTGCTGCATTATTGCGGCATAGATTGCATCGATGGTGGCGGGATTGTTGGCGTGTTGTGGTTGGGGCTCCTGCTGCTCTAATTCTTCTTCGATTTCATCAGCGGCAGTGTTGTTGGCCTCACCTTGATTTCCTTGCTCATTTTCTCTGGGTTCTGGGGTGTTCAGGTTGTAAAGCTAATTATCCGGATTGCCCAAATTTGTACGATTGTGATCCGGCATGATTACGCTACGAACTGTTGCATTCTTCACCATTAGATGGTACCCTCCAGCTTCTCGTACTTTGATCAGGCGGCCAGCTCTACAGTTATCAATATCCATATAAACTGCTGGCAGCGGAGGTAGGAGTTGAATCCTTTCCCCCAGTTCAGGTGAACTGTGATTGTGGTGACAATGTCTCAGATACAAAAAGGCGTAGTTCCGTCTCTCGTAACAAGGTTTTGAATATGGTCCATCATTAAAGTAACGGGATTAAGATGAAGGTCTTGTGAAAAGGTACAGTGAAGAGCATACAACTCTTTAGTGTTGACTTTGTTGTTGTTTGCCCTTCCAAATACTGTGTTTGCCATAATGCCGTGTAAGAAGCGAATGTTCGGGTTGTGAATGTGAGAGGCGTAACGTTCTTCGGGAATAAAATTTGGTTCACCGGTTATTCTCTCCCATAGTGCGTATGAACTTCCATTCCAATCCAATTCTGGGGGAATGCGATATTGCATATTATTTCCACGGGGAAAATGAAATATGTCGCTCAAATTTTTATGGCTGAGTGTGTACTCTCGGTTGAACATCTGAAATTGAGCGGCTCCCGTTAGGTGTGCGTCGGCATCATCGCGAGTGTGATAGGCGTAGGAACTTAAGAATTCCAACGTTAGAGCTTCGTAGTTTGGTGTGTTCATCGTGCTAATAAAGCTCAGGCCAGCTTTGTTCAGCAAGCCTTGCATATGGGTTGGCAACCCCAATTCTTGCAAGCAGTTGTTGTCGACGAACCTCGTGGGTGTTAGCCCTTGATGATGGAATTTTATGTACCTTTCCTTTTGAAGTTCACCTACTTCTCCTTGTCAGAGCACGAGATGTCGCATGTCGGGTTCGGGTTGGTTTGGTGGATTCCTTTGGGCGGCCATGATTTTGAACTTGATAGGAAAAAAAATGTATTTGTGATGAAAAGATGGAAGGTGGGTGGTAGTGATGAAAATGGGGGAAAGGTTTATATAGATGGTTTTTATTGAGTAGGAAATTGAATGAGGTTTATGGGAGAGTTATGAATATGAGAGGTTATGGGAGTTAAGGATGAAATGGAGTAAATGGGGTAGTGGGGGTTTTAAAACAAAATTTCCTTCAAGTTTCAATGTGGTTCAACGGTTACGTGAAGAGGAATCGTGGGAGACAAGCTCTGACGCTTGTCACGCGTTCCTGACGTTCTTCAGGGTCAAAGGGACAAGCTCTGACGCTCGTCACATGCTTTCTGACATTCGTCAGGGTGTAATGGTGCGTGCATGTCTTTTGTTTGACCGCGTGCAGTAAAGCAAGGATTGATTAGTTAATTTATTTGAGTAGTATTACAAGGGATATTTAGTGGCACATAGTAGAATTGGAGGAATGATAGTAAATAAATAAGAAATAATTTAATTAAAGATAAATAATAACTGAATATGTAAAGTATAAAATGAAAATGAATAAATACTGTGAATGAAAATAAATAAATGCTTTGAAATAAAAAGATAAATATGAAATGAATAGATAAATAGATATTTGAAATTTTTAGAACCGGAAGTAACAAAGTATTCGAAAGATATGAGTATAAAACAATAACGAGTATTAAGAATAATAATGAACCCCCCCCCCCATACTGAGAACAAACAGTGTCCTCACTGGGGTGGCACAGAAACAAAACTATCGAGCATTATGCCCTCCTGGAGGTGGGGCAGTAGCGTGCAGATGCTGATAAATATGATCAAACTGCTCTGTGACGACATCCATAAAATGAAAGAAGTCACGCCGTAGTGTGCTGATATTATCTTTAACAGTGTCGAGCTCTCCTCGGAGTGTAGTAACATCTAATTGCAGTGTCGTGATAGCATGTACATGATCAACCATAGGGACGTCGACAGCTTCGGTAACAAGGGGAAGTGTAGGGTATTCTGATGGAGTATAGTCATGGTAACCGGTAGGTGTGGACGGGTCGCTATCCTCCCTCTCAGGGTCATGTTCATCTGTCTTTTCTAGGTTATATAGCCAGTTTTTATTAGTATAGACACTTGTGTTCTCAGGGTTAGGCAAGAGGAAGTAATAGACAGGGTCATTTTGTACCAGCAGCTGAAAGTGAGGTGGGTCGAGGTTACCAATTAAAGATATGTTAAAACAGAAAGGGATATCCATGGTATAGTATATGTCGTACATCGTAAGGCATGATAAAGATGACTGCAGGGATAAGGCCTCGGCTATCATAGTGACTAGCCCGCCGACACAGATGGGTCCATGGGTACACTGAGCTATAGCAAACATGTTGGCGATCATAAATGATGCACCAATGATGGGTCTGGATTGGAAAGCACAGTAAATAATGAATAACTCATCCCTAGAAACTGAGAGTCTATTTATAGGTTTTCCAAAAAGGGTGAAAGCTAATATGTGGTGGAAATACCTAATTGCAGGGTTATGGATCTCAGTCGCATCTAGGTGGTCAGGGTCCTCAGGGTATTGGCCCGCTATGTACCTCCAAAAGTGGTTAAGTTCAAAATTAAGGTAGTCATCCTCCTGGGTTTCCATGTAGGCATCTATAGAACTAGGGAATCCTAGCAGCTCAGCAAGACGACGAACTGTAAACTGGTGGGTGAAGCCAAATAATCTGAAGGACATATGTCCCCTACTACACCCTAGGCCTTGGGTGGGTTTATAAATGAGTGAGCTCAAGAACTCTAAGGTGAGGCGTTGATGTGTAGGGTATTTATGGGCAAGGAATCCTTCCCATCCTATCTGGTTGAACAAGAAATATACACTCTCCCTGATGCCTAAAACTGTCAACATGGGATCATGCACATAAGTAGTCATGCTCATCTGGCGCTGAGCCAGTATCTCATACCGCCGCTGCTGGGCCTCTGTGGTGAAGATGATAGTATCCATAAATGAGTTTATCTTGTAAGTTCCTGTGAGTCGGTACTAAAATTTGTAAAAGAAAAATGCAAATAAATAAAATATGCAATGGGAGAAAGAAAGAAAAAGAAAAATCGGAAAATGAAAATCAAAATGCAAAATATAAAGAGATTTGAAAGAAATTAAATGAAAAACTTGTGGGTTGCCTCCCACACAGCGCTTGTTTAATGTTGTTAGCTTGACAATGTTTTAGACGTGAATTAGTTTCCTAATTCGGGTGGTAGCTCTAATAGTGTTAAGCTCGCGGTGTAGTCCTTGTTTTCAACGCTGTAATAATGTTTTAGACGTTGGCCATTTACTAAGAACGGGTTCATGGACTTTCCTTTAATCTCTATCGCACCACTGGGGAAAACTTTGGTCACTTCGAAGGGTCCGGACCATCGTGAACGAAGTTTCCCAGGAAAAAGATTTAGACGAGAGTTGAATAGGAGAACTACATCTCCTTCATTGAATTCCTTCCTTGAGATTCATTTGTCGTGCCACTTTTTCGTCCTTTCTTTGTAGATCCTCGCATTTTCATATGCGTCTAATCTTAGTTCTTCCAATTCATTTATGTCGAGGATCCTTTTCTCACATGCCGCAGTGTAGCTTAGGTTTAAAGTTTTTATTGCCCAGTAATCTTTGTGTTCAATTTCTACTGGAAGGTGACATGACTTACCATAGATGAGTTTAAAGGGTGTTGTACCGATTGGCGTCTTGAACGCCTTCCTGTAAGCCCATAGTGCTTCAAGTAACTTAGCTGACCAGTCTTTTCTTGACGTGGCAACAGTTTTTTCCAATATTTGTTTTATTTCTCGATTTGAGACTTCCATCTGTCCGCTTGTCCAGGGGTGGTATGGTGTTTGTGATCGGTGGAAATAGAACTGACTGTTTTTTAAGCTGGTTCGCGAAATGTCGCGGTAAGCAAGAGTCGCCACCGTCTTTTATGTTCTCCAACATGGAAAGGACAAAAGCACAGCAAAATTCCTTTTTCGAGATGTCTCTCGGTTCGGGAGGTAGATTTATAGAAAGGGAAGGTGTTAGCACCCTTTCTATCTGTGGTTATCCACGGGCTCTTAGGTACTTGCTCACTATGTTTTCAAAAATTGTTTGCTTTTCAAGTGTTTGTGGGTTTTGAAAAAGTTTAGTTTGGAAAACTTCTAGGTGACTCTTGTATCAGTCCTCAAGAGTGTATGAAGTGTTTGTTTGAAAACTTTTTGAAAGTGTGAGTGCGAAAAGATGTTTTTGTTTTTTGAAAGAGCAAGTACCCAGGAGAAATCTACCTACTCTAAGGAATTAGGCTGTGTAAGAGTCCTTTAGACAGTACTATCCCACTATTGAGAAGTAGGTAGCATCGCCGTTGGAGTTATTCGGGTCAATTCGATTAAGGGACATGTGTGGTCACCAAAGCAATAGTAGGACACCTTAGCTGTAACCCTAATGTCCTAGATCCTTTTTATCCGAGGCAACCGTTTCGAGGCAACTGGATCTTTAGACAGGAGAGCGACCTCTAAAACACCCTATACTTGACGACCACGTCGAGGCAACCAAGTGAGGCATACCCTAAGAGTGGCATGTGCGAGTGTTGTTTTTCAGTTAACGTTTATCTTTGATCATGCATTTGTGAGCTACGGATTAATTTTATTTGGCATACAGTCTTGCAGGCATAATTAATAGTTAAGAGTGCGGAAAATAAAGTGCGGAAATGTAAATCTACGCTATTACAAGGCGCGGGTCTATACATCGCCAAAAACAAAAACCTGTTTTGGAAAATAAAATGCGGAAAGTAAAGAAAGCGGTAAAGATCCTAATTAACTATTACATCCTTTGAGCAGATACATAAATAATCAAGATAAGAATAATGTGCGAAAAGAAATAGAATCGGGACGTCTTTAGGGTTTTGACCCTTTTGAGAAATAAAGAAAGTAATTTGTCCTTTTTGCAATTAATTAAAATATTAAACCTAGTTTACTAATTAATTATTTAATTATTTACAAGAAAAATGTTTTTTTTGTGTTTTTTATGTTTTATGAAAATAAAAAGAAAAGGAATTAAAATTCAAAGTTAGTGAAACCTAATTCTAAGTTTATTTTATTTATTGTAAAAAAGTTAAAGTTAACCTAATTTAACTAATTTAATTAATTTACATTTTATTTACAAAAATAATAATTAATAAATAAGAATAATGATAATAAGAAAATATGATTGAAAATTGTCAAACCCTAATTCTACATGATTTTTATTTATTTATGAAAAAAGATTAAAATTGACCTAATTTAAACTAAGTTAATTAATTAGTATTTTATTTACAAATATAATTATTAGTGAATTTAATAAATAATAAAAATATTTAGAATTTTTTATATTATCTGAATTTATTATGAAAAATTAGTTTGTTGGTTAATAATAATAATGATTATAATTAAAAGAATTAAAAGGAAAAAGAAAATAAAATAAAAAATAGTAAAACCAGGGGGGTTTGATGGACCCAAGTGGAGGTTTTGAAGAAGCAATTCTGGCCCATTTGTTGGCCAGCCCATTGACTTTTTGGATCAGCTGAGCGCGCTTTGACTATAGAACATGATGGTCAACCATCCCTGGCCTTTGGATGGACGCTTGAGGACACATGGCACATGGATGCATAGAGGCACATGGTGTACCACCCTTGGAAAGTTGCATGCAAATATGAGAAGAAAAATAATATAATGCGTTTGGGGGGACCTGGGAATCGAACCCAGGTCCCAATGGTGAACAGACGCGCCTTCCACCAACTCAACCACCTGCTTGCTTTGATATTATAATGGCCAATAAACATAAAATATAGAAACAACGTCCATGCTGGAAATTAACAAAAAAACGTGCGCTACGTTTGAATTATCCAGTCACGCTCTTCCACGTATTGTCTTCTTCGCTTGGCCTGTAACAAAAAGAGTCAAATAGCGGGGGGTTTTAACCCCCACAAACTATAAAATGCAAAAATAGCGATTAGCTCTGTGCGTTATATAAATAGGGCGCGAGGGTTGGGTTGAGTTCGTCTGGCCTTAACGAATTCAACCATAGGTCTAAGAAGGTCCAATTTTTCCTCAATAGCAAACCCCTAATTTTGAAGCTTGGAAACCCTAGCATTCTCCAATGGCAGTTTTCGTTTTAGGGCACCATAATCAAATTAATCTGTACCATTAGCTTCAGAATGATGTTAGCAATGCAAAGCAATAATCATAACATGTTAATGATGCATAAAACTTGAGTTTCGATTATGGAAAAGAGTGGGCAAACCGTACGACTGTTCTTGGGATTCTTTGAGTGTTAACACTTGATTTTGATTGCAAAAGGTTCCTTACACCTCCAGCAATGTATTGGAATCACTCTAAGGCTTTGAATTGATCTGAAATATGAAAAACAGTTTTTGGTTTTCTTTGAATTTTTTCAATATGGTAATGGTTCTTGCAGCAGCTTTTGCACGTGAATGAATTTAGATTTAGCTTCAGTATATGTAATGGAATGAATTAGGTTAAATCTTTTGTCCAAGAATCCAAGGAATAATGTTTTGCATCTTTGATTTCCAATCAAATATTTTTGCATCTTTTGATTGAGAAAACTTGCTAAAATTGGATGATTTTGTCTCCTTGATTGATACATGAAATCTTCATCATGTGTTGAGTTTATTTGCATCACAGAAAGATTTGAAAACCATATCTTTTGAATTTTCCTACAATTAAAATCAATTAAATGAATTAATATTAATAAAAATTCAATTAATTAATTAAAAATAAGAAAATAAATCAATTTAAGCTTAATGGGTCGTGAATAGGCCTTGGGCAATGTTTCAAGAAAGAATTTGAGGCCCATTAGCAAAAACAAGGTGTTTTAGGCAAAGTTGACTTTTGCAAATTCCCAAAAATTTCCCAACTTCTCCAATGCATATCTTGCTCAATTTTGATCATATGAACATGTTCTTGAACATTTTGGAAAGGTCTTGAAGTCCTCTAACCAATGCCTTTGGTCCCATGTCATTTTGATTTACCAATCGCAAGTTATGGTCTTTGACTTAAAATGCCTTTTTGTTGACTTTTGAAATTGACCTATAATGTAGAAATTGATAACTTTTTGTGAGAGCATTTATTGGACTTGGAATGTGAAGATGAGTTGTAGGAAATGTCATCACCTTCAAAATGAGCATTGGATGGGATTTTTCTGATGAACCATGAAAAAGTTATGCCTTGGTCAAGTTACAGTTGACTTTTCAACTGTCCAAAAATAGAAACTTTTGGCATCTTGATGATTTTTGAGCCATTCTTGTGGAATCATGATCAATTCTTGATAAAATGATGATTGTGGCTTCAAAATAAGATGTTGACCAAAAAATTTGAATTTTGACTGCCAAATGACCATTTTGCCCCTGCAGTTGATTGTGAACCAAATGAAGCTTTTGACTGTGCAACTTGACCCTATGAGTCTTGAAACTTGCCATGTAGATGCTTGAGGATATGTGTAGGCCTATGGGACTTGATTGGACCATTGAAAACCTCAAATTCACTGAAGGAACCAAAACCCTAATTTGACTGGCTTAGGAGGATGTTTGACTGTGCAAACCCTTGAGGAATCTAGAAGCATTTGAAGATTGATCTTGACAAATCTTGAAGAATATGGGAGGGAAAATTTTGGGGTACAACAGTTGCCCCTGTTCAATCTTCTTAGACCTGAGGATGTAGATTGGCTTGCGTGCCTTTCGTGATCCGAAGGTGGAAGATGATTGAACACTAGAGTGCCCATAAATTTGCACTCACATAGTGTAGAGTATCAGCGGTGTGATGTCGGGAATGGGCTTATAGATGCCATTTGGAGAGATGGTGGATAGGATGATGGGCTTATAGATGCCATCTGGAGATGAGACAGAATCTTGTCGGGAATGGGCTTATAGATGCCATTTGGAAATGTAATGGGTAGTTGTGGAGATGTCGATCGCGTAAGAGATTCCTTAGCGAGAATTTGCGTACCTGAGAAAGAAAGATAATTTCCTGGCCTGTTACAGGGGTTGATCTTCAAACTCTTCATGTAGATATGCCCTGGCTAGATACAGGTATCGAATCTACAATTAATCGCTCACAGATATGCCCTGGCTACATACAGGTATCGAATCCGGAACTTCAAAAGGTTGCTTACAGACGTGCCCTGGCTGGATACAGGTATCGAATCTCTAAAATCTTCATGCAGACGTGCCCTGGCTAGATACAGGTATCGAATCTACAATCAGTTACTCACAGATATGCCCTGACTAGATACAAGAATCGAATCTGGAATTGGTCGTCTACAAATATGCCCTGGCTGGATACAGGAATCGAATCTCTAAACTCTTCATGTAGACATGCCCTGGCTGGATACAGGTGTCGAATCTATAATCAGTTACTCACAGATATGCCCTGGCTAGATACAAGAATCGAATTTGGGATTGGTCGTCTACAGATATGCCCTGGCTGGATACAGGAATCGAATCTCTAAACTCTTCATGCAGATATGCCCTGGCTAGATGCAGGTATCGAATCTATAATCAATTACTCACAGATATGCCCTGGCTAGATACAGGAATCGAATCTGGAATTAGTCGTCTACAGATATGCCCTGGCTGGATACAGGAATCGAATCTCTAAACTCTTCATGCAGACATGCCCTGGCTGGATACAGGTATCGAATCTACAATCAATTACTCACAGACATGCCCTGGCTGGATACAGGTATCGAATCTACAATCAATTACTCACAGACATGCCCTGGCTAGATACAGGAATCGAATCTGGGATTGGCCGTCTACAGATATGCCCTGGCTGGATACAGGAATCGAATCTCTAAACTCTTCATGCAGATATGCCCTGGCTAGATGCAGGTATCGAATCTACAATCAATTACTCACAGATATGCCCTGGCTAGATACAGGAATCAAATCTGGAATTCTTCGTCTACAGATATGCCCTGGCTGGATACAGGAATCGAATCTCTAAACTCTTCATGCAGACGTGCCCTGGCTGGATACAGGTATCGAATCTACAATTAGATCACTCATATATATGCCCTGGCTAGAT
Source organism: Vicia faba (assembly GCA_948472305.1). Classification (NCBI taxonomy): domain Eukaryota; kingdom Viridiplantae; phylum Streptophyta; class Magnoliopsida; order Fabales; family Fabaceae; genus Vicia; species Vicia faba. The sequence continues at coordinate 1,183,384,573 of OX451737.1, forward strand.
ACAGGAATCGAATCTGGAATTGCGACAGTTGATAGTAATCATCTTTTGGATTGACCTTTTTCCTGAAAAGGAAAAATATCAGTTATATGCAATGTCATGATGTATGAAATGCATGATGTCATGATGTTCTCAAGAATAAATGTGATTGTGTGCTTATGATGCGTATATGCATGCATCATGGTGTATGATAATGTGATGTTTATGAATGTATTTTCGTCTAGGAAAATAAATCCTTGACGAAAGCCGGGAAGTTGAATCCTGGGCTGATGTTGAAGAGTAGAGTTCTTCGTTTCCGCTGGGGATGATGGTTTGCAAGAATAAACCGGTAGAAGAAGATGACTCTGTTGGGGAATAAACTTGGCGACGAGATTACTCTGCGGGGAGTTACTCTGTGGGAAGAGATACTTCGCTGAGATTTTGATGATAAATCTGCTGGGGATACCGTTGATAAGTTTTGTTGAGGATTTGATGAACTCCGCTGGGGATATGAAGAACTTCGCCGAGGACGGTCTTTTTGTGGTGATTAGCTGAGGATAACCCAGTTATAAGCTCTGGTGGGAAATAACCTTGAATATAGTCGGGGAGAGACGTATATACTCTGCAGGTGATAAGCTTCCAGAATCTACTGGGGATAAGCTTCCAGAAATCCACTGGGGAGATTGATTCAACTTTCCTGGGGGAACTTTTGAACTGTACTGGGGAAGTGGCTCCACTGGGTGTGTCTGTATTCCGCCGGGGAATAATCTTATACTAAGACTGCCGGGGATGCTTGTTTAGGAATATCTGTATACTCCACTGGGGAATATTGAGATCTTCTGGGGATATCCAACTTCCTTAAGGCTGACGGTAGACTAACTCTGCTTGGGGAGAGTATCGCTGTCTTGCTGGAGATACTGTGCCTTTTCAGGGCTGACGGGAGACAAATTCTGCTCAGGGGAGAGTATTGCTGAAACCTGTCTTACTCTGCGGGGAGTGGAGGTATCTGGGTTACATTCTTCAGCTGAACTTACCTTGGTACCTTGGTGGACAGAGTAACTAGATCGCTTAGACAACTCATTATTGCCCCTGTTTCTAATGTCACCTGTAATTAATCCTTTGTTTTGCATGCAAGTATTTATGAGTTAGCAATTAATGTCAAATGCATATATCAAAAATGAACATTGGACGTTCTTCGCAAGACAAAACAGATAAAAGGAAAAAACAGTTGGCAATTTGTCTGGAAAAGTGGATTTGTATTGATTTTTGAAATTTTCCTGTAAATAGGCGTTTATGTACAAGAGGCTGACGTCCTAGTAAGAGAACACCGCCGAACAACAGAGTTTATACAATTTGTGAAAAGGAAACAAAACAGCTATGTGAAAAATAATCCCATTGGGTTCCAACTCTGCTATCGTCTTTATGTCTTCAAGCGTCTCATCACTTGGCTGCTTAGTTGAAGATGAAGCTGATTGATCGATGTCGTCTGAACCTGATAGTTGATGCCGGATTCTGGATGCAAGGTGATCCAATGAGACATAGTATTACGCTTTAATCCCTAACTTTTTCCTGGACCGCCCTTTCGGGTTTTGAGTCCACCGGGATACCCATTTTTGCCCAAGCCACCTTTTCAGGTTTTCGACTTGCCGGGTGTACAGATTTTTTTTATTTCATCCCTTATTTTTGCCCGAACCCTTTTGGTTCGCCGGGAAGCCCTTATTTTTTCCTAGGTGTGTCAACCTAGCGGGTCTTTAATTCATGCGTAGTATCTTTTTACTATGTCTGCATTGGCAGGGTGAGGAAGGTCGTCACCGTCCATGGTGGTTAGAATCATGGCTCCTCCTGAGAAGATATGTTTAACCAAAAATGGCCCTTCGTACGTAGGGGTCCATTTGCCCCTGGGATCACTTTGAGGAAGGATGATGCGCTTGATTACCAGGTCTCCGACTTGATACTCTTGTGGTCTGACTTTCTTGTTAAATGCCCTGATCATCCGTTTTTGGTACGTTTGACCATGACAAATAGCAGTGAGTCTCTTTTCGTCGATTAGGTTTAACTGATCAAGCCGAGTCTGGATCCAGTCATCTTCGCTCAAATATGCATCCTTCATTATCCGGAGAGAGGGTATCTGGACTTCAATAGGCAAGACTGCCTCCATGCCATTGACCAAGGAAAAGGGAGTTGCCCTTGTTGACGTCCGTGCTGAGGTACGGTACCCATGAAGAGCAAACGGTAACATTTCGTGCCAATCTTTGTAGGTCACTGTCATCTTCTGCACAATCTTCTTGATATTCTTATTAGCCGCTTTTACAGCCCCGTTCATCTTCGGTCGGTAGGGAGAAGAGTTGTGGTGCTGTATCTTAAATTGCTCGCAGAGCTCGGTGATCATCTTGTTGTTAAGATTGGTACCATTGTCCGTAATGATCCTCTCTGGTACACCGTATCGACAGATTAGGTTATGCCGAATGAACCGTGCCACGACGTTCTTGGTTACCGTAGCGTAGGAAACTGCTTCAACCCATTTTCTGAAGTAATCAATCGCTACCAGGATGAAGCGATGCCCGTTGGATGCCGTAGGTCTGATCTTGCCGATCATATCAATGCCCCACATTGCAAAAGGCCAAGTTGTTGTCAAGACAATCAGAGGAACCGGAGGAATGTGCACCTTATCCGCCAAAATCTAGCATTTGTGGCACGTCCGAGAATGTTGGTAACAGTCGGCTTCCATTGTGGACCAGAAATATCCTGCCCGGAGGATTTTCTTTGCCATAGTATGTCCACTGGAATGCATCCTGGAGGTACCTTCATGTAGCTCTGCCATGATCCTTTCTGCTTCAGTCTTATCCATATAACGCAGTAAGGTTGAATCATGGTTTCGCTTGTAGAGAATGCCATTGCTGAGGAAGAACTTTGTTGCGAACCTTCTCAGAAATTTCTTGTCGTTAACAGATGCGCCCTCGGGGTATTCTTGAGCTTCCAAGTACCTCTTCACTTCATGATACCAAGGTTTTTCAGTTACCTCTTCAGCCTCAAGATCACAGCAATATGCAGGTTCATCCAACTTCCAGATAATGATCTGGGGAGCCTTGTTGTCCCATTTGACTTTGAACATAGAAGACATCGTAGCCAACGCGTCCGCCAACTGATTCTCCTCTCTTGGGAAGTGTTCAAAAGTTATCTCCGTGAAATGGGGGATCAACGTCAACACACACTCTTTGTAAGGAATAAGATTTGGGTGTTTCGTATCCCACTCGCCTTTGATCTGATTGATCACGAGAGCGGAATCTCCGAAGACACTCAGAAACTTAATCCTTAAGTCAATTGCAGCTTGAAGACCCGTGATGCATGCCTCATACTCCGCCATGTTATTGGTGTAGTTGAAACATAGCCGGGAAGTAAGTGGAGTATGAGTGCCTTTAGGGGATATGATCACAGCGCCAATACCGTTACCCAAAGCGTTCGAGGCTCCGTCAAAGTGCATAGACCATCGGGATCCTTCCTCAGGTCCTTCATCCGGTCCAGGTACTTCACAATCAGTCACTACCATGATATCCTCGTCTGGAAATTCAAAGTTCATAGATTGGTAGTCATCCACTGCCTGATGTTCCAAATGGTCTGCCAACACACTTCCCTTGATTGCTTTCTGAGTCGTGTACTGGATGTCGTATTCTGTCAAGATCATTTGCCATCTTGCTATTCTTCCGGACAAGGCAGGCTTTTCGAATATGTACTTGATCGGATCCATTTTTGAAATCAACAGAGTAGTGTGAGTCAACATATACTGTCTCAGCCGGCGATCAGCCCATACCAAAGCGCAGCAAGTTTTCTCGAGCAGTGAGTATCGGGTCTTACAGTCGGTAAACTTTTTGCTAAGGTAATAAATGGCGTGCTCTTTTCGTCCAGACTCGTCATGCTGTCCCAGCACACACCCCATTGAGCTGTCAAGTATAAGATTAGAGGTCTCCCTTCAACCGGTGGCATAAGAATGGGTGGTTCTTGGAGATACTCTTTGATTCTGTCGAAAGCAGCCTGGCATTCATCGTTCCAACGTACTACTTGATCTTTCTTCAGCAGCTTGAAGATTGGTTCACAGGTAGCAGTTAGATGCGAGATGAATCGGGCAATATAGTTCAGACGTCCTAGAAAGCCTCTGACTTCTTTTTCTGTCTTGGGAGTTGGCATCTCTTGTATGGCTTTCACCTTGGCAGGGTCCACTTGAATACCTTTGTCGCTCACGATGAAGCCTAGCAATTTTCCAGATCTCACCCCAAAGGTGCACTTGTTCGGGTTCAACCTCAGCTTGTACAACTTCAGACGGTCAAACAGCTTCTGCAGATGGTCAAGGTGTTCCTCCTCTGTTTGGGACCTTGCAATCATATCATCGACATATACTTCAATCTCATGATGGATCATGTCATGAAATAAAGCAACCATGGCACGTTGGTAGGTTGCCCCAGCATTTTTCAACCCCAAAGGCATGACTTTGTAGCAAAAGGTGCCCCACTGAGTAACAAAAGTGGTATTTTCCATATCTTCGGGAGCCATCTTGATTTTATTATAACCGGAGAACCCGTCCATGAAGGAGAATACCTTATGCTGAGCGGTGTTGTCAACCAGAACGTCGATGTGAGGCAGAGGGAAATCATCCTTAGGGCTGGCCCTGTTCAAATCCCTGTAGTCAACACACATTCTGACCTTACCATCTTTTTTCGGCACTGGAACCACATTGGCAACCCACTGAGGGTAAGAAGTCACTGCTAGAAACCCGACATCGAATTGTTTCATAACCTCAGCTTTGATTTTCTCGGAAATCTCTAGACGCATACGGTGGACCTTCTGTTTAACCGGTGGGCAGTCTTCCTTGGTAGGTAGGTGATGAACCACAATGTCAGTATCCAACCCAGGCATGTCTTTGTAAGACCAGGCAAAGATTTCCACATATTCATGCAACATCTGAATCAACCGTTGTTTCACACTGAGCTCTAGATTGGCACCAATCTTGACTTCCTTTTTGTCTGTCTCAGTACCCAGATTTACCGTTTCCACTGGCTCTTCATGTGGCTGAATGGCCCTCTCTTCCTGGAGTAGCATACTTGCAAGCTCACCAGGAACTTCGCAATCATCTTCACCTTCGTCTTCGGCTAAGTTGATCGGATTTTCGAAGTCATAACTGGCAGTAGCAGTGTCGTTACCAGTGAGATCCAGAGTGGATTGGAACTTGTATAGGTGAGTGTGTGTAAATATAGCTGTTTTGCAATATATAAAGAAAGAAAGGGAGCGCAAGATTTGAAATGTGAAAAACGTCCAATGCTTTTATTCATGATATATGAAAATGACAAATAATAAGCCCTCACAAATGAAGCCACGGTGCCCCGGGTAAGACACTGAGCCATAAAGTTTCAAATTATTGTCCGTTACAAATTTAAAACAAAGGAGTTCATTACTGAGTGACAAAAGTAATAGGTATGAAATCTTTGGCAGTCCAGTTGCTTGGTCCACCATTGGTCGTTGGGTAGATCCAGCTGTTGAATTCAGATTCTTCCACATCGTCTTCAATAGCATTCACTCCCGGGTTGGTGATGAGCACAGGAGGTCTTCCAATCCTTGCTTTACGCATAGCCCTCTGAGCCTCTGCAGTGAAACTCAAACCAAACTTGTCAGTCTTTGGAGTAAAATCAGGAAGTCGGCCCCAGTTTGCGCACTCACCCTTCTCAATCACAGCCCGGGCATCCTTCAAGGAAGCCATCTTCAAAGGAGAGTCTTCTTCAGTCACAGTCTCTGTTGATGCCAGCGTCTGAGGCACCTCTTCAAAATGTTGAAAGGGGGTCTCAATGAACTCCCCATCCATCTCTATGTACCGGAACGAGTTGAGATGGCTGACCATATATTCTTCCTCCCCCTGCACTGTTACGATCTTCCCTCTGACCGGGTACTTAAGCTTCTGATGTAATGTGGAGGTCACAGCTCCAGCCTTGTGGATCCATGGACGACCCAGCAAACAAGAATAGGATGGACGAATGTCCATCACATAGAAAGTAGAATCAAAAACTTTAGAACCAACCCTGATTGGAATGTCAACTTCACCATGTACCATCCTCTTCGACCCGTTAAAGGCCCGGACAACAATGTTACTAGGCTTGAGCTCTAAACCCTCACAATCCAGCCTGTCTAGAGCTTTCTTGGGTAATACATTCAACGAAGAACCGGTGTCTACCAACACATGGGCAAGAGTAGTGCCCCTGCATTCAATGGAGACATGCAGGGCATCGTTATGGTTCTTCCCTTTGGCAGTCAGATCGGCGTCAGAGAAACCCAACCCATTATCAGCAGTCAAGTTGGCCACACAATCGGTAAATTGATCAGCAGACGTTTCTTGTGGCACATGGGCTGTCTTCAGGAAGGAAATTAGGGCCTTGGCATGGGCCTCTGAATACAACAACAGTGATAGCATAGAAATTTTAGAGGGGGTGTGCCGCAGCTGTTCCACTACATTGAAATCACTCTTCTTAATGATCTTGAGGATCTCTTCCATCTCTTGCTGGGAAGCCTCAACAGTGGTTGTCTTTGGTGCCTCCGTCCGGGCAGGCATATCAGTAGCACTCCCTTTGCCCCGAGCGTCAGATGACTCGGCAGCAGGGGTAGAAACTTGATCCGGAGGGGAAACAGGCACACTGGCAGGTGTGATGACAAGAGGTCTCTGAATAGCTGGAGGTGCAATATCTGGTGAGAAGAGTCTACCACTACGAGTAACCTTAGCCGGCCCGGTGATGTTGCTGACACCGGTACTAGTATCGAACTCTTGTTTAACTCCAAGCACATAAACATCTGCCCCATAGTGCCAAGGGACAGCTTTGTCGGACGTATAGGGGAGGGGCCCCGGAACTGTGATGATGATAGGAGCAATCTTGTGAACAGGCATAATTTGGACTGGCTCCTTTGAGGGAGCCTTAGGAGAGTTGTTGAAGATAGTGACAATAGAAACTTCTTCGGTACGGGTAGCAGGAACAACAATCTTCTCGAACAGGATCTCTTTATTATCCATCAGGCTTTGGATACCTGACTTCAACAAAGGACAGCCAGCAGGTGAAACAACACATAAATGGCAACCTTTACTACATCCCGGAAATAAACCGGCTAGCAACAGGTTTCTCTTGACAGTCAACAACGGAGTAACAATATCTTCCACAGAGGCCACATACAGGTCTTCCTCAACAGCCTTTACTCCATGCTGGGGCATGGGAGCAGTCACAACATTGGGCCTTTCGGGTGCCTCGAACTGTATTTCTTTAGCATCAATAAGGTCCTGAACCTTATTCCTCAGTGCCCAACAATCATCAGTAGAATGCCCCGGGCTATCAGAGTGATAAGCGCAACGGGAGTTAGGGTTGTACTTTGGAGAGGTTGTGTTCACAACCTTCAGAGCTTCCTTGATAGTTACCAGATTGGTTGACAGCAGTTGCGGCAAGATCTGAGACAAGGTCATACTAAGCCGAGTGTACTCTCTTCTGGGTATCTCACCCCTTGGTTGGTTATATTGCCGAGGAGCGGCAGCAGGCTTTGAAATTACCACCGCGTTGACAGCTTGGCGGCATTCCGGTTTATTTTGTTTCCTCGACCCATAAACAGCACTAGCTTCCTTCTTGGAGGGTTTCTTTTCGGCACTTGAGGATGCACCTTTCTGTATCTTCCCCGACTTGATACCAGCTTCGATCCTCTCACCAGTCAGAATGAGGTCTGTAAACCCTGCAGAAGAATTACCAATCAGGTGGTTAAAGAATGGACCAGACAGGGTCCCCAAGAACATGTCCACGAGTTCGCGGTCAGTCAACGGTGGCTGCACCCTGCCATCCAGGTCTCTCCACTTTTGCGCGTACTCCTTAAAACCTTCTCTCGATCCTAGCGACATACCCTGGAGTTGGGTACGTGTAGGAGCGAGGTCGGCATTGTACGGATACTGCTTATAAAATGCAGTAGCCAAGTCCTCCCAGTTTCGAATACTGGCTCCATCCAGCTGATAGAACCACTCGAGTTGAGCCCCTGAAAGGCTATCCAGGAAGAAATGGATCCATAAGTTCTTGTCTGCAGTATACGGTTGGATCTTCCTTACATAAGAGCGGAGGTGTAGCTTAGGGCAGGAATCCCCGTCATACTTCACAAAAGAAGGTGCTTTGAACTTGTGCGGGATCACCACCCCAGAAGATAAACCTAGATCCCAAAAATCCAACCCAGGCACCTGTTGAATTTCCATGGCACTCAGACGGTCCTCCAACTGTTTATACCTATTCTCAGCAGGAGGGTACTGTTCGTCATTGAAATTTGTCTCGTTGTCGGAGACCACATGACTAAGAACCCTTCCCCCTAGGGGACTACCTTTCCCTACAGAGGAAGTAGCCTGATCAGCCTCATTTTGCAGTGTATTACCAAACCTCCGTCCAGTATTGAACATCACAGTCCTCTTCTTCTTCTTCTTCAAAAGCAGAGTTTTCAGTTCCTGTTGACCCTGGGCTAAGCTCATGACCAGCTCTTGAAACTGGGCGTTCTGGGCCTGGAGGGCCTTGATAGCTTGTTTGTTGGATGATTCAGGATTCATGATGAGAGACTGCTGAAATAAACAGCGAAGAACATTAAACAACCTGTAGAAAAAGGGTACCTGTTATGCATATGATGAATGGAATGCGTATGATTTATGTTTTCAAAGACAATCGGGGTTCAACTTTGTAAACAAAAAGGAAACACACTTCATTAGATTCAAACTTTAAATTGTTCAAGAAATTTCCCTTAGGCGTTACATAAATGAAAATACTGAAAAGGAAATAAAAGTTGTAAAAGAAATATCCAAGGCCCATCAGTGCTCCCATGGCCTCCTCTTCTCAGTGCGGATATAGTCATTCAGGACCCGCTCATTCTCCAATTACTTAGTCAGCTTCTGGATCTTCTGTTCTTGTTCATTGAACCTTTCCCGGTAATAATCTCGTTCTTCTTGTAGTTGCACCCAAGACCTCTTTAGTGTATCAACATCAGTAGGTATCTGAGGAGGGAGAACAGTTGGAGGAACCCCATCTTTGTCAGGAAACTCAAGGACGATAGGCCTGACAGCTTCGTATGGCATACCTAACTTCTGAGCACGGATGCGGACCCATCTGTAGTAGGGTTCCATAGGTAGAGAAGTCTTCGGTCCCAATTCATGTGGGTCAGCTTTGTGAATTCTGTCCCAAGCCTTGATGAATCTACGGCGTAGCTCGTCACTGTCTACCTGAAACTCAAAACTGATGTGAGGTATCAACATTTCATGAGGCCCTGCTCTTCTGGCTCTTCCAAACTGACGGAGGGCTAGACATGGATTATAAGAGATTCCTCCCTGAGTACCAATCAAAGGAACATTAGGATATTCTCCGCAACAATCAATAACAGCTACCTCATCCAAACCTCTGAGAGTCCAAATGATGTCATTATCAGTGAGAGACATTAACCTATGAGCCCAGCCCCTTCCTTCTTTGTTCTTCAGCACGAACTTAGGGAGGTGCGAAATAAACCACCTCACTAACAAAGGAGCACAACACCACAAAGTTCCCCGTCTTCGGGCAGTACGAGCATAGAGTTGTTGCAGGATATCGCCCAAGAGAGTGGGCACAGGGTTCCGAGACATGAAGATCCTTATGGCACTGACATTAATAAAGTTATCAGGATTCGGAAACAAAACTAGACCATAGATTAAGAGAGCCAGAATGTCTTCGTACGCCCTGAAGTCTAAGTCATTCCAGAAACTGTTAGCTTTACCAATCAGAAACTTAGCCAAAAAAGCCCTTAACTCTGCTTCTAGTCACCCAATTATCCATTACCACTTTGGTGGTCAAAGGAAGGGCTGCAGCAATCTCCTCAAGCCTAAGGGTCTTTTCCCAACCAGTGAAGGGAGTCTGATCCAAGATAGGGATACCAAGCAAATCAGAGAATTCTTCCAGGGTAGGGACCAGCTGGAAGTCTTGAAAGGTGAAGCAATGGTACAGGGGATCATAAAACTGGGTCAGAACACTCATCAGTTGTTGGTCCCACTTTGAAGTGACTAAACCGAGAAGAGAACCATGCCTCTGGATGAAGAAAGTAGTGTTTGGAATTCTGTCAACCAATTCTCTGAGCAGATCAGGTGGGTGAACAAAGTTGAGCCGGATAGTATTCCTTCGCATAGGCATCATGATGTCCTACAAAATAGAGCAAAGGTGAAACCCTCTTGTCTTTTAAATGGGTCAGTCCTTATGCAGGATGCACGCAATGGTATGATGGTATGATGTTATGATAAAGCACACCACAAATATTCACAAAGGCAACCATGATAAGGCACACAAGTCACACAAGACAACCCTTAGAGTTTAGGCCAGCATGAAGTTCAGGTACTACCCTCTTTCAGTTTCGTTGGTTAAGACCTGTCCTATCAAAAGTAACCGGGTTCTAGAGGATCCCAATATCACTGACTACCCTCAATCGGTCATAACTCCAGTGTCGCAATCTTTTCTTGCGGCCAGAACCATCGCGAGAGTTTAGCCTCAATGGGTGTAGCATACTGCTACTGTTATATGGCCAAGTTGGGTCAATTTAGGGTTCTAAGGTCGGTTGGTGCTTAATGACTCCTCAGAAGACCCATATTCTCCTCGTTGCAACACAAGGGATATCGGTACAGACCAAGGTGTCACACCAATGTAGCCACTGCTTCACCCGTGTCGGTCTATGTCGGACAGGTCCCTCACAGCTTATGCTACCTAAAGGGTATTCCCCAGATCCGAGTTACGATCTATGAAACTCCAATGCAATGCCCACAATAATAAAGCAAACAAAACATTCAATTGAAAACATAAGTATGATCTAATCCTAAGGTACACCTCACTTTTAAAATTTCCCCAACAGAGTCGCCAGTTCTGTGATCGGTGGAAATAGAACTGACTGTTTTTTAAGCTGGTTCGCGAAATGTCGCGGTAAGCAAGAGTCACCACCGTCTTTTATGTTCTCCAACGTGGAAAGGACAAAAGCACAGCAAAATTCCTTTTTCGAGATGTCTCTCGGTTTGGGAGGTAGATTTATAGAAAGGGAAGGTGTTAGCACCCTTTCTATCTGTGGTTATCCACAGGCTCTTAGGTACTTGTTCACTATGTTTTCAAAAATTGTTTGCTTTTCAAGTGTTTGTGGGTTTTGAAAAAGTTTAGTTTGGAAAACTTCTAGGTAACTCTTGTATCAGTCCTCAAGAGTGTATGAAGTGTTTGTTTGAAAACTTTTTGAAAGTGTGAGTGCGAAAAGATGTTTTTGTTTTTTGAAAGAGCAAGTACCCATGAGAAATCTACCTACTCTAAGGAATTAGGCTGTGTAAGATTCCTTTAGACAGTACTATCCCACTATTGAGAAGTAGGTAGCATCGTCGTTGGAGTTATTCGGGTCAATTCGATTAAGGGACGTGTTTGGTCACCAAAGCAATAGTAGGACACCTTAGCGGTAACCCTAATGTCCTAGATCCTTTTTATCCGAGGCAACCGTTTCGAGGCAACTGGATCTTTAGACAGGAGAGCGACCTCTAAAACACCCTATACTTGACGACCACGTCGAGGCAACCAAGTGAGGCGTACCCTAAGAGTGGCATGTGCGAGTGTTGTTTTTCAGTTAACGTTTATCTTTGATCATGCATTTGTGAGGTACGGATTAATTTTATTTGGCATACAGTCTTGCAGGCATAATTAACAGTTAAGAGTGCGGAAAATAAAGTGCGGAAATGTAAATCTATGCTATTAGAAGGCGCGGGTCTATACATCGCCAAAAACAAAAACCCGTTTTGGAAAATAAAATGCGGAAAGTAAAGAAAGTGGTAAAGAGCCTAATTAACTATTACATCCTTTGAGCAGATACATAAATAATCAAGATAAGAATAATGTGCGAAAAGAAATAGAATCGGGACATCTTTAGGGTTTTGACCCTTTTGAGAAATAAAGAAAGTAATTTGTCCTTTTTGCAATTAATTAAAATATTAAACCTAGTTTACTAATTAATTATTAAATTATTTACAAGAAAAATGTTTTTTTGTGTTTTTTATGTTTTATGAAAATAAAAAGAAAAGGAATTAAAATTCAAAGTTAGTGAAACCTAATTCTAAGTTTATTTTATTTATTGTAAAAAAGTTAAAGTTAACCTAATTTAACTAATTTAATTAATTTACATTTTATTTGCAAAAATAATAATTAATAAATAAGAATAATGATAATAAGAAAATATGATTGAAAATTGTCAAACCCTAATTCTACATGATTTTTATTTATTTATGAAAAAAGATTAAAATTGACCTAATTTAAACTAAGTTAATTAATTAGTATTTTATTTACAAAAATAATTATTAGTGAATTTAATAAATAATAAAAATATTTAGAATTTTTTATATTATCTGAATTTATTATGAAAAATTAGTTTGTTGGTTAATAATAATAATGATTATAATTAAAAGAATTAAAAGGAAAAAGAAAATAAAATAAAAAATAGTAAAACCAGGGGGGTTTGATGGACCCAAGTGGAGGTTTTGAAGAAGCAATTCTGGCCCATTTGTTGGCCAGTCCATTGACTTTTTGGATCAGCTGAGTGCGCTTTGACTAGAGAACATGATGGTCAACCATCCCTAGCCTTTGGATGGACGCTTGAGGACACATGGCACATGGATGCATAGAGGCACATGGTGTACCACCCTTGGAAAGCTGCATGCAAATATGAGAAGAAAAATAATATAATGCGTTTGGGGGGACCTGGGAATCGAACCCAGGTCCCAATGGTGAACAGACGCGCCTTCCACCAACTCAACCACCTGCTTGCTTTGATATTATAATGGGCAATAAACATAAAATATAGAAACAACGTCCATGCTGGAAATTAACAAAAAAGCGCGCGCTACATTTGAATTATCCAGTCACGCTCTTCCACGTATTGTCTTCTTCGCTTGGCCTGTAACAAAAAGAGTCAAATAGCGGGAGTTTTTAACCCCCATAAACTGCAAAATGCAAAAATAGCGATTAGCTCTGTGCGTTATATAAATAGGGCGCGAGGGTTGGGTTGAGTTCGTCTGGCCTTAACGAATTCAACCATAGGTCTAAGAAGGTCCAATTTTTCCTCAATAGCAAACCCCTAATTTTGAAGCTTGGAAACCCTAGCATTCTCCAATGGCAGTTTTCGTTTTAGGGCACCATAATCAAATTAATCTGTACCATTAGCTTCAGAATGATGTTAGCAATGCAAAGCAATAATCATAACATGTTAATGATGCATAAAACTTGAGTTTCGATTATGGAAAAGAGTGGGCAAACCGTACGACTGTTCTTGGGATTCTTTGAGTGTTAACACTTGATTTTGATTGCAAAAGGTTCCTTACACCTCCAACAATGTATTGGAATCACTCTAAGGCTTTGAATTGATCTGAAATATGAAAAACAGTTTTTGGTTTTCTTTGAATTTTTTCAATATGGTAATGGTTCTTGCAGCAGCTTTTGCACGTGAATGAATTTAGGTTTAGCTTCAGTATATGTAATGGAATGAATTAGGTTAAATCTTTTGTCCAAGAATCCATGGAATAATGTTTTGCATCTTTGATTTCCAATCAAATATTTTTGCATCTTTTGATTGAGAAAACTTGCTAAAATTGGATGATTTTGTCTCCTTGATTGATACATGAAATCTTCAGCATGTGTTGAGTTTATTTGCATCACAAAAAGATTTGAAAACCATATCTTTTGAATTTTCCTACAATTAAAATCAATTAAATGAATTAATATTAATAAAAATTCAATTAATTAATTAAAAATAAGAAAATAAATCAATTTAAGCTTAATGGGTCGTGCATAGTCCTTGGGCAATGTTTCAAGAAAGAATTTGAGGCCCATTAGCAAAAACAAGGTGTTTTAGGCAAAGTTGACTTTTGCAAATTCCCAAATATTTCCCAACTTCTCCAATGCATATCTTGCTCAATTTTGATCATATGAACATGTTCTTGAACATTTTGGAAAGGTCTTGAAGTCCTCTAACCAATGCCTTTGGTCCCATGTCGTTTTGATTTACCAATCTAAAGTTATGGTCTTTGACTTAAAATGCCTTTTTGTTGACTTTTGAAATTGACCTATAATGTAGAAATTGATAACTTTTTGTGAGAGCATTTCTTGGACTTAGAATGTGAAGATGAGTTGTAGGAAATGTCATCCCCTTCAAAATGAGCATTGGATGGGATTTTTCTGATGAACCATGAAAAGGTTATGCCTTGGTCAAGTTACAGTTGACTTTTCAGCTGTCCAAAAATAGAAACTTTTGGCATCTTGATGATTTCTGAGCCATTCTTGTGGAATCATGATCAAGACTTGATCAAATGATGATTTTGGCTTCAAAATAAGATGTTGACCCAAAATTTTGACTTTTGACTGCCAAATGACCATTTTGCCCCTGCAGTTGATTGTGAACCAAATGAAGCTTTTGACTGTGCAACTTGACCCTATGAGTCTTGAAACTTGCCATGTAGATGCTTGAGGATATGTGTAGGCCTATGGGAATTGATTGGACCATTGAAAACCTCAAATTCACTGAAGGAACCAAAACCCTAATTTGACTGGCTTAGGAGGATGTTTGACTGTGCAAACCCTTGAGGAATCTTGAAGCATTTGAAGATTGATCTTGACAAATCTTGAAGAATATGGGAGGGCAAATTTTGGGGTACAACAGTGTTGCTACACGGTGTTTTACCCCATATTTGGTTAGGATTTTATCGAAGATTCTGGATATGAAGTGGGAGCCATCGTCGCTTATGACTTGCTTGGGTACACCAAACCTTGGGAAGATAATGTTTTTGAAGAGTTTAATCACGACTCTAGTATCATTTGTTGGAGAAGCTATTGCTTCGATCCATTTCGAAACATAATCTACAGCCACGAGTATATATTTTTTACCGAATGAGGACAGAAATGGTCCCATGAAGTCTATTCCCCATACATCAAAGACTTCGACTTGTAGAATTCCAGTATGAGGCATCTCATCGCGTCTGGATATGTTTCCAGTGCGTTGGCATCGATCGCAGTTAAGGATGGCTATATGCACATCCTTCCATAAATTTGGCCAATAGAAACCAGACTGCAAAATTTTGGCACATGTCTTTGATGTGCTTGTATGGCCTCCGTAAGGGGCATCATGACAATGAGAAATAATGCTTTCAATTTTTTTTTCCGGGACGCATCGTCGGAAAATACCGTCAGCACTTCTCTTGAATAGTAAAGGTTCATCCCAAAAGTAATGTTTCAAATCGTGAAAGAATTTTTTCTTCTGTTGATAAGTCAAATCAGGGGGTAGGATTTTTGCCTCCAAGTAATTTTCTATATCCGCATACCATGGTAAGGTTTGATTAGTTCGGACAGAGACCACGGTTTCGTTTATATCATTATTTATTGCGTCTTGGCTCTCTTGTGAATTACGGCTAACAGCTTGTGTGTCAAGTTCTAAAAGCAGTTGGTTTGGATTCAGTTCAGGTGGTTCTTCGCTGGCATCTCCTAAGTCCATCTGAGCTAACAGACGTTCATACGGGAATTCATCGTTAATGGGTACTTCTTATGGTGTCGGCCTTTCCATTTGGGATAAATGTTCGGCTACTACATTCTCGATACCTTTCTTGTCTTTAATTTCTAAATCGAACTCTTGTAAAAGTATAATCCATCTCAATAGTCTCGGCTTCGAGTCTTGCTTGGTTAAGAGATATCTAATAGCTGTGTGGTCTGCATAAATTATTATTTTTGCGCCTACTAGGTAGGAGCGAAATTTGTCCAGTGCAAAGACTACAGCTAAAAGTTCTTTTTCCATTGTTGCATAATTCATCTGTGCAGGGTCCAAGGTTCTACTAGCATAGTATATCGCATGAAGCTTCTTGTCTCTTCGTTGTCCCAGGACTGCACCTACAGCGTAATCACTTGTGTCGCACATGATTTCAAAATGGAAGTCTCTAATCAGGTGGTTGCATGATTGGTGCGGATACAAGAGCTGTTTTTAATTGGTTAAATGCCTTTAAGCATTTTTCATCGAAATCGAATTCAACGTCTTTCATAAGGAGGGTAGTTAGAGGTTTTGATATTTGCGAGAAATCTTTTATGAATCGTCGGTAGAAACCGGTGTGTCCTAAGAAACTGCGTATTTCTCTTATTGTTTTAGGGGGTTGCAAGTTTTATATGACTTCGATCTTAGCTTTATCGACTTCAATCCCCTTTTCAGACACAACGTGTCCTAGTATGATTCCTTGTTTGACCATAAAGTGGCACTTTTCCCAATTCAGAACGAGGTTAACTTTTACGCATCTCTCTAACACTTTCTCTAAATTTATTAGACAATCTTCAAAACTCTCTCCACATACAGAGAAGTCGTCCATAAAGACCTCCATGATATTGTCTATGAAATTAGCAAAGATTTCCATCATGCACCTCTGAAATGTGGCGGGAGCGTTGCATAATCCGAATGGCATTCGTCGGTAGGCGAAAGTTCCATAAGGACATGTGAATGTTGTTTTCTCTTGGTCATCGGGGTGAATAGGAATTTGAAAGAATCCTGAGTAATCGTCTAGATAACAGTAATGAGAGTGCTTAGCTAGTCGTTCAAGCATTTTATCGATGAACGGTAGAGGAAAATGGTCCTTGCGAGTGGCTTTGTTTAGCTTCCTATAGTCAATACACATTCTAGCTCCACTTACAGTTCGTTTCGCTACAGCTTCGCCTGCTTTGTTTGTTGTTACTATTATACCACCTTTCTTAGGTACACAGTGGACCGGGCTTACCCATTGACTATCGGAGATTGGGTATATGATTCCTGCGTTCAGAAGTTTTTTTACTTCGTCTTTAACTACGGTGCTCCATATTGGGTTAGTTCTTCGTTGATGTTCTCTAGAATATTTGCAGTCGTTTTCCAGCATAATACGATGCATGCAAATGGAAGGACTTATTCCTTTGAGATCTGTAATGTTGTATCCCAAGGCGGATGGATATTTTCTTAAGACTTGTAGTAATTTGTGTGTTTATTGTTGTCCTAAGTCCGTGTTGACAATCACAGGTCATTTTAACTCGGTGTCAAGGAATTCATATCTAAGGGTCTTAGGTAATGGCTTAAGATCCAATGTTGGTTTTCTTGGACAAGGCATGTGGTCGGGTGTCAGAGCTAAGCATTCACTTAGATTATCGTCTCGGTGTTCGGGACACCATTCGTTATCTTCGAATATAAGAGGCGTGGGAATCTTCATGGTTTCAGAATAAGGTATCGGTTCCCATTCAATTTCTCTTACGCATTCGTATATGATGTCTACCAAATAACATGTGTCATCTATGGCAGGCACTTGTAAGAATTGTGTCAGAATAAATTTGACTTTCTCTTCACCTACTTCAAAGGTTAGTTTGCCCTTTTTTACATCTATGATAGCTCCAACGGTGGCTAAGAATGGTCTTCCTAAAATGATAGGCGTACTTTTGTCTTCTCTGATGTCCATGATTATGAAATCTGTAGGGATGTAGAATTGACCTATCCGTACAGGAATGTTCTCTAAGATTCCTACTGGGTATTTGACAGAGCGATTCTCCAATTGAACGGACATCTTTGTTGGTCTTAGCTCACCCATTTCCAGTTTGTTGCATATGGATAAAGGCATAACGCTAATACTAGCTCCTAAATTGCACAGGGCTTTGTCTATGACAAACTTACCTATATGACATGGTATAGAGAAGCTTCCAGGATCTTTCAGTTTAGGAGGCATCTTGTTTTGGATAATTGCGCTGCATTCTGCAGTAAGTGTGACTATTTCGTTATCTTCTAGCTTTTTCTTTTTAGATAAGATTTCCTTGAGGACTTTGGCATAGGAGGGCATTTGAGTTATGGCTTCTGTGAAAGGAATTGTTACATTAAGTTGTTTCAGAAGTTCTATGAATTTTTTAAATTGCCCTACATTCTTAGGTTTGGCTAATCAACCAGGAAATGGTATTTGGGGTTTATAAGGCGGTGGAGGCACATAAGGTTTTTCTTTTTCTTTTTCTTTGGCCTCTGGTCCTTTATCTTCTTCATCCTCCTCTGGTTTCTCTGGTTGATCTTCCTTCTCAATCGGTATTCCGGACCTTTGATACATACTTTGATTTGACAGTCTCGGGTCAGGCGGTCCATCTAATTCGGTTCCACTTCTTAATATGATGGCATGAGCATGCCCCTTCGAGTTAGGTTGTGGTTGACCAGGAAATGTATCAGCCGGTGCAGCTATAGGTGCTTATCTATTTTGTTTGCTAATTGTTTTATCTGCTCGTTAGTGTGTATGTTTTGATTTTGGACGTCTTTGTTGGTTTGCGCTTGGGTAGCTATGAAGTTCTCCATCATCAATTCTAAGTTTTATTTTCTAGGCACACTAGGAGCGTTTGCAGGAGGTTTCTGATATCCAGGTGGCACGGCAGGTGCTTGGTTTGGAGCATACAACGCATTGGGGGTTTTATATGAGAGATTTGGGTGATTTTTCCATCCAGGGTTGTATGTGTTTGAGTAAGGGTTTCCTTGAGCATAACTCACTTGGTCAGTTGGAGTCCCTGCCAAGATCTTGCATTCGGTAACTACATGTCCAGGTACTCCGCATATTTCGCAATTGGGAGTTATAGCAGCCACGGTGGCTGAAGGTATTACGGTCAAATTATCTATCTTTAGGGTGAGGGCATCTACCTTAGCATGGAAACTGTCTAGATCGCTTATCTCATACATGCCTCCTTTCGTAGGTGTTTTCTCTGCAGTACCTTTGTCTACTTGTCCTCTTTCACTTCCCCACTGATAGTGGTTTTGGGCCATGCTTTCTATTAGAGCATAGGCAGCGGTGTAGGATTTGTCCATAAGTGCACCTCCTGCAGCAGTGTCTATCGTTAATCTTGTATTGTATAGGAGACCATTATAGAAGGTATGTGTGATACGGTGGAAGAACTGACTTAGGATTTTGCGTTTTGTGTTCGCAAATGTTTCGGTTTAGCAAGAGTTGCCACCGACTTTTTATTTTATCCAAAGGAAAGGTCAAAAAGCACAGGAAAGACCTTTGAGATGTTTTCTTGGGTTCGGGGAGTAGATTATGAAAAGGGAAGGTGCAAGCACCCTTTTCATCCATGGTTATCCATGGGCACTTAGTTACTTGTTTAGATCACTTGCTTTTGCTTTTCAATTGTTTGAAATGGTGCTTTGTGTGTGGTTTTGAAAATGTTTTGAAAAGAGGCCATCATTGTGGCGACCTTTGTAATGATTCTTGTTCGAATGTATACAAAGGTGTATGTCTTTTAAAAGTTTTGTTTTGGGAAATGTTTTGAAATTGTGTTGTGAGGTGTGTTTGAAAATAGCAAGGATGTTTTGCAATATTTGATCAAGTAACTAAGAGTTATCTACCCTATTTTACTCAAAGATTTTTCCTACACATTTTTAACCCCTTTGACAGTGTTGTTTTACCATTGCATTTGGTAAACAACCTAGTGTTAGGATGTTAAACGGGACAGGCACAGGTCATCGTATTGAACATGATAGCAATATTGTCAAGTATCTTTAGCAATTTTCCGAGGGACTAGATCATTTTGTATAGGCAACCAAGATAGTGTCATCGAGGGACTATGATCTTTTGGTTTGATGTGTTTTGCCAAGATACCTAGCATGCATACCAAGGCCATTTGTTTAAGAAACCAAGTGGAGATACCTTAAGGGTGTTTGTGTGCAAGTGTGTTTTATTGCATGTAAGATTTTATCTTGAATTAGGATTTTCTATTTCATTGATTTTATCTTGCCATACATCTCCTAGTTACTAGCATTTACATTTAAAAGCAATAAAATGTGGAAATGTAAAATCCTACGCTATTACAATATTTAGGGGATGGGGGATACACATTTGTACATGGGGGCGGTTCAACGAGAAAAATAGATAAGAAAAGAAAATAACAAGGGGAAGAAAAAAAGAAACAGAGAGAGGGCTAGCGCGCTACTGAGAGGAAGTCAGAAGTTCTGACCCAGGCCTGCTACAAGATTATCAACCTGTTGGTGAAAATGTATGAGTCAGAACTTCTTACTCTGGCACCTGCAAAATAGAAACCTGTTAGTGGGAAGGTCAGAAGTTCTGACCCCCATGCGCTGCAAGACAAAAGTTTGTTAGTGGGGAAGTCAGAAGTTCTGACCCTGCTGGAAACACAATAATTTTCAGAAGTTTTGATATTATTGACAGCAAAACGGGCTTCAGAGGTGCTAGCGTCAAAGTCAAAACATGGCTTCCCCCTGTGCTAGCCAGAACATCTGCAGTTTTATTATTTTTTCACAAAACAGAAGGCATGCCTAGGATAGTCTCAGCAGGTGTCAAAGTGTTTCAGAAGACAGAACCACAAGGTCACAGGAAGGTTCTACACTGATTCACTTCCTACTTAAGCATTCAGAGGCATGAAAATCCTCAGAACACATACAGCAGCAACATGATATCTACATTGTGTTTATTGAGCATGCAAAGCTGATAATGCTTAGCAGCGTGATGAGAGTCAGCAGGTGCTTACCTTGCTGTTGGAAAAATATCTATGAGTTGGAGCTAGCTTTAGCTCTGATGGTGTTCTGGACAGGTTCTTTTTAGAATGGGTGGATGGAGAAGATATGTGTATGTGTGGTCAGAAACTGTATGGGCGTTACCTAGTCAGGAAGCAAACTGAATATATATGGAGTTTGGAGGCAGGAAGTTCAAAGTTATGAAACACTAGGGATTTTGACAGAGTTTCACAAGGTTTCCTTTACTAGAGTTTTCTTTTCCTCCTCTAGCAATTTTTTTTGGATGTTTTCTCCCATCCTCTTTGTGATGGACAATGGTGTCCTATTTATAGGCAAGGCTTTGTAGATTTTTGAACATTAAATGGCACCAATATTATGCAGTAGAGATTAACTTGTCTTTGAAGTATGTTCGTGAAAAGTTGTGATGATGGACAGCTTTTCAGCCTAGGTTGGAACAATTAGCGAGGATTAAGGAGAAGTGACACCTATAGGCGAAAAGTGGTGCATAGACCCATGCCTAAACCTGTTCAAAGGTGTTACCAAGCCACACGTGGAGAGACCCCTTGGATGAAGGCTTAAAAGTGGTTGTGAGCATTAATGAGCATTAAATGGTGATGAGATTTATCAAAATCCAAAGTCTTGTAACAGGAGATTTTGCATCATTACCTAAAACCTGAGCCAGCAGTTCTGTTTCACCAAAAAGAACAACGTAGACCACGCTCTGACCTTGGCCTCTTGGTGCCTCAGCAAATTCTGAGAGTTTTCCAGACTCTCCAGTATGCTCTTTTGATCAGCCTCTGAAAACTAGGGAGTTAGAGATTCTGCTTTAGTATTATACCCAAATTGTTGATCCCTATTACCTTCTGATCCCTATACATTCTGAGGGAGTTTCAGGCTTTGTTGCTTTCTTTAGCAAACTCTGGCTGAACTTGCGTAACTGCTGAAAGAGCCATATTCTGCTTAAAGATCACGTGTTGAACCATGTTTGCAATCCCTGACTGAGTTGGTGTAGCTGCTGAAGAGCCACCTTCTGACTGAATGTTATGTGCTGAGCCATGTTTGCAACTTCTGACCGTTTCTGTCTGGAGGTTGGTTCGAAAGCTCTGAAGTGCCATTTTCTCTTAAACACCCCCTTTTTTAGAGAAAATTCCAAGTATTTAGAATTTAACTTTTCCAAGGTAAAAGTTTTGACTTTTGAGCTTGTAAATGACCATTTTGCTTTTGTAAATGGTTTACTTGGAAAGGAATGATAATAAAGGGCTTGGACTTGTTTCAAGAGAAAATCTGAGAATTCAGGATGAATTCCTGAAGGATGAGAGGGAAAATTTTGGGTTACAACAGTTGCCCCTGTTCAATCTTCTTGAACCTGAAGAGTTAGATTGGTGAGTTTGACCTTTCGTGACTCGAAGGTAAAAGATGATTGGACACTAGAGTGCCTGTAAATTTGCACTCGTCAAAATGTAATTGAGGGAATAGGCTTAAAGATGCCATTTGGAGATGGTATAATCTTGTTGGAGATGGGCTTAAAGATGCCATCCAAGATTTGTTTGTTTGAAAATCAGGAGAATGAATGTCAGAATGGTATCCGTGTATGGAACGTATCTGAGTTGTACCTGGAGTTGAGATCTATATGAGTAGCAGAATGACTTCCGTGTCTGGAGTGTATCTGTACTGTAACTGGGATTGAGATCCGTATGAGTAGCAGAATGACTTCCATGTCTGGAGTGTTCTGTACTGTAACTGGGATCTGGTCAGGTGTCAGAATGACGTCCGCGTCTGGAGTGTATCTGAATCTGAGGTTGATAGTTGAATCTGAATGAGAAGTAGAATGGCTTTCGTGTCTTGGAGCATATCTAGTCTGTATCTGATTGCTGAAGTATGAATGAGTAGCAGAATGACTTCCGTGTTTGGAGTGTATCCATACTGTATCTAGACTTGAAATTCTGAATGAGTAGCGGAATGACTTCCATGTCTTGGAGTGTATCTGTACTGTATTTGAAATCTTTGAACATTCGCTAAAGGTAGCTTTTAATCTTATCCTGAAAAGGGTAAAATGTTAGCCAAACAAAAAAAATCATGTTGCATGATATGTACGATGCAATAAAGTATGCTTCGTCAATGTTTATGATATATGAATGTAATGTATGCGCATGTAAGCTGATTAGTTGTCTTACTGAGGAAAATAAATCCTGGAGAGCTGGAGATAATGAAATCCTTGACTGATGTCGGGGAAAATAAATCCTTGACTACTGCTGGAGATTCAAAACCTTTGATCGTTGAAAATGAGAAATCCTGGGACCACTGTTGGGGATAGAAAATCCTTGGCGACTCGTGGGGATTAATAAGAACTTTGACAACTTCTGCGGGGATTTTGAGAATCCTTCATGACTTTCCTGGGGAATAAAGGAAACTTTGATGATCTCTACTGGGGAATTAAAACCTGGGAGGCTTCAACTTGGAGAAGTGAGAACAAGAATCTTCGTTCTACTGGGAAATAAATCTGTGGGGGAGAATGTTTACCCAGTTGGAGAGTTTTCAAAAGCTTGGGTTGTATGCCATTCTATCGAGGAAGCAAGAATGAGAATCTTTCTTTAGGCGTTTGGGTCAGGAGGTTGGGTGTATGCCAATCTTCTGGGGTTTTAAGAATGAGAATCTTCATTCTGTTAAGGGTATCAGGAGCTTGGGAGTATGTCAATCTTCTGGGGTTTTAAGAATGAGAATCTTCATTCTGTTAAGGGTATCAGGAGCTTGGGAGTATGCTAATTTTCTGAGGTTTTATCCTTGGTTAGGGGTAGAACAAAAGTTGATTATTATCTGGTTAATTTCCAGGTTTTAAGATAACTTGCTGGAGGATTTGGAGAGACCAGATGATCTCCACTGTGGTTTAGAGGTTAAAGTTTTGGACTCCGTTTGGGAAGAAAGTTTCATCTTTACCTGGGATTTTTAATTCAAAGTCTTCTGGCTCCACTGGGGATTGGGAGTTTAGAAACTTAGCTCTGATGGTGATTTTGAAACTTAACTCCGCTGGGGATATGCATTTCAAAGCTCCATCTCTGTTTGAGAATCTGCATGATGTACTGCAGGGGATTTTTTTCTAGAGCAGCCTAAAGACATTTTCCTATACTTCCAACCCATCAGTAATTATCCTTTCTCATTTCGTTTTATTTGTAGGTTGTGATTATATTCAAATGCATATGCTCTTTTAATAAATCATTGGGCGTTTTCAAATAAAACATACGTGTGGAAAGAAAGAAAAGGCAAACAAAATTTATGCACTTTGAAGTGTCTTTGTATTAACTTGTGTAAGTATTTTGTACAAAGCAGACAGTCATCCTAGTAAGAGAATGTTGTCGTAAAAATGAGAAAAATTTATACAAAGAAGGATGGCTATGTGTAACAACTCCATGGGGTTCCTATTCTGCTATAGCCTTCGTAACTGAGTATCTTGTCCATTCGTTGCTTCGTTTGCAGATGATTGGATTGATCAGAAGCTTGGAGTTGGTTTGTGAAGAGATTCTCCTTAAAGTGATCTGACGAGACATAGTCATACGCTTTAATTCCCTAACTTTTGCCTGGACCGCCCTTTCGGGTTTTCAGTCCACCGGGAAACCCTTTTTTGCCCAAGTCGCCCTTTCGGGTTTTCAACTTGCCGGGTGTACAGATTTTTTTATTTATCCCTAATTTTGCCTGAATCGCCCTTTTGGGTTTTCGATTCACCAGGATGCCCATTTTTTTACCCAAGTCGCCCTTTCGGGTTTTCAACTTGTCGGGTCGTTTATGCGTAGTATATTTTGACTATATCTGCGTTCACAGGGTGTGGCAGGTCATCACCGTCCATGGTGGTCAAGATCATAGCCCCACCAGAGAAGGTATTTTTTATCACAAATGGTCCTTCGTAAGTAGGAGTCCATTTGCCCATGGGATCACTTTGCGGCAAGATGATCCGCTTGATTACAAGATCTCCAACTTGATACACTTGACGTTTGACTTTCTTGTTGAAAGCCTTGATCATCCGTTTTTGATACGTCTGACCATGACAAACAGCAGTAAGTCACTTTTCATCGATCAGGTTAAGTTGATCAAGCCGAGTCTGAATCCAATCGTCTTCACTTAAACCAACATCCTTCATAATCCTCAAGGAATGGATCTGAACTTCCATAGGTAAAACAGCTTCCATGCCATATACCAAAGAAAAAGGGGTTGCCCTGGTTGAAGTACGCGCCGTGGCACGATATCCGTGCAGAGCAAACGGTAACATCTCATGCCAGTCTTTGTAGGTGACTGTCATCTTTTGAATGATCTTCTTGATATTTTTGTTTGCAGCTTCAACAGCACCGTTCATCTTTGGCCGATAGGGAGATGAATTGTGATGTTGAATCTTGAACAGCTTGCACAGAGCGGTGATCACAATGTTATTCAGGTTTGTACCATTGTCCGTGATGATCCTGTCGGGGATACCATACCGGCATATGAGGTTCTGCTTAATGAAGCGAGCAACCACATTCTTTGTAACGGAGGCGAAGGAAGCTGCTTCGACCCATTTGGTGAAGTAATCAATAGCCACCATAATGAAGCGATGTCCATTGGATGTCGTAGGCTTGATCTCTCCAATCATGTTGATTCCCCACATTGCGAATGGCCAAGGAGCTGTTAGGACATTGAGAGGGGCTGGAGGAATATGTACCTTGTCAGCATAGACTTGGCACTTGTGACAAGTACGGGAATATTGATGACAGTCAGCTTCCATGGTAGACCAGTAGTAGCCTGCCCTTAGAATCTTCTTAGCCATTGTATGTCCACTCAAATGGGTGCCAAATGTGCCGCTATGCAAATCATTCATGATCAGTTCAGCTTCAACCTTGTCTACACAACGAAGCAGAACACAATCATGGTTGCGCTTATATAGGATACCATTTCTCATGAAGAACTTGGCGGAAAATATCCTTAGGAACTTTTTGTCATTGACTGAAGCTCCTTCAGGGTATTCTCGAGTCTTGAGATACCTTTTGATTTCATGAAACCAAGGTTGTTCCACTACTTCTTCGGTATTAATCTCATGACAATGCGCAGGTTCGTCCATTCGCTCGATGGTGATTTGGGGAGCCTCATTATCCCAGTTGAGTTTAAACATGGAAGACATTGTAGCTAGAGCATCAGCTAGCTGATTTTCTTCTCGCGGAAAGTGTTCGAAGGTAATCTGCTCGAAATGAGGCAATAATGTCAAGACATATTCATTGTATGGGATAAGATTAGGATGTTTAGTGTCCCATTCTCCTTTGATTTGACTGGTAACCAAAGTTGAGTCCCCAAATACAATCAGAGATTTGATTCCCAAGTCAATAGCAGCCTTGAGACCAAAGATACAAGCTTCATACTCGGCCATGTTGTTGGTGCAGCTGAAGCAGAGTCTAGCAGTGAAAGGTGTATGACAACCTTCTGGAGAGATAAGTACCGCGCTGATACCGTTGCCAAGAGCGTTTGAAGCACCATCAAATTACAGGGTCCATCGGGATCCTTGTTCAGGTTCGTCATACGGTTTGTTACCTTCAATGTTGTCCAATGTCATAATGTCCTCGTCAGGGAATTCGAACCTCATAGATTGGTAATCTTCGACGGCTTGATGAGATAGATGATCAGCTAGTACACTCCCCTTTATAGCTTTTTAGGTCGTGTACTTGATATCATACTCAGCCAGGATCATCTGCCATCTAGCGATTCTTCCAGATAAAGCAGGCTTCTCGAAGATGTACTTAATCGGGTCTATTTTGGAAATCAACAAAGTGGTATGTGTCAACATATACTGCCTTAGCCGGCAAGCAGCCCATACCAAAGCGCAGAAATTTTTCTCGAGCAGTGAGTAGCGAGTCTCACAGTCGGTAAACTTTTTTCTAAGGTAATAAATGGCATGCTCTTTTCGACCAGACTCGTCATGTTGGCCCAGTATGCACCCCGTTGAATTATCCAAAACAGTCATATACATGATTAACGGCCTTCCTTCGACGGGTGGCATCAAGATAGGAGGTTCCAACAAATACTCCTTGATCTTATCGAAAGCAACTTGACAGTCATCATTCCATTCAACCACCTGATCTTTCTTCAACAGCTTGAAGATTGGTTCACATGTAGATGTTAGGTGAGAGATGAACCTTGCAATATAGTTTAGGCGTCCCAAGAAACCTCTAATCTCCTTTTCAGTGCGGGGGGCAGGCATTTCTTGTATAGCTTTGACTTTGGCAGGATCAACCTCGATGCCTTTGTTACTGACGATGAATCCCAAAAGTTTACCGGACCTAACTCCGAAAGTGCACTTGCTAGGGTTCAGTCTGAGCTTATACTCCTTCAATCTGACAAACAGCTTTTGCAGATGGTCGAGGTGTTCTTCTTCTGTCTGTGAACGGGCTATCATGTCGTCTACATAGACTTCGATTTCATGATGTATCATGTCATGAAACAAAGCTACCATGGCTCGCTGAAAGGTTGCCCCGGCATTCTTCAGTCCGAATGGCATCACTTTATAGAAGAAGGTACCCCACTGCGTAACAAAAGTAGTCTTCTCCATGTCTTCGGGGGCCATTTTGATCTGATTGTACCCTGAAAATCCATCCATGAAGGAAAATACCTTATGTTGAGCTGTGTTGTCAACCAAAATGTCAATGTGTGGTAGTGGGAAATCATCTTTAGGGCTAGCCCTGTTTAGGTCTCTGTAGTCCACACACATTCTGACTTTGCCGTCCTTTTTAGGCACAGGCACAATGTTAGCAACCCATTGCGGATAGGAAGTAACAGCCAAAAAGCCAGCATTGAACTGCTTCATTACCTCAGCTTTGATCTTTTCGGTCATGTCGGGCCTCATTCGGCAGACTTTCTGTTTGATTGGTGGACAGTCTTCTCTTGTAGGGAGACGGTGAACCACAATATATGTATCCAGCCCTGGCATGTCTTCATAGGACCAGGCGAAGATCTCAAAAAACTCATTCAACAGATGAATTAGGCGCTCTTTGACACTTGGCTCCAGGTTGGCACCCATCTTAAACTTTTTTCTGTTTTCCTCTGTTCCCAAATTGATAGTCTCTAACAACTCTTCATGAGGCAGAATAGCCCTTTCTTCTTGTTGCAAAAGTCTAGCCAACTCTCCAAGCACTTCACAATCTTCATCACCTTCGTACTCGGCATGATTGACCAAATCTCCAGAGTCACTGAAGGCCAAAGCAGAATAGTCACCCATGGAATCCGGAGTGGATGGGTACCTGCATTTTGTGAGTGTGGGTGTGTGTAAGGGATAACCATCTTTAAACAAAATAAAATGTAAAAGGAAAGAAAATGAACACAAAAGTTTATAGATGAAAACGTCCATGATTCATTAAAAATGGCATATGAAGATGAAGAATCAAAGCCCTTACAAATAGACCTAATGCCCCGGGTAAGGCATAAGGCAAAAAGAGTGTACGAATTGTTTAAAAGTTATTACAGACCAACATGAATGTTCAAAAGATAAATTACTGATTGATGAAAGTAATGGGAACGAAGTCTTTCGCCTCCCAGTTGTTCAATCCTCCTTCAATGGTTGGAAAGACCCAATCTTCAAAATTGCCTTCTTCGTCATCATCTTCTAAAGCATGAACTCCATGATGAGTGATCTTTAAGGGTGGTCCTCCAGCCCGGGAGCGACGCACAGCCTTCTGGCTAGCAGCAGTGAAACCTAATCCAAACTTGTCTTTCTTGTGAGGAAAATCTGGCAGTTGACCCCATATTGTACTTCCTCCTTCTTCAATCACAGCCTTCGCATCTTTAAGGGATGACATCCGGGACACAGGTTTGGTAATGATGGGTACATCAGTCATTGTCTTGGCTACCGCAACCTCAGGAGAAACCTCTTCAAAGTGTTGGAAAGGTGTTTCTATGAATTCACCATCTAACTCCACATAGCGGAAAGAGTTAAAGTGGCTTATCATATACTCCTCCTCACCATGAACTGTTATGATCTTACCCTGGACTGGGTATTTTAGCATTTGGTGTAGAGAAGAAGTGACTGCCCTAGAATTATGGATCCATGGCCTTCCCAACAAGCATGAATATGAAGGACGGATGTCCATCACATAAAAAGTAGAGTCGAAAATTTCCGTACCCACTTTGATTGGAATGTCCACTTCTCTGTGAACCATCCTCTTAGAACCGTCGAAGGCTCTAACAATGATATTACTGGGTTTTAAAGTCAAACCTTCACAGTCTAGTTTGTCCAATGCTTTCTTTGGCAGGACATTTAAAGATGAGCCGGTATCAACCAGAACATGAGCAAGTGTGGTCCCCCTGCATTCTACCGAAACATGCAGCGCATCATTATGCTTTCTTCCCTTGGACGTCAGATCGACATCAGAGAAACCCAGACCATTGTCAGCTGTAAGGCTAGCCACACACTCTTGAAACTGATCTGCAGAAGTTTCTTGAGGCACATGCGCCGTCTTCAGAAATTTGATCAATGCTTTGGCATGAGCCTCGGAGAAGAGTAATAGAGCCACATAGAGATTTTTGAAGGGGTTTGCCCCAGCTGCTCTACGACATCATAGTCGCTCTTCTTAATTATCTTTAAGATTTCCTCCATCTCCTTTTGGGTGGTCTCGGGGATAACCAAAGCCTGAGCCCTCGTCCTGACGGGCGTTTCTTCGATTCCCTTACCTTTATCACCAATAACAGCAGAGGGTTCAACTTCGGGAGTAACAATCTCTTCAATCCCTGGACTTTGCACAGACATCTTGACAGCTGCAGAAGCACTTGAGGGTCCGAAGCCTTCCCGTGGAGGAGCAATCTCCAGAGAGAAGATTCTTCCGCTACGAGTTATCTTACTTGTCCCCGCAATATTTCCCACATCAAGAGTTTCTTCATCAGAATTTTCTTTGGCTGATTCAATTTGCTTGACACCATGGTAGAAGATCTCTCCTCCATAATTCCATGGTATCATCTTGTTGGACATATATGGGATGGGCCCTGGCATGGTAATCTTCAGTGGTACAAACTTTGGATCAGGTGTAATCTTAACAGGCCTTTTGCAGGTCTTGGAAAGATTGTCGGAAATGGTGATTATAGCAATGTCATTGATTGGAGTAACAGGAGTAATAGGAGTAACATGAGTAATAGTATCAACAGGAGTTTTCTGAAAGAGGATTTCTTGAGTATCCATCAGGCGTTGGATACCTGATTTCAACAGTGGGCAGTCGGATTGCAAGGTTGAACAGAAGTAACAGTCTTTTTCACATCCCGGGAAAATCCCGGCTTTCAACAAATTCATTTTTATCATTGGCAATGGAGTCCTTAAGTCATCAACGGTAGCAACATAAAGATCTTCTATAATGGCATGGACATCATGACCATGTTTTGGCATAGGAGCGGATATCACATTAGGTTTTTCAGGAGCATCAAACTCTACCTCCTTGGCATCTATAAAATCTTGGATCTTGTTTTTAAGGGCCCAACAGTTGTTGGTGTCATGCCCTACATTGTCCGAATGATATGCGCATTTTGCATTTGAATGATAATAAGGAGAAGAGGTATTTGGGTTTTTCGGCGCTTCTTTCAAATTGATAAGGTTTAATTTTAACAGATGAGGGAGGACCTGAGCCGGTGTCATATTGATCCGAGTGAATTGCAGTTGTGGCCTTTCCACCCTATTCTGATTAGTCCTAGGTTGACTGCCTCGGGGTTGATCGGCTGAGGAGTTTTGGATCATCACAGCCCCCAATGTTGGTCGGTGCTCCGTCCTTCCTTGATTTCTCTGGGAGGAAACAGCAGAAGCTTCTTTCTTAGCTGGGAAGGTGTTGTACCCCAAAATTTTCCCTCCCATTTCCTCAATATTTTCTCATCACAAGACCCTTAGAGCTCAAGAACAAGTTAGGGTTTACTCTGCTCAAGACTCCTCCTTGCACTGTTGACCCAAATTAGGGTTTGTGTTTGCACAAAGATGTTTTGACCTAAAAGGCCCAAAGTGACTTTCATGCTTCATGTTGGACTCACAAGTTTATCCATACCAAGTTTCAAGCCTTGATTCCAATCTTTGCCCAGTCAATTGGACAGTTGACCTAGAAATCAACTGTATTGGGGAAAAAGTCAACTGTGGTCAATTGACAGTAAAACCTCATGATTTTTGACCCACATCAACATTATGAACTCATATGAACCATTTGGTCAAGTTTGGATCACAATTCTACAAGAAATTTGATCAGATCACCAAAAGGGCAAAATGGTCATTTTTAGGGTTTTGACTGCACAAAGGCAATTTTTGACTGTTTGACCTAGCCAATGTCAAACCAAACTCACATATGGACTCAAGGACTCAATGGCATTGTCTTGACATGTTCAACAAATTCAAAAGATCCCAAATGCACAAGATTGACAGATGAATTTTCCAGTCAACTGATCCAAATTTGATTGTATACTGAAAAGTCAAACTTTGACTTTTTGGTCAAAATCAAGTGTCAAGATTCATTTTTCATCAAAACATGCCAAATTATGAAACTTGTTCATCAAGAAATCAAAAATTACAAATTAGGGTTTGAAATGAAGAAATTTCATAACTTAGAATTTTTCTAAGTTATGAAAATTCCTAATTTTTTCCTAACTTTGTCCCATTTTTTCATCAAGTTACATTTGGATTAAAGAAAAACTCATTACATTAAAGTTATAGTCCATTGCAAAATCTACAACTTTGATTCACAAAGTTTCCTCAAAAGAAGCTTGTAGCTCAAGTTATGATTTTTGGAATAAGGGTGCAAAACATTCTTAACTTAGAAAAATTTTGACCTATTCTAGGCAGGATTTTTGCCTAACTTCATGACCACTTTTCACATGCTTCCACTTGGAATCTCAACTTTCATTACAAATATGGATTGTAGTACACATTCCAAGCTTTCCAAAATTTCCAAGAACTTCTCAAACACCCTTGTGGTTAGGGAGAATCGAATTTGTCAATATGGGCAAAAGTCACTTTGTTCATGAGCCATTTACATGTTCATACACGTTGCATTTTTGAAATCAGTTTGCACAAGCTAGTTACAGGCCTCTAATCTCATTTACACTCAAAAATTAAATGCCAATCCATTGTGTTCTAGCATTATTTTGCTCATTTGGTCATTACACAAAGAATCAAGCCATATTTGGAAAAAGTGATTTATATATTCTTGTAAAGTATGGTTTTATGTCAAAACATGAATCAAAGAAGTACAATGCAAATATCTGAGGCACAAGTTATTGAACTAATCCCACTGATCAAGACTAACTTTGCAGCATGTTTAGGGGGCCTGCATAAGCTTGTAACTCAACTTGGCATTTTTGACTTAAGATAGAAGCAACTTTGCAAACACAACATCAACTCTCATTCCTGCAAGCAAGAACTAAAACAAACTTTCTCCATACTTTCCATACTCCCTAACAGACCTAAAACACGACCAAAGAACCCTTGATCCCTCCTCATACAGAAAATCACCATCTTGCTGCATAAAACAGGGCATTCTGCACTTTGACTTGGCCAGCACATTTCCATCGTGCATTTTCATCCAAACCACTTCATACACACTCCC
Organism: Vicia faba; assembly: GCA_948472305.1. NCBI lineage: Eukaryota > Viridiplantae > Streptophyta > Magnoliopsida > Fabales > Fabaceae > Vicia > Vicia faba. The sequence continues at coordinate 1,183,416,654 of OX451737.1, forward strand.
TACCACCCATACAAACTATCCCAAGCATTGGACACGAACTGTAACACCTCTAACCAAGTTCACCATTTTCACTTTTTCAGTTGTGCAGGTTAACTTCCATAGCTCGTTTCAGTGAGTTCCAAAGCAAGCTAGAGGTTGGAGAAGCATCCCTGGACCTCAAGCAAGCTATACAAGTCCTCACATTGCATTGAAAGTACCTCCATTGTCACACACGATTCAAGCTGAACAGGTAAGTTTTTGAACTTCTATATCTCTATCCAGGCATAGTTAGGATTAAGTTTGTGAAGAAAGCATGTTCTAATCATAGCCCTGAAGCCATCCATATAGTTACTTTTCATTTATATTGTGTGTGCTAAGAGTATTTTGAACCTGAACATTAGGAAAAAGTTAGGTCAGGAATTGGGGAAGAAGAAATTCTCTCTCATTTCTGAGAGTTAGATCAAGTTCTTGGTATGTATGGATTCGTGATTTGATGCTTTACATTTTTGGTGTTATAAGTTTGTGCTAAAACTCAAAGAATCAGGATGTTTGAACAAGGCAAATAAGCGCGCGTTTTTTAGAACAGGGATGGCTGGAGGTTGAAGAAGCTTGTCCTTTGGGTTGGGCCTGATTCATTTTCCTTCTTGCACCACTATTTCACACATGCACCCCCTTGGCCCATTGTGTTTTATTTTTATTATTTTTTACTTTTGATTTTTGTTTCTGACTTGTTTATTTTTTGTCAAAACATAAAAAATATTAAAAATATTTTTCAACCATTTTTGCATTTTTATTTGGATTTTATTTGTTTTATTTGAATTTATACACATAAATAAACATATCCTTTTATTTAAAATACAAAAATAATACAAAATACATTTTTATTTTCTGATTTCATTTTATTTTATCTTTTGAAAATATTTCCTAAAAAATATACTTTTCTTTGTAAATAATAAATATTTTATTTTTGTACATATTTAATATATTTAATAAATACTTATATAATTATTAGATTATTTAGGATAAAAACATAAAAATAATACATTTTTTATTTTATTAATATTTAACCTCACAAATCACTTTTTTACAATATACTTTCTTTTTATTTATTTTTTGTATAATTAATAAATATTGTATATAATAAATAATTAATACCTTTTATTTAACAAAATTAGGGTTTTGCCCTAAAACATGAAAAAAATCCAAAAATTAATCCTTTTTATTTTTGTTTATTTGTCATATAAAAAAGTATTTTTACATACATATAAAAATCATTTTTTGCATCTTGCATATTTATTTTATTTTATTTAATTATTGTACAATTAAATTAGCTTGTATATTCAATTTGGATGTAATAGTTAGATTTAAATTTCTTGCTAAAATATCCCCATTTGAACATTTGTACCCCCCATCCCATAATTGTGTTGTAATAATTTAGGACCTTTAAATTCCGCATTTAAAAGCTTTCTAAATATACCATGATAGACTTAGGGTTTTGTATGCAAAAATCAACCAAACAAATAGCTTGACCTAATTCAAAGATAACAAAGCATGAAAATGAACAACACCAATCACACTTGCACCCCTAGGGTTACTCCATTTGTTGCCTTCAATAATGGGCCATGTTGCATGTTAAGTTTCTTTGGCAAAACAAAACAATTCAAATGATCATAGTCCCTCGATGACGCTTTCGAAAGTTGCCTAAAAATGATCAAGTCCCTTAAAGGAAAAATTGCCCAAAGATACTTGGCACCATTGCAATCATGGTCTAAACGATGACCCGCGCCCGTCCCATTCACATCCTAACACAAGATTGTCCACCAAATACAATGGTGGAACAAAATTGTTAAAAGGGTTAAAACATAGAGAAAACCTTTGAGAAATTTAGGGTAGATAGCTCTTGGTTACTTGCCAACTTGCAAAACAAAAACACTTGCCTATTTTTCAAAACCACACATCACAACACACTTTCAAAACAAATTTCAAAAACATTGAAAACTTTTCAAAAGACATACACCTTTGTATACATCCAAACATGGGTCATTACAAAGGTTGCCACCACATTGGCCTCTTTTCAAAACATTTTCAAAACCCACACACAAAGCACCATTTCAAACAATTGAAAGCACCATTTCAAACAATTGAAAATGCAAGGCAAGTGATCTAAGCAAGTAACTAAGAGCCCATGGATAACCATGGATAGAAAGGGTGCTAATACCTTGCCTTTCTATAATCTACTCCCCGAACCCAAGAAAATATCTCAAAGGTTTTTGCTGTGCTTTTTAACCTTTCCTTAGGATAAAATAAAAAGTCGGTGGCGACTCTTGCTCAACCAAAACATTTGCGAAAACAAACGCAAAACCTCAAGTCAGTTCTACCACCGTATCACAGAACTGGCGACTCTGTTGGGGAAAATTTTAAAGTGGAGTAACCTTAGGGCCTAGATCACCCTCTTGCATGACTAATTGTTTGCTTTGATTGCTTTATATCTTGGCTCTCTTGTTTGGGCTTGAAATCCTAAACCCGGATTTGGGGAAAAATTCATAGATAGCAATACGTTGTGGAAACTGTGTGGGGTATACCGACACGGTTGAAGCAATAGCTATATTAGTGCGACATATTTGTGAGTACCGGTAACCCTTAAGTTCAATCAAGGAGAGTACGGGGCCGCTGAGTGATGTTACTAAGCACTAATGACCTAGAACCTTACTTGACCATCTTGGCCTTTTATTAGGGGTAGTGAGATGACCGGCTTTGGTGCAGTCCGAAGTTGGTAGATACCCGATACTACACTCATTGAGGGTTGTTTTCTTGGAATATTTTGGTCGCTAGTTAAGTGGCTAAACCAAAACAATGAACATGGAAAATAATCCAATGATATTGAGCTCCTTAGAACCCGGTTACTATTTATAGGACAGGTTTTTAAGCCAACTACACTCAAGAGGGTACTTACCTATGAAACCTCATGCAAGCCTGAAACTAGGGTTTTGTGTGAATTGCTTGTACATATGTTTGTGCATGCATCATAAACATCATAAAGCATCATATGCATTCACTAACCATTTCAAGGGTTTAGATCTTCATCTTTGTTCTTGTTTTGTAGGTGTTGTACCCCAAAATTTGCCCTCCCATATTCTTCAAGAAATTGCCAAGTCAAAGCTTCAAGATTCCCCAAGGGTTGCACAGTGTATGAGCCTCCTAAGCAGTCAAAATTAGGGTTTGTGTTCTGATCAAGAAAATGAAGTTTCCAAAGGTCCAATCAAGTATCACATGCCTATAAACATGGTCAAGCATCCTCATATCAAGTTTCAAGACTTTCAGCACAAAATTGCACAGTCAAAAACCCTAATTGCACTACAGTCAACTGTAGGGGCAAAATGGTCATTTGACAGTCAAAAGTTCAAATTTTTGGCCAACATCTCATTTTGAAGCCAAAAACATCATTTGATCAATGCTTGATCATGATTCTCAAAGCTTGGCTCAAAAATCATCAAGATGCAAAAGTTTCCTTATTTGGATAGCTGAAAAAGTCAACTGTAAATTGACCAGGGCATAACTTTCACATGGATTATCAGAAAAATTCCATCCAAAGCTCATTTTGAAGAGAAAGACATTTCCTACAACTCATCTTCATACTTCAAGTCCAAGAAATGCTCTCACAAAAAGTTATCAATTTCAACATTATAGGTCATTTGCAAAAGTCAACAAAAAGGGACTTTAAGTCAAAGGCCATAACTTGAGATTGGTAAATCAAAATGACATGGGACCAAAGACATTGGTTAGAGGACTCAAAGACCTTTCCAAAATGTCCAAGAACATGAGCAAAGCTTAAAAATTGAGCAAGTTATGCCTTGTGGAAGTTGGGAAATTTTTGGATATTTTGAAAAGTCAACATTGGTTCAAATGACCTAAAATTGCTAATGGGCCCATTTTTCTTCCACAATTCATCATCCAAAGCATGTGCACGACCATTAGGCCCAAAGGTAAGTTTTTATCCATTTTTATTTATTTATTTGGATTTTTTATCATTAATAATTCATTTAATTAAATAAAATACATGAAAAATATAAAACTATTGAAATAAAATCTTTTTGTGCAGAAATTATTCTCATTGGACACTCAAATTCGTGCATGACCAATTAGGGAAGGATTGGATATGATTTGGTATCAATTTGCATGAAAAAGATTGAAAAAGATCTTTGAAAATCAAATCTCAAAAACCATGAATGCCAAGGATTTGGATTGTTTTTCTTGACCTAATTCACTTTATACTTAAGCCTGAACACAAACCTAATGCAATTAACCACGCAGCTGCTCAAAAATCTGGAAAGCAAAACTTGAAATTTGTCAAAAAATTCCAATTCTGAAAACCTATTTGCAGGTCGTTTCAAGCCACAAAACTGATCCTATTGCCTTCCAAGGACATCAAGCAACCTTCCTGGATCAAGAGCATTAATTCTACAGTCTTAAATCATTGTACAGAATCAAAATTTTTCTCATAAAAATGCATACTCGTATTTTAATTTTGAGGCATTTTCATGACATTTGGCTTAGGTATTCTTACTAAATGATGCATTCTGATGCTAACCATGTAAATTAATTGCGTTTTTATGCATTGTGTGCAAATATACCATTGTTGCTTTTTAGGGTTTGCAGAGTTTCGAATTAGGGGTTTTAAAATATGGAAAAATTGGAGCTTGAAACCTAGACCATCCAACTCAGTACACTTGGACGAAGAGAATGAGGCCATCGCGCCTAATTTATGCTCAAAGATGGCTTAATCGCTATTTTCCCAAATGACCCATTCTGAAACGGTGAAAAAACCGTGGCCTTTCTTTTTTTGTTATTTCAGGAAGAACGAAGATGTGAGGAAGACGATGCAGTGGCAGCCAACGGTTGGTCAATTTGAATTTTCGCGCTGGAATTCCACTAACCCATATTCTTGCTTTATGTTATTTTTGTGTTATTTAATAATTAAAACGCGTTGAGTGCTTCAGTGGTAAAGTTGGTGAGTATTAATCCTCATGACCTGGGTTCGAGCCCCAGGTCTTCATTCCTTCCATATTATTTTTTCATTAACATTCATATGCAGTTCAAGCCCTGAAGACGCACCGTGCACCCACACCATCAAGCATGCCACGCGTTCAGTTTCATGAATTCAAAGGCACAGATGTGAGGAACATGATAAGTCCTAGTCAACGCGTGTACACGCGCCATGGAAAGGTCAACAAGGCCTCCAAATGGGCCAGAATTATTGGACTTAACCTCCATATTAAGGGGCAGACCCCCTAGGTTTGCAATTCTTTCTACTTACTTTTTTTATTTTATTTTCTATTTTCCTTAATTATTGTTTTGTTTAATTAATTAATTATTTTCATAAAAACCAAAAACACCTAAAAATCAGAAAAGAAAAAAAAATAATAAGTATTTTTATTTTTAGTATTTTTGTAATTAAATTGCATATAATTAAATTTAGTTTTAAATTAGGTTTTAATTTTAATTCTTTTAATAAAAATCTAAAAAAACATAGAACTAGGGTTCATATTAATTTTTTATCCTTTTTTATTTTTCTTCCATAATAATTAAATAATTAAATATTTATTTTTGTGATTAAAATTGCATGTAAATTAATTAGGGTTAATTTTAGGGTAAAACTTTAATCTTTCTTTTTTAAATAAATTAAAATAACTAGAATTAGGGTTAGCATTTATCTTAATTAATTATTTTTTCATTAAAATCCTAAAAATCATAAAATACCAAAAAACAATTTCCTTTCTTTTTTTAATTAATTAATGCCATGTAATTTAATTTTGCAAAAGGGTCCAACGCCCTCGTTTAATTCTTATTAAATCGCATATTTATTTTATTCCGTTTAAATATTTATGTATCTCTCCCGAAGCCGTGTAATTAACTTCTCGCACTTTATTTTCATTAATTCTTTATTTTTTCTGTCAAATCGGGTTCTGGAAATTTCGGCGATGTGGACCCGCGCCTTTTGTAATAGCTTAGAGTTTTATTTTTCTCGCAATTTTTAACTGTAAATAATGGCATGAAAGAATGTATGAATAAAATTAAAAACAAACGCTAGATCACCAATGACATGACAAAAGGCAAAAAATAAATGAAAACGACACACGAATCGCACACACCACCCCTAGGGTACGCCTCACTATTGCCTTGCCTCGAAAGGTGATCGTCGAGTAGAGGATGTTTTAGTAAGTCCTCATGATCCGGGAACCTGGCATGAGGGTAGCTTCTAAGGTTTCTTCCCATTGCTCTGGTGATCGCCATGTCCCGAACCTCGAATTGACCCGAACACCTCCAACGGTGGTGCTACCTACCTCTCAATGGTGGGATGGCACTACTTTAAAGGACATCTACACAGACGAATTCCTTAGGGTAGGTAGACGACTCTAGATACTTGCTCTAATTTCGAAACAAAAATTCAAACATACTTTTCACACCGACACCTTTTCAAAAAGCTTTCGAAAGCAATTTTTCAAACACTCTTGAGGACCGATACAAGAGTCGAACTGAAATTTTCAAAGAAACTTTTTTTAAAACCCACATTGAAAAGCAAACAAACCATTTTTGAAAACACAAATGAGCAAGTATCTAAGAGCCCATGGATAACCATGGATAGAAAGGGTGCTAACACCTTCCCTTTCTATAACCTACCTCCCGAACCGAGAGCAATCTCTTTAAGGAATTTTTCTGTGCTTTTGTCCTTTCCATTTGGAGAAAATAAAAGACGGTGGCGACTCTTGCTTACCGCGACATTTCGCGAACCAGCGTTAAACAGTCAGTTCCAGATCCACCGATCACAGTAGGTCATGGAAATTCTTCGCAGGAAAACTATCCAAGTCAACCTTGTGAGAATCCCTCCTCAACTCAAGGAGCTCACATCCAGAATTCCGGAAAGCTCTCCCTTCAGTGAAAGACATGGTAGACTGCTCAGCCTAGTCAACACCAGCATTGAAGAGGACATGGTAAAGGTGTTATTCCAGATCTTTGACCCCCTTCACCACTGTTTCACATTCCCCGACTATCAATTGGTGCCCACTTTGGAGGAATTTTCTCAACTCTTGAGAATTCCTATTCTTAATCAACTACCCTACAACGGTACGGAAAAGGAACCAAAGCCTGAAGATGTTGCTCAAGCACTACACTTGCAACCATCTGACATCAAGGGGCATTGGGAAACTAGAAGCGGTGTCAAATGCTTCTTGGCAAAATTCTTGTTTGAGAAGGCACAAGAGTGTTGGAATTCATTGGACCTACAAGCCTTTGAAGAAATTGTGGCACTCCTCATTTATGGGTTGGTCTTGTTCCCAAATCCTGACCAGCTTGTAGATGTCAACGCCGTCAAAATCTTCTTATCCAGAAATCCAATACCAACATTGCTTGGGGACATTCTTCACTCATTTTACACACGAACAATGAGAAAGAGGGGTGTTCTCATGTGCTGTACTCCTCTCCTTGCAAGGTGGTTTATTTCGCACCTTCCACAATTTGTCTTGAAGAATGACCAAGGCCTAAGGTGGTCACAACGGTTGATGACCCTCACTCACTCTGATGTACATTGGTGTTCTCGGTCCAGAGAAAATGTCATCATCGTCGATCATTGTGGAGAGTTCCCTAATGTTCCATTGCTTGGCATTAGTGGAGGCATTACCTACAACCCTTGTCTAGCTTTGAGATAATTTAGATATGCAAGGAGGGATGGCCCTCACGACATGTTGATTCCTGACTTAGTTTTTGACTTCGACAACGATGCGCAAGGACTTCGCCAAAGATTCATCAGAGCTTGGAGGATGCCTAACAAGGTAGACAGCAAGACACTGGGGCACAAGAACTCCATCCCTCTTGAGCCTTGTCTCAAGTGGGTACGAACCCGAGCCCAGAGTCTAATGATGCCTTACCCTCATGTTCTCCCTGTGATTAAAGAGCCCGTTAAGGAAGGAGAGGTTCCCTACACCATCCTATATCCTGACATGCCTACATCGTGGGAGGAAATGCAGAAGAGTTGGATCCAACTCAAGGAGGAACGGAATACTTTTGAAGCCAGCTTCTACGCCAGTGAGAAGAAGGTTTTGGAGCTTACCCGCCGACTCCATGAGGAAGAGACCCTCAACACCTACATCGCACCAAAGAGGATGTGCAACGTCTTTTTACCTTGAGAAGTTTTTTGTAGTATTTGGCCCATGGGGCATTTATGTACTGACAAAATTTCTTCTTATTAATATGACGTGTGTTCTTTTTGTCTGCGACAATTTTGAATTTTATAAATCCTTGAATGCATTGCATACATAAGCATATCATTCATCATGCGCATAAGCAGGTCTCCGCACCAAGTTTCCTTATCTTTCTGCTGTTTATTTCAGTAAGATGGATCTCGAACAGACGGTCAAGGACTTGCAGTCTCAAAACTCACAGTTTCAACATCTCCTGATGACCTTGGCAAAGGGTCAGGAGGATCTAAAAGCCATGCTTGGGAACAAAGAGCAAGTGAAAAAGAAGAAGAAAAGAATCGGGGTGGCTACCCTAGGAAGAAGGTTTGAGGGTGAAGCCAGAAGAGTGCTAGAATTTCCCCCTACATCTGAAGAGGGAACCAGTAAAGGGAATGCGGCTGCGGTACCTTCCGAATCCGAAGCTGAAGAAGGAGAGGCTGAAGAAGATGAAGACTACTCTGAGCAACAATACCCGCCCGTCGATGATAAGTACAAAGGTTTGGAAGACAGGTTGGCAGCTATGGAGCTGCAGAGAGTTCTCGGCTTAGATTTCGAAGATTTGGGATTAGTTGCTGGAATTGTGATTCCCCCGAAGTTCAAAGTGCCAGTTTTTGCAAGATATGACGGGCTATCCTGCCCGAAGATGCATCTCAGATCATATGTAAGGAAGATCCAACCTTACACTGCAGACAAGAACCTGTGGATCCATTTCTTTCAGGATAGCCTTTCAGGGGCTCAACTCGAGTGGTTCTATCAGCTGGATGGAGCCAGTATTCGAAACTGGGAGGACTTGGCTACTGCATTTTATAAACAGTATCAGTACAATTCTGACCTCGCTCCCACGCGTACCCAACTTCAGGGTATGTCACTGGGAACGGGCGAAGGATTCAAGGAGTATGCGCAAAAGTGGAGAGACCTGGCTGGTAGGGTGCAGCCACCTTTGACTGACCGTGAACTTGTTGACATGTTCCTAGGGACCCTGTCTGGTCCATTCTTCAACCATCTGATTGGAAATTCTTCTGCTGGGTTTACAGATCTGATCTTGACTGGTGAGAGAATAGAAGCTGGTATCAAGTCGGGGAAGATACAGAAAGGTGCCTCCTCGAGTATTGAAAAGAAGCCCTTCAAGAAGGAAGCCAGTGTTGTTTATGGTCCCAGAAGACAAATTAAACCGGAACACCGCCAAGCTGTCAACGCGTTGGTAATTTCAAAGCCTGTTGCTGCTCCTCAGCAGTTCAACCAACCAAGGGGTGAGAGGCCCAAAAGGCAGTACACTCGGCTTAGCATGACCCTGTCTCAGATATTGCCGCAACTTCTGTCAACCAATCTGGTAACTGTCAAAGAAGCTCCGAAGGTAGTGAACACAGCTTCTCCAAAGTACAACCCCAACGCCCGTTGCGCTTATCACTCTGATAGCCCGGGGCATACTACGGACGATTGTTGGGCTCTGAGGAATAAGGTTCAAGACCTTATTGATGCTAAAGAAATACAGTTTGAGGCGCCCGAAATACCCAATGTTGTGACTGCTCCCATGCCCCAGCATGGAGTGAATGCTGTGGAAGAAGACCGGTATGTAGCCTCTGTGGAAGAGATTGTTACTCTGTTGTTGACCGTCAAGAGGAACCTGTTGCTAGCCGGTTTATTTCCGGGATGTGGTAAAGGTTGCCTTCTATGTGCTGTTTCACCTGCCGGTTGTCCCTTGCTGAAGTCAGGTATCCAAAGCCTGATGGATAGCAAAGAAATCTTGTTCGAGAAGATTGTCGTTCCTGCTACCCCTACTGAAGAAGTTTCTATTGTCACTATTTTCAACAAACCTCCTAAGGCTTATTCAAAGAAGCCTGTCAAAATCATGTCCGCTCAGAAGATTGCTCATATCATCATCACTGTTCCGGGGCCTCTCCCTTATACATCCGACAAAGCTGTCCCATGGCACTATGGGGCGGATGTTTATGTGCTTGGAGTAAAGCAAGAGTTTCATACTAGTACCGGCGTCTGTAACATTACCGGGCCTGCCAAAATTAGTCGCAGTGGTAGGCTGTTCTCACCAGATATTGCGCCACCAGCTATTCAGAAACCTTTTATCATCACACCTGCAAGTGTGCATGTTCCTCTTCCTAATCAAGTTCCTGTTTCTACCCCTGCTGCCGAGTCATCTAACGCTCGGGGCAAAGGGATTGCTACTGATTTTCCTGCCCTGACGGAGGCACCAAAGACAACCAATGTTGAAGCTTCCCAGCAAGAGATGGAGGAGATCCTCAAGATTATCAAGAAAAGTGATTTCAACGTAGTTGAGCAGCTGGGGCACACCCCATCAAAGATTTCTATGCTATCACTGTTGTTATGTTTAGAGGCCCATGCCAAGGCCCTGATTTCCTTCCTAAAGACGGCCCATGTGCCACAAGAAACGTCTGCTGATCAATTTACTGATTGTGTGGCCAACTTGACTACTGATAATGGGTTGGGCTTCTCTGACACCGATCTGACTGCCAAAGGAAAGAACCATAATGACGCTCTGCATGTCTCCATTGAATGCAGGGGCACTACTCTTGCCCATGTGTTGGTAGACACCGGTTCTTCATTGAACGTCTTACCCAAGAAAGCTTTAGACAGACTGGATTGTGAGGGTCTAGATCTCAAGCCTAGTAACATTGTTGTCCGAGCCTTTGACGGTTCTAAAAGGATGGTACATGGGGAAGTTGACATCCCAATCAGGGTTGGTTCTCAAGTTTTTGATTCTACGTTCTATGTGATGGATATCCGACCATCCTATTCTTGTTTGCTGGGTCATCCTTGGATCCACAAGGCTGGAGCTGTGACCTCCACACTACATCAGAAGCTGAAGTACCCAGTCAGAGGGAAAATTGTTACAGTTCATGGGGAAGAAGAATACATGGTCAGCCACCTCAACTCGTTCATGTACATAGAGATGGATGGGGAGTTCATTGAAACCCTCTTTCAGCACTTTGAAGAGGTGCCTCAGACACTGGCATCAGCTGAAACTATGATTGAAGGCCCTCCTTTGAAGATGGCTTCCTTAAAGGATGTCCGGGCTGTGATTGAGAAGGGTGAGTGCGCAAACTGGGGCCGACTTCCTGACTTTACTCCGAAGACTGACAAGTTTGGTCTGGGTTTCACTGCAGAAGCTCAGAGGGTTGTTCGTAAGGCAAGGATTGGAAAACCTCATGTGTTCATCACCAACCCAGGAATGAATGCTATTGAAGACGACGTGGAGGAATCTGAATTCGACAGCTGGATCTACCCAACAACCGACGGTGGACCAAGCAACTGGACTGCCAAAGACTTCACACCTATTACTTTTTTCACTCAGTAATGAACTCTTTTGTTTTTCAATTTGTAACAAACAATATGTTGAAACTTTTATGGCTCGGTGTCCTACCCGGGGCACCGTGGCTTCATTTGGTGAGGGCTTTTGTGTATCATTTTCATATATCATCAATAAAAACATTAGACGTTTGTTGCATTTCAAAATCTTGCGCTCCTTTTTCTTTCTTTATTATATATTGCAAAACAGCTATATTTACACACACTCACTTATACAGGTTCCAATCCACTCTGGATCTCACTGGTAACGACTCTGCTACTGCCAGTTATGACTTCGAAAATCCGATCAACTTAGCCGAAGACGAAGGTGAAGATGATTGAGAAGTGCCTGGTGAGCTCGCGAGACTGTTACTCCAGGAAGAGAGGGCCATTCAGCCACATGAAGAGCCAGTGGAAACGGTAAATCTGGGTACTGAGACAGACAGAAAGGAAGTCAAGATTGGTGCCAATCTAGAGCTCAGTGTGAAACAACGGTTGATTCAGATGCTGCATGACTATGTGGAAATATTTGCTTGGTCTTACGAAGACATGCCTGGGTTGGATACCGACATTGTGGTTCATCACCTGCCTACTAAGGAAGATTGCCCTCCGGTAAAACAGAAGGTCCGCCGTATGCGTCCAAAAATGTCCGAGAAAATCAAAGCCGAGGTTATGAAACAATTTGATGCCGAGTTTCTAGCAGTGACTTCCTACCCTCAGTGGATTGCCAACGTGGTTCCAGTGCCGAAGAAAGATGGTAAGGTCTGAATGTGTGTTGATTACAGGGATTTGAACAGGGCCAGCCCTAAGGATGATTTCCCTCTGCCTCATATCGATGTTCTGGTTGAAAATACTGCTCAGCATAAGGTTTTCTCCTTCATGGACGGCTTCTCCGGTTATAATCAGATCAAGATGGCTCCTGAAGATATGGAGAAGACCACTTTTGTCACTCAGTGGGGCACCTTTTGCTACAAGGTCATGCCTTTTAGGCTGAAAAATGCTGGGGCAACCTACCAACGTGCCATGGTTGCTTTATTTCATGACATGATCCACCATGAGATTGAAGTATACGTCGACGATATGATTGCAAGGTCCCAAACTGAGGAGGAACACCTTGACCATCTACAGAAACTGTTTGACCGTCTGAAGTTATACAAGCTGAGGTTGAACCCGAACAAGTGCACCTTCGGGGTGAGATCTGGAAAATTGCTAGGCTTCGTTGTAAGCGACAAAGGCATTCAAGTAGACCCTGCCAAAGTGAAAGCCATACAAGAGATGCAAACTCCCAAGACAGAGAAAGAAGTTAGAGGCTTTCTAGGACGTGTGAACTACATTGCCTGATTCATCTCACATTTAACCGCTACCTGTGAACCAATCTTCAAGCTGCTGAAGAAGGATCAAGTAGTACGTTGGAACGATGAATGTCAGGCCGCTTTCGAAAAGATCAAATAGTATCTCCAAGAACCACCCATTCTTATGCCGCCGGTTGAAGGGAGACCTCTAATCTTATACTTTACAGTACTTGACAACTCAATGGGGTGTGTGCTGGGGCAGCATGACGAGTCTGGCCGAAAAGAACACGCCATTTATTACCTTAGCAAAAAGTTTACCGACTGTGAGACCCGGTACTCACTGCTCGAGAAAACTTGCTGCGCTTTGGTATGGGCTGCTCGCCGGCTGAGACAGTATATGTTGACTCACACTACTCTGTTGATTTCAAAAATGGATCCAATAAAGTACTTATTCGAAAAGCCCGCCTTGTCCGGAAGAATAGCAAGATGGCAGATGATCTTGACAGAATATGACATCCAATACACGACTCAGAAAGCAATCAAGGGAAGTGTATTGGCAGACCATTTGGCTCACTAGGCAGTGGACGATTACCAGTCGATGAACTTTGAATTTCCAGACGAGGATATCATGGTAGTGACTGATTGTGAAGTACCTGGACCGGATGAAGGACCTGAGGAAGGATCTCGATGGTCCATGAACTTTGATGGAGCCTCAAACGCTTTGGGTAATGGTATCAGCGTTGTGATCATATCCCCCAAAGGCACTCATACTCCACTCACCGCCCAGTTATGTTTCAACTGCACCAACAACATGGCAGAGTATGAGGCATGTATCATGGGTCTTCAAACTGCAATTGACTTAAGGATCAAGTTTCTGAGTGTCTTCGGAGACTCTGCTCTCGTAATCAATCAGATCAAAGGCGAGTGGGATACGAAACACCCAAATCTTATTCCTTACAAGGAGTATGTGCTGACATTGCTTCCCCACTTCGAGGAGATAACTTTTGAACACTTCCCAAGAGAGGAGAATCAGTTGGCAGATGCATTGGCTACGATGTCTTCTATGTTCAAAGTCAAATGGGATAACGAGGCGCCCCGGATCATTATTTGGAAGTTGGATGAACCTGCACATTGCTGCGATCTCGAGACCGAAGAGGTAGCAGAAAAACCCTGGTATCATGAAGTGAAGAGGTACTTGGAAGCTCAAGAATACCCCGAGGGTGCATCTGTTAATGACAAAAAGTTTCTGAGAAGGTTCGCGGCAAAGTTCTTCCTCAGCAACGGCATTCTCTACAAGCGAAACCATGATTCAACCTTACTGCGTTGTGTGGATAAGACTGAAGCAGAAAAGATTATGGTAGAGCTACATGAAGGTACCTTCGGAACACATTCCAGTGGACATACCATGGCAAAGAAAATTCTTCGGGCAGGATATTTCTGGTCCACAATGGAAGCCGACTGTTATCAGCATTCTCGAACTTGTCATAAATGCCAGATCTATGCTAATAAGGTGCACATTCTTCAGGTTCCTCTAAACGTCTTGACAGCACCTTGGCCTTTTGCAATGTGGGGCATTGATATGATCGGTGAGATCAAACCTACGGAATCTAACGGGCATCGCTTCATCTTAGTAGCGATTGATTACTTCACAAAATGGGTTGAAGTAGCTTCCTATGCTACGGTAACCAAGAACTTCGTGGCACGGTTCATTCGGCACAACCTGATCTGTCGATACGGTGTACCTGAGAGGATCATTACGGACAATGGTACTAATCTTAACAACAAGATAATCACTGAGCTCTGCGAGCAATTCAAGATACAGCACCACAACTCTTCTCCTTACCGGCCGAAGATGAATGGGGTTGTAGAAGCAGCGAATAAGAACATCAAGAAGATTGTGCAGAAGATGACAGTGACCTACAAAGATTGGCACGAAATGTTACCATTTTCTCTTCACGGGTACCGTACCTCAGCACGGACGTCAACAGGGGCAACTCCCTTTTCTTTGGTCTATGGCATGGAGGCAGTCTTGCCTATTGAAGTCCAAATACCATCTCTCCGGATAATGAAGGATGCAGGTTTGAGCGAAGATGATTGGATCCAGACTCGACTTGATCAATTAAACCTAATTGACGAAAAGAGACTCACTGCTATTTGTCATGGTCAGACGTACCAAAAATGGATGATCAGGGCATTTAACAAGAAAGTCAGACGACAAGAGTATCAAGTCGGAGACCTGGTAATCAAGCGCATCATTCTTCCTCAAAGTGATCCCAGGGGCAAATGGACCCCTACGTACAAAGGGCCGTTTGTGGTTAAACATATCTTCTCAGGAGGAGCTATGATTCTAACCACCATGGATGGTGACGACCTTCCTCACCCCGCCAATGCAGACATAGTAAAAAGATACTACGCATGATCAAAGACCCGCTAGGTTGACACACCTAGGCAAAAATAAGGGCTTCCCGGCGAACCAAAAGGGTTCGGGCAAAAATAAGGGATGAAAATTAAAAAAAATCTGTACACCCGGCAAGTCGAAAACCTGAAAAGGCGGCTTGGGCAAAAATGGGTATCCCGGTGGACTAAAAACCCGAAAGGGCGGTCCAGGCAAAAGTTAGGGATAAAGCGTAATACTATGTCTCTTTGGATCACCTTGCATCCAGAATTCGGCATCAACTATCAGGCTCAGATGACTTCAATCAATAAGCTTCATCTTCAACTAAGCAGCGAAGTGATAAGACGCTTGAAGACATAAAGGCGATAGCAGAGTTGGAACCCAGTGGGATTATTTTTCACATAGCTGTTTTGTTTCCTTTCACAAAATTGTATAAACTCTGTTTTGCTCGGCGGCGTTCCCTTACTAGGACGTCAGCCTCATGTACATAAAACGCCTATTTACAGGCAAAATTCAAAATCAATACAAGTTCAATTTTTCAGACAAATTACCCATCGTTTTTCCCTTTTTTCTGTTTTGTTTTGCAAAGAACGTCCAATGTTCATTTTTGATATATGCATCTGACACTAATTGCTAATCATAAATATTTGCATGCGAAACAAAGGACTAATTACATATGACATCAGAAACAGGGGCAATTTAGAATTGTCCAAGCGGTCTAGTTTCTCTGTCCACCAAGGTACCAAGGTAGGTTCGGTTGAAGAACGTAACCGAGTTACCTCAACTCCCCACAGAGTAAGACAAGATTCAGCAATACTCTCTCCAGGAAGAGTTGGTCTCCCAGTAGCCCTGAAAAGGCACATTGTTCCCCTAGCAAGTCAGCGATACTCTCCTCAAGCAGGGTTAGTCTACTGTCAGCCTAAAGGAAGTTGCGCATCCCCGGAAGATATCAACATTCCCCAGCGGAGTATAGACATTCCTCAGCAAGCATCCCCGGCAGTCTTAATATAAGATTGTTCCCTGGCGGAATACCAGACACCCCAGTGGAACCATTCCCTGGTACAACCCGAGGTTTCCCCAGGAAAGTTGAATCAATCTCCCCAGTAGATTCTGAAGCTTATCCCCTGCAGAGTACGAACGCGTCTCCCCGGCTTCATTCAAAGGTTATTTCCCATCAGGGCTTATAACTGGGTTATCCTCAGCTAATTACCACGGAAAGATCGTGCTCGGCGAAGTTCTTTCTATCCCCCAGCAGAGCTCGTAAAATTCCCCAACATAACATATCAGTGGAATCCCCAGCGGAGCTCTCATCAAAACCTCAGCGAAGTATCTCTTCCCACAGAGTAATTCCCCGCAGATTAATCTCTCCAACAAGTTTATTCCCCAACGGAGTCATCTTCTCCTACCGGTTTATTCTGGAAACCGTCATCCCCAGCGGAAACGAAGAACTCTACTCTTCAACATCAGCCCAGGATTCAACAAGTTCCCGGCACTCGTCAAGGACTTATTTTCCTAGACGAAAATACATTCACAGACATTTCACATTTCATACATCCTGTTTACATACGTGATAAAGTGCATACAACACTATCTCATTTTGAGCATCATGACATCATGCATTTCATACATCATGACATTGCATACAACTATGTTTTACCTTTTCAGGAAAAGGTCAATCCAAAGATGATTACTATCAACTGTCATAATTCCATATTCGATTCCTGTATCTAGCCAGGGCATATCTGTGAGTGATTAATTCCAGATTCGATACCTGCATCCAGCCAGCGCATATCTGTAGATACCAATTTCCAGATTCAATACCTGTATCCAGCCAGGGCATATCTGTAGACGACCAATTCCAGATTCGATTCCTGTATCTAGCCAGGGCATATCTGTGATTGATTTGATTGTGGATTCGATACATGTATCTATCCAGGGCACGTCTACATGAACAGTTTAGAGATTCGATACCTGTATCCAGCCAGGGAACGTCTGTAAACAACCTTTTGAAGTTCCAGATTCGATTCTTGTATCTAGCCAGGGCACATATGTGAGCAACTAATTGTGGATTCGACACCTGTATCTAGCCAGGGCATATCTGCATAAACAGTTTAGAGATTCGATACCTGTATCCAGCCAGGGCACGTCTGTAAGCAACCTTTTTGAAGTTCCTGATTCGACTCCTGTATCTAGCCAGGGCATATCTGTGAGCGTTTGATTGTAGATTCGATACCTGTACCTAGCCAGGGCATATCTGCATGAAGAGATTGAAGATCAACACCTATAACAGGCCAGGAAACCATCTTCCTTTCTCAAAGTACTCAAGTTCTCGCTAAGGAATCTCTTACGTGATCAACACTTCCAAATGGCATCTATAAGCCCGTTCCCGACAAGGTTCTATCACACCTCTAGATGGCATCTATAAGCCCATCCTCATATCCATCCTATCTCCAAATGGCATCTATAAGCCCATTCCCGTCATCATATTGCTGATACTCCAGCATGCGAGTGCAAATTTCAGGGCACTCTAGTGTCCAATCTCCTTTTACCCTCGAGTCGCGAAAGGCAAACTTGCCAATCTAACTCTTCAGGTTCAAGAAGATTGAACAGGGGCAACTGTTGTACCCCAAAATTTTCCCTCCCATTTCCTCAATATTTTCTCATCACAAGACCCTTGGAGCTCAAGAACAAGTTAGGGTTTACTCTGCTCAAGACTCCTCCTTGCACTGTTGACCCAAATTAGGGTTTGTGTTTGCACAAAGATGTTTTGACCTAAAAGGCCCAAAGTGACTTTCATGCTTCATGTTGGACTCACAAGTTTATCCATACCAAGTTTCAAGCCTTGATTCTAATCTTTGCCCAGTCAATTGGACAGTTGACCTAGAAATCAGCTGTATTGGGGAAAAAGTCAACTGTGGTCAATTGACAGTAAAACCTCATGATTTTTGACCCACATCAACATTATGAACTCATATGAACCATTTGGTCAAGTTTGGATCACAATTCCACAAGAAATTTGATCAGATCACCAAAAGGGCAAAATGGTCATTTTTAGGGTTTTGACTGCACAAAGGCAATTTTTGACTATTTGACCTAGCCAATGTCAAACCAAACTCACATATGGACTCAAGGACTCAATGGCATTGTCTTGACATGTTCAACAAATTCAAAAGATCCCAAATGCACAAGATTGACAGATGAATTTTCCAGTCAACTGATCCAAATTTGACTGTATACTGAAAAGTCAAACTTTGACTTTTTGGTCAAAATCAAGTGTCAAGATTCATTTTTCATCAAAACATGCCAAATTATGAAACTTGTTCATCAAGAAATCAAAAATTACAAATTAGGGTTTGAAATGAAGAAATTTCATAACTTAGAATTTTTCTCAGTTATGAAAATTCCTAATTTTTTCCTAACTTTGTCCCATTTTTTCATCAAGTTACATTTGGATTAAAGCAAAACTCAAAACATTAAAGTTATAGTCCATTGCAAAATCTACAACTTTGATTCACAAAGTTTCCTCAAAAGAAGCTTGTAGCTCAAGTTATGATTTTTGGAATAAGGGTGCAAAACATTCTTAACTTAGAAAAATTTTGACCTATTCTAGGCAGGATTTTTGCCTAACTTCATGACCACTTTTCACATGCTTCCACTTGGAATCTCAACTTTCATTACAAATATGGATTGTAGTACACATTCCAAGCTTTCCAAAATTTCCAAGAACTTCTCAAACACCCTTGTGGTTAGGGAGAATCGAATTTGTCAATATGGGCAAAAGTCACTTTGTTCATGAGCCATTTACATGTTCATACACTTTGCATTTTTGAAATCAGTTTGGACAAGCTAGTTACAGGCCTCTAATCTCATTTACACTCAAAAATTAAATGCCAATCCATTGTGTTCTAGCATTATTTTGCTCATTTGGTCATTACACAAAGAATCAAGCCATATTTGGAAAAAGTGATTTATATATTCTTGTAAAGTATGGCTTTATGTCAAAACATGAATCAAAGAAGTACAATGCAAATATCTGAGGAACAAGTTATTGAACTAATCCCACTGATCAAGACTAACTTTGCAGCATGTTTAGGGGGCCTGCATAAGCTTGTAACTCAACTTGGCATTTTTGACTTAAGATAGAAGCAACTTTGCAAACACAACATCAACTCTCATTCCTGCAAGCAAGAACTAAAACAAACTTTCTCCACACTTTCCATACTCCCTAACAGACCTAAAACACGACCAAAGAACCCTTGATCCCTCCTCATACAGAAAATCACCATCTTGCTGCACAAAATAGGGCATTCTGCACTTTGACTTGGCCAGCTCATTTCCATCGTGCATTTTCATCCAAACCACTTCATACACACTCCCTACCACCCATACAAACTATCCCAAGCATTGGACACGAACTGTAACACCTCTAACCAAGTTCACCATTTTCACTTTTTCAGTTGTGCAGGTTAACTTCCATAGCTCGTTTCAGTGAGTTCCAAAGCAAGCTAGAGGTTGGAGAAGCATCCCTGGACCTCAAGCAAGCTATACAAGTCCTCACATTGCATTGAAAGTACCTCCATTGTCACACACGATTCAAGCTGAATAGGTAAGTTTTTGAACTTCTATCTCTCTATCCAGGCATAGTTAGGATTAAGTTTGTGAAGAAAGCATGTTCTAATCATAGCCCTGAAGCCATCCATATAGTTACTTTTCATTTATATTGTGTGTGCTAAGAGTATTTTGAACCTGAACATTAGGAAAAAGTTAGGTCAAGAATTGGGGGAGAAGAAATTCTCTCTCATTTCTGAGAGTTAGATCAAGTTCTTGGTATGTATGGATTCGTGATTTGATGCTTTACATTTTTGGTGTTATAAGTTTGTGCTAAAACTCAAAGAATCAGGATGTTTGAACAAGGCAAATAAGCGCGCGTTTTTTAGAATAGGGATGGCTGGAGGTTGAAGAAGCTTGTCCTTTGGGTTGGGCCTGATTCATTTTCCTTCTTGCACCACTATTTCACACATGCACCCCCTTGGCCCATTGTGTTTTATTTTTATTATTTTTGACTTTTGATTTTTGTTTCTGACTTGTTTATTTTTTGTCAAAACATAAAAAATATTAAAAATATTTTTCAACCATTTTTGCATTTTTATTTGGATTTTATTTGTTTTGTTTGAATTTATACACATAAATAAACATATCCTTTTATTTAAAATACAAAAATAATACAAAATACATTTTTATTTTCTGATTTCATTTTATTTTATCTTTTGAAAATATTTCCTAAAAAATATACTTTTCTTTGTAAATAATAAATATTTTATTTTTGTACATATTTAATATATTTAATAAATACTTATATAATTATTAGATTATTTAGGATAAAAACATAAAAATAATACATTTTTTATTTTATTAATATTTAACCTTACAAATCACTTTTTTACAATATACTTTCTTTTTATTTATTTTTTGTATAATTAATAAATATTGTATATAATAAATAATTAATACCTTTTATTTAACAAAATTAGGGTTTTGCCCTAAAACATGAAAAAAATCCAAAAATTAATCCTTTTTATTTTTGTTTATTTGTCATATAAAAGAGTATTTTTACATACATATAAAAACCATTTTTTGCATCTTGCATATTTATTTTATTTTATTTAATTATTGTACAATTAAATTAGCTTGTATATTCAATTTGGATGTAATAGTTAGATTTAAATTTCTTGCTAAAATATCCCCATTTGAACATTTGTACCCCCCATCCCATAATTGTGTTGTAATAATTTAGGACCTTTAAATTCCGCATTTAAAAGCTTTCTAAATATACCATGATAGACTTAGGGTTTTGTATGCAAAAATCAACCAAACAAATAGCTTGACCTAATTCAAAGATAACAAAGCATGAAAATGAACAACACCAATCACACTTGCACCCCTAGGGTTACTCCATTTGTTGCCTTCAATAATGGGCCATGTTGCATGTTAAGTTTCTTTGGCAAAACAAAACAATTCAAATGATCATAGTCCCTCGATGACGCTTTCGAAAGTTGCCTAAAAATGATCAAGTCCCTTAAAGGAAAAATTGCCCAAAGATACTTGGCACCATTGCAATCATGGTCTAAACGATGACCCGCGCCCGTCCTGTTCACATCCTAACAAAAGATTGTCCACCAAATACAATGGTGGAACAAAATTGTTAAAAGGGTTAAAACATAGAGAAAACCTTTGAGAAATTTAGGGTAGATAGCTCTTGGTTACTTGCCAACTTGCAAAACAAAAACACTTGCCTATTTTTCAAAACCACACATCACAACACACTTTCAAAATAACTTTCAAAAACATTGAGAACTTTTCAAAAGACATACACCTTTGTATACATCCAAACATGGGTCATTACAAAGGTTGCCACCACATTGGCCTCTTTTCAAAACATTTTCAAAACCCACACACAAAGCACCATTTCAAACAATTGAAAGCACCATTTCAAACAATTGAAAATGCAAGGCAAGTGATCTAAGCAAGTAACTAAGAGCCCATGGATAACCATGGATAGAAAGGGTGCTAATACCTTCCCTTTCTATAATCTACTCCCCGAACCCAAGAAAACATCTCAAAGGTTTTTGCTGTGCTTTTTAACCTTTCCTTAGGATAAAATAAAAAGTCGGTGGCGACTCTTGCTCAACCGAAACATTTGCGAAAACAAACGCAAAACCTCAAGTCAGTTCTACCACCGTATCACAAAAGGTCTTCTTGACAGCAGCGGAAGCAGCTACATCCTTCTGAATTTTACCACTCTTAATGCCAGCTTCGACCCTTTCACCTGTCGGTATTAATTCAGTGAACCCTGCAGAGGAGATCCCGATTAAATGATTAAAGAATGGACCTGACAGGGTCCCCAGAAACATGTCAACCAGCTCTCTATCCGACAATGGTGGTTGCACCCTTCCAGCCAAATCCCGCCACTTCTGGGCATACTCCTTAAATACCTCATTAGAGGTCATACCCATACTCTGTAGTTGAGTACGAGTAGGCGCTAAATCCGCGTTGTATTGGTATTGTCGATAGAAAGTAGCAGCTAAGTCCTCCCAGTTATGAACATCAGATCTCTCAAGTTGATAGAACCAGTCCAATTGCGTACCTGACAAGCTATCTTGAAAAAAGTGGACCCATAGATCCTTATCAGAAGAGTGAGGTTGGCTCTTCCTGACGTAGGATCTCAGATGCATCTTCGGACAGGACAAACCATCGTATTTAGCAAATGTAGGTACTTTGAACTTGGGAGGAATGAGGATCCCAGCAACCAACCCTAGTTCTTCGAAATCCAATCCGGGAACCCTTTGTACTTCCATTGCGGCCAGCCAATCCTCTAGATTATTATACTTATCATCCGCGGGAGGATATTGCTGCTCAGAGTAATGTTCTTCTTCTTCTTCTTCTTCCTCTTCAGCTTCATATTCAGAGGGCATTGCTACTCCCTTACCTTTACCAACCCCTTCATCAGACGTCGAGGGGAACTCGAGGACCTTTCTATCCTGGCTCTCAAACCTTCTTCCCATAGTGGCCATACCAGTCCTTTTCTTCTTTTTCTCTTTGTCTTTCTCTTTCTCCAACAGTGCTTTAAGGTCCTCTTGACCCTTTGCTAAGGTCATGAGGAGTTGTTGGAATTGCAAATTTTGTGCTTGCAGATCTTTAATCGTCTGCTCTATATCCATCTTGCTGAAATAAACAGCAGAAAGATAAGGAAACCTGGTGTGAAGACCTGTTTATGCATATGATGAATGATATGTTATTCATGTAATGCATTCAAGGATTCAGAAATTCAAATTTGTTGCAAACAAAACGAACACACGTCATATTAATAAGAAGAAATTTGTTAGTACATGAATGCCCCATGGGAAAAATATTATAAAATTATTAATGTAAAAAGACATTGCGCATCCTCTTTGGTGCGATGTAAGTGTTGAGAGTCTCCTCTTCATGAAGTCGGCGGGTAAGTTCCAAAACCTTCTTCTCAGTGGCATAGAAGCTGGCTTTAAGAGTGTTTCGTTCTTCCTTGAGTTGTATCCAACTCTTTTGTAATTCTTCCAATGATGTTGGCATGTCAGGATGTAGGAGGGTGTATGGAACCTCTCCTTCCATAACAGGCTCTTTGATCACGGGGAGAATGTGAGGGTAAGGCATCATAAGACTCTGGGCGCGGGTTCGTACCCACTTGAGATAAGGCTCAAGGGGGGTGGAATTCTTGTGTCCCGGTGTCTTACTATCCACTTTGTTGGGTATCCTCCAAGCTCGGATAAACCTTTGTCGAAGTCCTTGAGTGTCGTTGTCGAAGTCAAAAACCAAGTCAGGAATTAGCATATCATGAGGGCCATCCCTCCGGACGTACCCAAATTGTCTCAAAGCTAAACAGGGGTTGTAGGTAATGCCTCCCCTAATGCCAAGTAATGGGACATTAGGGAATTCCCCACAACGATCAACGATGGTGACATTTTCTCTGGACCAAGAACACCAATGAACATCAGAATGTGTTAGGGTCATCAACTGTTGTGACCACCTTAAACCCTGCTCATTCTTCAAAACTGATTGGGGAAGGTAAGAAATAAACCACCTTTATAGAAGAGGAGTACAGCACATGAGAACACCTCTTTTCCTCATTGTTCGTGTGTAAAATGAGTGTAGGATGTCCCCAAGCAATGTAGGCACAGGATTCCGCGATATGAAAATCTTTACAGCATTCACATCTATAAGTTGATCAGGGTTTGGGAACAAGACCAACCCATAGATGATGAGTGCTACAATCTCTTCAAAAGCTTGTAGATCTAGAGAATTCCAGCAGTCTTGTGCCTTCTCAAACAGAAACTTTGCCAAGAAACTCTTGACACCACTTCTGGTTTCCCAATGACCCTTGATATCAGATGGTTGCAAGTGTAATGCTTGAGCAACATCTTTAGGATTTGGTTCTCTTTCCATACCGTTGTAGGGTAGTTGGTGAAGAATAGAAATCCTCAGGAGTTGAGAAAATTCCTCCAAAGTAGGTACTAGTTGGTAATCAGGAAATGTAAAGCAATGGTGTAAGGGGTCAAAGAACTGGAAGAGAACTTTCACCATGTCTTCTTCAATGTTGGAGTTGACCAAGTTGAAAAGTCTACCATGTCTTTCACTGAAAGGAGAATTCTCTGGAATTTTGGAAGTAAGCTCCTTGAGTTGAGGAGGGATTCTCACAAGGTTGACTTGAATTATTTTCCTACGAAGAGATTCCATGACCTACAAAATAAGAACAAAGATGAAGATCCAAACCCTTGAAATGGTTAGTGGATGCAAATAATGCTTTATGATGTCCATGATGTATGCACAAGTATATGTGCAAGCAAATCACACAAGATCCTAGTTTCAGGCTTGCATGAGGTTTCATAAGTAAGTACCCTCTTGAAGTTAGTTGGCTTAACCTGTCCTATAAATAGTAACCGGGTTCTAAGGAGCTCAATATCATTGGATTATTTTCTGTGTTCATTATTTCAGTTTAGCCACTTAACTGGCGACTGAAATATTCCAAGAAAACAACCCTCAATGAGTGTAGTATCGAGTATCTACCAACTTCGGACTGCACCAAAGTCGGTTATCTCACTACCCCTAATAAGGCCAAGATGGTCAAGTAAAGGTTATAGAAGTTCGTTAGTGCTTCACGACATTACTCAGCGGCCTCGTATTCTATTTGATTGACTCAAAGGCTACTGGTACCCACAAATATGTCACACTAACATAGCTATTGCTTAGACCGTGTCGGTATACCCCGCACAGTTTCCACGACATATTGTTATTTACTTATGAATGTTTCCCAAATCCGGGTAGAGGATTTCAAACCCAAACAAGAGAACCAAATATAAAGCAATCAAAGAAAACAATATAAGCATGCAAAGGTGATCTAAACCCTAAGGTTACTCCACTTTTAAAGTCTTCCCCAGCAGAGTCGCCAGTTCTATGATACGGTGGGAGAACTGACTTGGGATTTTGCGTTTTGTGTTCGCAAATGTTTCAGTTTAGCAAGAGTCGCCATCGACTTTTTATTTTATCCAAAGGAAAGGTCAAAAAGCACAGGAAAGACCTTTGAGATGTTTTCTTGGGTTCGGGGAGTATATTATGAAAAGGGAAGGTGCAAGCACCCTTTTCATCCATGGTTATCCATGGGCTCGTAGTTACTTGTTTAGATCACTTGCTTTTGCTTTTCAATTGTTTGAAATGGTGCTTTGTGTGTGGTTTTGAAAATGTTTTGAAAAGAGGCCATCGTTGTGGCGACCTTTGTAATGATTCTTGTTCGAATGTATACAAAGGTGTATGTCTTTTAAAAGTTTTGTTTTGGGAAATGTTTTGAAATTGTGTTGTGAGGTGTGTTTGAAAATAGCAAGGATGTTTTGCAAG
This sequence comes from Vicia faba, assembly GCA_948472305.1. Taxonomy (NCBI): domain Eukaryota; kingdom Viridiplantae; phylum Streptophyta; class Magnoliopsida; order Fabales; family Fabaceae; genus Vicia; species Vicia faba. Next base: position 1,183,442,294 of record OX451737.1, read on the forward strand.
ATTTGATCAAGTAACTAAGAGTTATCTACCCTATTTTACTCAAAGATTTTTCTTACACATTTTTAACCCCTTTAACAATGTTGTTTTACCATTGCATTT